>CAWUFW010006996.1:162500-762500 GCA_963921515.1 Calotriton arnoldi
AATACCACTTTTAGAAAGTAGGTATTTTCTTGCTTAGCCATCCTGTGTGCCTCTGCTGGGTTTGTGGATTGACTGTCTGGCTTTGTAGTGACAGGGGCTGGGGATGTGCATTCTCATCAGACAGCCACTGGGGGGTCAAGGTGTGTCCTGCCTTTCCTGGATGAGTCAGGGCTGAGCTGAATAGACCTGGGCTGTATTTATAGTGGTGGGAGGAGATTTCCTTGCACCTGAATGGGCCTGGTCTGCCTTGGACAATGCTGTCTCCACCTCCTGCCAGGAAGCTGGGCCAGAAAAGATGGAACTGGTTTGGGCTGGGCACAGGCACTCTCTGCCCAAAAGCACAAAGAGAAACTGAGTATAAATATTGGGGTCCAGACCCTAGAACTTTAGAACTTGCTGGAATCAAGGAACCTGCCAAGAAGAAGAGCTGGAAGAACTGCCAAGAGGAGTACTGCATCTTTGCTGTGTTGTTGCTTTGTTGGTTTGGCCTGCAGTTGCTGCTTCTGCCTTGGGCAATGAAAGGACTGGACTGAACTTTCTTTACTTGTTGTCTCCTGTTCTGAAGTCTCAGGGACCGCAAAGACTTAACTGACCTCTGAGTACCGCCTCTGGAACCGTGGTTTCAGTTGCCACAGAGGGGAAAGCAACCGACTCCGTCCCTGACTCTGCTGCTGGCTCCGTGCCCAGAAGGCACCGCAGAGGGCACCGCTGCATCTCGAACCGCAACCCTGGTCTCACTGATGACAGCCGCCAAGCTGCTGCTTGCACCGTGACCTGTGGGCACCGCACTCCGCACCGCCTCGCTTCACTTCGCCGCCCTGGTCTCACCGATGCCGTCACTGACTTCGACAACCGTGACCGCACCGTGGGTTGGGGGCACTGCTTGTAAGTCTTGCGACACACTGCCCCGTCCCACACCGCAGTCCGGACCGACCGACGCCAGCTCCCCGCAAAGTACATATTTTTAAGTACTGTATGTTGGATATTTATCGTTTTAGTCTTGTTTTGAATATATAAAGTATTGTATATTTTTCTAAACTCGTGTGGTGTCCTTTTGTAATGTCTTCAGTGTATTGCTGTTAGTTATGTGCAAATCCTTTACACACTGCCTCTGAAATAAGCCTGACTGCTCGTGCCAAGCTACCAAGGGGGTGAGCAGGGGTTATTTCAGTAGTGTATCTCTCTTACCCTGACTAGAAGGAAGGGTCCCTACATGGACAAAGGTGAAAACCATTGCCAACTAGAGACCCCCATTTCTAACAGCCCCCAATTACCACAGCAAATAATTTTTACGGTGGGGAAATGATATTAAATTAGCAAACCAAAGGTCATTGAGCGTAGGGGTGTAGCCAAAGGTGTAGCTAAAAACAAAGGGCCTCATTTATGAAGAATTGGTGTAGGGCAGCGCTGCATGTCTTCTTGCGGCGCTGTCCTATGCCAATGTGAAAGGGCAGGAATGCACTGTAATTATGAAATATGGTGCATTTCCAGTCCTTTTCCCTTCACAAATTGCTACCTAGCACTCAACGTAGGCAGAATTGTTTTTGTACGGGAAGAGGCACCTTCCTTCACCAAAACAATCCTGAGGGGCGTTTTCCTATTTCTATGAGAGCTGCAGAATACAGCACACATGGAAAGAGGAAAAAACGAGGAGAAATGTTTTAATTTCTCCTGGAGAGGCGTCAGTTTTTGGAGCTGCCCCAGGTTTACGTGATTTTGTAAATATGGGGCAGCATCAAAATCCATGGGCTTTGCGTGGGAACCCCAAGCAAAGCCCATGGAACACCTCCTTGACGCAGAGTAAGGCAACACAGTGACTTGCGCTGCTATGTCTTACTCCATATCTATGAGGCAATGCAAAGCCATGCAGGGTGACTTTGCACTGCCTCATAGGTATGGTTGGGATGCTTGCGCCACCGGAGCATCAAAAAAAGTGATGCTTTGGCGATGCACGCCTCTCATAAATAAGCCCAAAATATTTTTTAGGTCTTTCACCTTCAGGTATCTACATATAAAATAATGGGCAGCGTAAATGAAAAATAAATAAAAAAAAGTTATTACTCAGTGGGAAATACATTATGAAACCTCTATTAGTTAATGCACTGCAAAGGTCTGTGTGTAACCAGAGAACCACAGAATTAAAACTTGATTGGTGCAGTGGAGAATAGTGATGTGTATTTTTAGTGCTTCGAAGTCACAGCCTGTGACGGAAAGCACTGTGGATATGTAAGTCAATTTTTTATACTTGCATTTCACACAGGGTAAGATAGAATGCTGCAAAACTTGCGCATAGTTTTACAATAAAATGGTGCTTTCAAAATGTAGGTTTTAATAATACCAGAGCGTATGTAATGCAGTTTTCTTTTTTACATAACTGTCCCTTCAACACCTCTTTAGGGGCACTAAGGGCTGTGTAAATGCAGTTAAAATTAAAAGCAAGAACTTCCCAGCCCAGTAGTTAACTCTTTGCACTTCCACTAAAAAAAACACGCATCTTTGCCTTCACAAAGAGCCAGAACTACCCCCAAGAATCCTTTACACTTGCAGATTACCAGATAAGGCGCATTTGCCTTTCATTCAGGCAAGCCGCTGATAATGATCTCAGTTAGCCGTCCCAGGACGGCTGTATTTTTACAGGGACAAGTGAAGCTGGGGAAACTGCGACCCCCTTCCTAGGACTCCACGACCCCCCTGGGGGTTGCGCCCCACAGTTTGAAGACCTCTGGTCTACACTCTGCTGGGTAGGGTGAAGGGCCTCCCACCAGGCGGCAGGCCCTCGAGTCGGACGGGCCATGCGGGGGGGAATCTCTTTGCTTGAAACAACAGCCGAGGCTGGCCAAGCAGTCCATCCCTAAACGACTGAGAGTGCCCAATCGATCGGAGTACGGCCAGGGCCTCCCCTGGCAGGCCGCCCTGTGCGGGGGATGCCGGCTTCACATCCCTGCCTGCTCCCGGGGTGAGCAGGCTCGGAGGAAAGGCCCATCGGGAAGGGGCTGAGAGGCAGGTGCAGACCCGGGCCCCTGGGGGCCCCGGCGGGCGGGCCCGGGTGCTGCCTTCCCCTATCTCAGAATCGCCGGACCTCACGGAGGTCTGACTAACCCTCTCCCTAGTAATCCAGAGGAAAATTACCCCCCTTTTTGTAATCCGTGCACACAAGGTGACAAGGGGACCCAAGGCGCGAATGTGCCCGACCTCCTGGAGCCCTCGCTGGGATCGGGGAGGCAAATGAGCCCTCATCGGGACTTCCAGGGAAGCCCGGCCATCTGGTCGCCCTATTGGAAAGCATTGGGCGCGACCAGATGGCCGAGGGGAAAGGCGCGACCAGATGGCCCTGCTGGAAGGGCGGCCATTTGGTCGCTCTGTGCCCTAACGAAACAGGCGAGCGGGTGCCGAGGCATGGGGGGCCAGAGGCCCAGGGCCCCAGCTGGGCCTCAGCCATGGGGCTGCGAGGGAGGGAGCCGACGGGCCCTCCGACCAGGGGCCCGCAGACACCTGTGGGGGAGGTCTCCATGGGCCTGACGCACCCCCGTCCCGGGCCCTAGGCATGGCGGCAGGCCGGGGGACGGGGCCCAGGGCTGGAGCACCCGACCCGGGACCTGACGGGGCCCCTGGACCCAGTCTGGGCTCCAGGGCCCAGAGGCGCAGGATAAGCCTCCCCGGGCCCGCGGGACCCCGTCCCGGGCACCCTGCCACGCGGCAGGCCCAAGGACGGAGCCCGGGGTGGGGAGGCCGCCCTCCCCGGGGCCCTCAGGGGCCCCGGACAGATCTCCTGAACCCAGCCAAGTGAGGGGGGCTCCCCGGGCACGACAGAACCCCGTCTCAGGCCTTTGGCATGGCGGCAGGCCGGGAGACGGGGCCCGGGGCTGGAGCTCCCAACCCAGGGCCCAGCCAGGCCCCTGGACCCAGCCGGGGCTCCCATGCCCAGAGGAGCAGGGGAAGCCTTCCCGGGCCCGCAGGACCCCGTCCCGGGCACTCTGCCACACAGCAGGCCAAAGGACCGAGCCTGGGGTGGGGAGGCCGCCCTCCCCGGGGCCCTCAGGGGCCCTGGACAGAGGTCCTGAACCCAGCCAATCGAGGGGGGCTCCCCGGGCATGACGGAACCCCGTCTCGGGCCTTTGGCATGGCGGCAGGCCTGGGCCCAGGCTGGAGCACCCGACCCGGGGCCCGGCGGCGCTTCTGGACCAAGCCGTTGCTCCCAGGCCCCCATCCTGGGCACCCTGCCACACGGCTTGCCCAAGGACAGAGCCAGGGGTAGGGAGGCCGCCCTCCCTGGGCCCTCAGGGGCCCCGGACAGAGGTCCTGAACCCAGCCAATTGAGGGGGGCTCATCGGGCATGACAGAACCCCATCTCAGGCCTTTGGCATGGCGGCAGGCCGGGGCCCAGGGCTGGAGCACCCAACCCAGGGCCCGGCGGTGCCCCTGGACCAAGCCAGTGCTCCCGGGCCCAGAGGCACAGGGGAAGCCTCCCAGAGGCCCCGGCTGGAGCTCCTGAACCCAGCCAAGCAAAGGGAGGCTCTCCAGGCCCAGCAAAACCCCATCTCGGACCCCTGGTGGAGCGGCAGGCCAGGAGACTGAGCCTGGGGCCCCTGAACCCCATTGGGGCTCCCGGGCACAGGTGAGGCCTCCCCGGGCCCCCGTCCTGGGCACCACGCCACATGTTGGACCGGGGGACAGTGCCCCGGGCTGGGGGAGTATCCTGGCCCGTCCGCCTGCTGGCTGAGGACCACTAGGCCGAGAGGGGTTTTGAAGTACCCTGTCCCTAGTAATCCGGAGGAAGGGTACCCCCCTTTCTGGTAACCTGCGTGCACCGCGAGACTGAAGGGACCCAAAGCACGGATGTGCCGACCTCCTGGAGCCCTGGCTGGGATCAGGGAGGCAAACGAGCCCTCATCGGGACTTCCAGGGCAGCCCGGCCATCTGGTCGCCCCATTGGAAAGCATTGCGCGCGACCAGATGGCCGAGGGGGAAGGCGCGACCAGATGGCCAGGCCCAAAGGACACCAATCTGCCCACCCTGAGTATTCGTGGGAGGGCTCCCGCCTGCCCTTCGGACGGCTCTGCGTCCCGGGGGCTCGGAGACCCCGGCTGGGCCTTGGGCCCGGGGCTGCGGACGGGGGTCTACGATGGACCTCAAACCCGGAGTCCCCCAGGCACCTTGACAGGCAGGCAAAGCAGGAGGGAGGCCTGCCCGGGCCCGATGGACCCCAGTTCTGGGACCATGGCGGAACAGGGGGACGGAGCCCGGTTCCCTAAGCCTGGCCGGAGGTCTCGGGCCGGCACGCGCAGGGGAGGCCTCATCAAGGCCTGCATCCCAGGTGCCCTGCCACGCGGAAGGCCCGAGGACGGAGCCCGGGGTGCGGAGGGCACCCTCCACCCCAGGGCCACCACGGGCCCCTGCCGGGGCTCCTGAACCCAAACCGAGCTGGGGAACGCACAACGGACCCCGGGCCCATGGCGGAGCGGAGGACGGAGCCCAGTGTAGGGAGCACCTGGCCAGAGCTCTCGGGCACGGACGCCCAAGGGAGGACCGGCCGGGCCCAATTGAGCCCTTCCCGGGCACTTTGCCACACGGCGGGCCGGAGGACGGAGCCCCGGACAGGGTGGAAGGTGGTGCCCGGTCCCAGCCCATCTGGTCCCCAGGTGAGAACCGCCAGCCCGAGAGGGGTTCTGGCATACCCTGTCCCTTAGTAATCCAGAGGAAAGCTACCCTTCTTTCTGGTAACCCACGAGCACCGAGTGACGGAGGGGACCCAGGGCACAGGGGCGCCGACCTCCTGGAGCCCTAGCTGGGATCGGGGAGGCGGGCTAGCCCTCATCGGGACTTCCAGGCCAGACCGGCCATCTGGTCGCCCCATTGGAAAGCATTGCGCGTGACCAGATGGCCGAGGGGAAAGGTGCAACCAGATGCTGGGCCCAAAGGACGCCAGTCTGCCCGCCCTGAGCCTTCACCGGAGGGCTTCCGCCTGCCCATGCAGGGCATGGGGACTCTGCATCCCGGGGGCTCGGAGACCCCAGCTGGGCCTCAGGCCTGGGGCTGAGAATGGGGGTCCCCGGTGGACCTCTGGTCCGGGCGGGAAACATCGTTTACAACGCGGGGATTACATCGCATACCATTACATCGCAGTTTTTACAACGCAAGTCGTTACAACGACTTGCGCTGGATGGCGCTCTAGGACAAGGAATAGTATAATTTACTATCCAACACCTTCCCTACTGTACGTAGGCTGGAGTTGGAATAGTAAATTATACTACTCCTAAGTCCAGCGCCCTCCAACGCAAGTCGTTGTAACGACTTGCATTGTAAAAACTGCGATGTAATGGTATGCGATGTGAAGGGCTGCGTTGTAACGTCATACATTCGGCCCGGGCCCATGGCGGAGCTTAACCCATCCCTGAGCCTGCCCGGCGGTCCCGGCCTATGCTCCTGAACCCAGCCTAGCTGGGGAAGGCCCACCCGGGACCAAGGCGTAGAACGGAGCCCGGGGTGGGAGTACCCGGCCAGAGCTCTCGGGCCCGGACGCCCAGGGGAGGACTGCCCAGGACCGATGGAGCCCGTCCCGAGCACTTTGCCGTGTGGTGGGCCGCAGGAGGGAGCCCCGGGCAGTGAGGAGGTGCTGTCCGGGCCTAGCCCATCTGGTCCCCGGCTGAAAACTGCCAGCCTGGGAGCGGTTCTGGCATACCCTGCCCCTAGTAATCCGGAGGAAAGCTACCCTTCTTTCTGGTAACCCGTGCGCACCGAGTGACGGAGGGGACCAGGGCACGGGGGCGCCCGACCTCCTAGAGCCCTGGCTGGGATCAGGGAGGCAAACGAGCCCTCATCGGATCTTCCAGGGCAGCCCGGCCATCTGGTCACCCCATTGGAAAGCATTGCGCACGACCAGATGGCCGAGGTGAAAGGCGCGACCAGATGGCCGTGCCCGAAGGATGCCAATCTGCCCGCCCCAAGCCTTCGCCGGAGGGCTCCCGCCTGCCCATGCAGGGCTCGGGGGCTCTGCGTCCGGGGGGGCTAGGAGACCCCAGCTGGGCCTCAGGCCCGGGGCTGAGAATGGGGGTCACCGGCGGACCTCCGACCCGGGCCCATGGCAGAGCTTAACCCATCCGTGGGCCTGCCAGGTTGTCCCGGGCCAGGCCACGCGCGGGAGGCCTCCACCGGCATGCGTTGGGCCACCAAGGGCCCCTGCCTATGCTCCTGAACCCAGCCAAGCTGGGGAACTCCCGCCAGGGCCCAGGGCATGGGACGGAGCCCGGGGTGGGAGCACCCGGCCAGAGCTCTCGGGCCCAGACGCCCAGGGGCGGACTGCCCAGGACCGATGGAGCCCGTCCCGTGTTAGATTTGAAAATCCCATTCTCGTTATATACTCGTTGTACGTTATATTAGGTTAGCAGTGTGCGGCTAAATGAGACACCATTCGTATTCACGTTATGTAACCCACTGAGTTATCCACGCAATGTGCGAGCTTCAGTTAGCAAGTGTGACTCCATTTTGTATTTCGTAATCCCAATTAGGCTGTGTCTGTACCAGGCCTCACTATTCGTATTGCTTGCCTCAGCAGAACGCTGTATTCAGTTATTTTCTTCTCTTCTGCTCAAGGTTGCCTTCTGACTTACTAATGAATAGGCCATTTTGCCCTCGCATACCTATCTTCGTGTGTAGCTCTGCTCCCATGTAAGGAGACCCCGAAACCCAGCACGGCAACCTTGAGATAGTGATAGCGTGTACCCATCTGGCAGGTGGTAGCCCATCCTACTGTGCCTCCTTTGTTCATGTTCGGCCTAAGTCAGTAACTTTCCATTGTGGGCGTGGTTAGGAGGCCCTTGGGAGGAATGATTATGTGTTGCCGACTGTTGGGGGGCCAGTCCCTCGGCAGACATCTTCGGGTGCAGGTCAGATTGGACTCCTCTGCAGAGTATTGGTAATAAACAATTGTTTTGTATTCTCTACTGTCTGACCGACTCTTCATTTCGGGGAAGGTGATTAGGAGGTTGTAGAGAACCCGGGTGGCCCTTTTCGGGCTACTTCCTTCCGTTGGTGCCCGAAAAGGGACTCCGCAAGGTGACCCGACTCGCCCGTAATTGGGTTGTACGGTCGGGGTTGCGTCCGGTCGGTCGGGCGGATCGGGGATCCCCACACGATAAGAGCCCGGTTCTCTTGGCTGCCCCGCCCGTCTGATCGGATGACTCCTCGTCTAGTGGTCACCGGCCGGAGTCCTGAGAAGGCGGAACCTTGGATTTGACCGTTTGGTCCGAAGAGTCGGCAGTGGAGAATAATATTGCTCGACCTGAGTGCACCAGGTGAGTGACTTAAATTCTTGAAAAATGTGGTGCCATGGTTGAACGGCACGAGCCTACGGGCTGTGTCTGGTACAGTCTCCGGACTGTCTTGTCTAGAACTTGGTGGGTTTGCAGACCCTTGAAAGACACAGAGTGTTTGTGAACGGTCTACCAGGCCAACTGGAAATTCGGCCCATTCTTGAACAGGTTTGGGGCTGTTTGCGAACAATCTGCCAGGCCAACTGGAAATTCGGCTTATTCTTGAAAAGGTCTGGGGCTAGAGCCTGTCTTCTTGTCTTGGTACAGTCTGCGGACTGTCTTGTCTTCGTACAGTCTGCGGACTGTCTTGTGCGGTTTTGGACCGCTTTGATTTGGTTCTTGGATTATTTGTTGGTTGGTGTCATATTTGTCCATTGGGGACAGTGTATGTGTCTTATATTAAGATGCCTTGTCTAAGTAAGTTAGGGTGTTTTGGATGTCGGTGTTGTTCCACTGAAGCTCGATTGGAAGAAAGGCAGCCGGCGCCTCCAGAGGGTACCGCAAATTTTGATGTATACGTCAAGCATGGCATTGGCCCTATTATGTTTAGCACGTTGTGGAATAAATATACGAGGGACAATGTCGATCTACAGTGGTCACCTTCTGGCACATTTGATGAGCAAAAGTTGAATTACTTGCAGGACAAATTGTTCGCCAAAAAGAGCAGACAGTCAATGTTTGATCCTCTGAGAACATGGCAGAAGGAAGCGAAGCAACGACGTATGAGAGCAAAGAAGCAAGTCCAGCGGGGACAGACGCAAACGATAACGCAGAAGGCAATAGCTTATGATAGAGAAAAGATCGAGAAAGGCATAGAGTGCAGACAGGAAGTTTCGATTGCAGAGTGATGTGCTATGTGGCTAGAGAGGAAGGTGATGTTTTCGTTGAGGAGTTGTTGGATTCTCGACCCCCACCTCCTTATGCCCCCGAACGGATATATCCCGTAATCCCGACACCTCAGTCTTCGGCCTCTGGTTCTGTTATTCCTATTCTTTCTGTTTCTAGCTCTACTGCTTCTGCCTCGGCCCCGCCTGCTTCTTCCCCACTCTCGCCAGTTACAGGGGCGGGTGCCGTCCGTTCCTCTACTCTGTCTCCCGACTCCGTGCCTGTGGTCACGCCTCCTCTTACTCCTGCGGCACAGTCTTTGAACGCGATGGTACCTGTTTCTTCATCTGCTCTTTCCCCTTTGAGTGGGTTACCTCAGGCATCGCAAAATGCCGAGACGCCTGTGCGTGGAGTGCATGAAGTGAATTGGGCAGCGGCATGTGAACGCATGGATAAAGTGTTGGTACGCTCTGCTGTGGGTGATGAGGAAAAGAGAATGGTGGCTGACCAGGCCGCACAGAGGGCCCGGAATCCGATTTATAGTGTGGAAGATGTGTGGAGCGTGATGAAAGATTACGAGCCGTTTATACAGCAACATGCTCTTAAGCGTATGTTGGCCACACTGATAGGAATGTGGGAACAGTGTTTCAAGGGTATTGCACCGCAGATAATTTATGACATTCGGGACAGGGTATATACTACAGATATGGCCCCAATTGAGGTTTTCAGTAATGTGACGACATTGGTGGGTTATCGGGGAAGATTGCTTCAGAAGGTCCCGACAACAGCGTCACAGTTCCCCATGAGGGAAGTTCATCCCGTTTACCACCCCGAAATACCAGGGTTGCGAGATGGGAATAATATTGTTACTCGCCCACGAGTGGCAGCACATTTCCAGGAACAGTGGATCTACACTCCTTGGAAGAGGAGTGAGGTAATATCCCTAAAAGGACAGTTGCCGGACCCTCAGAAAAATCCAACAGCATACTATAAAGAATTGACGGAGTCGGCCTCCTCCACAGTGATGACATTAGCTGATATAGAATTGTTCTTCGGTCTGTTGGTACAGGTAGACATATGGAGACAGGTGTATATGCAGCATCATGTGGTGGAATTGGGTGGAACATGGGATGAGATCAGAGCATGAGATAAGGAGCGGAAGCCCGGCGAGAAACCGAAGGCGGAGTTATTAGCCTTGCCGGAGCGTATTATCACTTACATGCATTCCCTTATCCTGCCGAGACGAGTGGATTGGGACAAGTTGACTGCATGTCGTCAGAAGAAGGATGAAAGTGTGTCCGATTTCTTTACTAGGTTTGAAGGTGTGTTTCTGGATTTTAGTGGCCAAGATCTGTCACTGGAGGGTGGTGTTCGTTTGTTTGTCAACAGGTTTGTTACTAATTTGCTTCCCGAGATTGCGACTAGGTTGCAGGCGTCGGAAAGTACTTGGACCACCTCCTCCCCGTCACTAATATTGAGTATGGCACAGTACTACAAGCATAGGGAGAATGAGGACAAAGAGAAGGTGGAGAAAAAGTCAAAGGAGTTGAAGACAAGGGTGTTGATGCAGCAAGTGGCAAGGGGAAATGGAAGAGGAAGGGGTTCGGGTCCCGCTTAGAGGGGATCCCGGTCTGAGCTGAACAGCATATCGGGTGTGCCCGTGGGGTAAAACCAATGTGCGTACTGTAAAAAGGAGGGGCATTGGTGAAGTGAGTGTCCGGAGTTGCTGCAGAAAGTTGAGGCCCCGAGAGGTAGGGGTTTTAGAGGACGTGGTAGAGGAGGAGGGGGCCGAAGAGAGGGACAGTTTGAGGATACATCGTATGATCAGCAGAGCAAGAACTATTTCAACAACCCCCGGGGAAGGCAGTACTATCATGATGACTATGACATGGACGAACTGACGGGGATGTCCCACAGCTAGGACAGCCAGGGACAGGGTAAGGGACCGGTTCCAGTGCCTGTAGCTCAGCGGGGACCTTATGTCACTGTGGATTTACAGGGCACGCCCAAGACGTTCTTACTTGACACGGGTGCTATGAATAGCTCTGTTTCTTGTTCGCTGGTCCCAGGGGAGCTCTGTCTGGCCAAAACAATGTTTCGGTAGGTTTTTCAGGCATGCCGGTTGTTAGCCCCATTTCCAAACCTCTTGCTTTAACTATTGGTCCCTTTACGGTGGACTCGCCGTTTCTGTTAACGACAAATTGTGGGGAGAATTTGATGGGATTGGATTTGTTGAAGAGATTACATGCCACCATCTTTTGTTCTCCAGATGGTGTTTACATGACCGTTGGGCCACAAGTGGCTCGCGCAAAACAATGCTTTGCAAAAGACGCACCCCTCCCCGCAGATTCAAGGAGGTGCCCTGTAGTTTATGGGTGCTGATTATGACGCACAGAGCCCTACATAACAGGGGCCCCGAGAAAATAAAGAGTCTGTTATTACCTTACACTCCAAACAGGTACCTGAGATCATGCTCAGAAGGACTCCTAAAACCTACCAGGGCCAAAAGGGAGAGATGGGGAGGAAGGTCCTTCTCCCACCAAGCTCTGGAACTCTCTGCCTCGCGAAGTTCGAATGCTAGATAAAGAACTGCAGTTCCGCAAAGCAATTAAAACCTGGCTGTTCAAACAACACTTTTAAGCTCTTCCTGTTTTACTCAACTAGGTGTCTCTTAGCGCTGGGAAGCCCTAGGGCAGCTACGCGCTCAACAAATCCATAATAATAATAATAATGGGTAGCAGGAGACACGGATGTGGGGTTACTCCAGATCCAGCCGGTCTCTATTACGATTAAGGACAATACTGTATTGCCACGTACTCCCCAGTATAAGATTTCACAAGCAGGAGAAAGGGCTTTGTTGCAAATAATACAGGATATGATTAAGTCTGGTGTGGTAGAGGAGCCAGTGGCGAATGTGTGTAATAGCCCTATCCTTCCAATTCTCAAGAAGGCACCCTTGGACTCTTCTGATGCTCACCCTGATGTTTATCGCTTTGTAATTGACCTCAGGGAGGTCAATAAAATTGTTGTGCCCCAATAACCTGTAGTCCCAGACATTACCACGATATTGACAATGATTCCCCCGTCAGCAAAGTTCTTTTCAGTCATTGATTTGAAGAATGCTTTCTTTAGCATTCCAATTCATACAGATAGCAGATATCTGTTTGGATTCGCCTTAGTCGGCAGGAGTTTTAGATTCTGTTGTGCTCCTCAAGGCTATACAGAAAGTCCTAGTATCTATAGTCAAGCTTTAAAAAGTCAATTGGATTCTTTGGTGCTTCCCACTGGTGATGTGCTATTGCAGTACGTTGACGACCTCCTTGTGGCCTCTGATACTGAGGAGGATGGCTGTAAAAATGCCACTGTTAAATTGTTGTTACATTTGGCACGCCGTGGCCATAAGGTATCCCTTTCCAAATTTCAATATTGTCGACAGGAGGTCACCTACTTTGGTCATCTACTGTCGAAGGAGGGTCGCAAACTAACACCTGAGCGCATAGCTGCTATCACTAATATGCCTGTTCCTAAGACTCAACGTGAAGTACGCGCATTTATTGGTATTACCTCGTATTGTCGACACTGGGATCCCCAATTATTCCTTACTAACATAACCCCTCCTTTACCTGACCACCAAAGAAGTGCATGAACCCCTGCCTTGGACATCCGCATGCCAGCAAACTTTTAAGCAATTAAAGGTTGCGCTTTGCTCTGCTCCTGTGCTTGGTACTCCTGATTACCAGAAGCCTTTTGTGCTTTACGTACATGAGGCGGACGGTTGCGCGCTTTCTGTTCTAACACAGGGTTTTGGTGATAAGCAAAGACCCTGCGCTTATTTTTCTGCGATGCTGGATAACGTAGCCAGAGCGCTCCCGAGCTGCCACGGCAGTGGCAGTTTCTATCAGACAATCGGCGGGGCTCATTCTTGATACTGCTCTCACGGTAATGGTACTCCAGGCTGTAGATATGCTTTTGAATAAGAGAAAGACACAGCACCTTACTAGTGCACGTCTGACTGGATATGAACTAACCTTGTTTGCTCCGCACATTACCATCAAAAGATGTGCCACTCTGAACCCAGCCACGTTACTACCCCTCCCTTCGACGGGCAATGACACAGATGCACATGATTGTGTGTACAGAACGGAAGAGGAGACGAAAGGATGGGTAGACCTGACTGATGTTCCCCTATCTGAACCCCAAGGGGAACTATATGTTGATGGCTCTTGCTTCAAACTATCAGATGGCACCACCACTGCAGCATATGCAATTACAACGTTACACACTATAGTTGAGACATCCCGCGTCCCATACCAATCAGCCCAAGCTGCGGAGCTGGTTGCTCATCTTAGGGCTTGTGAGTTGAGTGAGGGACTGACTGTCAATATTTATACTGACAGCCAGTACGCCTTTGGGGTCGCCCATAATTTTGGACGCCTCTGGGCGGAGAGAGGGTTCTTTTTACATCACATGGATTACGAATACAGAATGGCCCATTGATACATAGACTCTTGTCAGCTCTAACACTTCCCAAAAGGTTAGCGATAATAAAATGTAGTGCCCACAAAGCAATAACAGATGATGTTGGTAGAGGGAATGCATTTGCAGATCAAACAGCTAAAGAGACAGCGAGATCAAAGATGAAAAAGATGTTTGTGGGAGGTCCGGCTAGGTGGGTCCCAGACAATGGAATGTTCGAGGATTCATTAGAAAGCGTCAAGGAGATACAAAGCGAGGCAACCCTAGATGAATTGGCAATATGGCAGGAGAGTATGGGGCGTCTGGATGAGGATGGATGCTGGACTGATAAGTCTGAGAAACAGCTGTGGATATTACCTAATGCCTATGTACTTCCTGTGGTTACCATGGTCCATGGCCCAGCCCACATTAGCGCCAAGAGAATATGTAAGGTGTTGGACCCAGTGTTCTCTTCATCAACAGATTCAGGAGACACTGCAGCCGGTACCAGAGGGCATCAGCTACAGCCCGGAGATTACGTCCTCGTCAAGAAAAGAACTTCCAGAGGAAGAGCTGCCTGGAGCCCCGCTGGAAGGGCCCCTTGTTGGTCCTTCTTGCCACTAAAATGCGGTGAAACTCGACGGCTGGAAAAATTGGGTGCATGGTACTCATTGCAAGAAGATTCCTCTCCCACTCCCCTACAACAAGTGGGTGCTCGACGGCATTGCTGATCAAGAAGGGGAAAGGGTGCCCCGCTTTGTTCCCTTCTCTGATGCCCAGCTAAGGGGGGTGCAGATGGAAGCAGAGAGTGACGCCGCCCTGCTTGAGGCGGGCCCTCCGGAGATAAGGGCAGCCCCAGTTTCTCCCCCATCTGATTCACAGGCACCTGAGTCCCCCTGCCTTTCTGAGCCTGAGTTTCAACCCCTTTTTATTGATGAAACAGTGCCTGGAGTTGACAGGTACAACTTGAGCCCACGAAAGAAGGACAGTGCGCCGGAGGGACAGTCCAGGAGTGAGGGAAGGACTTGAGATTAGTGTGTAGGAACTACGTCTGCAGTGCCTGTGTCATATTAGGGTAAATAACACTGGTGCACTGCCTGAGACACTGGACAGGATCGTTGAGGGTGCTTGCCCAGGAGGGAGGGTGCCCTATCCTGCAAGAAGAAGGATTTGTTTCCAGCAAGGGCCGCGATCGCGCGACCCCCATGGGGAGTGCTTCAGAGCACCATCGTTGATGAACGATAGGAGCCTGCCAGCGAGGCTCTAAACGGACGCTGGGTAGCTTGTGCCCCTCTGGTCGGTTGTATTCTTGTGGCTCCAGTTCTTAGGGCTTTTCTTATGTTCCTATTTGGCCGTGCTGTCATGGAAGAAGAACAGCCCCTAGCAGCACCACTACCAGGGCAGAGTAGTCCTGTGTGGTCTAGCTGGTCTATTAAAAGTAAGATAGTGGTGGTAGTGTTCATCCTCATAGTAATGATAACACTGTTTGGAGTAGTATGGTATTTAGAAGAACAGCATCCTGTGCACACCTTGATAGGGACTACCCCGGCTCCACCTGAGCATCTGTTCGATACGTTGCCCCCACATAAAGAGACATAGACAGACATATGTTGAAAATGCCTTCCTGCAAATGCTTCACCAGGTACACAATACGACGAATGCCACGAATTGCACGGTCTGTGGTTTACTCCCCTCAGTTATGCACAAGAAAGATTTGCTAGTGTCTTTGCCACTGTCCTATCTGAGTAGTTGTGAGGCATGGTTCCTGTTGCTTTCCGTGGTGTATATACATTATCATACTGATGATATGAATATGACGGAGTCTGATTATGAGGCAGTGTTGGAATATATAGTAGTACTCCAAGCTTATACACCTGGGATAGGAGGAAAGGAGGGTACCTTACATCCACATGCTTGCATGAATGTTTACGAGGGTAACAAAAATGCCACATGGCTGCAAAATGAAATGTTGGATTTTTAGGGGTTCAATGTTACCGAATATTTTCAATGTTTCCATGCACGAAATATCACTGAAGATAAAGCCATGCCTGTACCTGTGGTTCATACAGCAGCTAGTTTCTGTGTCGAAGGATCTGGGAATATTCCAGTGGGACAGAGCAGTTGCAACTATACCTATCGATTAAACACTACTAGTAGCCCACCTTTGCTCACCCCCCCTAATGTATACTTTGTTTGTGGGGAGCAGGCTTACACCTGGCTCCCTATGGGATGGTCTGGCCGGTGTTATGTCTCTTTCCTTTTACCTCCTGTTTACATTGCACTGTCCAACTATCACAAAGACCATAGGCTGCAGCGGAGGAGCGTATACTTGTCCCGGGTAAGGAGAGTTATTGACACAGCAGATATCGATCAAACCAATACTACTCTACAGCAATTCATGGATGCCATGAAGGGTATTGTGCCTTTCTGGGGACCTATGTATAACAGTGTCAGCATTCGTTGCCTCACCAGGGTTGTTGAAGGGGTCATCAACACTACAGCAGGCATACTCACTAACATCACAGCTGAGCTTCAGGCTACAAGACTTGTTGCTCTTCAAAATCGTATGGTTTTAGACGTTATCCTTGCAGATAGGGGAGGAGCTTGTTGCGTCATAGGCAGCAGTTGCTGCATTTACATCCCAGACCACGCCCCTAATGTATACTCCGCTATCCAGAAGCTACACAGGCTTGCATCCGATATTCATCAGGAGAATGGTTCATGGTCCTTGACAGGGTGGTTTTGGGGTCTGATATCATCCTGGGGTTGGAAGATACTTCTTTTCCTAGTAGCTATTGCAGGTGTCATCTTCACGTGCTGCCTATGTGTCAATTGTCTTCCAGCATGCTGTACCTATTGTGTGAGTAAACTCACCCCTGCCCCAAAATTGCTAGGCCGTAATGATAAAGTCTCTAATATGATGATGCAGGAAATACAGGATATGATGCAGATAGATGAGGGTATTTTTGAGTACTAGAAATATCTTTAAATACGTATGTTGCTTATTTTCTTTGAATATAACAGTCACTATGCATTTTCTATTTTCCCTGTTTAGAATTGTAAAGACCCTTCCTGCCAGCGTCAATAAAGCATTTAGCCTCCCCTGCTAAAAGGAGGGTCTGTTAGATTTGAAAATCCCATTCTCGTTATATACTCGTTTTACGTTATATTAGGTTAGCAGTGTGAGGCTAAATGAGACACCATTGAAGTATCGCCAATTGGCTGGAACTTTGCAAACTGAAATTAACGTATCTCTAACTAAACCAGTTAGTCCTGTTTTGCAAATATATAATACGAAAGTTGTTGGTTCCGTGTTATATGGGGCAGCGCTTTGGGGATTCAAGAACCTTTCTAAATTAACTGTAGCTGAAAATAGGTTCCTACGGAATATTACTAAGCTTCCACAAAGTACCCCAGTACGTCCACTGCTCCATGACTTAGGCAGGAAGTCATTGGCTGACATAGCTAGATTGCGGCCCCTGCTATATTGGCGGAGAATCTGGTCCACACCGGAATTGAGAGCTTATGCTGTGGGCCTTAAGGATTTAATCAGAGCAGATCGCCATAAAAAAATCACATGGTTGCAGGAAATTAGACTTATTCTAATAAGTATTGGCATGGCTACACTATGGGAGAACCCAAAAAGTACCCCGTTTCCAGCTAAAGCTCTGTTGAAGGAAAGATATTGGAGCTGGGTGACCGATAACATCATCAGAAATAGTGACTCTTCAACACTAACGGGGCACTTTCTAAATGTGAAGCCATTACAAAAGCTGGAACCATACTGTGATATTATAACTAAGCCACATGACAGGAAGCTATATTTCCAATTTAGAGTTGGCTCATTGCCAGTAAGCTCTTTTTCAGCTAGATGGGAAATGCAAGCTGACGTTTCTTGTCCCGTTTGCCATGCACATTTGGAGTCTTTGGCCCATCTATTATTTGCTTGCCCAGCTTATACGGCCCGCGCCGCATGTGGTTGTCTCCAATTTCGGGAACGTTGGGAACTAGAAGTAATGACATGACGCTCAGACTATTGCGCTCAGAAACAATGACACCTTTTGTCATTGCCCTGGCAAAGGTTTTAGGCTGGGCATGGTCTATTAGATCTCAAGCAATCTCTGTTGGGTAGTGGTCTGATTATCTGATTATGTGATTATGTGTTTACTACATGTTTCTAGTTCCTTGGTCCCATTTTGACTTTTTAGACCAATTTATATTCCTTGTATATTGCACAATAAGTGGTATAAGCCATCTTACATTTATACTTAATTAGTATCCATAAGTGCTGAATTGTCTAATGTTTTTAACTGTTTTTGAATGGATTTACACTTTTATTGGAAAGTTTATTTTAATGTTCTATTAATCAACGGTCATGTTTTTTATGCTTTTGTACATCTGCTTTGATGACAAAAATTGTCGAATAAAGCTAATATGACTGACTGACACCATTTGTATTCACGTTATGTAACCCACTGAGTTATCCACGCAATGTGCGAACTTCAGTTAGCAAGTGTGACTCCATTTTGTATTTCGTAATCCCAATTCGGCTGTGTCTGTACCAGGCCTCACTATTCGTATTCCTTGCCTCAGCAGAACGCTATATTCAGTTATTATTTTCTCTTCTGCTCAAGGTTGCCTTCTGACTTACTAATGAATAGGCCATTTTGCCCTTGCATACCTATCTTTGTGTGTAGCTTTGCTCCCACGTTAGGAGACGCCGAAACCCAGCAAGGCAACCTTGAGATAGTGATAGCGTGTACCCATCTGGCAGGTGGTAGCCCATCCTTCTGTGCCTCCTTTGTTCATGTTCGGCCTAAGCCGGTAACTTTCCATAGTGGGCGTGGTTAGGAGGCCCTTGGGAGGAATGATTATGTGTTTCCGACTGTTGGGGGGCCAGTCCTTCGGCAGAAATCTTCGGGTGCAGGTCAGATTGGACTCCTCTGCAGAGTATTGGTAATAAACAATTGTTCTGTATTCTCTACTGTCTGACCGACTCTTCATTTTGGGGAAGGCGATTAGGAGGTTGTAGAAAACCCGGGTGGCCCTTTTCAGGCCTCTTCCTTCACCCAGGCACTTTGCCGCACGGCGGGCCGGAGGAGGGAGCCCCGGGCAGTGGGGAGGTGTTGTCTGGGCCTAACCCATATGGTCCCCGGCTGAGAACTACCAGCCCGGGAGCGGTTCCGGCAAACCCTGGCCCTAGTAATCTGGAGGAAAGCTACCCTTCTTTCTGGTAACCCGTGCACACCGAGTGATGGAGGGGACCCAGGGCGCGGAGGCGCCCGTCCTCCTGGAGCCCTGGTTGGGATCGGGGAGGCGGGCGAGCCCCCACCGGGACTTCCAGGCCGGACCGGCCACCTGGTCGCCCCATTGGAAAGCATTGCGTGCGACCAGATGGCCGAGGGGTAAGGCGCGACCAGATGGCCGGGCCCGAAGGGCGCCACTCTGCCCGCCCCGAGCCTTCGCGGGAGGGCTCCCGCTTGCCCTTTGGAGGGCTCGGGGGCTCTGCACCAGGGACCCCTGTCCCGGGCAGACGGACCCTTGGCAGGCTGCAGGATAGGGGCTCCCACACCCCAGGCCCTGCCCGAAACCCAGGCCCCGGGGACAGTCCCTGCTTCTCAACCCAGCCAGGCCAGGGGGATCTGGGAGCCTGCCCGGGCACGAGGGACCCCTGTCCCGAGCAGACGGACCCTTGGCAGGCCGCAGGACGGGGTCTCCCGCACCCCAGGCCCTGCCCGAAACCCAGGCCCCGGGCCCGGTCCCTGCTTCTCAACCCAGCCAGGCAGGGGGGATCTGGGAGCCTACCCGGGCATGAGGGACCCCCGTCCCGGGCACACGGACCCTCGGCTGGCCGCAGGACGTGGGCTCCTGTTCCACTGATTTTTTCCATAACTCCGTGGAACTCCGCATAGTGGCACTACGCCAACTCTGCCCACCCCTACTCGTATCATCACTCAGACCGACTCTGTGTAGCCATGTGGGAGTTCTGTAAAGGCGGTGGAGGAACTTCAAGTGGATTAGCCGCAATCTATAACTAGGGAACAGGTCTTTAGCTTGTGCGCAGCAATAGGCCCATTGTTCATCCTCCATGGGGGTCCCCAGTAGCTCCTCCCAACCACTACTCGCGGCAGGTACACATATTGGCACCACGCGCTGCATGCCAGCATACAAACGAGTAATTAGTTTACGCAGCGATGGGTTGGTTAAGAAATCCTCAAGGACTTGAAACGTGGGGGGTGCCATCGGGAATGTGATGTATGTCGCGCTGAGCTGAAAGTACGTCTTTCTGTCAAGCAGGCCACAGCCCTCTGCCGCGAGAGCATCTTCAAGATCAACGAAAGTCCCTCCAGGGAACACATCCCCCATTGTGCGAATGCCGAGCCTGTCGAGTCTCCTGCAAGCATCCAAATCCTCGAGGAACTGCAGATCCGGATGGAGCAGACAGGGGTACTGAGGGAGCATACATCTTCTCCAGTTGTGCCCTAAAGCGCAGATCTCTCCAAGCCCAGACTGTGCAACCAACAGTGTCCACCTCAACGCGTGGCTGAGGCTGTGATTTATACAGCACCATGTGTAGCGGTATGGTGGCTGCTCGGTCATGCTCTGGTGCCATATGCGCCATGAATTGAGTGGGAAAAATCCAGTGGTAGCCGAACTAGGCCTGGGCGCAATTGTAATTGAGCTCCATGTCGGGGGCTCCCAGTCCTCCTTGTTCAAAGGGCAGAGTGAGGGACTCTCATGAGACTCTGGGTTGTTTGCCCACCCAGGGGAGCATTATCAGGTTGGGGCGCAGTCGGCGATTAAAGGCCAAGGTGAGAGGGAGCAAGAGATTAGTGAATACATATAGAAACTTGGGGAGTACAACCATCTTAGCAACAGCCAAGCGCCCGGTAAGGGACAGTGGACGTGAAATCCAGCGCCCCATCCAGCTCTCAAGCCAGTCCATAAGTCTCCTGCAGTTGCACTGCCACAATTCATCGATATTCTGGCTTAGCTAGAGCCCGAGGTACTGCACTGGGCCCAGAGCCCATCCCAGGGGATATTCCGACTGGAAGCTATCCGTGGCTGTCATAATTGGGAAAATGATTGATTTCCCCCTGTTGATAGTATAATTACTCTGATCAATGGGTCTAAGTTGACTGCTGGATGCTTGACATATAGGGTGACGTGATCAGTGTAGAGAGATACAAAGATTTACGAAGGTTTACGAAGCTCACTAATATAGTCGCTGGCCCAAGGATTCTTAAGAAGGCCAGTGAGTGTTTTATCCGCCCGGTCACCCTCACCATAGCACGGAGCAAGGGTTTCTTTTCCCATGTAATGGGTCTCCCTTATGGTCGCCTCTTCAAACTCTGTCACCTTATCCCTAATCATGCCCAGAGTCTCCTGTTTCTTGTTGACAAAGAATTTCTTTTCCAACTCACGTATTTCGCTTTCCAGGCAGTGGAGGTAACTTTACAGCGACCGAGGCACTCTCCTCGGATAACTGATTTAAATGCCTCCCAGAGTGTGGAAGTGGACTGGACTGTACCTTCATTCTGCACAAAGTATTCTGTTATCGCAGTATGGATTGCCTCACAAAATACCTGGTCGTGCAGAGCTCCCGCCGGTAGTCTCCAGCAGAATGCCCAGCTAGGAACGCTGGGCAGCGCAAGCCTGAGCAACACTGGAGAGTGATCGGATAGTATCTTGCCAGATGAGCTGATTCAGAGACCCCTGCCAGAATGTCTTTCGAGACCAGCCAGTAGTCAATTCTGGACCACGTGGGACCAGCCGAGGAGACAAAGGTGACCTCCCTTAAGTGATCGTGTCTGTGGTGCCACACGTCCACTAGCCCGTAGTCCTCCATGATACTTTGCAGTTGTGCTGCCGCCCTGAAATTGGGTTGCCGAGCGCCACCCGATCTATCTCTATCCGGGTTGGGGAGAACGTTAAAGTCCCCACCCCACAAGATCACGCCTGGTCCTGTCGTGTAGTTCCTATATGACCTATACAGGATCTGCGCGTTTGGATAACATAAACTGCAAGACTGGTGGCAGACTGATTCCGTGCACCCCCATTGGATACGTTAGCCTGCCTGTATCAGCTAGCTCACATGCCACTATAATCTCCTTTTACCAAGGAGAGAATAGATTCTGGCAACCTCAGAACATGACAAGCCTGATCCCTCAGAATCGTGGAAACAATATACTACCTTTCGCTCAGTCACTCGTGCTCACTTGGTTTGTCTCAGAGAGATACACAGAATAAACAGTCTGGGCGTTTTCAATAAGAATTTATTGAACAGTTGTTATTCTAGTGTAGAATAGATGAGCTGCAACAACCATTAGACAGTAGCAGAGATATATGATTAGCAGTACTATGAAAGTAAATGGATGGTTTAGCTCTACCATCTTGCAATGATCATGAATACATATGAGTATATAAAACACATGATAAAAGGTGCGTACTCCTACGATGCCTCCCTAACTAGATGTACCTAAATGTACCTAGCATCTGTGTAGGTGTTATGCCAAGAATCCCTCTAGGATCTAGTCAACCCCATTACCTGAGAATGAGAGAATATGGGACCCCATCCTGGTCTCGAGTTGGACACCCCGCGAGGGATGTTAGACCACTGTGAGCTGGAGCGTCTGCATGCAGGAACCTCAGCGTCTCTGGTCAGTGTGTCAGCCGGGAAGTCTTGGTCTCCTCTCCCCTTCTAAGCAAGATGTGATGTATATATACCCATAGCTCTCCCCAGGGGTCGTACCTTGCTGTGTTACTGTGTCGGCCTAAAGGATGACGTCAGGCCTGAACTTTATACAGCAATATTATACAGGAGATGTTCGTCCTGCTGTTAGTCCTGCTGTGCTTCCAAGAAGCCTCATGCATAATGTATGAGATTCGAACTAGGGGGAAACCCGCATTCTGAATGCAGTGTCGTATCTAGGTAAAAGGTCAGTCCCTAAGAACCGTTATGTATGTAATGTAGGGAAGAATTTAGGTGAAAGGTTGCAATGTTACCTGCGCCTATATAGGGTACCTATATGGAATATAACAGTCCTAATGTTTTCACTAACCGCCAGACCTCCATGAAGAATTCCGGGACATCTATATTAAGCCCGTAAACCGAGAGCAGTCTGATCAGGTGGCCACCCAGGATGCCCGCCAGCATGCCCCTGCAGATCGCACAGGACTTTACGCGTGAGCCAAGGCAGTCCCTTCCACACAAGTCACAAAGGGCCTGTGCACACATCTATGGTATATGCAGAGCAATTTCTCTATTGATTCTACTCCCTCTGTAGCAATATTACAAAAAGTTACACAAAATAAACATGTGAAGAAGAGCACTTTGTTTGTTCTTCTTTTTTTAATTTTGATCGATTGCCCGGCCAACACGTGTTTCGTCTGGGATGTAACCCAAGACTTCTTCAGGACTTATAGGCAAATGAACAGTCGTGTAAAATCTCTCCGCCGGTTATACTTCCGTCCCGGCTGGACCAAAGAATATGGGATTACTGCAAATGCAGGTGGTCCCAAAGTACGGGCCAAGTGATGGACCTGGGTATTGGTGGCACTCCTCTTAGATGCCCTTGAGCATGGGCGAAAAGGTCGGTGTTCAGTGAGTGGCGCCTTGGAGCCGAGGAGTGCTGACTGCTGAAGGTTCGTGGCAGCGCGTGCGCTGCGCGTGTTGACGGCCGCTACGAGTGACCGGAAGAAGAACAAACAACATTTCAGAGTGCTATTCTTCACATGTTTATTTTGTGTAACTTTTTGTAATATTGCTACAGAGGGAGTAGAATCAATAGAGAAATTGCTCTGCATATACCATAGACGTGTGCACAGGCCCTTTGTGATTTTCTGTTGACCTTGTCTCTCTTTGGGGGTTCAGGGTTACCCCCCTCCTGTCGCACCGTCTCAGATTGATATTCAGCATTTACAAACGCATACACGAGCAGGCGTCATTGCATACCGCATACGTACAAACCCTTGCACCCGTAGCCTTCCACACAAGTATTGCCTCCCCCATGGCATAGTTGGAATAACCGGCTATGTGTTTCTCCCCAATCCACCCCACCCTCAGTCGTGCGCAATTGTTGTCAGTAGAGTGCAATTCTTGCAAGAAGCAAATATTCGCTCCCTGCCGGTTAAGCTAAGCCGCCACCAGCCGCACTTTTCTACTATCATTAAGGCCCCGGACATTCCAAGTGATAGCTTTCAGTGTAGTCACATTCACCTCAGTTGTACCCGTAACAGCCATAGAAATCCTGCATTTGCACAGCATGCGTACCGTTCAATGGCGCATCGTGCAGGGAGGCCAGCGGGGGGGGAGAGAAAGGGAAGGGGAAGAAAAGGAAGAAAAAGAGCCATAGAAATAACCCACATGTCCCAAATACAACCACCCCCTCCCACTCCAGCCCCCCAACCAGGCTGATTTGCACCCTCCCACCCCCAACAAGGCCTACCGAGGCCAGTAAAAAACAATCGTAGGGGAAACATCCCTGCGGGGAACCGCTAGAGGCCCGGCTTTTCCCAGAAATGAAAAACGGGTGGCCGGTTGAGAAGTAGGAAGTCGGAGAGCCCAGCTTCTCATAAAGCAAATAGATCAAAGGTAACTATTACAATGCAGTGTAGAAATGTCAAACAGGAGGGGCCAAGCGATTGTGGAAGTGGGCAGGGGAGACCCAGTTAATGCAGGTCACTGGTGGGAGTGGATCAAAGCGGCCGTGGACGAACGTCAGTCATTGTCGCTAAGGTGGTCTTCTCCCACAGCCGCATCATCCCAGCGCAGCGGTGGCAGAACCGGGCGAAGGCCTCACACAAACTTGGCAGCTGATTTAGGATCAGTGAAATATGAGGTCTTCCCAGCATGGAAAATGTGCAGTCTTGCAGGATAAACAAGAGAATACTTGATGTCCTGTTTCTAAAGCGTGCGTTTAATTGGCACAAATTCCCTTCGTGCTGCCTGGACTGCCATGGTGAAGTCTGGGTAAAATGAGATGGTGTTGCCCTGGAACTTGACTTTTTGCAAGTCTTTGGCCTTGCGTAGCACAGTGTCCCTATTGCGATAATTGAGCAGGCGAGCGATGATAGGCCTGGCCAGAGCGCAAGGAGGGGTCCGCGGGCCAAGCGCCCTATGTGCTCTCTCAACAATACAGACTGCAGAGAGAGAGAGTCCCCAAAGATGGCTTTCAGCATCTCCTCGACGTAGTCCTCAACACGGGACATTGCAGTGGTATCGGGGACGCCAATGATGCACAGGTTGTTTTGCCTCAATCTGGCCTCAAGGTCTTCAATCTTATTTTGATTACCTCTAAGACTTTTTCTATGCTTAACAGTTTTTCACGCATCGAGACTCCATCATCTTCAAGCGTGGACGTGCGTTGCTCCACTTGACCAATGCGCTCCTCGTGGATGGAGACTTTTGTCCCCGAGTCTGTCTAGCCGGTCAGCCATAGTGTTGATTTTCTGATCTATGGTTGTTAAGGATTGCTTGAGGTCGAGGAAAATGTCACAGATGTCCGGTTCAGGCGAGGTCTCCGCGCTTCCAGTGGGTTCTGGTGGATCGTCCATCGGTGGGCCGGTGCTCCTGGGGGGCCGCCGCTGGCCAAGGACAATTTAGCCTGGTGGACTTCCGACTTCCCCATATCTCCTGTGTGCCGCCAATTTCCGCAGTAGTGCGCTGGCAGAATGTCACCCGGGTGCGCCACCCCCTCATACCCTCAGTGGACAGAGACACTTCAAGGAGGTCGCAATGTGTATGTTTTGTATTGCTGCATGTGCTGCGGGCTGCAAGCACACGCAGCAATACAAAAAATACACATTTTGCATATCCCTGCACTATGTGGCAGGCACTATGCGGTTCCTGCCACATGGTGCAGGGATATGTAGAGAGGGCACCTAACCCAAGGCTAAGAGCAAAGGGGGGCCCGCTAGGGGCCCCTAAAGTCCCTTTCAGCCTGCCTTTTCATGGCAAGTTAACTGCCATGAAATGGCCCACGGAAAGGGACATTGTAATCCCTACGGCGGTCCCTGAGAAGGTACCGCTACTGTTGTAGGGGTACAAGTCCCTCCAGTGCACCGACGGGCTCCTTGAGCCCATCGGCTGCATGGCGGTCGGTCTCTCCGACCGCCAACCATCAGCCCGCCATTGTATTGTGGCGGGTGGCCCTCCACGGTCCGATGGTGGTAGGACCGCCATCGACGGGCTGACGGGGGCGGTCCCACCGCCATCATAATCAGGCCCACAGAATCAAAAATTTGTTTGATTATGTCTTGTTTAATTACAGTTCACTTTTAGTGTTATTTATTGGTATAAATATTTTGAAGACATAAGCATTTCATTTGGTGTGCAAATAATAGTTTGCATAGCTGTTATGTGAGTTATGGATTCCAATCTTAACCACAATTTGCAAATTTCATTTTTTTTTTTTTTTAAATGTATGACTATTTTAATTCGCAACCAGAACTGTACTTTAACTGTGCTTTTTTAGGTGGACTTTGGAGGTTTTCTAACCATATGTTGAGGTGTTATAGCCAAAGCGAATCATAGTGTCACTTTAACCTTTGGTTTTTTTCCAGTTAATTTTTGGAGTTTTTTGATCATATACCATGTCAAAGAATTCCCTGCACCCAACTCTCCGCACGAATCCACATGAAATTTGGCAAACCTTTAGCATGTTTAGTTTTCTGTTGGTATCTCAATGTTTATGCAGATCAATCGAAGGAGAGCAAATTTAAGGGAAGGGGGTCATAAATAGTTGACATGCTACTAACTTTAGAGTCTTATCACAGATCTGCATGACATTTGGCAGACTCTTATCATGTTTAGCGCACTCTTGATATGTTAAATGCAATGTAAATCCATCAAGGAGGACAGTTCAATAGGATAGGTCAAAAAAGTGTTCACTTGCTAATAAACTTGGTGCCAGTTAATGAATGAAGTGGCATGATATTTAACAGACTGTTAGCAAGTTAAGCAACGTGAAAGATTCTCAGGTTTCAGGCAGATTTGATAAAGGTGGCAAAGGTAGGGGAGGCATAAATTCTTTTGTTTGCTACTATTTTAAGTGCAATATCATGGACCAGTTTAACATTTGGCAGCACCTTAGCATGTTTTGCCTATCCCTAGTGTGTGGAGTTTCAAGAAAACGTTCCAGGGCGGGCAAAAAGCATTAATTTGGCAATAATTTGCTAACCTGCCACAGACAGTGGGCATGGCTTTCAAATAAGAGAAGCACAGGTTGATCATAGAGCTTGGCATGTAGACTGACCGGGCATTTTTACAATGTTTTGTAAGGATTTGTTGAACTTCTTTTAAGGGGTCTGCAGGCCAAACTTTGGTATCACAGGCTCAGAATGGAACACAGGAGCTAAAAGCCTCCATGTCCAATGGGGGGCATTTTTTTAAAAATCTAGGTCCACAAATAGTCTGCAAATCTAAGTTTGAGGACTGCGTGTAGAATAACAGTCCAGAACTTTTAACCCTTTCAAGCCCCCTGGCACATTATTCTAGAGATGTTATCTTGAAAATTACTGGTTTACACCAAACCAAAATATTCAGTTCAGATTCTTTCTGTAGAAGAGAGCAAAGATTCCTATGAGAGTTAAAATAGGAAAAGCTTCTTTTTGACCACCCCATTAAGAGTTCCCTTCTGTCACAAGCTTGTTGAAACTGAAAATATCATGAGTAAGCTAAACATGGCAAGTGTCTGCCACATGTTGTGCAGATCTGTAATACTGTGCCACAGTTATTAGCAAATTCTTTTTGGGGCTCCATTTAACTTTGACCTACTTTCTTGAATATGCATGAAACCTGAGACTTCTTTGCTGGGCTTGTGTTAAAATGCAGATTCATTACAGAGGACCAAAGTTATTAGTGCATGAAATTATTTTTATTTCAAAATCTTTTTATTGATTTTAAAGCAATAGAAAAAATTGTAGTTGCAACAAGCAGAGTTTACAGGCCAAGAGTTACAGATATCCCAAAAGTACACACAGCTTGTTTCAAGGTCTCAGCCTAATTTAAATTCTTACATTTGTGTCCCTATCTAGCTGATCCATACATTGCAGTGTACCATATATCAAGTTTGCCCTGGTGTGGGACAGTTGCTGATTAGCGCTTGTGCACCTTAATCAAACATTGAAATATAAGGAAATAAAAACAACAAATGTAAACAAAACATGGGTATCATGGTGGTGATGTTACATCTCTTGCCAAGTGGTGGGGCGGTTCAGTGGGCGGGGCAGGGACTGAATCCCTCTCACCTTATGGCTACTTGATGTGAGCCCCCAATCTGTTAGATATGAAAGAGGTGAAGAGCTCTTAATCTGGGCCCACATGCAAATAAGGGCAGGCCCTCTGACAAATATTCCACCAGTGGGGACCAAATATACTCAAACCCCTTTCTTGACCCATCTGCTATGTCTGTCAATCGTTCCATTGCTAGCGCTCGCCACAATCTAGTATGCCATTGCGTGACGGATGGGGCCTCTGCCTTTTTCCAAGCTGCAGCTATTGCCATCTTGGCGGCTCCAAGGTACAGCCACATGATGGAGCGATCCCCATACGTTTGACGTTTCAGGTTGGGGTCCCGGATCCCCAGAAGTGTATGGTCTATGGTGTCTGGAATAGGGTAGCCTAGAATGAGTTTAATTTGAGCTAGTATCTTCTTCCAGAATGGCTGAATGGCTGTCCCACCAGATGTGACAAAAGTCTCCCAAAAGCTTGCAACCCTCCAGCATCTGTCTATAGTGTTAGGGAATATTTTGTGTAGTTTCTGGGGGTGCAGGTACCAATAATACATCATTTTATAGCGGGACTCTCTCAAGAACATCGAGCGGTTGTGTTTGGCAATGTCCTTGTATAGGAAGCCCCATTGTTTCTCCCCCAGGGGAGT
This sequence comes from Calotriton arnoldi, assembly GCA_963921515.1. Taxonomy (NCBI): domain Eukaryota; kingdom Metazoa; phylum Chordata; class Amphibia; order Caudata; family Salamandridae; genus Calotriton; species Calotriton arnoldi. Next base: position 190,972 of record CAWUFW010006996.1, read on the forward strand.
GGTGAGGAAAGAGTCCCAGAATTTTCGGTGTCTTGGGGTCGACTGTGGGCTCAGCGCCTGAATGAGGGAGTACAGGAAGGAAATGGTCCCCTTGGTGGTTGCCCCTGATTGTGCGAATTTCTCAATTGGGAGCAGGTCTCTGGTCGCGGCCAGCCGCACCTGAGGTTACTGCACCCAATTTTTGAGCTGTAGGTAGTGGTAGTCCTCTGTAGGTTGCAGCTGGAATGTTCTTACACACTCCTCAAAAGTCAGGAGTTCCCCTTTTGTGTATAGATCAGATATCATAAGGCATCCCCCTGCCCTCCACCCCTTAAATGGACCCTCCTGAAGTGCCAGGGGAAACCCCGGGTTAAAGTGAATGGGGGTGTAAGTGGATGGGAAGGTTGTCAGGTGCAGAGTTCTTGTGAGGGTGTCCCACCTCTGGAGTGGTAGCCGTGGGGGTGCTGAGGTAAGCATTTGGAGGCCTATGTTGTTTCTTTTTCCACAGAAGGTCCCAAATAGTCCTGCCTGTTATCTGTCGGTCCATATGGAGCCAGTGTTTCTCGGACTCTCTGAGGGACCATTCTGTTATCACCTGGAGTTGGGCAGCTCTGTAGTATCCCAAAAAGTCCAGGAGGGCCAAACCCCCCTCCATGCGCGGTCTAGATAATACTCGGTGGGATAGGAGGGCCCTTTGTCCCTGCCAGATGAATTTAGTAGTCAACTTTTTCAATTCTACAAATAGTTCCCTGTCTACCCGTATTGGTAAGCCTTGGAAAAGATATAGTAGCCTGGGGAGGACATTCATCTTGATGGCAGCTCCCTATCCATGAGGTAAAGGCAGATCCCCATCTACTCAGGTCAGCTTTAAGCTGTCGCAGCAAGGGAGGATAATTGGCCTTATATAGGTCGGCTAAGTTAAGGGTGAGCTTAACACCGAAATATGTAATTTCTTTGCATGTGCAGCAGAAAGGGGAGGTCTCCTCTATCCTCCCCATCACCTCCCGGGTCAGAGTCAGGTTGAGCAGAAAAGACTTAGATAGGTTCACCTTGAAACCGGAAGCTATTTCAAAGCAATTGAGCTCTGCTTCTATGGCAGACAGTGAGTTCAGCGGGTCAGTGATGGGAAGCAGGACATCTTCCGCAAAGGGAGATCTTGTGCTCGTCTGTACCGAATGTTACCCCTCATATATGTCTGGGTTTACCCTGAACCGTTCCGCCAAAGGCTCTATGCTTAGGGCGAAGAGCAGGGGGGATAGTGGGCAGCCCTGCCTTGTTCCCCACGAGAGATTAAAGGAGTCTGAGGCCACCCCGTTTACTAGGACTTGGGACCTGGGAGAGTGGTAGTTGGCCCGCACCATACCTATAAAGGCTTCGTTGAACCCGAAACGTCTCAACGTTCGAATCAAAAAAGAGCAGTCGACGGCCTTCTCCACGTCCAGCTAAAGGAGGGCCACCGGGATGCCTTTTTTCTGCACTTTCTCTATGATGTGTGCCATCCTCCACAGGTTGTCGTGGGTCTGTCGACCCTTTAGAAATCCTGATTGGTCTGCGTCTATTAGAGATGGTAAAAAAATTTCAAGGTGGCTGGCCAGTATTTTAGAGTATAACTTTGCGTCTAGGTTTAAGAGTGCGATAGGCCGATATGAGGCGCATGCTTTAGGGTCTTTCCCTGGTTTAGGTATAACGGTGACCAGAGCCTCCCCCATGGTAGCTGTTACCCTCTGGGTGGTTGCTATGTCATTAAAAGGGGTCACCAGATGAGGAGTCAGCTCAGGTGTGAATGTATGGTAGAATTGAGCATTTAGCCCATCCGGGCTAGGGGCCTTCTGCAATTTGAGCGCATCGATCACCCTCTGAACCTCCTCACTGGAGATGGGGCGACTAATTTCCTCATTGGTGGGGCCGTGACCGGTGGTAGGTTAAAGGACCCGGGATATCACTCTTGGGTTTGAGCCTCTAGCAAATCGGCAGTGTAAAGGGTGCAGTAGATTCCCGAAGGTAATTGCTTTTCCCTCCTCGCTGAGATGGGAGACGCCAGCGTCGTCCACTATTTGTTTGATATATTCTTTTTCCTGTTTTGCCCAAAGCTAACGTGCCAGTAGGGTTCGTATTTTGTTCCCTCCTTCGTAACCCCGGGCTTGGAGGCGTAAGATAGTTTTCTCTGCTCTATTGGTGCATAAGGCCTTTAACTTTCCCTTCAGCAATGTGACCTTTCGTAGGGTTTGGGTCGATGGACTATCTTTGTGTGTTTTTTTGGCTTTCTGTAGTTCCCCCTCTAGAAGGAGTCTTTCCCCCTCTGCTGGATTTTGAGCGTGGTGGCTAAATCAATGCATTTGCCCCTAATAACTGCCTTAAACGCATCCCAATTGTTTGCATAGGATGTGAGTGCTGGGTCGTTGGCCTTAAAATACTCTGTGATCGCTTTTCTTAGTTCGTCCCTAAGAAGTCTATCCCTACTAAGGAAGTTGGGGAAATACCATCTCACATGTTTTGGGCGTGGGGCCGGCCAGTCAAATACTGTCTCCAGGGGGGCATGGTCCGAGAGGCAGATTGGGTGGAACCTGGTTCCCGAGACTGTGTTGAAAAGAGATTGACTGATAAAGGTGTGATCAATTCTAGAGTAAGTTATGTGGGAGAAAAAGGAATAGTCCCTTGTTGTAGGGTACGCGCCCCTTCATGCATCCAGCAGACCCATGCGCTGAAGAGAAGCGACTTACTAAATATCCCTCCTGCTGTCCTGTGCGGGTGACTCGTGTCCAGTGCCGGGTCCCATATTAAATTGAAGTCCCCCAGTAGAATTATGTCTCCCGTGGCAAACTCCTCCACTGTTGCTAAAAATGCCTCTAAAAAGTCCAACTGTCCTATATAGGGTGCATAAATCGTGGCTATGGTACATGGTCTTCCACTCAGCTCCCCCCGGACCATCGGGAAACGCCCTGCCTTATCTGTTTTAGTAGCTTGGAGATTGAAGGGGACTGAGGAATGGAAGAGAAGGGGCACACCGTTCTGTTTCGTGGGGGCCAAGGAGCGAAGGATCTGCGGGTAAAGTTTGTGCTTCAAATGCAGCTCCTCACTTTTCTTTAAATGGGTTTCCTGCAGGGCTGCTATCATAACATGGTGGTCAACTAGAAATTTCCACTGGCTTTGCCTCTTATTAGGGGAGTTGAGTCCCCTAACATTCCAAGACAGGCAATTAACCGCCTCAGCTCCCGCCACATCCGCTCCCCGAAGAGCACAGCTCCCCCCCATGCAATAATAATCAGATGAGCGAACACCATGATAAAAAACATATTTAACGGATATAAACAAAAACTTTGAGCTCTGCGGCTCTCTATCTTAGAAGAGAGCCTCACTCTGAGCATCTCCAGGGGCTATTCCATTTCCGCTCCCAGAGCCCCCATATCATGCTCTCTTGATCGCTTGACTATTATCAAATGTTTATCTCCTACCTTGAGTCCAGACTTTGCCCCTTCAAGGCCCACCACCCCGAGTCTTTCACTGCCGGACTCTCGGCCTCTGGTTCTCTAAGTAAGGCAGTTTTCATAGTGTCTTTTATTACCGTTCCTCGTTGCCAGTCTGCCTGATCAGGTTAACTCACGGTCAAGAGTTCGGTGTCTCCCTAAGAATCAACCCGTTGATTTCTTGCCTCCTCGTCTTTGCATCTGCCAGGTTCCCCGCTGCGTCGCTCCCCCTGATGCTCCTCTCTTTTGTCCCTTGTGACTGCTGCTGGGTTCGGGGGGGGAGATCTTGAGACCCAACAGGTCCGCCACATCCTCCAAATCCATACAGTGAAGGTGCTTGTTGTCCTTCGTGAAAGCTAAGCCGAAGGGGTAGGTCCAACGATACTTTATTTGGCGCTCTCTTAGGGCCTCGGTAACCGGCCTAAACTGCTGACGGGCAAGCGTGGCTTGGGCTACATCCTGGAAAAGTGAGCAAGTAGTGTTCTGAAATGATATTTTGTCACAACTTCTTGCTTTCTGGAGGACCTGTTCTTTCACCTTCAAGGAGCTGAATTTCGCTAAAATATCTCTGGGCCTCCTGTTGTCTCCCGGATGCCGTGGCCCCACTCTGTGGACCCTTTCCAGTTGTACCTCTGGGCTTCCCTCTCCCAGGACCGTGGAGGCCCCACCATGAACGCCTCCAGGTCTGGGCTTTCGCAGCCCTCTTCTAGGCCGCTGACCCTTATATTGTCTCTCCGAGAGCGATTTTCGAGATCCTCGCATTTGAGTATCGTGGCCCGCAGTTGGGTGTGTAAGTCGGCGGATTACTCCTCTAGGGGTTTTATACGATCTGCCAGTTCTTGACATTTGGCCTCAAGGTCTAAGGTACGAGCCCCAAGCGAGTCCACATCCGCCTGAAGGGCCACTATCTTTCACTCTATTTCTGCTTAGAAAGCATCGAAAGAGACCCCTATGTCCGCCTTGATGTCTTCTCGGAGCTCCTTCCTGAAGTCTCGCAAAGACGCCATCAGGTCCTCACGTGTTAGCGCCATGTCTCCCTTGGGCTGCGCCTTCCCCTCCTTGTCCACCCCTGCTCCCGCTGGGGTGAAGTAGCTGGAGACTCTGGTTGACTGAGTCTTTTTAGGTGGCATAGGGACCAGTGCGTACGGTGAGACCCGGGCCCCACGACTGAGCGGCCCTGGAATCCAGCTACCGCTCTCTGGCAGGGGGCCTGGTATGCTGTGTCAAGGGGCTAAGGGGCCAAGGGCGGGAACCCCTCCCGGGGCCTCCGAGGGAGACAGCTCTCAATCACTGCTCTCTTTTGATCATCAGTACCCCTTCCTGGGGTTGCCCACCGGTTGTTTCCTTTGCTCTGACTAATCAGCAGTTCAGGCCCACAAACACACACGTCCGTGTGGCAGAAATAGTGCCTGGCCGGTGCCATCTTAGGGTCAGGCATTTCACAGTGGGTATCCGATAGGCAGTCCGGCTGGCCCAGGGCTTCCCTACCGGCAGGCATCCACACTCATGTATAAATCTGCCGGGCCCCCGCTCCGGTCAGCCCGTCCCCGCTCTCCTCACTGGGTAGGCCATGCGGCTGCCAGCTTCTCCCTCACAACATCTCGGGGAGGGTGGGGCTCCTCTACCGGAGCAACAGACCCAGGTCGCGGCTACATTCCGCCACTTCCGATCTCCTCAAACCGGGTCGCGGATGCCTTTTAGAGTGTGGGTCGCGGGCCACTCACAATCTTCCCTTTCGGTCCCGCCGTGAGCCCCACTGCTATCCTGTGCTCCGCTGCTCCATAGCAGCCGCCATCTTATTTCTTTCCTCGCGCCGCTGGGATTCTTCGCTTTGAGTCCCCACCAGCGGTCTGCGGGCTGTAAACTCGAGCTGCGGGAGCCCTCCTCGGGAGCTCGTAGCTAGGTCTCCGTCTGGACTTGCAGTTTCGACATGCCAAGCACTGTAACTGTCTTTTGCCTCGGGGCCTGGAGCCGAGCCGAGCGAATTCACGTCCGTTCGGCCATTACAGTTGGCCACGCCCCCATGAAATAATTTTTGCCCCTCTTTTTATCTTTACACTCCTTGATAGATCTCCAATGAACCTGCCAACCCACAGAAAACTAAAGATGCTAAATGTCTGCTAAATTTCTTGTTGATTTGTTAAATGACGCCATAGTTATTATCAAAGGAACACTTTTTGACACCCCCCTTTTAAAAGTGTGGAATCTGCACAATTTTAAAAATACTAATAATAAGCCAAGTATGCTAATCAACCAAATTTCATGTAAATTTGTCAAACACTAATGTTGTAGTCAAATCAAAAATACACCATTATATCCATAAAATTTAAACTCTTAATGCCATTCCTCAACACTTTTTAAACGCTAATTTCTCGTAAAACTAAAGAACGAATTTACACCAAAACAAGTAAAGGTATCTTCTTCACTAAAGTTCCACTTACATGCCAAGTTAGTTGCAATTTAATTCGGGTGTTTTTCGCGTATCGAGGTGCAAAGAATCCTAAATGAGGTAAAATGAAAGTGTCACTTTTGCCCCCACCCCCTCCTTTTTTGCCCCCGCTCGGTGGGGGGGGGGGGTGTGTGTGTGTGTGTGTGTGTGTGTGTGTGTTTTTAAAATGTTGGTTTTCCAGTCCGATTTCCTCATCTCTGTGAGATTTTGGGCAACTTATTTTACTAATAGAACTCTGAGAGTTGAGTCATAAAGTTGATAAATTGATTGGAACAATAAACAAAGCAAACATCATTTACTATAAATAAAAAATGTGTATGGGCGGTGTGAAATGGGCATACTGTATCATCATCATCTCTAACATATCGTGCTCCTAACTTCCTGCCTTTCCTTTTTACCAAGTTTGTTCGAGCCGTCTTTAAGAGACTGTGATTTCTCTTGTCCAATAGAATTGACAGATTAATCCATAAATGCTGAAAGTAGTGATGCTTGGAGCGCTGCAGCACCCTCTAAAATAATCTTGCTGGAGTTCTTCTCTGACTGCAAAGTTTGAGGATTTTGTGAAGTGAACTATCTGATGATCCAGGGTACAGGGAGTGTGAAAGGAAAGTAATACATTTTTTCTAACACATAAAAAATGTAAATACCCGTGAATTAACTCTACAAATATTCAAAACATCAGCAATTAGAAAAGCACAATGAAGCACATTTGTTTTGTAATTTTGGTGGAAACAAATATTTTAAAAGGATCAAAACAAATTACACTTGACATGGTGATGGGCAAGTAAAACTGCATGTCCGTGCGAAATGTTGTGGCCATTTTAATGGAAAATATGCTGTCTAAGTGAAGTTGTGCTACCACATAATGCTTTCTTAATATATTTGCAAGTGTGTACTCTAAAGTGCACCACTAGTTACATAGCACACCTTTACCACTTCCCTGCTTAATGGGCATGGATTATTTGCTGTACTTGTTCATTGTAAAACGCATGGATTTTTCACAGTCCCTTTGACATCAGTGATGTAACACTGATGGAAGCACCCACACTGAAAATTGTTCCAGCTCCACTGCATTAGTCTGAGCCTCTATTAGATTATCAAAGATATTCGTAACAGTCTACATACCCTCACTCCCCGTCAAGTCCACTTTAATTTTAATTTTTCCACACACAAATGTGGAGTTTAAGCAGATGGACTGTGAAGATAAAGACAAGTTCTCCTGTCTCCCAAGTAATGAGGAGGGCACTTGTAAAAACTGCTCTGACAGATGTGTGGGTTTTAAAAGAACACCATCTCTGGCAGTCTCTGTTGATCTGATGTTTAGGCAAGAATCAGGAGAATTGGAAGTGGGTGATTCAGGATAGTTCTGTGTAGGAAACCCATCCGCCTGCTCCCACCTGCCACTGCTCAAATAAGAAAGATCTGCTTCACTCTTTTCTTTATGATTGACCGCATGTGCAAAGCTGAAAAGGCTGGAAAGTCCGCTTACATTGGAGCTCATTCTTCTCAGTTGAAATGACGGATGTTCGTCCTGTGAAGAGATGCCTCTAATGCTGCGAAACTTGTGATAGAGATTGCCAATTGCCTTTTGAAACCGTTTGCTAAGCAATGCATAGAGGAATGGGTTAAAGTCTGAATTGAAAAGAGTAAGCCAGTAAGCTGTTGTAATGACCGATGAAGGTACACTACTAATCTTCTTAGCATACGCATGCTCTATTGCCTGAAAAAGATTGACGATTACATAAGGCATCCAGCAACAGGAGAACACAACTACAATAAGCAGAAGACACAACCGTCCATGGTTATCCCGCCCGTGACAATCGTGTACAGAAAGGTCTTGGCTTGGGTTTGTGGCGCACTGCATACCCCCAGAATAACTAGAGATACTATGTGTGTCGCAATAGTATGCTTCTGCTAGAAGCTTGCAATTTATGAAATAAATTAATTTACAACATGTAGGTTTCGCTACCTCAGCATTATTTGTTGTAAGCGAATTTCTACGTAGCTGATTCTCCAACTCATGAATCCTTTTAAGATGCTCAGTGGCAATACTGACCACTTTTAAATAGCAAAAAATCATTATACACATTGGCAGTAAAACTGAGAAGCCAGCAAAGAGCACGGCATAGCTAGTGCTGCGGCTCCAGTCTGTGATGCAGGTGTATGTGGCCGGTACATATGTGACATGCCCCCATCCTAGTAAAGGAGGAATGCTGCTAAGCAGTGATTGAAGCCAGATCCAAATGATAACAGCCAAAGTCCTTCGGCTGGTTTGAGGAGTCCCATATCGCAAGCAGTCCACTATAGTCCAGTAGCGATCTAGTGCAATGGCTGCCACACTCAGAACTGATGCTGAGCAATATACGGAGGAAGTGTAGCCCACGAATAAGCAAAGTTCCTGCACAATTAAAATGAAGAAAGATGTTAATATAAAATCAGGAAATATGGCAGTCTTATGATTTAGATACATTATTTGTGATCTCAAAGTTGCATTTAACAAGCATCCGTTCGTTATTCAAGTCGAACACAATTCATTTTTATTATTTTGCACTTTTAGGCCTGATCAGTAAAATGTTTCCTATGGCTGTTGAAAGAGACAACCGTTATGGGCTTCTCTTTAAACATGTTACTAGTTAATTGTGAATTTCAACAACCAGGCTTGAAATGGGACAAAAAACAGATCACAGTGCCGCACATTCACGCATCGAAATTCACAACTATTTTCGACACAATGGGAATAACATAACAGGGGCACTTTGTGACAAATGGTCCAAATGAAACCACACTGCATGTAACATTGGTCAGGACTGGATAGGATTTTACAACTGGTGGGGAGTGAGTGTGAGGATTAACAGTGATACTTTCCTATGGAATTTTAAGGGCATTTTGTGGCCGATGCTTCGTTTTAAAGGACACAAAGTGCAGTTGCATTCGGATGTATTGCTGTGATTGCTCCAGCCAAACCCGTTGTGGAAAATACTGGCAAATGTGGCCCTTTAAAGAATGTTTTTCCAAAAGTAACAGTAGGTTGAAGCTGAAAAATATTTCTAAATCGGGTTTGAGCTTGATAGTCAATTAATACTAGTCATTTGCACAGATAAGAACGGGGCTTATGCACGCTGCGTTTCACCACCAACCTTTGTGCCAGAATCTTAAACAGACGATTCAGTGCATGGGTTCCAGCGTGCCCTAAAATCCTTGCAAATACCACTGTTTCCATAACTGTATATGATTGCTCTAAGTCTGCCCATTTCCCTATTCATATTATATTGTAGCATTTATATAGCGTTATATACACCTAGCAAATCCATAAAATGCTCCAAATAGAATCTGGTTCCTGGTGCCCTTTAGAACTACGTAGTTGGTAGGGTTGTAATTTGTCCTACCTGAAAGTGTTGTGTGAGGTGAGTGCCTAATTTGTAAAAAACAAAAAAAAAGTGGTTCCACAGCTCAAAGTTTTGTTCAGAAGCCCACAACTTGCACTACTGAAAGCAGGGGGTGATGAATACCAAGGCTGGATAGTCTTGATTCCACCTCATGTCTCTTTAATCTGCCAACAGGCAGTACTTGGCTCTTTATATCTCTCTTGCGGATTCTTTTTCATCTCAGCCTCCCCTCTTTGTCACTATTTATCCATCTTTCTCTTACCCCTTTTTGTGTTTTTCTTTTTCCTGCTCTGGGTCAAGGTCAGATGAGGAAAAATAAATGCTGGTCCCCATAAATGGGTGGCACTGGGCCCCACCTGCAGCCACCAGCTCAAATAAAGCACTGGGTGAGGTGCTTGAAGTTGAAAGATGTATTTCAAACTTCGTGCAGTGAACCAGTAGCTGTTTGTAAGCATAATGCACTGTAGATCACTGTGAGAATAGAAGCAGCAGCCTATTCAGGTAACTACTGCGAGGAAATAGGGTGTATTATTTGGTGTGGTTGTGCAACCTCACTGTGCAATACACCTGATGGAGCAAGGACTCATAAATGAGACTTGCTCGTACGCAATCACCTCATAGTATTAATTTATTAAACTTGTATTGTCTATATTAATCATTGCATACACTACACGAATAGTAAGGATGCTTGCCTATGTGTTTTACTAATGAATAACGCTTGTCTGTAACCCAAAATGGCCGCTAAAGCGCGGGAAACTTTCAGCGCATGTCCCAACCATATCACGTGTTGTGACGTCTCTTCTTGCTTGGTGGGAAACTTCTGCTTCTGCGCAGTGTGTATTAAAATGGCTGCTTGATGTTTTCACATGCTTCAGCTTGCTCTTATGTCATTATTAAACTGTAGTTTTTCTAACGCTACTAATGCGGGATAGAATTTATAATTAAATGGGAATAGAGTAGAAAGAGTGGGCATACAGTGAAACATTTTATTTGTGATTTTAATGTTTTGTTCTTTGACTTTTATTAGTTCGTAAACTTGGGCCTGGGGTTTGGTGAACTGAAAGCTCGTGTGACAAAGATTCCGCACATGCGCCTTGCAGTGGCAGACCAGATAGAAAAAGATTAAGTCAACTTGGACATCACCCAAGGCCATGACCTGCTGGCCGACACCGCTACAATCCAAGATGTTCTCGCCAAAAGAAACATTTTATATGAATAAATTGTAAATTTTGTCATGAGACGGGTGGGAAATAAAGCAAATGTATTAAATTGAAGGGGCGGTAGTTTAAAAACAATAGGCTTCAGAAATACAAGACAAATCAATATGGTGTGAGAATCCACCCCTGTCCCTGTCCAATCAGAAGTAGTGGTCCCATATTTAAGCAACATTAATGGGAGGTACATGGGCGTAGAAGGGTATAATAGATATAGAATTAGCTAATTAGCTAGAGTTTACTCTCAGAATGCACAGAAGAGCTCCAGACCGCCAAGCTGATCGATTGCAGACTGAATCCCTGTCCCGAAGAGGTCCTGAGGAGGGGCGGCGGAGTCCATTAGAAGGAAGCCACGGGAGAATCGAGGAGAAGCCGAGTATCAGAGAGGGGAACGGCGCAGGCGTCGTTGTAGAGAGGTCACCGGTCCTGTCCTGAACCTGGAGGAGGTCTTTGCTCTTCATCCTTCCTGGGTCCTATTCTTTCCAACTCCTTGGCCAAGGGGTTTGGTTCTCGCACTTAGGTAAATATAATGCAACCTTTAGTTGCGCTGCTGTCTCTATCCTCTCCTTTCCTTAGGGACCGTCATTGATTAGCAATAATTATTCTATGCTTCATCTTGGGTATGCGATTAAGTACCGTGTGGTTCTGTATTTTACTCTGCTAAATTTTAGATAAACATTTTAAAACTTCCTGACTCAGTGGTTATTTCAGGATTATGTACTATAATGAATGTTACTCATTTTAAACTTCCCAATTAGCAAAGGATTCATTGGTAAGTCATTACTCTTCAATCAGAAGGTAATTGGTAGCAGGGATTTTGATAAAAGAGTACAACTGACACCCCAGCGTAAGTATTAGCGTAGTATGAATGTATGGGCCCAAGTGAGTGTTTTGTGTATGATTGCTGTTTGCTAATATCGCGCTGCATCAGTTTTCTGGTAATCAGAGGATGGTTACCCTTTGTTAATTGGGTAATGAGAATTTTTATTTTTATGAACTAACATCCGTGTATTCAAAGTTTGTTTTATGTTGTCTAGAATTCCCCGGGGTAAAAAGAATAGCGGATGGTAAGTGGAAGCCATACTGCAGTGAGGTTATCTGTCAGGCCGAAATAGTACTGAAAAGTTAAGCAGGACTATCAGTACTCGTTAGGGACTCTATGCGTGTGAGTAATAGCAAAAGAGTACGCTGGTGAAAATTTGATGTTATATCACCTAGAAAGGGTAACATTGAAGAAGTAACAGGTACTTCTGGAGCTTGTGTGAAGAGTAAACGGAAGGGTTTTACTCGTAGTATATGTTAGTAAACGGAAAGGGTTTTACTAAGTGTGAGAGAAACTATCTTTTTCGAATTTAGAGAAACTGACACGATAGCGAATGTTTTATGTTGTTACTGAAACTTAATTAAGAATTGTAGAGAAAATAAGTTTGCGTAAAATTTTGTAAAGGGAGGGTCAGTTGCCGGAGAGGGAGCTGACGTCACAAAACGCCGCGCTGGGATTGGTTGAATCAGCGGGTGTGGAGAGACTCTTGTAAAGGAGGGGTCAGTAGTCAGGAGCAATACTGACATCACAGGTGCCGCGCTGGGATTGGTTGAATCAGCAAGGGACAGAAAAGCGCAGATTGTAAGGGAGGGGTTGACAGACAAACGTCACCAAAAGGCCGCGCTAGGATTGGTTCGGAAATAAAAGATAGCAGACATTTGATTGGTCAAAATTATAGAAGCGAAATTCTTAGTGGATAAAGGATTGCATGTTAAAACGCAATCCGACTTTAACGGGAACTCGTCCGGATAGGAGATATTTAGGCTTTGCAGAGTATAATTTTATTCATCAATACTTACCCAAGATGTACGGAGAAAAGAAAAAAATGTCATTTTTACAAAAGATTTGGAATTATTTTAAAAAGGACAAACCAATCAAAACTAGAGAAGGAATTATCATTCCACCAGCTAAAACGCCCGCTTCATTCATGATGATGGAGAGAGGTTATCATACTTGTGTATGGATAGAGAATTGGATAGAATATACCAAAGAATGATGGAATACTAGCATTTCCTGAGAATGGCACGTTCAATGGGAGAATTCTGCAAAACTTGAGATTAAGGATGAATGACTTAGAACCCAGACCTAGATTAACTCAATACGAAGCTCTAGAGGAATGGGAAACTGAAGCATTTGAGCGTGACCGATTCAGGAGTAACAGGGGTTATCGAGGATTTTTTCCCAGGAACCAACATGAATCTAGGGACAGTCAGATGAAACAATGGAGAAGGGCAATGGTTACAGAAGGATTATATCCACTGTTAACAGCAGAGGAGAAATTAGGAAGTAAATGCACAGAAAAGACAAAACATTTAATGAGAAGTGACGACTCTGAAGACGAATTTATGGAGGAAATGTTAAGGAACCCCCCACCATATCAGGAAGGGACAAGTGGATGCACCCCAAGTGCACCACCGTTAAAAACTCCATTAGTACCACAGGTGATGCATGAATTCACCCCTAGTAGAATACTTCACGACAAAGAGAGGGAAGCCCTAGAGAAAACCAGAGCAGAATTAATACAGAAAATAACCCAGATAAAAGTACATCCTGATTCATTGACCATACCTGTAACAATTGGTCCAGTAGTTCCATTATATGGTACTCAGGGAAACTGTCCTCCACCGATACTTGCACCTACTCCTGTAAACGCTACAAACCCTGAAGCAGTAGTAATGGTTGAAGATCACTTTAGTGACAGCGAATCCACAATATCATTGATGGATTTACCCATTCGAGATTCTGTCAATATTACTCCCAAGAGAACTACACCTGGGTGTTCAAAAGAGATAAGTCTAGTAACTTCATCAGGAGCGAAAAGTGCCACAATAGTCACCCCTGAAGATTTAGAAAGGTGGGCACAAGAATCAGTTAAACAGTGCACACCTCCAAAAATAATGGACATTCATAAATTAAAAGTGGAATTAGAAGAAATAATAGCAGGAAATATAGGACTAGATCGCTTGAACACCTATGATGATGAAGAATTATTATTCATGTGCAGGAGTATCACAAGAAATGTAAGAATATTCCATGAAAAATTATCCCATTTAGCACTACAGATGGGAATAGAAATAGGGAGATCAAAGGTGTTACAGAAACCCTATAGAGCAGAATTTTCAAAAAAAGATTTAGAAAACATGAATGCCTCTGGTAGAAAATTACAAGTAAGGGAATTAATGATAGTTTTACAAAAATGGGGAGACCTAGATAAATGGAGAACTAGGTGGGCCAAGAAAAAGGAAGAAGCACGATCAAATAGAACAGCATCTGAATATGTGATGAAGGAAACAGGGAAAGCAGACCAAATGTACCCAATTTGAGAAGTTGCAGGAGGAGGTTATGTACATGTCCCATGGAGCAGGCAGGATATTTTGTCATTTACAAAGGATTTTCCAAAGTTGAGAGAAAAACCAATTGAATGGTACAAGCAGGTTGAAAGGTTTGTGAAGGTGTCAAAGGTACTGTTGAAGGATTTGGATGGTTTGTTTGACATAGTGGTACCTGCCGATTTATGGACAGATTGCAAAATCACAGTGGATTGGCCAAGCGAAGAATATCCTAGAGACCCAAAGACAGGTGCCCCGTCAAATGATGTAATGAAAAAGTATCAGCAGGTGATAACTTACCTGAAAGGGAAAATATACCACCGAAAGAAACAGATTGGGTGAAAATAGACCGAACTACACAAGAAGCTAATGAATCAGTACATTCCTATTATGAGCGATTATTGCAAGTATTTAAGCAGTATTGTGGATTAGAGGACATTGGAGATAAGAACATGAGTCAGTCTGTTTACCGATTTGTCTATGGTTTGAAGCCAGAGATTTGTCAGATGATTAAACAACACATGCTGTGTTGGCAGGGGAAGCCGATTGATGAGATTTTGAAATATGCAAAATATTGTGGAGATGATATTGAGGATAGGCATAAGAAATTACAGGAGAAGGTAATGTGGGCACAGGTGAAAATGGCTGAGAAACAGGGAATTAATTTGGAAAATCCGAGTGAAAATCAGAGGAAAAGATTCTGGAACGAGTGGTGATACTGGGAATGGTGGAAAAATGAGAGGACGAATGAGTAGAGAAGAAGCTAAAAAGAAATTTCCTTGTCATGGATGCGGAAAATTGGGGCATTGGAAGGATGAATGTAAAAAGATCCGGAATAATAATGGCCCAAATCAAAATTTAAATCCACAGACGCAGAATGACTCACAACAGGGTGTAAATCCTCAGAGTCAGTTGCCACCTGCACCTATTCAGGGTAATGTAAGCAGAGCAAAGCACGGTACAGACATCGGATATCAAGGAGGAAGTGGTAAGAATGATTATATAACATCACAGTTTCTTTTACAGGACGATTTCTGTCAATACAGTTCATGACGGTGCCTAGGAGAGGGGGAGAAGGAGTGCGTACTTGGCGCATCCTTACCGGTAGATCAGTCAGGTCCATATGTTGAAGGAAATGTGAAAGGTAATGATATTACTTTTCTTTTGGACACTGGTGCTACCCGGTCTACTGTAAGAACATCAGACATTCCAGACCTTCCTCTCTCTGGTGAAGATATCCAAGTAGTGGGAGTAGCTAATCAAAGGATTAGAACACCTCTTACCGAACCAATGGAAGTTAAAATTGGAAACTTCAGAGAAATGCATCAATTTGTAGTATGTGATTCTAGTCCAGTAAATTTATTAGGCAGGGATTTATTGTGCAAAATGAACTGCACAATTTTTTGCACACCGGATGGTGTGGCAGTTCAGACACCAGATGAAGACCATGTATATAAAATTATGATTGCAAAACAGGGTACAGAAGTAGACGAAATGTTTTCGTTAATAACAAAAGATGAGTTGCCAGAAGAATTAAAAACTACAGTAAACCCCATAGTATGGGATTTCACAGGAAAAGAAGTAGGACTTATGGCTAAAATAGACCCAGTTAAAATTACTGTAAAAGAAGGTGCGATTTTCCCAAATACCAGACAGTACAAAATGAGTGCAGAAGTAAAAGCAGGAGTCATTGAAGAAATTAATCGAATGGTTGAACAAAACATACTAAAAGAAGTAATGAGTAGCCCATGTAACTCACCAATCATGGGACTAAAGAAACCTAGTGGAAAATATAGGATTGTTCAGGACCTGCGAAAAATAAATAAAATAGTGGAACCATGTTGTCCTATAGTGCCAAATCCTGCAGTAATTCTATACCAAATTCCTTGGAGTGCAGGATGGTTCACAGTAATTGATTTATGTCAAGCGTTCTTTTCAATACCATTGCATCCGGATAGCCAGTATCTTTTCTCATTTAAATTTGAGAACAAAGTCTATGTATGGAATCGTGTTCCTCAGGGGTACACAGAAAGTCCTTCCATCTTTAATCAGATATTGAAAAAGTGCCTTGAGAAACTAGTGATGCCAGGAAGTTCAGTCCTAGTGCAATATATCGACGACTTATTGGTGGCATCGAACACCAGAGAGGACTGTGTTGTTGATTCCATAGCACTATTAAATCTTTTGGTAGAAGAAGGGCATAAAGTCTCACCTGAAAAGTTGCAGTTTTGTACAACAGCTGTTAAATATCTGGGACACCAAATTGAGAGGGGAAAAAGAAGAGTAACCTCTGAAAGAGTAAAATTAATAAAGAAAATGCAAATGCCTGTAACCCAAAGACAAGTAAGAATGTTCCTAGGAATAGTAGGTTACTGTCAGCAATGGATACCAGGATTTTCCCTACTAGCCAAATCTTTGATTAGCATGACGAAAAAGAAAGCAAAGGATCCTGTTGAGTGGGATGATGAAAGTGTAGGAGCTTTTGTAAATTTGAGAAATGCCCTTTGTTCAGCACCTGCCTTAGGCATGCCTGATTATAAAAGAGAATTTGCATTATTCTGTCATGAAAGAGAAAATTGTGCACTTTCTGTCCTAACTCAAAGACATGGATTAGACAGACGTCCTATAGCATATTTTTCTGCTACATTGGACCCAGTAGCAGCCGCGTTGCCAGGATGCTTAAAAGCAGTGGCGGCTACTTGTTTGAGCATTGAACAAAGTGAGTCAATTATGATGGGACATCCTGTAAAAGTGTATGTTCCACATGCGGTTGTGGTTCTGTTGACAAGAACACGAACTCAGCATCTCACTCCTAGTCGGCTGACTAAATATGAAAGAATAATAATGGGGGCTGAAAATGTGACCATGGTGAGGTGTACCATAATAAATCCAGCAACCAGACCCATATCATGAGAGAATTAAAGATGACGAAGAAGATGAACATGATTGTTTACAGATTACAGAGTTATGTACGAAACCTCGCCCCGATATTGAAGAGCAGCCCCTCAGAAAGCCAGACAGGGAGCTATTTGTTGATGGTTCATGTCAAAGACATGAAGACGGTAAACTAACTGCTGCCTATGCGGTATGTGAATTAACTGGAATAGTCGAAGCATCCTATTTACCAGGAGTCAAATCTGCACAAGTAGCAGAATTGATTGCGTTGATAAAAGCTTGCAAAATTGGGAGGAATCAAAAAGTAACTATATTTACCAATAGTCAATATGGTTACGCGGTTGTGCATGATTTTGGCCAACTATGGATGCAGAGGGATTTCATGACTTCTTCAGGACCCCCCATTAAAAATGGACAGTTTGTAAAGGAATTGCTGGAAGCAATACAATCACCAAAAGAATTGGCTGTGGTGAAATGTGCCGCACATCAGTCAGGAGATGACTGGGTGGTAGTCGGCAACAGATATGCAGATCTGGTGGCTCAACATTGTGCCAAAAACAGATTGTCAGTCAATAAGAGGGTGGAAAGAATGGGAATCAGCTGCCAACTTATGTTGTATATGCCACCTGAAACTTGGAATGATGTAAAAAGATTACAAGATGATGTTGATGAAAATGAAAAGAATTTGTGGATCAAAGTAGGTTGTTCCCAAAGAGGAGATGATGAAGTGTGGATCAGTGCTGATGGCAGACCAGTCATGCCAGACTGTTTACTCTCACAAATGGCCAGAATGTATCATGGAGACACACACATAGGGAGAGATGCAATGATTAGGCTCTTCAGACAAAACTGGTATAATCCTAGGTTCAGGGCTGTTGCAGAGAGCCTTTGCCAAAGGTGTTTAACTTGCCAGATGCACAATCCAGGGAGGAAGACAATAATTGGGTTTGGAAAAATTGGAAAGGCAGAAGGACCATTTATAAGACTGCAGTTCAACTTTATACAGTTACCACCATGCAGAGGGCTGAAATATGTACTGGTCATAGTATGTCTGTTTTCAAAGTGGGTGGAGGCTTACCATACCAGGAGAAATGACAGCATTACAGTCGCAAAACTGTTGCTACGAGAGCTCATTCCTAGGTTTGGTTTCCCAGTAACTTTGGAATCAGATAGAGGAAAACATTTTAACAGCGAAGTAATCAAATTAATCTGTGAAGCATTCCAAATTAAACAGAAACTGCATTGTGCATATCGTCCAGAGGCTTCTGGAGTGGTTGAACAATTGAATGGCACTATAAAGTCAAAATTGGGAAAAATGTGTGCATCAACATCATTAGAATGGCCAGATGCATTGCCACTTGTTTTAATGGGACTCAGAAGCATACCTGACAGAAACACAGGATTGAGCCCACACGAGATAATGATGGGAAGAGCAATGAGACAAACACATCTTCCCACAAACAAACTACTGAATATATCTGATGATATGGTTCTGGACTATTGTAAAGGACTGGCTGACCTAGTGCGTTCTGTCTCTCATCAGGTTGGAGAAGACGCAGTTTCCAGGCAGCCTGAACAAGAACATGATCTGAATCCTGGTGACTGGGTGGTAGTGAAGAATCACACCAGAGAAACGTGTCTATCACCTAGATGGGGCAGTCCTTGTCAAGTCATACTGACCACAAACACAGCAGTGAAGTGTGCAGGATTTCCTAATTGGATTCACGTAAGCCACACCAAAAGGGTACCAGATCCTGAAGAAGAAAATCCTCAGACAGCATCAATCACTGAGGGAGCTGAAGGTTGCCCAGCTGAGGAATCTCAGGCTCGAGATTCAAGAGAAGCTGAAGAAGAACAACCGAGCACAAGTCAGGACTGGATACCGTTGGTAGAAATTCCTGTAGTTTACCACAGAACAAGAAGTCAAACAAGATTGGAAGAAATTGAAGAAGATCAGATAGGTGAAGAAGAAGCAGCTCAGGAAAAAGAAGAAGAGACAATAAGAGAACCTGAGCAAGGTCAGATAGGGAAAGGAAACTGGGCTCAAATTAACGAAGAACTAATAAATTTTGAGCAGGGACAGACAGGTTTAGAAGAATCCGGTCAGGCTGCAGAAGTACAAAGTGCAATAAGCCATGATCAGAACCAGTTAGATCCAGAGAATAACACAGAAGAGAAAGATCACGAGAATCATGAACATGAAGAAATAAATCAAGAACAAGGTCACCTATTGGAAACTCACAGTGGAGCTGCTGAAGAGAAACCAATCAGACCTGAAAAAGAGCAGACAAGAAACACAGTAATTGCAGAAAACGAAACAGTACTAAGCAGTGAAAATAAAAAGATTTCTGAAGACGAAGATAAAGAAACAGTGCAAACAAAGAAAACAAGAAAAGGAGATCATTGGCCGAGTGTCATTAAAAGAGTAAAATACCACATAACAACCAGAAGTGAAGATCCAGATCAAGTAAATGAAGTGACAAGCCAAACTGAACAAGAGAATAAAACTGAGAAAAGAAGAAGTAAAAGACTGCAACTTGTGAATAACAAATTCAAGGGTTCTGATTGGACTTACATCATTCTTGAAGATTACGAAAACTCAGAATCAAGTGAAAGTGGTGACGAAGGAACAAGTGCAGAACTGACGTACGAAAAAGAAACAAAACCGCCTTGATTAAGCAAAAGAGTAATATAAAGAAAAAGAGGAAATAGATAAGAAGAGCGATCTTCCTTGTCGAAAATGCCTGACAATAGAGTTGCTGGGAGACCAAAACAGAGATGTTGTAGAAGATGCTGTGCAATATGCATATGTAGTCTAGTAATGGTGCTTATAGTATGGTTAGTCCTGATTGTAGCAGTCCCTTACCTTATGATAATGGATAAAAAGATTAATAATGAAACTAAGGAGAGGACAGCAAACATGAAGGGCAATAGAGTAGAACTAATGACAGAGAGTGAACAAGAAATTCATCATGAAATAGCTGATAACGACACTAGTTTAAACGTTTTCACAAAGTTATTGTTTCAATATGTAGACACCATGGAAGTTAGTAATTGTTATGTCTGTATGAAGTTACCTGAATCAGTAGCAGAAGGATTAACATACCATCACTTACCACTGACATATGGCATATCATGTAGTGTATTGTCTAGTTTATTTTATACAACAGGGAGACTTCAGTATTTTTATTCAAACTTAGATGTGATATTTTCTGAGGTTCCGATTCGCAAGAATATGAACCCAGTGCTTAGTAGTCAAGACGCACAGTTTATGGGAGAATTTTTCTTAACAATGAAATCAATAGACATAACACATGCACATAGACACAATCTAACATGTTCTTTACATGAAGAAGAAAAGATATTTTTGAATTTAGTAGAAGATAGAAGACAAGTTTTCAAAAGAAAGCTTCTGGGCATAAGGCTCATTTACCACCTTGGGCAGAAAAAGAAGGGAGTTACACACCTGGCAAGGCTCAAGCTGCTATGGCTCTGGATTTTGTAAAAACAGGGAAAATTTGTCTTCATAGGTTAAAGACTGATTATAACAATGTTTTCATCGGTACCAGTGAATGTGAACATAATTTCTTAATTCTTGGAGGTTGGGGAATCAAAGGAGGAACAGATTCAGTTTTTCCTGGAATCTATTATGTGTGTGGGAATAAGGCTTACTTTAGGCTTCCTGCACGGTGGTATGGAAGTTGTTATTTTGGAATAGTATTTCCTAAGATATACCACGTAAAAAGAAACACTGGGAGCAATGAAAACAATAGTGAATTAATACGTAGTAAAATAGCTAGTTTTTCAGAAATTGTAGGTGACATATTTGGTGCATTGATACCTTCAGTGGGAATAATTCTGAACTCAAGGAAAATATGTAAATTGTCTACAGTGGTTGATCGTTTATCAACGGATACTGCTGGAGGTTTTCTAATGATTAATGCGGAAATGGTTGCGATTAGATCTATGGTGATGCAAAATCGACTTGCTCTTGATATTATATTGGCAAAAGAGGGCGGAGTCTGTAAATTATTGAAGACGAAACACTGTTGCACTTATATTCCTGATAAGAGTGCAGAAATTGGAACGTATATACAGAATATAACTAAACTTGAGAAGGAACTTAAACCACTGGAAGTTGATAGTGTATGGGAAAGATTGACAAGTAGTATTGCGTCAATTGGTACCTGGTTTGCTAATGTAGGAAAAGGACTTATAGGTCAAATATTAGTACCTTTAACAGGGATAGCAATAGTAGTACTGTCAATAACAATATGGTGCAAATGCTGTAGAAAGAATGGCTCATATAATGTGACATGAAAAGGAAAGAAGAGAAAATTAGATGAAATCGAACTTGAAGAGTGGAGAAGTGAATTATACAAAAAGTTGAAAGGGGATGTGAAAAATAGAAAGTGTAAAAATGAGAATGAAACGATTTGCTAGAAGTTGGCATCTGATTGTGGGTAGTATTTTGATGGCTCAGAAACGCCATCAGAGAGGGGATTGATGGAGCAAGGACTCATAAATGAGACTTGTTCGTACGCAATCACCTCATAGTATTAATTTATTAAACTTGTATTGTCTATATTAATCATTGCATACACTACACGAATAGTAAGGATGCTTGCCTATGTGTTTTACTAATGAATAACGCTTGTCTGTAATCCAAAATGGCCGCTAAAGCGCGGGAAACTTTCTGCGCATGTCCCAACCACATCACGTGTTGTGACGTCTCTTCTTGCTTGGTGGGAAACTTCTGCTTCTGCGCAGTGTGTATTAAAATGGCTGCTTGATGTTTTCACATGCTTCAGCTTGCTCTTATGTCATTATTAAACTGTCGTTTTTCTAACGCTACTAATGCGGGATAGACT
This sequence comes from Calotriton arnoldi, assembly GCA_963921515.1. Classification (NCBI taxonomy): domain Eukaryota; kingdom Metazoa; phylum Chordata; class Amphibia; order Caudata; family Salamandridae; genus Calotriton; species Calotriton arnoldi. Next base: position 212,602 of record CAWUFW010006996.1, read on the forward strand.
TTATAATTAAATGGGAATAGAGTAGAAAGAGTGGGCATACAGTGAAACATTTTATTTGTGATTTTAATGTTTTCTTCTTTGACTTTTATTAGTTCGTAAACTTGGGCCTGGGTTTTGGTGAACTGAAAGCTCGTGTGACAAAGATTCCGCACATGCGCCTTGCAGTGGCAGATCAGAACGAAAAAGATGAAGTCAACTTGGACATCACCCAAGGCCATGACCTGCTGGCCGACACCACTACATACCAAGATGTTCTCGCCAAAGAGAAACATTTTATATGAATAAATTGTAAATTTTGTCATGAGACGGGTGGGAAATAAAGCAAATGTATTAAATTGAAGGGGCGGTAGTTTAAAAACAATAGGCTTCAGAAATACAAGACAAATCAATATGGTGTGAGAATCCACCCCCTGTCCCTGTCCAATCAGAAGTAGTGGTCCCATATTTTAGCAACATTAATGGGAGGTACATGGGCGTAGAAGGGTATAATAGATATAGAATTAGCTAATTAGCTAGAGTTTACTCTCAGAACGCACAGAAGAGCTCCAGACCGCCAAGCTGATCGATTGCAGACTGAATCCCTGTCCCGAAGAGGTCCTGAGGAGGGGGCGGCGGAGTCCATTAGAAGGAAGCCACGGGAGAATCGAGGAGAAGTCGAGTATCAGAGAGGGGAACGACGCAGGCGTCGTTGTAGAGAGGTCACCGGTCCTGTCCTGAACCTGGAGGAGGTTTTTGCTCTTCATCCTTCCTGGGTCCTATTCTTTCCAACTCCTTGGCCAAGGGGTTTGATTCTCGCACTTAGGTAAATATAATGCAACCTTTAGTTGCGCTGCTATCTCTATCCTCTCCTTTCCTTAGGGACCGTCATTGATTAGCATTAATTATTCTATGCTTCATCTTGGGTATGCGATTAAGTACCGTGTGGTTCTGTATTTTACTCTGCTAAATTTTAGATAAACATTTTAAAACTTCCTGACTCAGTGGTTATTTCAGGATTATGTACTATAATGAATGTTACTCATTTTAAACTTCCCAATTAGCAAAGGATTCATTGGTGAGTCATTACTCTTCAATCAGAAGGTAATTGGTAGCAGGGATTTTGATAAAAGAGTACAACTGACACCCCAGCGTAAGTATTAGCGTAGTATGAATGTATGGGCCCAAGTGAGTGTTTTGTGTATGATTGCTGTTTGCTAATATCGCGCTGCATCACACCTACCAACCCCTTGAGGACAAGTAGTTTTTGTATGCTAAGCCTTAAGCTCAACCCTGGGTAGCTGTTGTAGTGAGCAGCAAGGCACATACAAAGGAACAAGTTTAACACATTTAAACAGCACCAAAACAATTCAAGAAGAAATTCACAAGCCACTCAAGAAACCTGACACCAATTTATAAAGATAGACTTATATATTTTTAGACACTACAATGAAAAAGATCCACAGGAGGGTTCCTAAGATACAGCAATTACAAGGTATAGTAAAAATACACTTTTTCACTTCACCACAAACAATTTTTGGCAGATTCAAATAACTTGACACTTGGAAACTTTTTCAAGAAAAACTTGGATAAGTATCCATGCAGCTACTTTGTGTTACTTTAGGTGACCAACTCCAACAGGGTGCTAGTCAGAGGGACCAGCAAGGTCCTCAGAAACAGTTACCTTGGAGGAAGAAACAGTCTTCAGGTAGTTCCAGGCACTTTTATCCCTTTGCTAAAGGTTCCTATGTAAGTGGTCCTGATGCAAGGGATACAGGATGTTAAAGATGCTCAAGGATGCTGTGGATGCGATGCGGTCAACTGGGGTCTTCCTGTGTCGTACGGTTTCCACTTTCTCAGTAAGAACTGTTCATTTGTTGGACAACATAAACGTTTGGATGGTGCCAGACTGATTGTATGCACCCCCTTAGGATATGTTGGCCTATAGTCCTGCTAGCTCACAGTGCCACTGTTAGAGCTGGTACCATTGGCGTGAGTCTCCCTTCCATTTTTTTACTGATTGCCTCCTCTGTTTTGCTGGTTTAGATGCTTTGGGCACTGTGCCACTGCTATTCAGTGCCACAGTGCAAGTGCTCCCTATGGTAAATTGATATATTGATTAGTGACTCCATGATTGGATTATTTGATTTACTTATCAGACCCTAGTATAGTGCAGCAGGTGTGCCCAGGGCCTGTAAATCAAATGCTGCTGGTGGGCTTGCAGCACTGGTTGTGCCACCCCCAGAAGCAGCTTGTAAAGTGTGTCTCAGGCCTGCCATTGAAGAGCCTGTGTGCAGTCTGTGACTGCCATGTCGAGTTGGCAAGTGCACCCCCTTGCCAGTCCCTAAACCTTCCCTTTTCTACATATTAGTCACCCCTAAGGTAGGCCCAAGGGCAGGGTGCATTGTAAGTAAAAGGTAGGACATGCCCTGGTGTGTGTGGCATGTCCTGATAGTGAATTACAGCAAATTTCGTTTTTCACTATTGCAAGGCTACCTGTCCCCATAGGCCAGAATGGGCAGTTTGATTATAACATCTTATAATCCTAACTGAGCCAGGGAACATGGTAGAAAAACGAATTTAGTATGCCTGAACTCAGAATGATAAAATACATCTTTTAGTGAAGTTGGTTTTAACATTCTGTGTTTGTCAATACCACTTTTAGAAAGTAGGTATTTTCTTGCCTAACCATCCAGCCTGCCTCTGCTAGCTTGTGTATTGTATGTCTGGTTTTGTGAGTGACAAGGGCTGGGGGGCTCCAGGAGACAGGGTGAGTCAGCACAGGGCTGAATAGACCTATCTGCATGTAGAGTGGTGGGAGGAGTTGCACCTGGGCCTGAATAGGGCTGTGCCTGCCTTCCACAATGCTGGCTCCACCTCCTGTGGTGTGTCTGATGTCCCTGGGCCACACTGACAAAGGAAGAGGGTGTGCACTGGCAGGATGCACCCAGAACTGGTTTGGACTAGGTACAGGACCCTCTGCCTTCAGAGGACAAAGGATTTAGGGGTATAAATATTGGGGCCCTGACCCCAGAACTTTAGATCACTTCTGGAAACAACAAGACAAACCTTTGCCAAGGAGAAGAACCAAGGATGCTGCAGGAGTTTGGACTGCCCCTCTGCCAGTGTGCTGTTTGCTGGGTTGGCCTGCAGTGGTCTTCATTGCCAAGGAAAGGAGAAGAAACTTTTAAAGAACTTTCATCATCTTGCAGAATATTCTCCAAGGGCTTGAACTAGAGCTTGCCTCCTGCTGAAGTCTCAGGGCTACAAGACTTCACCACCAGCTCCCTCCTGAATTCCCTTGCTGGGGATTCTGTTTGCAGAAGCCTGCGTGTCGCTGGGAGCTGGAAGCGCGACGCAACGAGAAGAAGCGTGTTGCTGACGAAGCTGCTGCCGTCGCATCGCAGGAAAAGCGTGTCGCCGCCGCAGAGGCCGCCGCCGCATCACCAGAGAAGCGTGCCTTCGTCGCAGTTGCCTGCCGTCGCATCACCGGAGAAGGGTGTCGCCGTCGCAGCTGACTGCCGTCGCATCAACAGGGAAGTGTGTCGCTACCGCAAGGGTCGCCGTCGCATCCCCCGAGAAGCGTGTCGCCATCGCAGCTGCCTGCCGTCGCATCACAGGAGAAGCGTGTTGCAGGGCCTGTCGCGGCTCCAAAGATACTGAGTTCGCCGCTCGGCCGTCGGGCGTGCACGCATCATCTTCACATCGTCGCATCGCATCAAGGGCTCACTTTCATCGCATCGCACCGGATCGTCGCACCGCATCGAGGCGCCTACTCGCCCCATCGTCCTCCCTGCGGACCCTTTGTTTGTTTTGCGTTACGCATCCCAGGTACTTTTGAGAGAAACTTGTCGCATTTACCATCAACTTGAACTAAGTTACTTCTACCATCTTTAAGTCTATTTTAAGTACAGTATTGTGGATTTTTGTCGTTTGTGGTCTTGTGTTAAGTCTATATAAAGAATACTTATTTTTATAAAACCTGTGTAGTGTCCATCTGTAGTGTTTTCCCTGTATTACTGTATGTGTTCACAAATGCTTAACACACTGCCTCTGAGATAAGCCTGTCTGCTCGTGCCAAGCTATCAAGGGGGTGAGCAGGGGTTATTTTAGTAGTGTATCCCCCTTACCCTGACTAGAAGCAAGGGTCCCTATTTGGTCAAAGGTGTATACCATTGCCAACTAGAGACCCCCAGTTCTAACAGCCACCATAAGCACCCCTAACCCTGAGAAGGTAACAAAGGGATTGGGCAATCTCAAAACATGACAACCGTGACTCCTCAAAGAATCGTGGTAACAGATCTAGAACCTTTTCGCTTAGTCACTCGTGCATACCCAGAGAGATATACAAGAAATACATAAAAGAGGCATTTCAATATTTATTGAACCATTGTGATTCTTGTGTAAAATATATGCGTTGCAATGATTAATAGACAAAAGCAGATGAAAGTGATTAGCAATATGAGAACAGTGAGAAGAATTAACATTTCCACCATTGTTCTAAAGCAGTATTTATATGCTGGCATATATGTACTGTGTATAATGTACTCCTACTATGCGTTCCCTAATCTAGTTACCTAGGGCGGGTAATCTATTACCTGTGAGTGAATGTGTTCAGGTCCACGTCTTGGACATCCCTCCTCGCAGAGGGAAAACAGGAATCGGCTGGGCTGAAATGACAATAGTGACCTTGCAGTGACAGCAGAGTGCTCCGCTGATTTGAACTCGGAATTGTGTGTGTATATATAATAACAGCATCCATGCTTCCGTGCTGAGGCCTCAGCCAAGCTGACATGTTTATCCTCTTGTGATAGCCATGTTGCCTTACGGACAAACAACAATGTACATTTGGACCTTGTACTAAATGATCAAGGTATCATGATAGTGTGACTACGAAGTGGAAATGTAAGCTTTGTGGTTTCAGAGAAACTAATCCTGCACTGTCACACAAGCAAATGTATGTCAAAAGTCATAGTGTAGAAAGTAAGGTCCAGATGTACGACCCTTTTTTGCGGCCACAAACGGGAGAACCTCCCATTTGCGGCCGCAAAAAAGGGTAATTGCATGTACAAATGCTATTTTGCGAGTCCCTGACTCGCAAAATAGCATTTGCGACTCTCGCTATTAGGAAGGGGCATCCCTTCCTAATAGCGAGTCAACATGCTATGTACTAGTGTTTTGCAACTGCATTTGAGGCCGCAAAACACTCGCAGTTTACCACCTACTTCAAGTAGGTGGTAAACCACTCGCAATGGGGAAGGGGTCCCCAGGGACCCCTTCCCTTTGTGAGTATGTTGGAAAATATTTTTAAGAGCAGGCAGTGGTCCCAGAGACCATTGCTCATGCGTTTAAAAAAATGAAACTGAAAAGTTTCATTTTCTTTTTAAATGCATCCCGTTTTCCTTTAAGGAAAACGGGCTGCATTTTTTAAAAAAAAGCTGCTTTATTAAAAAGCATTCCCAGACATGGTGGTCTGCTGAGCCCAGCAGGCCACCATCCCTGGGAGGGCTGTCATTCCCAATAGGCTCGCAAATTGCGACAGGCTCATTAATATTAATGAGCCTCGCAATTTGCGACCCCATTAGGAATCGCAAACAGTGTGAAATACACTGTTGTACATCAGAAATTGCGCCTCGCAAATTGCGACTCTTTTCTTGGTCGTACATCTGGCCCCTAGACACTTAAGAAATGTGTGCATGTAAAATGGCAGTGTTTCTTCCTGGGCCTAACCCAGCCATGTGACACCTGCGGCTACTTCTCGGTTCACAAACACAGTGAGGCAGTCCTTGCCAAAGGGGTCGGCGTCCCTCGAACTCCTCTAGATCCTGGCAGCAGTCCAGTTGCCACTGGGTTACCAGTCACCCGGTATTGCGGTTCCAGCCAAATTCTTTCCTGGGTGATAACTTGCCTTGCGGGTCAACAAGCTGTACTCCGATGACTCTGCCAGGTCCAGCAGACTCAACTGTGACTTTGATTGTCGGGTCAATTCAATTCAATTTAAAATTATGTTTATTTAGACCTTGGTCTTTAAACAGTGGTAATACCAATAAAAAAGCAAAATAAAACAACACATTTTATACATTCTCAATGTCAAAAGTTAATAAATTATCAGTGAGGAGAAATAGTAATAATGACTTTTCTGCACAGGGCAACACTATTCTTTCTAAAAATTATACAAAGCTTAAAACATTTTTAAAATACTATGCAAATGTTTATCCTTATAAAAATAGAAATAGTTTAAGATTTATAAAAGATAAAAACTAATTCTCACTAAGGAACCTTTTAACTTCCTTCATATAGTTCCCTAGTGCAATCGCAATCTCAAGATTAGGCACTTCAGTAAATAATTTAACTGCCTGTATCCGTAGCTTATATCATATTTTAGAAGTATTGGGCGAAGATATCTTTTACGCTGCTCTAATACTGTTGCACAATCTAACAAGATATGCAATATATCACCTTTAGTTCCCAGAGTGCACTTACAGTACCCATCCTGATACAGCATTTTGATTTTTAGTTCTTCATTTACTAACCAGGGATTTATACCTATTCTCAGTCTTAAAATCTCCTGTCTGTACCAGTGGTTTGGTAAAATATCCAGATAAGGGAACCATTTTTCATTTAGCCATGCATCTCTCATAAATTGTACTGATTTTTCTTAGCCAGATAATCCATATCTGCTCGTCTAGAGGCTACTAGCCCTTTATTTCTGAGATCGCTTTTACTGAATTCTACATTCAGAGAATCTAGACAAATTTTCACCTTTACATTCTCACAGACCAATAATATTTCCTTCCTTATCTTTTTAGCCCATTTTAGGTTGCTACATTGAATCTCTTTTCTGCACCACTGAGATATCTTTTGGCCTGTTTCTTGGTCCAAACGTTTCCAAAATCTTATTAAAATCATTTGTGACTGAACCCTCCATGCAGTAGTGCCTAACTCGTTTCTTATTGCTTGAATCATTGACGATTGTGGCAATGACAGCAGAGTTTTCAGGCACCTCCCTTCCTCTAGATCCCAATCTTGTTTACCGCTTAAATAGAGAACTTCTGCTCCATAAAGTACTTGTGGGGGTATCATCGCACTAAAAGTCTTTAACAGTGGTCTGTGGGACATATCTCCATAGTCTCGATTAAATTTTTTCAGACCACAGATTGATGTGTAAGCTTTCGCTTTCTGGGCTTCTATGTGAGTATGCCACTTTAAAGACCTATCAAACCACATCCCAAGGTAGCGATATTCATTCACTATTTCTAGCTTCTGGTCTCCTAAAAACCAGTTAAAACTGATCACTTTTTGCCCAAAGCATAACATTTTAGTCTTTTCCATATTTACAGTTAAAAGTTTCCTTTCACAATATTCCTTAAAAATATTCAACTTTCTTTGGAGGCCTATTTCAGTCTGATCCAGAATTACCAGATCGTCAGCATATAAAAGGCAGGACACTTTATTTCCATCCATTCGTGGACTGGCACTTCTTTCAACCTCAAGACTTACTGGTAGATCTCCTAAAAATATGGCAAATAACAGAGGGGCCAGCACGCAGCCCTGTCTACGGCCATTCTTAATTGCTATTTTGGGCGTCAATGACCCTTCTGTGTCTCTAATTATTTGTGCCCAATTTCCGCTATGAAGCTCTTTTATTAATGCCAACAAACCTTCGGGAATGTTTCTCTTTACAAGGGTATCCCAGAGCACCTTTCGGTCGACTGAATCAAATGCTGCACGGAAATCTACAAAACAACAACACAACTTACCATTTTGTTCTACTGATTTACGTGCCACTGTCCACAAAGCGAAACAGTGGTCGATCGTGGAGTGGCCTTCTTTAAAGCCCCCCTGTTCAACTGGTACAATTGAAAATTCCTCTACCCAATTCTGTAATCTGTTCAGAATTATTTTTGAGAAGACTTTTTCCCCAATATCTAGTAGGTTAATCAGCCTGTAATTTTGTGGTGCATTCATATTACCTTTTTTATGGACTGGCCTTATTATAGCCCCTTTCCAATTCTTTGGTATTTGTCCACCATCTAAAATTGCCGAGAACATGTGGGAAAAAAATCTCACCCACCACATCATCTGTGACTTTATTATTATTGCGGGGAGATTATCTGGTCCTGCAGCTCGTGTTAATTTTAATTTACTTATTATGTCTTTTACGTTCTGTTCTGCAAAATCCGATTTCAATTCTTCCATTAACTCTTGCCACGGCTGGGGCTCTTCAACTTCTTGTTCTCTACGAGGGCTATACAGTTCCTTCAGGTACTTCTCCCATGCTGCCTCATCTACTACACAATTCATTGCCCCTACTGGGTGATCGACTGCTGCTTTTACCAGCTTCCAAAACTGTCTTATATTTTTTGATTCAATAGATTCCAGCAGATTTTCCCAGCATTTATCTTTGTACGCCCTTTTTGCACTCATAATCAATTTTTTATACTCTCCTTTCAATTTATTAAGATAACTTTGACTCTTCTGGTCATATTTTTTACTAATGCTTCTTATAGCTTTCCTTAGCTCTCTTTTTTTCTTTAGACAGTCTATAGTAAACCATTTTGGCTGCCTAACTGGCATTTTTTGTTGGTCTATTTTATCTTTTTTTAATTCTATTCGAAGGCATTGCACCACTTGGTCTATTTTTCCCTCATACCATTTCAGCTTCTTGTCCCCTAATTCTCCCAGGAGTACCTTCTGTTGGAATTTTCCTAATTTTTCCATGTACTCTTCCGTTAATCTGGTTGTCACTCTTTTAGGATATTCCATTTGTTGTAAAATTACTTTATCTCTGGGTTTCGGGGTTCCCCTTGAATCTTCAGCTTCAGTGGGTTGTGGTCACTGCCTTCTTCCCTAAATATCTTAAAATCCATTATGAGTGAAAAATTCCAGGCAAACATAAAGACATAGTCTATCGGGCAATTCTGAGTGCCTATTTTAAATGTCTTCTTTGCTGGGCAGTCTGATTCTAATCTGCCATTCAGGCAGAATAGACCCTTTGTGCCTAGATAATTGCCCAGGTCTTTATCCTGTCTTGTTGGTTCACAGGCTAGGAAAGTTGCTTGTTTTATTTCATATGCGTCTAGTATATCCCTATGCCAGATGTCTACCTCCTTTGGGTACAATTTATGATTAAAATCCCCCACGATTAAAAACATATCCAAATCATACTTTTCACACAGCAAATCTATATCCTCTTTAAAATACCCCAACTCAATTCCATACTCCTTAGCATTCTCCCATTGCATATACACATTTATGATGATCACATTTTCATTTTTTGTTTCAGAAAACAACAAGGAGAGTCTACATACCAGGAGCCATTTACATTTTACTTTCAACAAGATCGCATTGTTAGCTACTTTTGTAGACAGTAGGGTCATGATCCCCCTGCCGAGCGACCAAACCTTTTTTTCTTGGCTGGTCGGTGGAACTGGAGAAAGCCATCGAATATTGGGGTTTCGTCGCATAGCCAGGTTTCTTGCAGACAAATAATTTCAACATTTCTTGCTAATTTATTTATACATTCTTGTTTTAATATGTCTCCAAGACCATTTATATTCCATGATAGAAAATTTAGGCTATGCGACACCCCTTTATCCTATTCCACCTCACTTAGACCTCCATCTTCAACCATATCTTCCCTATACCACTGGGAGGGGCTTGCGGGACTACTTCTTTGACTCCAGTTACCCCATAAGTTATCGTTAACTGAGTTATTAACTACTACATTCAAGGTACTCCCTCCTTCTTCTTTATCCTCCCAAAGCCTCACCTGTCTCTTACCAAGACCTGCATGACATTTAAGGAAGCTGCTTCCTGGATGGCAATATCCCTTTAGTTCTCTCTCTGTGATTAACCTTATACCTTCCTGCTGTATCTCTCCCTCAGCTTCCAAAATTGCCAATTTTACCAGGTCAGAATAGAGTAGTACTCTTGTAATTTCCTTTCCATTTATATTTTCTATAAAGCCCACCTGTCTCAAATCTTTTGTTCCTATTCCCCTCAGGCTAGGGCATCTAGAAAATGAAAATAGGATTTGGGATCTATTTAAGGGTATAATTTTCCTTGTTTTTTCCCCCTTTTTTTCGGGATGCTCTGGTTCGAGGTACAGCCATTTATTGCCTCCCACCTCTAACCCTATCTCGGGGATCTCTATACCCACCTGTCTGGTAGTTTCCCACCTATCATACCCCAGTTTATTTTTTACTTCTATTTTCCCTTGTTGTGGGCCTAATACTCCTTGACTTTGATACTTCTGGAATTTTATTTTGTTACCCGCATTGTTTAATTTTAGATCTATTTTTGCTTTTAATTGATCCTTTTTTGGGCCTGTACTACTCTGAATATTTACTTGCTTATTGGGGCCCTTCTTCTTGCCCTCAGCTCCGGGGATCTTGGTGGGTACCCTTATCAATGCAGGGATTTTTAAGTTATCCACTCTCTCCTTTCCCTTATTTTTTCCCCTTATTTCTACTTTAGATTTCATCTTTCTGCCGAACTTTCTTTTGGCTTGGCCCCTATTGTACCAGGAGCTATATCTTATATTCTCCCCTCTTCTTTTTACCAACATCGGACATTTAGATGTATAAACATTATGGGAGGTTTCAGGGGTTTCTGGGATTTCTTTCTGTTCTGTAGACTGGATATCTGCTACTGGCCTCATCATATACGGCATCTGGCCTCTGATGCCTTGCAGCTCCTCCTCAATCTTTTTCAAATATAGTTTTTGCGTGTTCAGAGCCCCGTTATTTAACATTGTAACTTCCAGTATCCCTTTCAGAGTTTTCTGAAGCATCATCAATATGTCCATAAATGATGGAGGAGGGGTTGCAGAGATGTCTAAATTTTGTAGACTATCTCTCTCTAGATCATCTGTTCTTTCTATTCTTGATAATTCCTGCTGGTCTTGCTGGTCTTGGTTTCTAATCTGTTTTGAGTATGGTACCGAAATATTTGGTATATCCCCCCAGTCAATTATCTTCTCTTTACTATTATTCTCCATTTGGCCTAAGGACACCGGTTCCTGTGCTTGCATTGAGAATAGTCTGGGGGAGGATGACAGACGCGGTGCTGTTATTGAGGGATGTTGACTTAAAAGGGACTGGTTTATCAGGAATGATGCCTCCGGTAATTCTTCGGAGAGTTCTACCGTGCCATTTCCAATTTGTTGCACTACTTCTTCCTCTTCCACGGATTCCACTGGTTGATCTATCCGTTTATAATGTTTACCTAAGAAGTCCTTTATAGATGTAGCGGCTAACATACTCCCATTGATCGCTTTCTGGGACTTTTTAGTGGCTTTTTTGTTTTTACTCTTTTGCAGCGCCTTTTTTGGCCTCTCTCTGGCGCTTGCCTGGCTCTCCTGGCTCTCTTCTAGGGTCCTAATCTCCCCGGAAGACTCTCTCCTTCCAGAGCATTGCTCCGTGGTTGTCTGCTTCCTTTTTGGTGCCATCGTCCCTTGTCTATCGCGGGCCTGTTCCTTTTTATGGCAATCTTAGTAATTTCCAATTATACTGTGCGTCTAATTTTATGCTCTTCCTTGCTTTATCCCCCTTTCCTTGCCCCCTATACAGCCAATTTGTCAATTAGTCGGTGCTTGAGCGGGGCAATTTGGTACTACATTCATTCATCCATTCTTTCTTACACTTACCTCTGTTGTGCCTTAGCCCACCTTGCCTGCCAATTCTCCTTTGAGGTTATATAACTTTATTAGTGTCTTTGCCGCCTCTCCCTTTCCTCTTTCTTTCTACTGGGGAGGTGCTCCAGTTGTTGCACCCCCAGCTTTCTAGGTGTCTTCTTAGGTGTGCAGGATCTCTTACAAAAGCAGCCTTCCTGCCTTCTCCTCCTTTTCCGGCATCCGGGGCTAATCGCCTTCCCCTGCCTGCTCCTGCCCGTGGATTCCTTCAGGGCGGGGTTCTCTCACTGGAGCCTTTTTCTATGGCTCCAGCAACTCTTTTCCTCTCTCGGTGATCAAACCCCTTCGATTACTGGCGGGGCCGGCGGGGCCCGGTTTTGCCTCGTTTTGCCCGACTTATCCGTTGTCCTGCTACCAGAGGGCCGGTGCGCGGCACGATAGCCTCCTCCTCCCGCGTCCCGTAGCGTCCTGCAGCTCACAATTCCTGCGGCGGCGCTGGCTGAGTCTCTGGCGTCTCTGGCGTCGCGGCGCAACGTAGCGCAGCGTCGTCAACAGGCAAGGCTAGGCGGCAGCAACAGAGCCAAAATTCGTTCCCTACCAACTGAAATCAGAAGGAGCACCAGAGTAGTCTTAGAGAAAGTTAAAGTACAAAAAGCAAAGACCACACCGGGTCTGTACGAACGCTCAATATTAATCCAGAGCCTGGTGCTTTATGCCCTTGATGCAGGACATCACCTTGCAATAGTGCTGCAAGTAAAGAAATAAGCGTACCTGTAGAGGCTCCTGCCCCTCAGCCTAAATTACGGACCTGTACTCCTGTCACGTTCAGGCGCCAACGTCCGTCGAAATGCGGGTAAAGGAGGCTCCGCCGGGGCGAAGACACCGCTGCCACAGGCTCCTCGCTCCGCTCGCAGTTCCCAGCAGCTAAATGCGCGGGGACGCGGTGTTCCGGACGCTGCCAAACAGGAAGTCTTCCGTGTTCGCTCCTCGGAATGCGGCGAGGAACGAGTTGCAAAACGCCGAATAAGGTTCCCACTCAGCTGAAGGCTCCCAGCAGCTGAAGGCAAGGGAACTCGGTAATCCGGAAGTGTGTCAGGCAAATAGACGGTATTACATGCTTCTCGGTTCTGGACTTGGAACGGGTTCACACGCCGTCGACGTGGAACACACTCAGAGGTGTTAATACATTTTAATGACTTCAAAACATGAAACTGTGAGGAGACAAATAGCAGTCAATGAGCTGTGGTCGGATTTGCCAACAAGGGGGTAAATATTGTCGACAGGAGGTCACCTGCTTAGGTCACCTACTGTCGAGGGGGGGTAGGAGACTTGCTCCTGGGCAAATTAAGGGTAAGCAACATTAAGTAACACACTGTATTTGGTTTTGGTTTTTGTTTGTATATGTGTTCTCTCTCCCTCTCTCTCCTGTCTAAGCTGTCTAGGAGCAGCCATGAGACAATTGGTTGGGCTCGCTTTAGTCATTCATTTCACAGGATGCTGTGAATATGTTCTTGAATAAATAGAGACAAAGCACCTCACCAGTGCACCTCTAATTGGCTATTAAGTAATACTGTTTGAACAAATTGTTAGAATTAACAAAATGAATAAATAAATACGCCATGTTACTGCCCATCCTGTCTGTAAACTGATAAAATTGGAATTAGATAAGGATGAAAGGATGTGCTTGTTTTCTTGTCTGCCACAAACAAGTTCTGCTGGAGAGATCTATGTACTTACTATGTTAGGATTAAATTGTCAGTTATTCATGCAATACAGATCTCTGTTACGTTCACAGTTTTAGGGTTTCCTGTTACATCTATAAACATGAGAGCATGGTTATAAGCGCAAAATGTGGGTGTTTTTACGTAAGGAAAATAATTCTAGAAGTGTCTGCAGTCCTGTACAGTAGTGGAAGGCTCACAAGTAGAAGTGTTGTGAACCATATGACTTATGAAACAAAAGCTTGCTAAGACAAAAAAGCACAAAAGAATAGTTGTTTTGAAAATTCCCTTTTTGAGGTTCTTCAGATAAATAATATAGGAATACACAAATGTAAGGATTCAGAGTATGTCCGTATTGTTTTTCTTTTTCCCTCAGAATTTAGTAAATGAACACAGACTTCCTTGGCTGCTTGGGATTGGGAGAAACAAATCAAATCGTGCAAAGTTTTTCTCTTGTCAGTTCACTAAAAGTTCCTTTTATACTCGCTAAAAGGTCCTGGATGTTTTTTACTCTCAGATAGATGAAGTGGTTCTTGGGCGTCCTGCTAATATATGTGGCGCCCCGAGACTAAAGAAGTTTTCTGAAATAGAGTATACTCTCTGGGCCTGATTCACAGAACTAACTTACGTCAAAAACGTAAAGTTAGTACTTTTTGGTATTCACAGAATACACTTACTCATTTGGTATTCACAGAATGAATTTACTCATTTCGGTATTCACAGAAGTTAGTAGTCCTAACTTTAGGACTCCTAAATGCCTTCTGTGAATACCGAAAATCTTAAAGTTAGGATTTTTCTCAGTTTAGGAGTAGTAAAGTTAGGACTCCTAACTTTAGGACTCCTAAATGCCTTCTGTGAATACTGAAAGTCTTAAAGTTAGGATTTTTCTCAGTTTAGGAGTAGTAAAGTAAGGAGGCCAGTTTGTGGCAAGATCTTGCCATCCATGCCAACGGAAAGCTCCAGCCTACCAAACTCTTCTTGCTAAATCAACCACCAGCGACAACCGGCAGCACAAGATCTGCACTTTGCGATACAGCATTGACAGCCCGTGCTGACTGATAACACAAAGCTCCAGCAACTACCATCTGCAATGGCCGACAGGATCTTCACACTTCAGCTACAACTGTCCATGACGCCCAGCCTGCTCTTCGGGCTACAGCAACGACTAACCATGATGCTCTTTCTGCTCCTCACAGCGTCCTCCACTGCAAATTGAACTCTTCGCCCTGGACTTTAGAAGGTAACTTTTTCAGCAGATCTAACCTGGTCTCTATATCTGGCCAGCGCTTCATCAAGGTCAGCCTGAACTTGTGACTCTCACCTGGTGTCACAGGACCAATAACTACAAGTGGCACTTTGTGCTTTTAGTAGAGGTGGGCAAAACTCGCGGAGGTCTACTCCTTGGAATTCTGTGGAATTATTTTAAAACTCTGAGATTCTGCAGTGTTCCGCCTGCGGCGGAATGCTGCCTGATTCTAATATTCTCTGGTCTCTCTTTACTCAATATACTTCTGCTTTTCCCTCCTATTTTAGCTTCCTTCTTGTCGCCCTGCGTCCCCTCTTCCGTCTGCGCAGAGCACCTGCGCCATTCCTCACTGCACCAAGCTCCAGGGGGCCATGTGCGGGACATGCTAGCGCATAACAAGTCCTGCAGCCAATGAATCTCTCAGCACACAGGCGCCCTGTTTACATCTCAGTGCCCTGCTGGCGCATTTAATGATACACATTGGAACCAGCATGGCAAAAAGGGAAAACCGCCAGCAGAAAAAAAGATTTCTCAAGTTTTCAAGCCCTTTCAAAGGTCACTGCAGGGAACGACTGAGCCACTATTGACGAGGCACAAACGGAATGGACAGTAGGGAGTGGGCACAGTAAAAGTGGCTGCAGTTCAGAAAAGGGCAGCACGAGAGGGGCAGAGCCAGCTGATCGTGCCAGGCAGTGTGACGCCTGTCAAATAGCAATAGAGACATGGTGAGTACAGAGTGGACATGCTGGTGAGGGACCGAGACACCACCAGTGAGGGGGCAGCTTTTAGCGGAAAAGCACTATCTATGGTATTTTAGAGCTGGATTCCAACAGACGGGCAGATTGGGGTCAGTTTAGCTTAGCAGAACATATGAGGAGCACTTTAGGAGCAGGCACCATAATGTGAGACATTTTGGGAGCATGTGTGACAGTGGGGTCACACACATGTCTACCTGAGCTGGAAGTTCAGAGCAGGCTCGCAAGATGGGATGGGTAGGGAGCATGCACCTCTGAGAAGAGCAGTTTGGGTAATTTGGGGAAAGGCACATCTAAGAAGGCAGGCTGAGCACAGGCACTGTGGAAAGGGTGCCATTGTGCCAAGCAACTTCAAGAGTTCTTCATTTAGCAGAAGGGAGAGTCTGGCACAGCGATGGAAAAGTTCCCAAACACGGCAACAAAGAAGAACTTCAAACACAGTTCAGGGGATTTTCAGGGTAAAAAATGCAACATGACAATGACAGGTCCCACCCCATGACTGTTGCTTACGCCCCCTCGCCTTGAGACAGCACTGTGCACCCCACCGTCTCCCCCAAAGACGGCTCAGCTAGGGCTCAAGTATATATCCCCAGTTGCCTTCGTACTCACCACTATAGTGCATGCTCCACAACCCTGGGTTCTAGACTCAAGGCTCCAGTACCTACTTATCCGCCTCCGCTCCGTGTGGCCTAAGATGACGGCGTAGAATTCTCCTCTGGTTCCCCTTCCACTTCCAGCAGCACACACCACGCACAACACCAACACTGTCGATTTTACTATACGTCTCACCCACACTCGCTTATCTACACTGCCTGTCATCCAACCACGCACAAGCCCTCTCCTCCTATCACAACCTTCGGTGAACGTCATGGAAGCAATATCTAGGTAAACAATTTAGGGGAGGTGTGGCCAGCACAGGGAAACTCAGCTACACAGTGGTCGGCTGAGTTTTTCCCGAACTCCGCACTCCAAGCAGAGCGCGGAGTGACAAACTCTGCAAACTTTGCCAGCGGAGCGGAGTTTGCCGCCCCTACTAGCTTTTAGGTGTTATACGCAATATAAACCTTTGAAATTGTATATCTTGGGTTCTACTAATTGAATTTTTTTCATTTTGGTGTAAAATCACTTATTAAAATCTACTCTATTTTTCTAAATTGGTGTGGAATTTTTCTTGTGTTGTGTTTACTATTCCTGTTTAAGTGCTGCATAAGTACATTACATCATCATCATGAGAACCTTATTTCGATCAATAACGATCATAAAAGTATAAACAAACAATTACACAGTAAACAAATACATAAATACATAAAAATACACTTTTAAGAATGATAATAAATAACATATTGGTTAAAAGGGGTAGTAGTACCCAATACATAATCGCTGCTAAAAAAAAGTATAAAATATCAAAATCACAAAATGTGCCTTCATTTTTAAAATTCTAAATGTCACAGCTCAGTGCCTTCCACATTAAAACCATTCTCATGTAAAAACCAAAGCAGCCTGTAAAAGTTTTGCACGCTTAATCCAAAAGGTCCTAAGAAACATGGCCACACAACAGACGACTATCTGGCTAGTGTCATTCTGTAATATTCTGAACATTTCCTTGTGCACCCTACAACCCAAAATTTTGCACAAAGGAACAATGAATTTTCTCGTATTTGTTTGTATAAGGGACAGAAAAACAAAACATGAATGGGTGTTTTAGAACACTCATCACAGCCCGGACACATATCTTTTTGCCCCTTTGTCTGTTGCCATCGACTGGTAAATGATACTATGGGTAAGGTACCATATTTAAATTGCAAATAGTTTCCTAGCCAGTCGAGGAGCAATTTCGTCAATGGTACCTTCATAGACGGCTAACAGTTTCCGGTCAAAAAGACACGGATAGGGAACCCGTACACATCCTAATATTGTTAACTGCCACATTTTCCCAAAAACGTCCTTTTATACTGGCCTTACCAATCATGCACATGCTTTTAGGGTTTGTCCAATACTCATCCCTAGTCAGTCTATGAAGCAGATCCTTCATAGCTCTGAGCCAGGGTATTTTATGTGCGTACTCAGAGGCCAAAAGGTCTTTAACACCCTCACTGTAAGACTCGAGGGCAGGAATTGTCCATAACCTGTGCCAAAAGGTCAGCATTCTACATTCAATCTTATCTGCAATTTGCTTTTGGCCCAGGTCTAAATAAAAAGGGGACAGTGGTGTACTAGCAGGCAAATTCAATAAGGTTCTTCAAAACCGTTGCTCCACTATGGATAGGCCTTTAATGTGGGAGTAACCCTACAGCTCAGCTCCATAGAGAACCGCCCCTAGGGCCTTCACATTGTAAATTTCCAATGCTGGACTCACCCTTCTTGATATTGTTTTCCTGTGGATTTTACCTATATGTGTTGTATGTTGAATTAAGGATACATGGGCTTTTTCCACCTGTGGTGTCCAGCATAGGTTCTTGATCAATTTAATCCCCAGGTACTCAAAGCTCGGTACCAGATCTAAAATTGTGTCAGCCACTAGCATCCTCCTCTTACAATAATTTGACACATGTCTACTAAAAATCATACATTTGGTCTTGGAGCTGGAGTTCAGGAGCTGTTGCAAACCCTGCGGTGACTTAGAAATTAAAAAGGTATCGTCCGCAAAGAGAAGTGCAGGGACCCTCTGCACACCTATCTTAGGGGGATTGCACCCATCTTGATCGAAAAAGCCAATTACGCCATTTATGTATAAAGTAAAAAGAGTGGGGACCAAAACACACCCCTGGCGGATCCCACAATCGATACAGATCGGGTCTATCAGGGCCCCGTCCCTTCCCCATCTGGGCAAATGTGTCAGCATAAAGCCTCACAATAATATCCAGCAAAGAGGCCGGCAAACCCATCTCTTCAAGGACCTTCCATAGTCTCGCTCGGGGCACTAAATCAAAAGCTGCACGAAGATCGACAAAGACAACATAAAGTTTGCCCTTGCCTATGATCACCTCTCACCAATACATACAAACAAATCGAAAAAATCTGATTCAGTGCACTCACATTTTTTCTAAAGCCTGCCTGCCAATCCATAAGTATACTCGCATGCCTGATCCACTCCTGTACACGAGCCAGTACCTGTTTGCAAAACATTTTTTGCAGGGAATCAATCAGACTTATTGGCCGATAGTTGGCCGGGTTTTAACTGTCCCCTTTTTTATAGATAGTAATAATTTCAGCTAGTTTCCAGGACGATGAAATCTCTAATCCGGCCCAGATTGTATTTGAAAGCAAGTTAATGTATGGCCCCCAGATTTCAGGGGTTGCATTAAATAAGTCATTGGACAATCGATCTGGCCCTGTAACACGACCAGGAATAGAAGAGTTGATAGATAGCAACGTTTCTGTAAGAGTGAAAGACAAATCGGCAGCTTTCGAAAAAAAAACTAGATCGAAAAGCCTCTACTCTCA
The DNA here is from genome assembly GCA_963921515.1 of Calotriton arnoldi. Classification (NCBI taxonomy): domain Eukaryota; kingdom Metazoa; phylum Chordata; class Amphibia; order Caudata; family Salamandridae; genus Calotriton; species Calotriton arnoldi. The sequence goes on from CAWUFW010006996.1 coordinate 231,379, forward strand.
CCTTGTTATCACATTTATGAGAATAGTTCGAAATGAGTCATCCAATCTTGTGGCTGGATACAAAAATCAAGGGTCGATTGACGACCGTTGAGGCAGCCCGCCACTATCTTCTAGAAAGACTTACTGTCATTCATAGAAATTGCTACATGCAATTCAGACCAAAGAGAACACTCCCACTCTTTCTTTGCTTCAGATGTCACATGCTGGTACAACTTCCTATGCTTGGCTATTTCAAGCTTGATTTTAGACTTAATAGCCATAATAAGCTCACTCTTGGCTTTTCTACATGCTCCGTTGTACCAGTTGCCAGAGTTAAGCACATTTTTCCCACTGTGCCTATTTTTTTCCAGAACATCTCTGGCATGCTTCACTAATTTCTCATGATTTGTTGCACAAATCTCAATTCTAGAGGTAAGAGACAGCTTGGATAAGATCTCATAAGTAGTGATTGTACTTTGTTTGATAGTTTCTAACGCTGCCGGGTTTTTCATCACCTAATCCCATCTAATCGACTTTAAATTGTTGGTATACGATAGTAAACCTGTGTCATTGTTACCAGCAAGTATCTTCGCCGGGGTCACTCCAACACAAAGCTTCATGCGTACGGCATTGTGGTCGCTGTCTAGACGCTCAACTACAACCATGTCCTCAATTGCTGGCCAAAGCTTCACGTCTGCCAAGACGTAATCGATTCTGCTTCTATGTCCCACCCTATTAAATGTCTGGTTACCTTGTCGATCAGAGTGGCACCTACCATTAGTGGCTCTAAGGTCACAGTTTAGCGTCATGTCCAATATCTGGCTCGCCCTTACTGTCCATCTAACTGCAGGTAGATCCAGCGCAGTGATGCCCCAATGAGTGTCCTGCTCTTGGATTAGATCTGAGTGGGAGCAACCAATGGTTCAAAGGTAGCATTGAGATCCCCTGCCACCAAGAGCCTGTCCTTATCTGGGCTCTCCAGAAGGACTTGCTCCAGGATAGCATTGGCAGCCGTTTCCTGTTTGCTATTCTCTACTAAGTATCAGCCCAGGTGGGAGCACAAATCTCACTGCCAATATATCGAGAGAGTCTACAGGCACTTGGGAAATTACCTCTAAGTTAAGTCTGACTGGTTTTGTGTCAAGCTACCAGAGGGTTAAGCACAGGTTAATTTAGTGACTTTTTGTGATCCACTCTGACAAGGATTGTGGCTGCTGCTTGTGTAGGGTCTCCGCCCCTTAACCAACATTCCCATTTCTCACATCCACGGGCAGGGCACAGCAGGCACAGTCCATTCTCCTTTGCTAGCCACCAGGTTAAGCAGGTGCAGTCAATGCTGGTGCAGCCTCCCTTTGTTGGTTCCTTGGGGCAGCAGGGCTGTCCTTCTTCGGTCCTCTTCCACAGTTAGTTGAGATCAGAGTTCTGGGTTCCAGGGGTGCCATATTTATGCTCAGAAAATGCCCTCAGGATAGGTTGTGATTGATAGCCAACAGGCTACCAGGTTGCCTCCCTCCTGATGATCACTTTCTGTGAAGTGTGGAATCTGACTATCTCAAGATGCTCTATTCTACCCACTTCTGACATGCCAGAACCCCTTTCTTGGCATCTAGAGTTCCCTAGCCCAACCCAAAGGTGGGGCTACACACCCCTGGAAAACAGGTTTGCCAACTGGTTTCCCCTTCCCTTCCTGAGTGCCAGCCTGTCTAACAACAATAGGGCAGCCCCTCTCTCAAGTGTTCCCCATTTGCTCTTTAAAGGCGGCTTCACCTTTGAAGCTTGCCTTTTGGGCCATCACCTGTGCGGCTTCATGCCAGGGTGCGGTAACACCTCTCTCCTGTGCAGGCAGCTATTGTCTCCTTTCCTGAGAGTCATTTGCACATCTCTCCAGGAAGGTAGAAAGCTGTCTCAATGAGAAAATCTGTGTGCAGTCGTGGACTGGCACAGGGGATTTAGGGCAACAAAGTGGAAACTTTGTGAAAGTTGCACACCACAACGGGTTACATTAAGTTCGACTTGGGCATCAAGTTGGGCCTAATTTAGCGAGCTGTTTGATACCTTACAGTGTCAACTTTAGTAACCCCAGTCAGAAGTTAGCAAGGGCTGTGGTGGCAACCTGCCACTCTGCAATCGCCAAAGGTACTACTATCCTTTTCCACAGTAAAAACGACAATTGCAGGTTTTTACTGTTGGAACATATAAAACACGTGTTCCACTTTATAATGTACAGTGTCCAGCCTTATGGCTCACTATGCCTGCCTTAGTGGTGACTTATGTACATTAAAAGGGAATACTTAGCGTTATCATTACTTAAAATGGCAACGTTGAGTTAGCAGTTCAAAACTGCTCTTCCAGTCTGCAGTGGCAGACTAGGAGCCATATTTTACTCTTGTCACATCCAGGGTGGCACAATCAGTGCTGCCGTCCCTGGGCTGACCCTCTAACCTACAGGCCCTGGGCACATGAGTACCATATACTAGAGACTTACCAGTAAGTTAGCCTATGCCATTTGGAAATTCCCCCTGGTTTGGGGTCCCTTGGCTCGATGTGCAGGAGTCCCTCACTCAGTATACCTTATGGATACTACTGATATCCCCCTGTTCCTGTTTGGCAGGTAGCTGCAACAGGTCTTCTAGAGTAGAGCATGTCCTCTGTCCAGTGCTCAGGTCTTCCCTAGAAGGTCCCCCGGCTCCTGGGAGCTCAGCCAGGTCTTAAAAAGCAGAGCGCAGAGCGGACCAGAGAGCGGCGAAGTGCACAGGCGTTCAGGAGCCGCAGGACGGTGTGCTGCTGTATGTGCTGCGGGGGGGGCAGGCGATCCCTCTAACACTTAGTGCCGAAGCTGTTGGCACCAAGGATCCGCGCCGCACCTCACCGCCGCCAAGCCCCAAGCCTCCAGGCCCGGTGAAGGCGAAGACCGCGAAGACGCCCGGTGAAGGCGATGGAGGACTGCAGGAGGCGGAGTCTCACCGGTCAGAGCCGCGGTACCCCCCGATCTCATGGAGGCGGCTGGCATTAGGCCGGTGCAGCTTGTGAGTCGGCGCAGGCCCGCAACACTCATTCCACCAGCGCTCCCATTTGGAGGCAGCACACCGATACTGTAAGTACCTGCAATGCAAGTCACCACACGACCCCGCCGTCACCCGCGACTGGGAGTGATTGACAGAGCGTCTCATCCGTGCAGGGGTGAGACTGCAGAGATGGCAGGAGACGTGAGGAGTGCTCCTGGAGTGCCCCCGATGCCCTCAACCTTCAGACCAGGCATCTCCAGCCCCAAGGCCCCACAGCCCCTCGGCCCAACAGGCCATACATCTCCAAAGCCCCACAAGCTCAAGAACCCCCCAGGAAATCCCCCAGAAAAGCCCGCTCCTCCCCCTCCCCTCGTATTCAGAGACGTCCAGATGCCCGAGGTGGGAGCCGAACCAGTGGCGAAGGAGAGGGGGTAAGGAGGCGTGTGGCGGGGTGCAGTGAGGGGGGAGGGCTACAATCACAATCAAATTCCAGGAATAATCCAGGCATAATTCAGGCACACAGGCAAAGAGCTAATGCAGGGCACAAGCAAGCTCTAAGCCAGCCAACAAAAAGGCTGTTTAAAGCTGGAACACTCTCAGCAGCGAGTGGTGCATTTGGCCCTCGCGATTTGTGAGCAAAGTGCGAGCCCTGTGCAGCCTGCGGGGGTGGCCCCATCAGGTCCAGTCAGGCCTGGGCGTAGCCTGCGGACAGCACAGCCGCTATGAGATCCGGCAGGACAAGATCGGAAATTAAGCCAGGGAAGAAAACCTGCCAGAGCACAAGGAAGAACAACAAGAGAGCTCCAGTCCCAACCACGGAAGAGACACTGTTGGAAACAAACTTGGAACTACCAACAGCATTGTCCCCAGTACCAATAAGAAAGCCAGTAGGCAGGAAGACAAAAATCACGGACCTTCTAATCTCTCCAGGGTTCCGAACGCTTGATTCCACTACAAGTACTTCGTCCCCATCCTCAACTAACATGCAGCTCGCACGGACCAGTAACTTGCCAGAAGACAGCTACAGTAACCCCAACATTCGGAAAGCAGCCGGCAACCGAGTACTCATGAAAGCACAAATAAATGCAAAGGAAGCACTATTACAACAGCAAACTGGGAGCCAAACATTACGGCCCTCTGCATCCTGGGGGCCTCAGCAGGCAAAAGTCGGTTACCCGTCCTGGCCACGGATAGCCAGGACAATAATGTCCTGGCTATCCGTGAAGACGACATGGTAGGGGACCTGCCAGAGGACCTGCTAAAGGTCGTAGTGGAAACAAAGGAATTCTTAATCAATTTGTTTGAGTTAACACAGGAAGCCCAGAAGGAAGCAACTGTGTCACCTAACGCCAAAATAATCTCTGGTCCCTTACACGAATACAACACCCTACTCTCACCAATAAAGGCTCAGCCAGGGCCCGGCTGCATCACTCAATCAAGCAGCGGTCCGGTTCAGGATGCCACTGAGGACAACATGAACAAATCAAGTGATTGTATCCACCTAAGTCAGCGTATGGACGCACAGCAGGCAGAGCATTGTTCACCCTGCGCAGATCCGTTATGGTCCCCTTTCATCAACATAATGGAGACCATCTCTACTGCACTTTTTCAGCACTCAGAAAAGCTAGAGCTGCAAGTTGATCTCCTGCAAGCCCTGGCGTCTCATGTTTCTGGCATCGAGAAAAAACTTCAAGACCTAAACTCTCTAATTGAGCGGGTTCAAAAAGATCCCCACACAACGTGTCACAAATGTCAATGTTCCAGCACCATGAATCATCTGAAGTCCATTCCCACTATTCTGACAGATATCCTAGCAGAAGTAAAACCACAGAAAATAACCTCATCACTCAGTGTCCTAACCAATTCAGGACCGAGCAAACTGGACCTCACTATTTCCTCAGGCAAACTGGAAAGTGAGAACGAAACTGATAGCAACATGAGAGACTCTGACTCAGATGAAACCCAATCAGCCAACAAACCTGAACATCGCACTCACACAAACAAACCAACAATGTGGTGGCCAGTCGCCCGTGCAAGAGATACAATTTTGCAGCTACAAAAACCTAGCGTCCTGCTCAGTGGTGGCTGGTGACATTTGAAAGTGGTGGAGCGTAAAATTCTTGGCATACTGCACCGCAGCGAGCGAGCGTAGCGAGCGAGCCCGAACAACCTAAGGGGGGTTCGCGGGGGTTCTCCCCCCGAGAAAATTTTGAAAAAAGAGTGGACAAATGGTGCATTTTCAAGCAAATTTGAGAAAGCGGGAAGGTTAATAAAGCAATTGTGAAAGTGCAGTTATTACATTAATAAAGAGATGTCATATAACATAGGTAGCTGCTTATTCAAGCTTCCTTTCACCCCATAGTCCAGCAGGGTCTTGATACAAAACAGATAAGAGAAAAAGCAGTGTGGTCCTCGACCAGGAAGACACTCATATTTCGTTGGTAAGAAGTCAAAGGATTGGTCAAATTGAAAACCTGAAATGCAATATGCAATCAAACAATTTGCAAGTACATCTCATCTATGTTCAACAAGCCATGTTTTACCCATGATTGGAATTGTGAATCACCAAATAAACTGAGCCACTGCAATCAAAAGCAGAGGGCCTCCTCAAAAAGTATGCCCAGTTCTCTCATCTCATGTCCTCTCTATATTTTCTCTGGAAGTTGAAAACTCATCACATTCTACTGCACAAACCTGAACCCTTCTGCATATTCCAACACCAGAACTCATTCTTGGCCATTTAGTTTGGAGCCATTCATACCAGGAATACAGAAAATACCTTTAAATAGAGTAGAAGGTTTATGAATACAAGCACTTAGCAATTGTACATATACTATGAATGAGAGCCAAAGGAAACAAAAAGGAATAAAGAAGGGAGCAACACTCAAACACAACTCATGCTCCGGAACGCCATAAAATTCTCTATGTGGCAAGTTCATCACCTATAGCAGAACACAGTACATTTAATGTCTCCCTCAGTTTAGCATATTAAACAATAGCAAGTGGTAATTCTTGTGATATGTACTCATCACTGTAGACTATTGTAGAGTCGCTATATAAATACAATTAATACAATATGTGGTGTTAGGTGTAGAAAATCTAGACTCACACCTGTCTATATTTTTTTTGATGTTTTATCCTTGATAATGTGCCCTATTGATACTCTGGGGTCGATATTCAGTGTGCGCGCCCTGAAACCGCTCATAAACTCGAAAAGTAAATAGAAAGTTGTTTAGCAGAGAAAACTATTAGAATGGCAAATGAAAGTATTTAAAGGTGTACAGTTCATCCTTCACTGGAGAGTAATAAAAGACAGCATTTTCAGATATTTGCACAAATATGGTCGGACATGGGTACAGGAGTAAAAGGATCTGCACCCTCACCACTTGTGAATTTTTGTTTTTGCCCTTGATGTAGGAAAGTTGGCAGAGGCAACTGTTGGTGACATTGCGGAAGTGTTTGTAGGCCGTTTGCCGAGGGCCTAGCGGGATGTCACCTGAACAGACACAGCAAGTCGCGCTGCGCTCTGGTGCCACTTAAAACACACAAACACTTACTCAGGTGAATTCAAGAATCTGCGGGTGGAACCAGAAACAATATCCTGATATCGGTTTACAATGTGGCTGTGTGATGTACACACAAGTTACTGACAGCACATCTGTAAGGAAGTACCATCAACTGCAGCACAGACACACTCACATACACACATATTTAAAAGAAAGTAAACTGCGGATGTCCCTTTATGTACAACAAAACGCATCATCACACAAACATAATATCATTGGGCCCATGGCGAGTCACAAAACTGAAGAACTGCAGAGGAGATACTCGAGTGCAAAGATGCGCACACTAACGCTGCTCTTTAGAAACTATAATGGTCATAGGTGTATGCGGAAGAGAGAATTACAATGGCTGAAGGACACGTGTACAAACCAACAACTGTAACCCTTCAGACACAAATGAGAATCTCCATCCCATCTAAACTCTCAGCATTGACTCGCCGGATTAGCCACCAAAGTGCAACATACACATTGTCTGATGTACAAAACAAATTAAGAGATACATTCACAAAGGAAATTAAACGGATGGAAAAGTTGCCAACCTTGGCTGTGGACACACAAACCACAAGGAGATGAGGGAATGCGAAGTGACCAAGCCCCTGTATCAGTTGGGATCCGTAGCCTAAAGCGGTATCACTGTCCACTGCAGGTGCCCATCGGAGATGTATTTTACACCACAAGCACGCATGCGCCCTGCTCTGCTGCACCGGATCTCCCTGCAGCTACTCGCAGGAGGGTGCAACCACACACTGCCCCCATCTGCAGGAACATCCCTACCCTCGTCTCCACATGCCGCCAGCCCTCTGCAGTGAACCCTATGCCATCAGTTGGCCTGCCTTTCCATGCAACCTCTATCCATGGCACGTGCGACGTCACGCCTGCGTTGGGGCCGCACATGTATGTGTGTAATGTGGCTCACTGTGCGTCAGCCCTGGCTGCACTCTACTGAGTGTGTGTTCTTTTCACAGAAGGATAGTGAGCCGTTTTACACAATATACCCCCAGATTGTTAAATATCGAAACATGAACGAAGACTATTCTCTAGGTATCACGCAGCGCCACCACCCTGTCTTTGTACAGCTGTTCTCACACTTAAAGTGTCTGACACGCAACCGTGTTTGGCTTGTCGAAACCAAACCAAACAGTTGTTTAGCAGCAATGACCGAGCTCACCCAATAGCTGTCCCCCGTCTTTTATGTTTATTGATCGCATACAATGTGTTATGACTAGGCATGGATTAGTTGAGCATCACTCCAATTTCGAGGCTCCCTGGTCGCCGATCTAATGACACTCAATACTTCTCCAACGATCAATGCTTAACTTTATGCGCTCAACGATCCCTTTACTAAAGAAACAGGGGACTTCAGAAATATCAGCACACTCGCCACCACAATTCCACCCATTAAACCAGCACCTTTTCGCCAACGACCTAATGATGAGCCTCAATACAGCGATATAGAGAAGATCACATATCCACGCTGAAACCAACACAAAAATAGGGTACGGCACGCACCGCCCCTGCAAGAATCACAATGGTTCAAAAAATAGTGAAATGCCTCTTTTTGTATTTCTTGTGTATATTTCTGGGTATGCACAAGTGACTGAGCAGGTTCTAGATCTGTTACCACAATTTCTTGGGGAGTCAGGGTTGTCATGTTCTGAGGTTGCCGAATGCATTTGTTACCTTTTCAGGTTTAGGGGTACTTATGGTGGCACTGTGAGCTAGCAGGACTATAGGCCAACATATCCCGAGGGGGTGCATAGAATTAGTCTGACACCATCTCAACGTTTATGTTGTCCAACAAACGCACAGTTCCTTCTGAGGAAGTAGCAGCCATACGACAGTACATATGCACCGCCTTCTTAGTTTCATTTTTCTCCTCACTCTACTGGTAAACACTAACCTCTAGGCTCAATACTAATGTTTTGCATGTAATGCCAGCAAAATGCAACCTCCCTGCCTTTCCTCATTGGCACTGTTATGGCATAACAGAGGATGATGCCTCACTGTCTCAGCACTGCAGTTGAGGAGAGGTTGGCCTAAACACTTCGAAAATATCACATAGTACACAAGGGTGTGATTATAAAAGGGTGAGGTATTTTTTGCTTATTTTAATTTCTCAAACTGTGCTTCCAATTTGCCTAACTAATCCAGTGCGGGTAGATATTGTGGCTGTAGATCGACTGCACAGTGCTGGTAAACAAATATAATTGTCCACACCAATCACATGGCTGTAAAACTTTCTTCTATTTATTAAATCTTAATCACGCAACTGAATCAAATGGGTCACACACTCTGCAGAGGCCCTACTTTACTTGCAGTCTTCCTTCTCTTTTCCTCCTGAACTGCACTTAACTTTTTATGAGTATTCACATGACACATAGCACTGTCAATACAGAAACCTCATTCACCAGGTTAGTATTTTTTATCTGGGTGTAAAATAAATAACATATTTCTCCTGTGACTGTTGAATAGGAGTGGGTGGAATTCCTGGACGAATTTCGTAACAGAAGAAACCTGCAGGTTTGTTTTGCCTGTGGAGAGGAATTCGTGTTGCTACATGAGCATAAAGAGAATTATGCCCAACGTTGTTTTAGGAGCACGGTGAGGGGCAAGGAAACTCAACTATCTCAATATTAATAGCTTTAAGGTAAATGCATTGCCCGAACCCTTGACAGCACTGTTGAAAGCTACTTCCTTAGCAGGGAAACCTAGACCTTCCTGCAGATTCCACCTGGTGCTCTAGCAGATAGACACCACACACAGACTCCCTGCTGGAAAACCAGCTTCCATAGACTGCCTGGAACAGGCAGTGGCATTAACAAGGACATTACCATTGAGGTCATTACATTGCCCGGCCCACAACAATGCTGGACACAGCACATGTATTCTTCATTTTGTGCATTCCTCGCTCCCCTGGACAAGCATATGCAATCTGCCTTTGTTACAACCTGTGCGGGTAAATGCAAAACTCTGGGGAAACGGGCAGAACAGTAAGACGTTTCGCATCCTTCCAAGAGTTTAAAAAAACCCTACTCATTCATTTTAGACATAAATGTATGACCAGAGGACTCCTATTGTGCCAGCTGCTTTTTCCTTCACATTCATCCTGCATCACCCTGTCAGTCATTCTATTATTTTGAGACGCTCCAGGCAAACGAGGGGATAACTCTGTTACCTCAATGCTTCTAACCCCCCCCGCAAGCCCCCGCGAGCCGCGTCTGTCTGTTGACATCTTTGCCGTCATTCCATGATCCATGATAGGTGGATGTGAGCGCCCCTCAGTTTGGTCAGGACAGACTTCAGTGCCTAATTTGTAATCTAAAGTGTTGGTGACCAAAGTTTTGTTTAAAAGCCCGCGGCCGCCGCTATCGAAGGTCGGAGTGCCGAATACCAAGGTTGCTTAGCCCTATATGGCCACGTATTGCCGAGTCCCCGCCCCACCTGACACAATTCCCTTCCCGAGGTGTACCACCCCTCCCCCCCTCCCAGGCATAGAGCAGACAACAAACACTACATTTCAAACTTTATCACTGTTTTTCACCCTTCTCTTCCTTCCTTCTTCTGTCTCCTTCTGTGTTTTCTTCTCTCTCTTGCTCTATGTGAAAGTCAGATGAGGAAAAATACATGCCGTGAGTGCCGATGGGTCCCAGCTGCAACCACCGGCTCAAATTAAGCACTGGTCAGGGCGGTGGATTCAGCTTCAGCCCACGTGGTTAGTTGGGGCGCCCTATTCTTTAACCACAGAATTGCTTTTTGCATTGTGGCAAGAGTCAGTGCTAACTCTGGCTATCTGCAGTACATTTTGTGCTGCCTGGGTCTTCTCGTCAGCCCCAGCCGGCATGATTTAGGCCTCATTTCGGTTTCATGGTCTGTTGTTTATAGGGTGACTTTCACCCTGTGGGACCTCAGGTGCGTCAAGACCTGGAGATCTACAGCAAACGTGGCCATCCGTCCAGTGAGGTCTGAAACTGTCTGTGCTTCCTTCTATGTGTCAAACATAGTGCGATGCAATGAAGTGTGTAATACTTCGTGCCTCTCAAGAATGTCTTGGGCTAATCCTGTCGTTTCTAAACAGTAAATCTATTGGATGCGTCTCTCTAGATCCCCCTTTTCACAGGGGGCCTCATTTGCTTCCAAGCTCGAGTCAGAATTGGGGTAGTTAACACACCTGTGGGCCTTTCGCTCCCACGAGAGATTTAAAACAAAAACGTTAGTATTCTGAGTTTTCACACCCTGGAATGGAAATCGTGGTATTTCTATGCTATGACCCTTTCCAAGGTGGAAAACTCGGAATGACGCGCTAATTTCACACTCAGTGAATACAACTCGGGGGATATTTGTATTCGCTTGATGTGGTATTATCGCCCAAGATTACGTGGGATTTGTAAAGAGGGCCATAGGATAGTCATATAGTACTAAAACCGTCCATACATACTTCTGCGAAACAGAGCACTTGTAAACGCTAAATTTAACACCACCATTAATTCCTCGTTCATTTCGTTGCAATATTACATAAACATAGATCATCGCCAATTATAAAATTCAGCTGTGTAATGAGGCGGCTCAAATACATGGAGATTTTACGAACGTGTTCAACATTAGAAACGGACCAGTGGGTAGTGGACATTTAATGGGGGGTGGGGGGCAGTACCTATCTCTTTGTCCATCTTAGATAAGATTGCCAATGTGCTGTTGATATTGCCGAAGAGACTCACCACTAAGGCAGCCGCCTTAGAAGGAATGTCATTTAACAGTGTCTTGTAGGGCACGTACATAGTAGTACACGTTCTTCTTTTACATTTTTTTAAATATTTTTTATTTAAGAAAGCAAATATCTCAGATCTGCTGCATGTTCTCATATAATGGCATTATATATAGCTCGCGGGGGCTTGCGTGGGGGTTGTGCCGGGGCCCGGGGATTTATTGAAATAAAAAGAAAATCCTACCTGACTCTGAGGAGGTCCGCCGTCCGCGCCGCCTCGGGTCCGACTCCGTTTGGCCCTGCCTACAGCCCCTCTCAGCCAATCCTGGCGCTGCTGGCAGCGCCAGGATTGGCTTAGGGCACGGTTACCTCTCGCCCGCCTGCCTGCCCATTAGGAACCCTCGCTCTCCTAATGGGCATGCGCAAGCCAGTGCACACACAAGTGCGCATGACTGGGCACGGCGCGAAAATTCGGTGCCCTTGCCCACTCATGCGCACTTGTGCTGCAGTGCTGCCTGCTGCCCTGGTCCTCTGGACAATCATGTCAGTCAACATGACGCAGACCGCCCACCCCTTCAGACTCTGAAGGGGGTGGGCGGTCCGACGTCATGCTGACTGGACATGATTATCAGTCTCCTCGGCTCTTTGAACTTAAGTAAACTGATTGTTTACTTAGGTTCAAAGACGCCGAGGGAGCTGCGGGCGGGGGGGCTACGCCCCAACGCCCCAATGGACGCACCGCCCCTGGGACTCCTGCTTACAAAAAGGGAACGCATGCGTTTGAGGAAATCGAGGAACAACAAACAGATAAGGCAGCAAATAATAGTCTAGGCGCCTCGAAACCAGGCACAAGAGTCACCTCGAACGCCGACCATTCCATACGGTCAGCACATGCGATCACTTAAGTCATCAACAAAATCTTCTGTCTCGGCAGATCCCAGAAACAGGGTCTTGGAGAACAAAGTCAACATGAATCCCCCCAAAAATGCTCTTGATCTCAAACCACAACCAGATCACTTTGGAAAGTCCACAATTCCTTCAGTTTCAACAACGTCTAAGATTAGCGGCCACAAAGCCACTCATCCATGGTCTCTCACTATCTCAGATCAAATAGAGCACGGAACTTCATCGCACAATCCCCGGTTAGAACAGCCAATTATTTTCCTAAACAACCAAAACAATCAAATCCACACAACAGGAAAGGCTTGGGTGATACGCAGCCACCAGCCAAAACCGTCACGAGCCATTATCCGTCAACTCGAACAGCCCCCTGTTCCACACCCAGTGAGCAAGCTGAAAGCCAGACAAAAACAACAGAGCGGACAGTAACAATTCTGGCTCAAAATCCAATTGAAACGAAACCCCCAACAGAAGAAAACAAATTTAATGGAAACTCTGCTGGCCCATCCCTTCACAGTGTAGATACGCATTCAAGCAACGAAGGACATATATCACCTGAAGGTCTATTAACACTAGAATTGATTCCTCACTATAATTCAAGAAAACGCCACGACACTCAACCGTAGGGCAATATTAAAACTTGCAAGCTCTATTGAAACATTAAAATTTCTCAACACTAATCACATTGAGAGTGTAAAATTCAAACCAGACACAGATGCAAAAGGGAGAGAAATCTCCGTGGTAACCTGGAGTGATCCAACAATCACTATGGAAGTCTGGCGCCACAGTGATCTCTTTGCAAAATGGGGAATTGAAATAAAAATAATTGAAACAGAACGGTACCCAGGCCTGTTATGTCCAACAGCTAAAGCCAGAACGTCGGCTGCCTGCGGGTTACTCCGGGGGGCCACAGGGCCTACAGATAGCGCCCTGGAGAGTCTGTTCAATCTACGCATCACCCATTTTAACGCATCTGGAGCAGCTAGTCAAAACAGACAAGTTTCCATCCAGACAGCTTGGGGCACTGCGACCTCAAAGAGTGAGGCATAAGTAAGCGATCTAAAACTGTGCTCTTGGAATATTAACAGCTTCAGCAGCAAGACAGAGGAGGCCGACCTCTTAACCTTTCTTCAAAAATTTGACATCCTTTTATTCCAGGAGACCTGGGCTATTGCACCAACGCCGATCACTGGCTTCAAAGAGTACAATCTAAACGCCATCAAGGGAAAAAAATCAGGCAGAGCGTCTGGTGGTCTATCAATCTACCTTGCCACAGATATACGCTGGAAATCAGAATTGATCGAGCTAGGCCAAACCTGGATCCAATGCATTAAAATCTCCTTACCGCAAGATCCTCACACAAAATTTTCACGCAAACATGAGAAAGATTTAGTATTAATATGTAACGTGTACATCTATCCAGCATCATAGGAAAAATCAGAGAAAATGGAGTCCTTAATAGCCTTACTTAAATCATTGCAATTCACTTACCCACAAGCAGGCATCCTGCTGTCAGTTGATTTCAACATGTTCTTATTACAACCTGGCCCATTCCAAGGAAAACAACAAAACAAACTTAACGGGAAAAACATTCCCTCAGCAATCACAAATCATCGCAAAATTGGAGGAGGGTGGGCGCACACTGCCTCACATCCCAGCACTCCGTTTGCCCCGATGCATCATAATAAATGCAGTGCACGATAACACTTAATTCGGTGTCAGGCTTTCGTTTTTCACCCTTGTTGGTGCAGCCAGTGCGGTGTATCTCTAGACACGTGTTTCAGGATAGTTGTCCTTCTTCAGTAGAGAGCAACACATTCTTTTTTGGGGGTGTTGGAAATGCTGCCCAAAGTCTTCTCAGGTCTCTGTACCACTCGCTGGGCGCAGGTGCATCAACCAGAGCTCGTCAGCTCATTAGCACAAGGGAGCCTTTTTAAACAGGAGGAGGGTGGGCGCACACTGCCTCACATCCCAGCACTCAGTTTGCCCCGATGCATCATAATAAGTGCAGTGCATGATAACACTTAATTCGGTGTCAGGCTTTAGTTTTTCACCCTTGTTGGTGCAGCCAGTGCTGTGTATCCCTAGACATGTGTTTCAGGATAGTTGTCCTTCTTCAGTAGATAGCAACACATTCTTTTTTGGGGGTGCTGGAAATGCTGCCCAAAGTCTTCTCAGGTCTCTGTACCACTCGCTGGGCGCAGGTGCTTCAACCAGAGCTCGTCAGCTCATTAGCTCAAGGGAGCTTTTTCAAACAGGAGGAGGGTGGGCGCACACTGCCTCACATTCCAGCACTCAGTTTGCCCCGATGAATCATAATAAATGCAGTGCATGATAACACTTAATATGGTGTCAGGCTTTAGTTTTTCACCCTTGTTGGTGCAGCCAGTGCTGTGCTTCTCTAGACACGTGTTTCAGGATAGTTGTCCTTCTTCAGTAGAGGGCAACACATTCTTTTTTGTTGGTGCTGGAAATGCTGCCCAAAGTCTTCTCAGGTCTCTGTACCACTCGCTGGGCGCAGGTGCATCAACCAGAGCTCGTCAGCTCATTAGCACAAGGGAACCTTTTCAAACAGGAGGAGGGTGGGCACACACTGCCTCACATCTCAGCAATCAGTTTGCCCCAATGCATCATATTAAATGCAGTGCATGATAACACTTAATTCGGTGTCAGGCTTTAGTTTTTCACCCTTGTTGGTGCAGCCAGTGCTGTGTATCTCTAGACACGTGTTTCAGGATAGTTGTCCTACTTTAGTAGAGAGCAACACATTCTTTTTTGGGGGTGCTGGAAATGCTGTGCAAAGTCTTCTCAGGTCTCTGTACCACTCGCTGGGCGCAGGTGCATCAACCAGAGCTCGTCAGCTCATTAGCTCAAGGGAGCCTTTTCAAACAGGAGGAGGGTGGGCGCACACTGCCTCACATCCCAGCACTCAGTTTGCCCCGATGCATCATAATAAATGCAGTGCATGATAACACTTAATTCGGTGTCAGGCTTTAGTTTTTCACCCTTGTTGGTGCAGCCAGTGCTGTGTATCTCTAGACACGTGTTTCAGGATAGATGTCCTTCTTCAGTCTATGTCATCCCGAGGCGTAACTTGGGACAATCCCTCTAGGCATTCTGACTTCATGGGAACTCCTGTCAGAGAGATAAGCTCTCTTGGAGGGACCTATGGTTCGTGATAGAGTCTGCTTGGCTGCTTGCTTGTAAGGCCAACCTTGGCCTGATATAAGGAGCTAGGCTCCCACCTGTCCTACTGGCTTGGGTCATGGGACTGTGGCCATCCTCCTCCACTCTATTGTTTACCTCACTACCTTGGGGCAATTCCTTCTCCAGGTGTGGAGATACTCTATAGGCTCCTCCCAAGCTTTAAGGGCCTTGATCAGTTCATTCTTCCTGGCCTTAACCCCCATGTTGATCTTCCTGTCCGTACAAAGGTCACCCATCCATCCCTCTTAAGGTTGGACACATTGGCCATGTCAAGCACCATGTTTCCTTATTGAAAAGGTGGCTCCTTAAACTTTTTCAAACTTTGTTAGACACTTTCCCAAACTTTAGAAATTTTTAGGAACTTTGCCACAACTTCCTTAAACTTTCCTTAATTCTTTGAAAAGTTCTAGCAATCCTTTGGAAACAGTCTTTTGTAGTCAAACAGTGATTTAACAAATGCTTGGGAGGCAACAGGACTTTTTTCTAGGTGTCCACCTTGACGGATTCTCAGTAGTCTCTAGTTTCAATAACTGTATGGTACTGGCAAACACAAGTTCTGGATCCCAAGGCTAGGCACCATTGTGAGGAAATGGGATGCATTACATGGTGTGGCAAGCGACCTCACTGTGCAATACACTTACCAACCCCTTTAGAACCAGTAGGTTTTGTTTGCTAAATATTAAGCTCAACCCTGGGTAGCTGTGGCACTGAGCAGCAAGGCTTAAACAAAGAAAGAAGTGTAAACCACCAAAGCAATTGAAGAAGAAATTCTCAAGAAATCCAACACTAATTCATAAAACTAGACTGTAATTTTATGTATTTTTAGACACCACAATGAAAAAGGTCCACTAGAGGGTGCTAGAGATACAGTAATTTCAAGGTATAGTAAAGATGCACTTTTTCATTTGACTGCGAACAAGCACTGGCAAATTCAATGAATTTGACACTTGGAAACATTTTCAGGAAGAACATGGGTAAATATCCATGTGGTTACTTTGAGTTACTTACTTTAGGCAACCGACTCCAGCAGAGAGCCAGTAAGAACCAGCAAGGTCTTCAGAAAAAGTTACCTCTGAGGAAAAAGCAGTCTTCAGGAAGTTCCAGTCAGTTTTCTCCCTTTGCAATAGTTCCTATGGAAGTGGTCCTGATGCAAGCGATAGATGATGCTAAAGATGATCAAGGATGCTGTGGATGCAATGCGGTCGATGAGGTCTTCCTACGACTACACTTCGGTCTACAAACTTGGTGAGGTGGTCCTGGCCACAGGGGTTGACGTCCCTCGAAGTCCTCTCGGTCCTGGCAGGAGTCCAGTCACCACTGGGCTACCAGTGGCCTGGTGTTGTGGTATAGCCAAATCCTTTCCTGGGCAATAACTTGCCTTCTGGGCAACCAAGCTACACTCCGATGACTCTCCCGAATGAGCAACCTTGAGAATCTTGTTTTTGAACCTTGATTTACTCATGATGTAAGGGGCAATTTAGAGTTCATAATAATCACCCTTTCATTGCTCGCCTTGCCTAAAGGGGTTGGTGGACGACCTAGTAATTTTAGCCAGAATGTTGAAGGGTGGTGTTTTGTCACTTTATTTATTAAGACATTTTGTGTAGTGCTATGTGTTGCATTTCTGTAATTTCAGAGCGCCAACAGGTGGGTGAATCACATGAATGTTGGAGAGGGAAGTTATCATCCAATCGTGGTAGTGCAACAATGTTGGAATTCTCTTTCCAGTTTGATATTAATTAGAGGTAAGTTTGAAATGTTCTGTTTTTAGGTCTTTTGTGAACCTCTAGTGATTGGGCTCAGCGCTTAGGGTAGATTTAAAAGTGTTCCATAGTCTTGGCCCTTCCACATCTAGTGACTTTCAATCATGATCTCTTGAAGAACCTCTGGCTGAGCCGGGGGATGGACTTTGACTGTAGGTCTCTGGACTGGATTTAATGCAGGATTCGTTTTTTCAGGTAATCAGGGCCTTTGCCACAGAATCCTTTGTAGATGGTGCACAGGGCTTTGTATTTAATATTGACACCTACTAGGAGCTAATTGAGTGTTTTTATGGAGGAATTGATGTGGTCCAGCTTGCCGAGATTGAGGCATATTCTGGCTGCTTGGTTCTAAAGCCTTTGTACCCTGGCAATGAGTTACTTGAAGGCCAGAGTAGATGATATTACAATAGTGAAGGTATGCTCTGACAGGGTCTTGTTCGTTTAATTTTGTGGGTGGTGTCAAGGAGCAGAGAATTTCTTGGAGAAGAGAGGGTTGCATGTTCTCACTGCCACAGCATTATTCTTGGGAGCAAAACCGAAATTGAAGTCCCAAATTCCTTCATTTGGGGATGTATAGTAAGGGGCTTCAAGGTTTATGTTACAGTTAAATATTGGAGAATCAGCCTCATAGATTCCGATCACTGGGATCACAGTCTTCGCATTGTTCACACACATCTTTCATCTAGCAGAATACATGGCCCAAGCAGACTGTAATGATGGTCAGTTTCCCTGGGACACTTCACAAGTGGAAGTGGATTTGTACATTACCAGTATACATTTGGACGTTTACCTGGTATTGCTTGAGGAGGTGGGCCAGGGTAGGTACGTGGATGTTAAAAAGAGGATACTAAACTGAGGGGGGCCATGGCAATAGTAAAATGGTTAAATACCATCCCGAGCCAGCTCCTAAGCTTCAAATACCTGGGGTACACATATCATTAGTCCGAGAACTTACACACCATCTCACCCCCCCCCCCCGCCCACAGCTCGCAGGCATGGAACGGGCATTACAGAAGTGGTCCAGTCTTCCTCTGAATATACTGGGTAAGGTAGCCCTACTCAAGATGATGGTACTCCTGAAATACCTCTATGTCTTTCAAAACACTCCACTCCCGATCTCCAATACCTTATTGGAACACCTTAAAAGGCTGTTCCGGGTGTTCCTTTGGGGAGGGTGACCCTAAAGCATTGCCTGGGATAAGTGCGCCAGTCGAAGTTTGACGGCGGGATAGGGCTAGCAGGGGTTAAACTTTATTACAGCTCTTGGTCATTAATGACTGGATGAATCGGGGTTGGAGTGATCCTTCTTATTGCGCAGAGCTGACCTTATTGGATCTAGATAAGGTCTTAGGAATCCTGTGCGGGAGTCCCATGCCCTCTCACACGCTGGATCTTGCAGACATGGTGGTATTATGCTGGTGTCTGGCACTCTGCTTTATACAATGGGACCAAAAATTGAAACAGCAAAACCCATTGTGGATCGGCCGATGGCTGCGCCACACATCCCAGCTGGAGGGATTTGGATACTGGGACTAGGACACTAGGTGTGATGTGTGGAACAGGGTTCACATAACATCCTTCTCCGAACTCCAGATACACTTTCAACTACCCCACACCCCATTTCACAAGTACCTACAGATTAGGCACACACTGGCTTCACACTGCTGTGATGTGCCTGAGTACAGCCCTCTGGAGGCGCAACTGCTGATGTGCAGCCTGGGCTGAGGATGAGTGTCCAAGACATACCGCTCCCTCATAAATAATGCGCCGGACACGTTTGGGCCCCTGAAACAGAAATGGGAGGCTTGGCTGGGGGAACTTGATGAGTCGGACTGGAGAGATCCATGGATTGCCCTCGGGAGATCACAATATCCTCCAGACTCTGATTCATTGAATTGAATTACTTACATGGTACGTACCTTTCTCCCCACAGCCTCTGGCACCCCGGGATGCTCTCTACACCCAGATGCTTCTGCTGTACCCACCAGGACACAGACTTCTTGCACATGGTCTGGCAATGTCCAGAGATTACATCACACTAGAATCAGATCGTCAGAACACTCACGAGAGTGCCGGGTAGAAGCATAGAGATCACACCCAGGGTAGCTTTGCTGGGTATCCTGGAAGACATTGGGGAACAAAGACATGCATGGGTGCTGGTGGGAGGGGCAACAGGGCTAGCCAAGCGTGACATTGCGAGTCAATCAAACTCTCCAAAGTCACTGAGACTCTCAAATTGGCAGAGTGCAATGGACTGGTGCTCACAACAGGAAGAGCCCAGTTACAAAGCACAGAGATGTCAGAGGAAGCATACCTGGCTGTGCTTTTTTTTATTTTTTTTTTAATTTAATGCAGTTTTATATAGCACAAACTTTACCCAAAGGTGTCAGAGCGCTTTACAAAAGAACCAGATAAGTTACATTAGGTAAACAAGATACAATAAGCACACTAACAGGTTGCATATACAGTTACAAAGGTACACAAGAAAGACTGAGCATGCTAACAAGTTACATATATGCAGTTCCAAATCTAACTATTTGCATATTTATATTGTAAAAAATAAAAGGTGTCAGTGTTCAGTTAAAAGCAGGAGTAAAATACATATTTATAAAGTTGGCCTCATGTGAGTGCTAGATGACCATAAGGGTCAAGAAATGGGTTGAATTATTCCAGGAAGTGCCTTTGGAGGAGGAGAGTTTTAAGATCAGTTTTGAAGGTCCAGAAAGAGGTGGTGGTAAGGAGGGATGGAGGAAGTGAGTTCCAGATTCTGGTCGCAATACCAGAGAAGGATTGAGCCATAAATCTTTCCCTTTTGAAGGTAGGAGGTTCGAGCAGTAAGTTTTCCACATTGAGTGAAGGTCTGGAGCCTCCAGAGATTTTGAGTTTATTAGCCAGATAGCGTGGGGTGGAGGTGTGCAAGACTTTGTGGGTGAAAGAGGCAGTCTTGTAAATTGATCTTGCTTCGATAGGAAGCCAGCGAAGAGACAACAGTAAGGGTGTGATGTGATCATGTCTTTTAGCCCCATATACGAAGCGAGCTGCTGAGAGGAGGATGGATTTTAGAGGGGAAAGGTGGGATTTGGGGAGGCCAGCAAGGAGAGAGTTGCAGTAGTCCAATCTGGAAAGTACCAAAGATTGGACCAAGGTTTTTAGGTCTTGTTCAGGAAAGAAGTGCCGAACCCCCGAGACAAGGCGCAGTTGGTATCGTGCATTCTTGGCGATGGAATTGATATGGGACTGTAAGTTGAGCCTTTTGTCTAGGATGATGCCTAAAGATTTGGCACTGTCAACAATGATAGGTTTGCTGTTGAGAATGTTCAGATTGTTCATCCAAGATTGGATAGGAGGAGGAGATAGTGAGGTCGAGAGGAGAAGGAATTCTGTTTTGGAAGGATTCAGAATTAGTTGGTGAGTTGACAGCCAGTGGTGGATGGAGTTGAGAGTGGTGTTGAGGATTGAACTGTCCTGAGTGGAAGATACCTTTAGGTAGATTTGGGTATCATCCGCATATAGGTGATAATGGATCCCAGATTTTTTTGAGGAGATTACCCAGCGGTTCAATGTAAAGGTTGAACAGTGTGGGTGCGAGGATCGAGCCTTGAGGGACGCCTTGTCCAACAGCCATTGAAGTGGAGAGACAGTTAACTATTTTAATCATCTGGGATCTGCCTGAGAGGAATGATTCGAACCATTTGAGCACTGTGCCTTCAAAACCCATTCTTAACTTTAAAGTGTTCAGAAGAGTGTTGTGATTAACAGTGTCAAAGGCTGCGGATACGTCCAGAAGGATCAGGAGACAAGATTCACCAGAGTCAAGTACTCGCAGGGCATCATCGATCACTTGAAGTAGGGCTGTTTCGGTACTGCAGCCTTGGGTAAAACCAGATTGGAATTCGTCAAGTAGGAAGTTGACCTTGATATGTTGGGAAAGTTGCTTCGCCATTGTTAGACTTGACTTCTTTTGGCGTGTTTCCCCTGAGTTTTTGCTTTCTGACCTCCCGGTTTTGACTCTGTTTTTGCTGGCTTAGTGTTTCTGCGCACTTTTCTCACTGCTGATCAGTGGTAAAGTGCAAGTGCTCTTGTGGTAAAATGTGTAATGGATTGGTATTTCCATGATTGGCCTATTTGATTTATGTGTCAGTCCCTAGTAAAGTGCACTGAGTGTGCCAGGGCCTGTAAATCAAATGCTGTCAGTGGGCTGCAGCACTGGATTGTGCCACCCTCACAAACAGCCTGTAAATGTAACTCTGGCCTGCCATTGCAGAGCCTGTGTGCAGTCTGGGACTGCCTTGTCGACTTGGCAAGTGTACCCACTTGCCAGGCCCTAACCTTCCCTTTTCTTACATGTCAGTCACCCCTAAGGTAGGCCCAAGGTACCCCTGTGGGCAGGGTGCAGTGTATGTGAAAGGTAGGACATGCCCTGGTGTGTGTGGCATGACCTGATAGTGAACTACTGCCAATTTCGTTTTTCACTATTGCAAGGCTACCTGTTCCCCATAGGACAGAATGGGGAGTTTGTTTATAACATCTTATAAACATAACTGGCCCTGGGAACTAGGTAGGAAAATAAAGTTAAGTATGCCTGAACTCAGAATTTAAAGATGCATCTTTTAGTGAAGGCGATTTTTACATTCTGTGTTTGAAAATACCACTTTTAGAAAGTAGGTATTTTCTGGCTCAGCCATCCAGCAGGCCTCTGCTGGGTTTGTGGATTGACTGTCTGGGTTTTGGATGACAGGGGCTGGGGATCAGCAGAGGCTCCAGATAGTCTAGGTGGGTCAGGAAAGGGCTGAATAGACCTGGGCTGCATTTAGAGTAGGAGGAGGAGATGTCCTTGCACCTGAATGGGCCTGGTCTGCCTCTGACAATGCCGTCTCCACATCCTGCCAGGAAGCCACACCAGGGAGGGCAGAACTGGTTCTGGCTGGGCACAGACACTCTCTGCCTGAGAGACAAAGGATTTTGTGGTATAAATATTGGGGCCCAAACCCCTGAACTTTAGAACTCTTTTGGACCAAGAAGACTGCCAAGAAGAAGAGCTGGAGAAGCTGTGAGGAGGAACTACCACTTTGATGAGTGCTTTGCTGTGTTGGCCTGCAGTGGCTGCTTCTGTCTTGGGCAGTGAAAGGACTGGACTGAACTTTCTGCAATCTATTTTTGTGAGTTTCTCCAAGGGCTTAAGGTAGAGCTTGCCCCTGTTCAAGAAGTCTCAGGAACAGCAAAGACTTCAAGTTCTTCTGCCCTCAGCACTGGGGACTGTGGGTTTTGTGCTGCAACAGAAGAAAAAGCAACCCGACGCCGTCTACGACGCTGCTGCCGACTCCGTGTCCTGAAGGCAGCGCAGAGGGCACCGCTGCAATGCCGCACTGCGACCCTGGTCTCACCGACGTCGCCTGCTGACGCCGCCACCGAGCCGCTGCTCGCACCGCGACCTGTGGGCACCACACTCTGCATCGCCTCGCTTCACAACGCCGCCTTGGTATCCCTGACGACGACGCTCCACGCCGAAATCGATGCCGCTGCTTGCACCGTGGTTAGAGGGCACCGCTCGTAAGGTTACACGATGCTCCGCCCTCATCCCGCACCGCAGCCTTGGCCTACCGACGCCGGTGCCATCGACTCCAGTTCGTCAGCCGACGACAGCGCTTCAGCAACGACAACGCCGCTGCTTGCACCATGACCAGCCAGCACCGCGGCGAGCACCGCATCACTTCGCACTGTGACCCTGTTCTCACCGACGACGCCATCTGACGCCGCCACCGAGCCACTGCTCGCACCGCGACCTGATGGCATCGCACGCCACACCACTGCACTTCGCACCGCAGCACCCGACACCTGCCGACGCCAGCGCTCCTGACTTCAACCGCGAGGAGTTCGATCTGCAACGCGTGTGACTTCAAGGGCCCGACGACTCCTGCGCCGACCTCCGGAACCGACGCCTGCAGATGCCGTGCTTTCGGAAGCTCAACGAGAGGTCGCCGACGCCCTGCATTTCTAAAAGGTACTGTTTTGCGGGTCTTCCCGACACCGTAGCTGGCCCGCGACGCCGCGGTCAGCCAGGACCGTTTGGATTTGTTTGTTCACGACGCCGTGATAGCCCCAGAGGGAGCTATCGACTTCAAGGAACTGTATTTCAAGGTTATTTTGATAACTGAAGATTTCTAAATACTGTAGTGTGGATTTGTATAGTTTTTGGTCTTGTCTTAAGTATATAAAAATATTGGATATTTTTCTAAACTGGTGTGGTGTCCTTTTGTAGTGCTTACACTGTATTACTGTTGGTTATGTGCAAATGCTTTACACACTGCCTCTAAGATAAGCCTGACTGCTCGTGCCAAGCTACCAAGGGGGTGAGCAGGGGTTATTTTAGGAGTCTAACTCCCTTATCCTGACTAGGAAGAAGGGTCCCTATTTGGCCAAAGGTACCTACCTCTGCCAACTAGAGACCCCCATTTCTAACATTGGTTGTCAGCGGTGAGGATAGGACTTGTGCTTGCACTTGACTTACAGTGATTGGTGTGCACTAATACCATATCGCAGACCATTACGTACCACATACCTTTTTTGGTCTATTTTTGCCATTCCATTGGTCTTGAACTTGAACTTTCTAGTACAACATGCCTGAATCAATTGCATCATCTGTTGCATCCGTGGAAGTGGCCTTTGAGGAGGAGAGGGTAGAAACCTACAATGTGAAGGAATTGAAGGCTATCTGCAAGAACCTCAAAGTCCAAATCAGGGGCCTCACCAGAAAAAGAGGAGCTACAAAAGGTGCTGAGGGGCTGGGTAGCAGCCAGACATGCTAGTGAGCTGTCTGGGGATCTTGGCATGGAGGCAGAGGAGCCTATTCCAAGCGTGGATGTGCTTTTGGGAGGGGGGCACCCTCTAAACCAGGCAGCAGCAGTTTGTCCCCAGAGGAGCTGGAGGACAGGCGGGAAGCAAGGAGAGTTCCAGCAGAACTAGAGAAGCTTAAGATAGCCATGGAGGAGAAAAGGATGATGTTAGACCATGAGATCAGGATAAAGGAGCTGAATCAGAGAAGTAGATCCAGCTCAGATGGTGGCAGCAACCCGTCAGGACAGGCAGACAGAATTGTGCACATCCCTAAGAATGTCGGCAAGGAATTCAAGAAGGGGGATGACATACAATGGTGGTTTCAGGGTTACGAGGCATAGCTTTGGGTAAGGTGTGTAACCTCACCTATGCCGACATGAAGGAGGCCCTTCTCACTAAGTTTGGTTGATAGAATTGAAACGTAACATTGTCATTTTATTTGTGTCTTACCCCAAAATTATGTTAGCATTTATATGGCTAATACATTATATTTGCATATTGTGTGTAGACGCAAACAGTACAACAGAAGTTGCGCTAGTTAGGTTGCATTTGTGCCGCCATTTTAGCTCTCGAAGACGCCATTTTCTATTTCAATCGAAACTGTTACTTGCTCATTTACGAGAAATGGTCCTTGGTAAGTTTAGTTTCTCCAGTGCTGAAACTTGCTCATTAACGCATGCCTTTTCTGTTACATAGAGGCTTTCTCCCACCTGTCTAGAAGGGAGGATAGGCCAGACGACCTTGGATAGTAGATAGCTTGTACCAGGCTGCGGAATGGAAAGTTATGTTCTGTGCCCCCATTGCATTACGACAGCTACCAGTACTTTTCCATAATAGGCTGGTCTTTGTGGGCTCCACAACCTACATAATGTAACTTTATGCTTGTTAAAGGCAGTCCCTCGTCAGCCATCATAGGAGGCTGTGTAAACCTGGTTTGGAATCCTGAGGTTCCTACTCCCTGTTATATCTAAAAATTCTATACTACTAGTAGAATGAGAGACAGAGAGAGAGGGAAAAAAGAAACTTTTCTTAATACTGCCCTCACCCACTATGCAGTGGCATGCTTCATCATAGGGCCGCTGCAGACGTCCAGGTGCAGACCAACACACTGGACGGAGCGCTGTTTATTTTAAAGTATAAAGTAGTGAGGGAGCAAGTTAAAAGAAAGAAAAGAGATAAATTGCTGGGGAAGACTGTTCCCTAAAGAAGGGATCTTGAGTGCAGAAAAAATAGAGTAAAACTGTCTAAGGAGATACCTTATAATGACCTTTATTCTTGGTTCTCCTTGGCAGGGTTAAAATAAGATTGGGGATACGCAGGAGGGGTAACTGCCCCTAAACCCCCACTGCAAAAACCAACATGTTCCGGCCTCCCATGTTAGCCGCCTTGGGTCAATGAGGCCTTCTTCAGGGTGTGGATCCCTTACTTATTATGGTCATGACCCTCACTGTGGTCTTTTGGTATTCAGGGTTTCGTTTAAAAAAAAGTATATAGTCTTTGATGCACCTTTCTACTCTTCCAGAGAGGTGAACATTTTCTGTAGGGAAAACAAAATATACAACTTTTGTTTCGTTCTCCTTAAAAATTCTTTCTTCAAACTATTATTATTGCCCATCTCTACTTCACACCAGTATGTTATGTTATACTCCCCGTTACTATAACATCCTAATTAAAAAGCACACTCATACTGTTTAAAAATATATAGAGGCACAAACACCTGTGAAGTCATGTGGACACTGGGTCGACCAAGTCTAGTTTAAAACACTCGTCCTCTCTCCATACTGTCATCAATGTCTGGCATACAGAGGAGCCGAGACCCCTAGTGATAACATACAGGAAGTCAAAACAATGTCTTACCCGAGTTTACGAGTATTTCTCTGAACCCGGGACCGTCGTGGGAACGCTGTCTTATAGTCACACTCTACATATCAAAAACACAAGATTAGGTTATTATGCCAAAGCTCAATATATGTTGTTAGCTAAGTATTAAGTCCCACACTCTTTTGTTTGGTTTTACTTAAACGAATTGCGTGAGGGCATTCCCTGGTATTATATCCCAGACGCTCTGAGGAGATTAATTTCCTTGCGTAAATGTCAAGGCACAACCGCCGAGGGCGTAAGTTAAACCCGCACCCCCCTCTCTCGTAATCTTGGTCCCGCTTACTTCATCAAAGACCGGCGTTCGTCCTTTCCCCCATTCAGGTCCTCCAACGATGCCGTTTTCGCGCTCTCATTGCTATTTTGACTGTTTCACGGAGTTCACGTGATCAGTCCTGAATCCAGCTGAGAGCTATGGAAACCACTAGAATGCCAACTTCTAGGTCATGTATGCACTGACTACAGCGGCCATGTTGGATTTACCGCGATAGACATCATGTCTTATGAAATAGCAGACTAGATTCTTTTCAGTATGTCCCATCTCTTTGTAGTGGGTCGTGAGTTTTGTGTAGGTTTTACCACACCGTATATTACTCATATGTTCCAATATGCGTATTTTAACTCGGCGGGTACCCGCACGCATATATTGAGCTTTGGCATAATAACCTAATCTTGTGTTTTTGATATGTAGAGTGTGACTATAAGACAGCGTTCCCACGACGGTCCCGGGTTCAGAGAAATACTCGTAAACTTGGGTAAGACATTGTTTTGACTTCCTGTATGTTATCAATAGGGGTCTCGGCTCCTCTGTACGCCAGACATTGATGACAGTATGGAGAGAGGCCGAGTGTTTTAAACTAGGCTTGGTCGACCCAGTGTCCACACGACTTCACAGGTGTTTGTGCCTCTATATATTTTTAAACAGCATGAGTGTGCTTTTTAATTAGGATGGAATATATTATAGTAACGGGAAGTATAACATAACATACTGGTGTGAAGTAGAGATGGGCAATAATAATAGTTTGAAGAGAGAATTTTTAAGGAGAACGAAACAGAAGTTGTATATTTTGTTTTCCCTACAGAAAATGTTCACCTCTCTGGAAGAGTAGAAAGGTGCATCAAAGACTATATACTTTTTTTAAACGAAACCCTGAATACCAAAAGACCACAGTGAGGGTCAGGACCATAATAACTAAGGGATCCACACCCTGAAGAAGGCCTCATTGACCCAAGGGGGCTAATATGGGAGGCCGAAACATGTTGGTTTTTGTAGTGGGGATTTAGGGGCAGTTACCCTTCCTGCGTATCCCCAATCTTATTTTAACCCTGCCAAGGAGAACCAAGCATAAAGGTAATTATAAGGTATCTCCTTAGACAGTTTTACTCTATTTTTTCTGCACTCAAGATCCCTTCTTTAGGCAACAGTCTTCCCCAGCAATTTATCTCTTTTCTTCTTTTAACTTGCTCCCTCACCACTTTATACTTTAAAAAAAACAGCGCTCCGTCCAGTGTGTTGGTCTGCACCTGGACGTCTGCAGCGGCCCTATGATGAAGCATGCCACTGCGTCTCTCGTTCTACTAGTAGTATAGACTTTTTAGATATAACAGGGAGTAGAAACCGCAGGATTCCAAACCAGGTTTACACTCTTGTCCCTGTTTTTATAGTCCTTCTCTCTTTAGTGAGTTTAAGATTCGGAAAGGGGAGTCAGAGAAGGCTCATTACCTTGTCTCTTTTTTGTGATTTTGCATCATAGGAGGCTGGTCAGACTAGACTCCACTGCAGTGTATTATGTGAATAAACTAGTTTTGCTTGCATTCTCTACTGCGTCACTGACTCTTCATTTGTGGAAGGCAAGAGGAGGTCGAGAGTGACCCGGGTGACCCTAGAGGGTCACTTCCTTCAGTTGGCGCCCGAACAGGGACTCCACCAGGTGACCCACCCCGCCCGTAATCGGGTTGAGGGGGTCGGAGTTGCGTCTGGTCGGATCGGGGATCCCCATATGATAGAGCTTGGTTCTCGTGGCTGCCCCGCCTGTCTGATCGGGCGGCTCCTCATCTAGTGGTCATCCCGGCTGGGGTCCTGAAAAGGCGAAACCCTTGGATCTGACCGTTTGGGTCCGAAGAGTCGGCAGTGGAGAATAATCTTGTTTGACCCGTGTGCACCGGGTGAGTTTTGGTAAGTGCGGCGCTGTCTTGATTAACTTGGTGGGTCTGTGGACCCTTGTGATACGGAGCATTTTGAACGTTCTGCCTGGCCACTTGCTGAATTTGGTTTAATATTGAAAAGGCCTGGGGCTAGAGTCTATCTTGTCTTGATGCAGTCTGTGGACTGACTTGGAGAGCTCTTTTGTTTGTGCGTTCTTGTTGTGTGGGTGTGATTTAGGTGGAGAGTGAATGCGTCTGATGCAAGAATGCCTTGTTGGAGTAAAGTGTTGTGCTTGGGGTGCCGCTGTTGTTCTGCTGAGCATCGGCTGGAGGAAAGGCAGCCTGCGCCTCCTGAAGGCACTCCGAGTTTTGAGATGTATGTGAAGCACGGTATTGGCCCTATTATGTTTCGTACATTGTGGCACAAGTATACGAGGGACAATACTGAGCTTCAGTGGCCACTGGAAGGTACTTTTGATGAACAAAAACTGAATTATTTGCAGGACAAATTATTTGCTAGAAGAAGTAGGCAGTCGATGTTTGATACTTTGCAGGTATGGCAGAAAGAAGCTAAACAGAGGAGTGTACGAGCCAAGAAGGAGTCTAGGAAGAAGGCAATGCAAACAGTGGTTCAGAAAGCGGTAGCTTATGATAAGGAGGAAGCTGAAAGGGGTATTCAGTGTGCAGATAGGAAGTTTTCATTGCAATGTAATAAGTCCTATGTTGTTCGAGAAGATGAGGATTCTTTTGTGGAGCATCTGTTGGACACCCGTCCCCCACCTCCATATGCCCCACAGAGAATATATCCTGTTGTTCCATCGCCTCAGTCCTCCGTTGCCCTACCACCCCCTTCTGGTCTTTCTGCAGATTCAACTGCTTCGGCTCCAGCCCTATCTGTCTCCCCTCTAGTTTCACAACCTGCGAGTGTGGTGACTGTAGGCACCCCCGCAGTATCTGTTGCTTCCCCTCATGTTTCTCCTCCTTCTCTTACACCCACTACACAGTCATTGTTGACATTATCATCTGCGTCTGTACCGCTTATGTCTGTCCCAGGTATTTCATCCGTGCGTGTTGGGTAGTGTTGAGACACCGGTGCGAGGGTCAGATGGAGGTGATTGGTCAGCGGCAAGGGAGCAGATGGGGCGGGCATTGATTCGGTCCAATGTGAGTGAAGAGGAAAAGAAGATGGTTGCAAATCAGGCAGCACAATGGGTTCGGAATCTGATTTATAGTGTGGAAGATATATGGAGTGTGATGAAAGATTTTGACCCGTTTGTACAGCAGCATGCTCTGCAACATATGTCGGCTACATTGATTGGTTTGTGGGAACAGTGTATTGGGGGCACAGCTCCTCAAGTTATTTATGATATTCGAGATCGTGTATATTCAGTTGGTATGGCCCCTACAGACTTTTTTGGAAATGTTGGAACGCTCTTTGGTTATCAAAAAAGATTGCATTACCGTACTCCAACTACAGTGTCCCAGTTTCCAACGAGGGAGGTACACCCTGTTTTTTTACCCTGAGATCCCAGAATGGAGATGTGGTTCAACAGCGGGTAGAGGCTCATTTTAGGGAACAATGGGTCTATACCCCATGGAAAAGAAGTGAGGTGCTTGCTCTTAAAAGTCAGTTACCGGACCCTAGGAAAAATCCTACTGCATACTATAAAGAATTAACAGAAGCTGCCTCCTCATCAGTTATGACTTTAGCAGACATTGAGACCTTTTTGGACTTTTGGTGCAGGTGGACATTTGGTGGCAAGTGCATACGCAGGAACATGCAGCGGAGCTGGGTTTTACTTGGAATGAGATTAGGGCATGGGATAAGGAGAGAAAGGCTGGTGAAAAACCCAAAGCTGAAATTTTGGCCTTGCCAAGTCGCATTATCACCTATATGCATTCTCTTATCCCACCTAGACGGGTGGATTGGGACAAGTTAATGGCATCTCGTCAGAAGAAAGAGGAGAGTGTGTCAGATTTCTTTACTCATTTTGAAGGGGTGTTTCTCGATTTCAGTGGACAGGATTTGTCAGTTGAAGGTGGTGTTCGTTTGTTTATTAATAGGTTTGTTACAAATTTACTTCCTGAAATTGCGGCTCGGCTGCAAGCTTCTGAGAGTACTTGGACTACTTCCTCCCCTTCAGTGATATGGAGTATGGCTCAATATTATGAGCATAGAGAAAATGAGGAAAAGGATAAAGTGGAGAAAAAGAGTAAGGATTTGAAGACGAAGGTTTTGCTACAGCAGGTTGCAAGGGGGTCTGGAAGGGGTCGAGGCGCTGGTTCGGTTCAAAGGTCACGGGGTGCGGGAAGAGGCGGTGCGCCCTTGGGGCTGAATCAGTGTGCGTATTGTAAAAAGGAGGGACATTGGCGAAGCGAGTGTCCGGAACTGTTACAGAAACTTGCAGTACCTAGAGGGCGGGGTCAAGGTGGAAGGGGCCGTGGACAGGTTGGTCGGGATGAGGATCAAGTTGGTACATCTTCAGGTGGTCGTTCAGATCAGAATTATTTTGATGACCCCCAGGGAAGGCAGTACTATCATGATGATTATGATATGGATGAAGTTACAGGGATGTCCTATAGCTAGGACAGCAAGGACAGGGTGAGGGACCAGTCCAAATTCCTGTAGATCAGCGTGGTCCTTATGTCATGGCAGATTTGCATGGTTCGGCACAGAAATTTTTGGTGGATACAGGTGCAATGAATAGCTCTGTTTCTCATTCGCTGGTCCCCGGGGCAGCCCTGTCTGGTCGTAATAATGTCTTGGTAGGTTTTTCAGGCGTACCGGTTGTGTGCCCCATATCCTGACCTCTTGCTTTTACAGTTGGTCCTTTTACTGTGGACTCCCCATTTTTGTTAACGTAAAATTGTGGGTAAAATTTATTAGGTATGGATTTATTGAAGAAGCTACATGCTACCATTTATTGTTCCCCGGATGGTGTTTATCTGACTTTTGGACCTAATGTGGTTAGTGCAAAGCAGTGTTTGGCGAAAGATGCACCGCTTCCTGTTGAATTTAAGGATGTGCCGTCCTCATTGTGGGCCACAGGGGATACGGATGTGGTGTTGTTACAGATACCACCAGTTTCGATAAAGGTCAAAGATAACGTTGTGCTTCCTCGTATTCCCCAATACAAAATATTGCAGGCTGGGGAACAGGCTTTGATGCCTATCGTTTTGTGATTGATTTGCTGGAAATAAACAAAATAGTTGTTCCTCAGTTTCCAGTAGTCCCTGATATTATCGTCCTTTTGACAATGATTCCTCCCACAGCTAAATTCTTTTCTGTTAATGATTTGAAAAATGCTTTTTTTAGCATTCCTGTACATCCAGACAGCCTTAGCTGCCCGAAGTTTTCAATTCTGCAGGGTTCCTCAGGGGTATACTGAAAGTCCTAGTATTTATAGCCAAGCTTTGAAAAGTCAATTGGACTCTATCTCTCTTCCCGCAGGTAATGTATTATTGCAGTATGTGGATGATATTTTGATAGCCTTCGATACTGAAGAAGGTTGTCGGGAAGCCACGGTCAAATTTTTAAAGCATTCAGCAAAAAGAGGTCATAAAGTGTCCCTTTCTAAATTCCAATACTGTCAACAGCAGGTCACCTATTTAGGTCACCTGCTGTCGAAGGAGGGTTGGAGGCTAACACCTGAACGAGTTGATGCCATTGTTAAGATGCCTGTCCCTGTGACTCAGAGGGACGTGCGTGCTTTCATATGCATCACCTCGTATTGTCGGCACTGGATACCTGCTTATTCTTTATTAACACAGCCTCTGCTTTGCTTGATAACTAAAGATGTGCATGAACCTTTGCCTTGGACGCATGAATGTCAGCATGCTTTTGAACAATTAAAAGTTGCGCTTTGCTCTGCACCTGTGCTTGGCACGCCGGATTATAAAAAGCCCTTCGTGTTGTACGTACACGAAGCGGCTGGATGTGCACTCTCTGTGTTAACACAAGCGTCACAAGCCAAGGAGAGAGGAGTTGGCCTAACGGCTAGGGCGGTCGACCTCGAATCTGGGGAACCGGGTTCGAGTCTCGGCAATGACGTTGAACATCCTGTGATTCTGGGCAAATCACTTAATCTGCCCATGCCTAACAAAAAAATGAACGTGTCCTCATGTAACGCAACTGGTGCTATGTAAAGCAATCTGATACCCGATACCTTCGGGTCAAGTTTGCGCTATATAAAACTTCGTTAATTTTTTTTTAAAAAAGCCTTTGGAGGTAAGCAGAGGCCGTGTGCTTATTTTTCTGCTACGCTTGATCCTGTCGCCAGAGCCCTCCCGAGCTGTTTAAGAGCCGCCGCGGCTGCGGCGGTCTCTATCCGACAATCGGCAGGGCTCGTTCTCAATCATGATCTCACAGTAATGGTACCGCATGCTGTGGATGTACTTTTTAATAAAACAAAGACGCAGCACCTTACCAGTGCCCGTCTGACTGGGTACGAATTAACATTGTTTGCACCTTATATTACTATCAAAAGATGTGCCACACTGAATCCAGCCACGTTGCTACCCCTCCCTTCGGAAGGAGAGGACAAGGACGTCCATGATTGTCTGTTTCGGACAGAGGAGGAGACGAAGGGACGGGAAGACTTGACTGATGTTCCCTTATCTGACCCTCAAGGGGAACTATATGTCGATGGCTCTTGTTTCAAATTGTCAGATGGCACCACTACAGCGGCGTATGCTATTACCACGCTGCGCACTGTAGTTGAGACGTCACGTGTTCCTCATCAATCAGCGCAAGCTGCGGAGCGGATAGCTCTTTTGCGAGCATGTGAATTAAGTAAAGGACTGACTGTCAATATTTATACTGACAGCCAGTATGCCTTCAGGGTGGCCCATAATTTTGGACGCCTCTGGGCAGAGAGAGGATTCTTGACTTCACATGGGACCAAAATTCAACATGGTCCGTTGATACAGAGACTTCTGACAGCCTTGACTCTTCCCAAACGATTGGCAATAGTCAAATGTAGTGCTCCTAAAGCAATCACAAATGATGTTTGGAGGGGAAATGCCTTTGCAGATCAGACAGCAAAAGAGACTGCAAGGTCGAGAACGATGAAAATGTTTGTGGCAGGTCCTGCTAGATGGGTACCAGACGTTGGTATGTTTGAGAATTCACTGGAGAGTGTTAGAGAGATACAGAGTGAGGCAACAGTAGAGGAGTTGGCAGTGTGGCAGGAGAGTACAGGGCGTCTAGATAATGAAGGATGCTGGACAGATAAATCCGAGAAACAGAGATGGATGCTACCAGATGCATATGTATTTCCAGTAGTTACCATGGCACATGGTCCGGCCCATATTAGCGCTAAAGGCATTTGTAAATTGCTAGAACCTGTGTGGCAAAATGATAATATTTCAAAAGTTACTGCTCATTTAGTGAAGCATTGCATGATCTGTTTGAAACACAATCCTGGGAAGGGTACCCCTACACCTTCTGGTAATTTTGCACCCCCTTCTTTCCCTTTTGAGGTACTCCAGATGGATTACATAGAGCTGCAGCGAGTTAATAATTTGAAATATGTGTTAGTGGTAGTTTGTGCATTTAGCAAATGGATTGACGCTACCCAACAAAGGAAAATACTGCCATGGCAACGGCAAAGGCTCTTATTAACCCCTTCCCTGCGGATGCCGGAACCACGCCGTCATGAGCCACGGGCGGCGTGTGCTCATGCTGGCGAGGTTCCGTCATGCTGCGGCCGCTCTGCCCACGCGTTACTGAATCCCCGCCTGTGCGGGCGAATTAGTGAATGGGCGGGGTCGTGACGGAACCACGCCGTCATGAGCACAGCTCGCCCGTGACTCATGACGGCGTGGTTCCGTCATGAGCATGGCGGCGCCGCGGTCACCCCCCCACCCCCCCCAGCGCCAAGGGGTTAAGGAGTTTTTCCCGCGCTAAGGCTTGCCCCGTTTGATTTGGAGTGACAACGGAAGTCACTTCAATGCAAAGGTGATTCAACTGGTATGCGATGGTCTGCACATCAAGCAAAAATTCCATGCAGCCAATCACCCTCAGTCAGCAGGTTTAGTTGAGAAGTACAACGGTACTCTCAAACTAAAATTGGCAAAAATAAAAGAAAGTACTGGGTTGCAATGGCCAGATGCCTTACCTCTTGCCCTATTGTCCACCAGAATGACGGCCCATTCTAGAACAGAATTATTACCCTATGAGGTGATCTTTGGTCGTCCAGCAAATGTATGGGGTGTCCCTAGACCGAAGAAGTTTTCTGACATAGATTATCCTCTATTGGTTGCTTATTTGTATGAACTCACTAAAAGCCTGCGTTCTATTCACCAACAGATACACGAGGTGTTACCTTCAGCACCTGAGGGGCCTGGGCACCCCATTCAACCTGGCGACTATGTATTGGTCAAAAGTTTCCAGAGACGAGACAGTTTGGAGCCTAGATGGAAGGGACCCTATCTGGTCCTCATCACAACGAGGACAGCGGTAAGAGTGGAAGGCCGGAAGCATTGGATCCATGCTTCCCACTGCCGACGGGTACCGCTACCCCTTCCCTATGATGCCTGGGTGCGTGATGGCATTGGAGACCACGAGACAGAGAAAGTCCCCAGATTTCTTCCTTTCTCTGATGCCCAATTAGTTTGGACGCAGACAGAGGAAGAAAATGATGCAGTTTTGAGTGCGGCAGTCCCCTCAGAAATTAAGGCTGCTCAGGTTTCCACTTCATCTGATTCACAGGAACCGGAGTCTCAGTCCCCGGCGCCCCCTGAATTTCAGATTCTTCTCCGAGATGACAGTACCTGGAGTAGAAAGGTACAATTTGCATCCTCGACGGAAGGGTAGTGCACCAAAAGAGAAGTGAGTGTAGTTAGGGATGGACTTCATTGGATAAGATTATTGCCAATGCCCCTTGTTTCTGTGATTTCCCATTAGACTAGGGAATGGAAGATTTGGTGCACTGCTTGTGACGCAGGCCGGTTTAAGCTGAGGGTATTTTCCGAGGAGGAAAAGTGCCCCATCCTGAGAACATTGAACATTTGCAGATGGGCTACAACAGTGTGTCTCCACCGCGGCGTGCTCAATAGCACCACCGAAGATTGGACAATAGAAGCCTGCCAGGGAGGCTTGGAACAGACCCTGATTTTTTAAAACTTTTTTTCTTTTTGTTTTTTGTGTCCTTTCCATCATTGGCTCCATCATATAATGTCTCTTTCTCTGGTGATTTAATTTTTAACATTGTAGTAAAGATGTATTTGTTTGGTCGACCTTATGCAGAAGATGAACAGTTTCTTATTGCCCGGGGCAGGTTGGTTTTGTATGGTTGCTCAGGATGAAAATATTTTGGGTTGTAGTTACATTGTTGTTCTTATTGGTGGGAGGGGGACTGTTCTGGATATTGGAGTGCTCTGAAGATACCTCATCATGTGTCTTATATCGGGCTGTTTCCTCGGATCGTGGAATAAGAGCTATGTTTGGCAATGTCTTCTTAGACACACATGGAAAAAAAATTGGGGATAACACAGCCTGTTATCCCACTGATTCTGTTACAAGTTTATGGATTGCCTACCCCTTGTCATTGGTGAATTACACATATGTTTGTCCTCCCCAATTCATAGAGGTAAAAGGTGAATTCGGCCTGGGATATCCTGGACCTTGCTTATACTATAGAAAGCCAAGGGGAACAGGGTACCTTGGATGCATGCCCGAAATATATTGTGGTGATCTGTACCTTAGTAAAAGAAATATCACCATGAAAGGTTGGCACTACCAGGATCTGAGTTTCACTCAAGAAGCCAGTATTTATCCCGCGTGTTGCCCTGTAATAAATAGTACTGATGCTTATTTGTATCTCAATTGCTCTGGAGAAATAGTGTACAAAAATGTAATGCGTTTAGGGAGAAAGGATGATCCCAGTATGAAGGAGATAAATACTAGATATGCTCCATTAGATTATCAAGGTCCACTTTATGCCCATCCAGGTTTTTATTTTTTATC
Organism: Calotriton arnoldi; assembly: GCA_963921515.1. Classification (NCBI taxonomy): domain Eukaryota; kingdom Metazoa; phylum Chordata; class Amphibia; order Caudata; family Salamandridae; genus Calotriton; species Calotriton arnoldi. The sequence goes on from CAWUFW010006996.1 coordinate 267,324, forward strand.
AAATGGTACGTATACCAATATGTACAACGGTACAGAGGATGTGGCTTTGGGAATGGTGCTACCTCTTGGGGTACCTTGCAGGCATAGCAGACCAAATATAAGATGGGTAAAAAGAACATTGACTAAGGAATTCTGTGAGGGAGTCACTGATTTGGAAGTTAATAATTATATTAATGGTATCACCTTTGGATACATCCTTTCCTCAATTATTACGTTTAGTGGTACCGCCATGGCCAGAGGTGAACGAGCTAGAGAATATTTTGGGTGTAAGTTGCAAATTTTATGTAATTCTATGGTGGCAGCTTTACGGGACATCACCACTCAGTTAGAAAGTATGCGCATATACTCCGAACAAACGAGATATGCGGTCGATTTTATTTTAGCCAAAAACGGTGGTTCATGCGCAATAAAAGGAGAGCAGAGTGTGGTCGGTATCACGAATATGGAAAAGAATATTACACAGCATATCTTAGACATTTTGGAAAATGTTAAAGGGATGGAGAGTGGAAATGGAAGCTGGTCTTGGTTCGGTGGTTGGGGTTCATTGTTGGAAAAGGAAATATATATCATTGTCCTTCTAGTATGCTGCTGTATTTTGATTCAGTGTCTTCCCTTATGTTGCTCATATTGTACTACTTATCTCACTCCCAAAAGAATTTCGATTCATGATACCAATGCGACTATAATGCTTCAAAAGGAGCTTGATACCATTATGCAGTTGGGTGAGGGAGTTTTTGGTTCAACCACTTCTCTTACAGGTTCTGTTCCTGATGTCACTTGTACTGCAACTGTTTAGTGTCCTATTTCTCTTTATACAGGCAATGTTTATATACATACTCGCACCCGATATATTATCGTTTGTATAACCATATTTTCCTTTTACACTATTAGAATTGTAAAGACCCTTACCTGATAGCAATAATAAAGGTTATCCGTATTAGCATAAAATGCTAAAAGGAGGGTCTGATAGAATTGAAACGTAACATTGTCATTTTATTCGTGTCTTACCCCAAAATTATGTTAGCATTTATATGGCTAATACATTATATTTGCATACTGTGTGTAGACGCAATCAGTAAATACAGAAGTTGCGCTAGTTAGGTTGACATTTGTGCCGCCATTTTAGCTCTCGAAGACGCCATTTTCTATTTCAATCGAAACTGTTACTTGCTCATTTACGAGAAATGGTCCTTGGTAAGTTTCGTTTCTCCAATGCTGAAACTTGCTCATTAATGTATGCCTTTTCTGTTACATAGAGGCTTTCTCCCACCTGTCTAGAAGGGAGGATAGGCCAGACGACCTTGGATAGTAAATAGCTTGTACCAGGCTGCGTAATGGAAACTTATGTTCTGTGCCCCCATTGTATTACGACAGCTACCAGTACTTTTTCATAATAGGCGGGTCTTTGTGGGCTCCGCAACCTACATAATGTAACTTTATGCTTGTTAAAGGCAGTCCCTCGTCATCCATCATAGGTGGCTGGTCAGACTGGACTCCACTGCAGTGTATTATGTGAATAAACTAGTTTTGCTTGCATTCTCTACTGCGTCACCGACTCTTCATTTGTGGAAGGCAAGAGGAGGTCGAGCGTGACCCGGGTGACCCTAGAGGGTCACTTCCTTCATGGTCTCACTCCTGAAAAGTACAGGGATCAGTTCAGGTCCAGTGAGAAGTCTGATGCCAACACTTGGTTGGAATGTGTAGATTCATTTTGCAGGTCACTGGATGGCTGGATGAAGGGCAGTAATGTGACAGATTTTCAGGGGCTCTACAATTTGATTGCATGGGAGCACTTGTCTAGTCTATGTTTTGCAGATCTGCGCCAGCACCTAGTTGATAGTAAGCTGACTGACCCCAGGAAGCTTGCTATGGAGGCGGACCGCTGGGTGAGTACCAGGGTCCACAAGAAAGCGTTTGGGGGAAGACTCAGCCAAAGGTGGGCAGGGTCCCCAGCAGAAGAGTGGGGGGGACAAGGGTAAAGCACAGGAGTTCTCTAAAGGGCCCCAAACTAATACCCAGGGTAAAGGTTCCCATCCCCCAGAAGACAAGAAAGCTGTGGTCTCTTCAGGATAGCCTGCAGAGACCGGCCCCCACAAGTGCTTTGACTGTGAGCAGGTGGGTCACCTGAAGGGGGATCCCAAATGTCCCAAGAGTATGCAGCCACCCACTGGTGGGCAGACCAAGGTGTTGGCTAGTGTAGCGCTTGGGGAGGAGGGGTGCCCACAGGAGGGTGGGGATCCCACAGAAATAACCCTCGTCTCACTAGGGGACAGTGAGATGGTCCCAGGAAACCAGGTGCCCCCTAATACAAAGAAATACAGCACCTGGGTGACCATCAATGGGAAAAGGTTAGAGGCTCTCAGCGATACTGGAGCCAGTGTGACCTCAGTCCGGTGTCACCTGGTCTCTGAGGATTAGGGACTACCCAGGGGCATTCCACCAAGTAGTTGCTGTGGACAACTCAGAGCGCCAGTGTATGGTGGCGCAGGTTCCCTTTGAATGGGGGGGGGGTCTCAGGTCCCTTGAGGGTGGTTGTGAGCCCTGCCATGCCTGTAGATTGTCTGCTAGGTAACGACCTGGAGCAGTCCTTATGGAAGGATGTTGAGCTCAGGTCTCACTTGGAGATGCTTGGGTTGCCAGAGTGGGCATGCGTGTCTACTCGGCCAATGGCAGTCAGGAAGGGTGATCAGAAGGACTTGGAGCCTGAAACAGTGGCCCAGGTCCCTGCCAAGAGAAAGGGCAAGGGGAGTGGGAAACTGGCCCCTGAAGTTCCCACGGACCGGGAGGAGGCGGACCTTGAGGGGGACGCCCAGGTGCCTACAGGGGAGCAGGTAGCTGAACTGGGGGACATCTCTGAGCTGACCCATTGGCAGCAAGAAGGGGGTCCCACTAGGGAGGAATTCTGCAGGGAGCAGAAAGAGTGCTCTTCTGTGGAGGGTCTGAGGCGGCAGGCTGCAGACCAGGCAGCTGGTGATCAGTCTGGATCACATTGGATCTACTGGGAGAATGGTCTCCTGTATAGTTGTGGAAAACGTGTAATAATTTCTGTTAGCATAAGCTGAAGCCATCTGGTCTGTGGCATCCATTTTGTTAGCTATGTAATTCTTCTGTCTTCACTGCTGCTTGCCTTTCTATTCGGCTTGAGTCATCAACCTTAGTTAACTCCTTCTGTACTGAGCCAGAGCAATGTATGAGCTCAGAAAGGCCTGTAGCTGCTAGAATGCACCTGTTTGAGAATGTAACTGTCTATCATATCCTACTGATGTAAGCAGTTCTGTTTCCCCTCCCACTTTGCTGACTAAGTGATTACTCATCTGCCCATGTCCGGCTGTAACTATTCCTGTGTATGCTTGTACCTTCTATTTGTAACTACATGCTTACCAGTGCAGAAAACACAGTATAAAAGGCCCATGGTCTGTGTATTCAAGTCACTACCTCCTGCAACACTTGAGGGTGTTGTATGGACGTGGTCTCACTCATGAGTGAATAAACTTGTTATTTTGAATTTCATCTTCAGTGCCAATCTCTTCTTTGTTGGTTTAAGGACCCGTGGACAAGATAAGGGTGACCCCTGCACCGGTGTGCCCCTAAAAAGGCACATTTCCACAGTTTGGTGCCCGACTCGTGGGGCTCATCGGAGACGCGGCCGCCCGAAGGAGTGGTCTTGACGGAGGAATGGAATTTTGCTGAGGAGACGTCCTGCATGAGGAGACCCTTGTCTTTGTAGACCGAAGTGCTTTTCCGGTTTTTCCGATTTGACCCTCCAGGTGGTGGCCGGTCCCGACTGAGATCTCCTTTGGCGCAAGTTTTGCAGTGACCATTAGGTCGACCAAGAGATTGGCAGGTGGGCGTTGAAGACTTCTGTTTGGTAAGGTCACTTAAGTGGCACTTTGGATTTGCTTGGCCAAGATTCTGGTTTTGTTTGTTTGTTTACCCATTGCAATAGTTAAAGGCAGGTAATGTGGAGATTTTTCTCTACTTTGATATATCTGGGATAAGTAATATTTTACTATAATTTGGTAGCATGCCTGCTCCTAGCACACTCCGTAGGTTGTGTTGCTGTCTTGGAGGTACCAAAATGGATTTAGAAAGAAGTCAGCCGGCTCCCCTAGAGGGGACACCAAATAGGTACATGTATATTAAATCCGGTATTTCTTCCATAATGTATAGTACACTGTGGAACAAATATACGAAAAAGGATCTTGATCTACGATGGCCAGTGAATGGGTCATTTGATTTAAAAAAGATTCAGTATGTAGAGCAGTGTCTGTTTAAACGAAAGAGTCGACAAGATATGTTTGATTGTGTACGAATGTGGGAGAAAGAAGTGCATGAGAGAGTGAGGCAAGAAGAAGCTATAGCAGAAAAAGAACAGCAAAAAACGATATCTAAAAAAGCGTTGGAATTGAAAAATAAGGAGATGAAGGAAATAAAAGAAAAAGAAGATAGGGAGGGTTGTTTAGAGGCAACTGGCCAGTACCCTATTAGGCGCCCTATTTATCCAATACTTAATAGACCTCAGGATGATTCCATCCTGTTAGATAGACCTCCTCCCCCATATAAATTCCCTAGTGCCCCTGAGAATGAGGGTTCTGATGAGGAGCATTTGTCTTCAGAAGAAAAAGATTAAGATAAGCAAGATGGGCGGAAGACTCGCTCTACTTTGACTACTGAAGGCAAGGCCACTCTTCGATCCGCTGCTCGTAAAGCAGCTCGTGGGAGTGCCTCTGCTCCAGAACTCGTAGCAATGGTTCAGCAGTGGAAAGATTTAGAGCAGTTATATTTTGTAGAGACGTTTACTTGGGAAGTAATACTCAGTTTTAGAAAACATTCTGATGATCTAGAGCCCTCTGATATAAATTCTAATTATAAACAATTAAGTGATGGCACCTTTCTTCCTTCACAGGTGCCTGATCTAATTAGGCGAGTGGTTAAATTGCGCACTGACACGTTCCGTCTGCGAGAGGAGAAAAAAGCAGCTGGTAAAGCTACAACTGAACAAACAGTTCAGACCCCGGAGCGACAAGAGGGAGCTACGGGGACAGATAAAGATACTAGTGATATTGAAGTTACTATGAAACCCATGCGTGCAACCCATGCTCCCCAAAGGGAGCGGGAACAAATGATGATAAAGATTCAGATGATGCAAAAGGATATCTTGTTTATAATTGGGTCTATACTCCTTGGAGTAGAGCAGATGTTATGGTTCTTAAAGCTGCTTTGCCTGACCCGCGGAAAAATCCGGCCGCTTTCTATGAAGAAGTGGAAGGCGCCATTAGCTCCTGCACTATGACCTTGCCAGATATTGATATGTTTTTTGGACTTATTTTGCCCCTGATATGTGGAGAACAATTCGGAAAATAGATGATAATGTAGCAGATGGTGATACTTGGGTGCATTTTGAAGAAATAGATGCGGCTAGGGAACCTGCTCAGAAACCACAACAGGAGATATTAGATCTTCCCAAAGCTATTGTGACTAAGTTGAAAACTCTCATACTCCTTAAGAAAATAGATTGGACTACATTAGCGTCTTGTAAACAGAAAGCGGATGAGTCGGTTTCTGATTTCTTTACACAATTTGAAGAGACATTCCATGATTTTAGTGGGCAGTCATTGACAGATGACACGGGTAAGCATCTGTTCGTCGACAAATTTGTCGCTAACATGTTGCCAGAAATAGCTAGTCACCTAAAGGCCAGCGAAAGTTCCTGGACTACGTCTTCCCCCGTCTCCCTTTTGACTATGGCCCAGTATTATGAACGTCAGGAATTGGAAGCAAAAGGCAGGGAGGATAAGAAGGTTAAGGAGTTAAGGACAAAAGTTATGTTGGCTCAAGTATATGGTCCACCATTTAGGGGAGGTGAAAGAGGTGGACGTGCAATGTATACACCTGGGGTGCCCCCTCTCCCTTGAGCAAATGTATCCACTGATCAGTGTGCTTATTGTAAAGAGACAGGGCATTGGCATTCTGAGTGCCCTCTTTTGCAAAGTCAGCAGTACCACCGGGGAAGGGGTAGTGTGAGAAGACGCCCAGGGAATTCAGGAAACAGGGGAGGTACAGGAGCTCGCCCCAGCTTTGAAGCAGTTGAACAAGGACCAAATTATTCTAATACTTTTGATAGATGAAATCAATATCAAATGCCTGATTATTCTGCTGATGCTCTTGCAGATTCCGATTATGCATAGGAATGCCTAGGATGGGGTAAGGAACCGGTTGAGGTCCCAGTAGATCAGAAAGGTCCTTATGTTGATGCAAATGTCTTGGGCTCTACTGATCGGTTTCTGGTTGATACAGTAGCTACTCGTAGTGCTCTGTCTAAAAAATTGGTTCCTAGGGCTCCCCTGTCTGGCGCAATGATAACATCGATAGGAGTCGATGGGACACCTACATCTAGCCCGCTGTCACAGCCACTTGCATTTAGTCTTGATAAATTCACTGCAGCATGTCCATTTTTGCTTTCCCCTAATACACCGGACAACAGTGTGGGTAACAATATGCTTAAATATTTTCGTGCCACAATACGTTGTTCTCTAGAGGGTGTGCGTGTTATTTTAAATAACAATTATCCAATGGTTGAGAGATCCTGTCTTATCAATGAGGATGCCGCTCTGGCGTCCTTACCTAGTGTGAAAGGAACACTGTCCTTGTTATCATTCCTTGTCTCTCATCATCACAAAGTCTCTCGGAAGAAGTTGCAATTTTGTAGACAGCAGGCTACCTATTTAGGTCACCTCCTGTCTAAGGGGGGACGTGCACTCACACCAGGCCGCATTCAGATCATTTTAGACACACCTGTGCCCCGTACTCAGAAGGACGTCCGTGCATTGATTGGCCTTACTTCTTTCTGTAGGCAGTGGATCCCTAGCTTTTCATACATTATTTTCTCACTTCACATGGGACACAAATAGTGCATGGGGAATTAGTACATAATCTCCTTACTGCCTTTACATATCCTAAGAAAGTGGCAATTGTTAAGTGTATCGCACACAAGAAAGTGACTGATAAAATAGGAAAAGGCAATGCCTTTGCGGATCACAAAGCTCGTGAGACTGCAATGCAGCGAAGTACCACATCTATGTATGTAGTTAAGTCACAGGCTGAACGTTGGCATAATGCCAGGCAAGAGGTCCTGGACATGCAACAAATGCTTCTGTTGATGAATTAGACCAATTGTCTAAGGAGGGAACATTGGATGATGAGGGCTGTTGGAGGAATAAAGAAATGACCAAATGGAAGTTACCCACAGCCTATTTACATCCTATGATTCACATGGCACATGGGCCGGCACATGTTGGAGCGTCCTCAATGACAAAGCAACTTATGCAAGTTTGGGATCATCCAGATATTGCCGGCACTGCTAAAAAGATAGTCCAGTCTTGTCTGGTCTGTCTCCAGTATAATCCTAGAAAGTGCACGCAAACTCCAACAGGAGGGTTTGCGACACCAACTGCACCTATTGAGGTCCTGCAAAAGGACAACGGACCCCATTTCATTGGGCAAGTTGTTGAGTATCTCATGAAAGGGTTAGTAATTAAACAGAAGTTTCATGCTGCTTTTCACCCACAATCAGCAGGGCTAGTGGAACGTTACAATTCTACCCTAAAACTAAAATTGGCTAAAATACAGGCTTCCACATCTTTGAAATAGCCTGATGCACTGCCCTTGGCATTGCTATCCATTAGATCGGTACCACATACACGATCTGGCCTCACACCGTATGAGGTGGTTTTTGGAAGGTCAATGAATATTTGGGGAATTTCTAAGCCACTCCCTATACATGATGTACCCTATGTATTGATGAACGACTATTTGTCTCAGTTAACTGACAGCTTGTCTTCTATTTATCAGTAGGTACGGGAAGTTCCTCCAGACAGGTCGCAGGGTGAAGGCCACGATCTGCGGCCTGGTGATTCCATGCCACATGCCGTCATAAGCCCAGCTGCGTTGGCAGATCACCGCGATATCCTGGTCACCGAGAAAGAACAAGCTATGACACCTGAAGGACCTGAGGAAGTCTTCCTGGACCACACGATCCTTGGTACATCTCGAAATCAGCTGCAACCCCGGAAGAAAGACACTTCGTTGCTGAAAAAGACTGTTTGAGCCACTGTCCTGGGTAGTGAAAGACTGAGTTACAAAGGGGGGTACTCTTTTAGTGGCTACTGATCTCAACCTCAGTGAAGAAACCAACGTCTGCCCAGGACCTTAGGGCATCATCTATTTTGCTATTTGCCGATGAAAATGAGCTCGCCTAAGAAGAAGGAGATCGCTGCGACAATGTGCAACGGCTGTACAATCTGCATTCTTGGTCTAACTTTGACTGTTGCCATCATCGCTACTGTAATGTGGGTAGTGGAGGAAGTAATGCCTGGGGCCTCCTTACCTAACATTACTGTTACATCACTTGCTGCAAAAGAGCACCATCATTTTGATTTGCCGCAACATGAACAGGGATACCGGCAAAATGTGAGAAACAATTCATTTCTTCAAATGTTGCATCAGACACACCAGCTAAGCAATGCTATTAACTGTTGGGTTTGTGGCAAGATTCCTCCTCATCAGAACATAAAAGGAATCCCATTGTCACCGCTGCCATTCTCTAACAATGGCTCATGCCCAGCTTGGTTCAAACTTCTACATGCCTCTAATGAACAACGTCTGTTACCCCAACAAAGATGGGGACCTACAAGCAAAAGGGACTGCTTTAGAAATGGAAGCATATAGTAAAAGAAGTGCAGCAACAAACAATGTGTATTCAAATTCTAGGTTGGGTAAAGGAAATGGACCTCTTGTTATCTCTGTTGCCATGACCACTGGCCCCCTTTTTGTACAAAGTACAGACGATGTGCCAGTGGGCCACAGTAACTGTACTGCAGTGTTGCAGATGTCTACGAGAGGCCGAAGCAGCTTCCTTGCATTTCGTCATGCTTATTTTTGTGTGGAACTAAGGCATACTACTTCCTACCTCCAGGCTGGTCTGGTACCTGTTACATAGTCTTCCTTCTACCACCTGTGTTTTTAGCTTCCCCAACTTACCATCAAGATTTGCAATTGTTCAATCACTATGCTGGTAGTAGGGGAAAACGTGCAATCGATGTCTCTGTAGTCGACCAGACAGATGTTTTGTTCCCTCTGTATTACCACTTGTCTACCATTTAAAACAAATGACCAAAATGTAAATGCCCGTTTAGCAGTAGATCAAGAAGTCAGCAACATAATGTTAATTGATATGTGTAACATTTATCGTACCGCTTTAGAAGCATAAGAAAATGTCTTAGCTTATGCTAAAAGGGCCGTCTGTGGAAAACGTGTAATAATTTGTTAGCATAAGCTGAAGCCATCTTGTCTGTGGCATCCATTTTGTTAGCTATGTAATTCTTCTGTCTTCACTGCTGCTTGCCTTTCTATTCTGCTTGAGTCATCAACCTTAGTTAACTCCTTCTGTACTGAGCCAGAGCAATGTATGAGCTCAGAAAGGCCTGTAGCTGCTAGAATGCACCTGTTTGAGAATGTAACTGTCTATCATATCCTACTGATGTAAGCAGTTCTGTTCACCCTCCCACTTTGCTGACTAAGTGATTACTCATCTGCCCATGACTGGCTGTAACTATTCCTGTGTATGCTTGTACCTTCTATTTGTAACTACATGCTTACCAGTGCAGAAAACACAGTATAAAAGGCCCATGGTCTGTTTATTCAAGTCACTACCTCCTGGAACACTTGAGGGTGTTGTATGGACGTGGTCTCACTCATGAGTGAATAAACTTGTTATTTTGAATTTCAGCTTCAGTGCCAATCTCTTCTTTGTTGGTTTAAGGACCCGTGGACAAGATAAGGGTGACCCCTGGACCGGTGTGCCCCTAAAAAGGCACATTTCCACATAGTGAGCCTAAGGTCGCTGAGCCTGGGTCAGCCCGTGTGCTGGTGGTACCCCAGCGCTTCAGGACCTTCCTACTGGGTCTGGCTCATGACGTGCCTTTGGCAGGACATTTGGGGCGGGACAAGACCTTTGACAGGCTTGTCACCCACTTCTTCTGGCCCCAAATGCAAAGGCAGTTTAATGGACATTGTAGGTCTTGCCAAACCTGCCAGGCAAGTGGTAAGAGTGGGAGGAAGGTCAAAGCTCCTCTCCAACCTTTTCCAGTTGTTGGAACACCCTTTGAAAGGGTAGGGATGGACATTGTGGGGCCACTGGATCCCAAGACAGCCATGGGCAACAGGTACATCCTGGTCTTGGTGGACCATGCCACCCGGTACCCGGAGGCAATCCCTCTCAGGACAACGACAGCACCAGTGGTGGGCCGGGCGTTAATGGGGATCTTTTCCCGTGTGGGGTTCCCCAGAGAAGTGGTTTCTGACAGGGGAACCAATTTCATATCCAAGTATATGACATTCCTGTGGAAGGAGTGTGGTGTAACCTACAAGTTCACCACTCCTTACCACCCACAAGGTAACGGTCTGGTGGAGAAATTCAACCAGACCTTGAAGGGCATGATTAAGGGTCTAACAGAACCCATGAGGCGTAAGTGGGACGTCCTCTTACCATGCCTTCTCTTTGCATACAGGGAGGTGCCACAGAAGTCTCTTGGGTTCAGTCCCTTTGAGCTTCTGTATGGTCACCCTGTGAGAGGACCTCTGAGTTTGGTGAAGGAAGGCTGGGAGGCAGCTCTCAGGAAAACTCCCCAGGATGTGATTAGTTACATGCTGGCCTTCAGAAACCAAACTGCCCGCTTCAGGAAACTCGCTCAGGTGAACCTAGAAGCAAGCCAGGAAGAAATGAAGAAGTGGTATGACCAGAATGCCACTCTGGTCGAATTTCAACCTGGGTAAAAAGTGTGGGTCATGGCCCCAGTGGAACATTGTGCCTTGCAGGACAAGTGGGCTGGGCCATTTGAGGTGGTGGAGCGCAAAAGTGATGTCACCTATCTGGTGGATTTGCGGACTCCAAGGAACCCTTTGAGGGTCCTGCACCTGAACCGCCTCAAGCCTCACTTCGAGAGGTCCAAAGTGAGCATGCTCTTGGCGACAGATGATGGGGTGGAAGAGGAGAGTGAACCTCTCCCTGACCTCCTGTCTACCAAGGAGCACAATGGGTCAGTGGAAGGTGTGATCCTCTCCCCTACACTGACCCCAGAGCAGCAGAGCGACTGTCACCAGTTGTTGGGACAGTTTGCCCCACTGTTCTCTCTGACCCCAGGTGTTACTCACTGGTGTACCCATGACGTGGACACTGGTGACAGCCCTCCTGCAAAACACAAGATTTACAGGTTGACTGACCGGGTCAGGGCCAGCATCAAAGAGGAGGTCTCTAAGATGTTGATGTTAGGGGTAATCGAGCCCTCCAACAGTCCTTGGGCCAGCCCAGTGGTCTTGGTCCCAAAGGCTGCTGCACCCGGTGCCACTCCAGAACTACGGTTTTGTGTGGACTACCGTGGGCTTAATGCCGTCACCAGGACTGACGCGCACCCCATCCCCAGAGCTGATGAGCTCATTGATCAGTTGGGAGCTGCCAAGTTCCTCAGCACATTTGATTTAGCGTCTGGGTAATGGCAGATTGCCTTAACCGATAGGGCCAAGGAGAGGTCAGCATTCTCAACCCCAGAAGGACATTACCAGTTCCAGGTGATGCCCTTTGAGTTGAAGAATGCCCCTGCCACCTTTCAGAGGTTGTTCAACCAGGTGTTGGCTGGACTGGAGGATTTCAGTGCTGCATACCTGGATGACACTGCAGTGTTCAGTTCCAGCTGGGAAGAACACTTGCAGCACCTCAGTGAAGTGTTGAGGGCTCTGCAGAGGGCAGGCCTCACGATCAAGCCCAGTAAGTACCAGATCGGGCAGGGTTCTGTGGTGTACATGGGACACCGGGTAGGAAGCGGCCAGGTGGCGACCCTACAACCCAAGATTGACACCATTCTGGCTTGAGAGCCCCCCCAAGACCCAGACAGAGGTGAGAGCCTTTTTGGGTCTCACCGGGTACTACAGGAGGTTTGTTAAGGGGTATTGGCACCATTGTTGCCCCTTAACCGAGCTGACTTCCAGGAAGCAGCCCAAGACGGTGATCTGGACTGAGTCCCGCCAGAAGGCTTTTGATGCCCTGAAGGCCGCCCTGTGCACGGCGCCCGTGCTCAAGGCACCCGACTTCTCCAAGGAATTCATCGTGCAGACTGACGCTTCAGAGCATGGTGTGGGAGCGGTGCTCTCACAACTGAACGAAGAGGGCCTAGACCAGCCTGTAGTCTTCCTTAGCAGGAGGCTACTCCTCCCCAGGGAACAGAGGTGGAGTGCCATAGAAAGGGAAGCTTTTTCTGTGGTCTGAGCACTGAAGAAGCTGAGGCCCTACCAGTTTGGGACTCACTTCCAGGTTCAGACAGACCACAGGCCCTTCAGATGGTTGATGCAAATGAGGGGTGAGAATCCAAAACTGCTGAGGTGGTCCATCTCCCTAAAGGGAATGGACTTTACGGTGGAACACCGCCCTGGCACAGAACACGCCAACGCAGATGGTCTGTCCAGGTTCTTCCGCCTTAGTGAAGAGAACTCCCAGGAGGTTGGGTAGTTCTCCCTACTTTCAGCTGGAGGGGACATGTGTTAGACTTGACATCTTTTGGCGTGTTTCCCCTGAGTTTTTGCTTTCTGACCTCCATGTTTTAACTCTGTTTTTACTGGCTTAGTGTTTCTGCGCACTTTTCTCACTGCTGATCAGTGGTAAGGTGCAAGTGCTCCTGTGGTAAAATGTGTTATAGATTGGTATTTCCATGATTGGCCTATTTGATTTATGTGTCAGTCCCTAGTAAAGTGCACTGAGTGTGCCACGGCCTGTAAATCAAATGCTGTTAGTGGGCTGCAGCACTGGATTGTGCCACCCACACAAGCAGCCTGTAAATGTAACTCTGGCCTGCCATTGCAGAGCCTGTGTGCAGTCTGGGACTGCCATGTCGACTTGGCAAGTGTACCCACTTGCCAGGCCCTAACCTTCCCTTTTCTTACATGTCAGTCACCCATCAGGTAGGCCTAAGGTACAGCTGTGGGCAGGGTGCAGTGTATGTGAAAGGTAGGACATGCCCTGGTGTGTGTGGCATGACCTGATAGTGAACTACTGCCAATTTCGTTTTTCACTATTGCAAGGCTACCTGTTCCCCATAGGACAGAATGGGGAGTTTGTTTATAACATCTTATAAACATAACTGGCCCTGGGAACTAGGTAGGAAAATAAAGTTAAGTATGCCTGAACTCAGAATTTAAAGATGCATCTTTTAGTGAAGGTGATTTTTACATTCTGTGTTTGAAAATGGCTCAGCCATCCAGCAGGCCTCTGCTGGGTTTGTGGATTGACTGTCTGGGTTTTGGATGACAGGGGCTGGGGATCAGCAGAGGATCCAGATAGTCTAGGTGGGTCAGGAAAGGGCTGAATAGACCTGGGCTGCATTTAGAGTAGGGGGAGGAGATTTCCTTGCACCTGAATGGGCCTGGTCTGCCTCTGACAATGCCGTCTCCACCTCCTGCCAGGAAGCCACACCAGGGAGGGCAGAACTGGTTCTGGCTGGGCACAGACACTCTCTGCCTGAGAGGACAAAGTATTTTGTGGTATAAATATTGGGGTCCAAACCCCTGAACTTTAGAACTCTTTTGGACCAAGAAGACTGCCAAGAAGAAGAGCTAGAGAAGCTGTGAGGAGGAACTACCACTTTGCTGAGTGCTTTGCTGTGTTGGCCTGCAGTGGCTGCTTCTGTCTTGGGCAGTGAAAGGACTGGACTGAACGTTCTGCAATCTATTTTTGTGAGTTTCTCCAAGGGCTTGAGGTAGAGCTTGTCCCCTGTTCAAGAAGTATCAGGAACAGCAAAGACTTCAAGTTCTTCTGCCCTCAGCACTGGGGACTGTGTGTTTTGTGCTGCAACAGAAGAAAAAGCAACCCGACGCCGTCTACGACGCCGCTGCCGACTCAGTGCCCTGAAGGCACCGCAGAGGGCACCGCCACAATGCAGCACCACAACCCTGGTCTCACCGCCGCCGCCTGCTGACGCCGCCACCGAGCCGCTGCTCGCCCCGCGACCTGTGGGCACCGCACTCTGCATCGCCTCGCTTCACGACGCCGCCTTGGTATCCCCGACAACACCGAAATCGACGCCGCTGCTTGCACCGTGGTTCGAGGGCACCGCTCGTAAGGTTACACGACACACCGCCCTCATCCTCCACCGAAGCCTTGGTCTGCCTGCGCCATCGACGCCGCTGCTTGCACCGTGACCTGCCAGCACCGCGACGAGCACCGCATCACTTTGCACCGCGACCATGGTCTCACCGACACCATCTGATGCCGCCACCGAGCCGCTGCTCGCACCGCGACCTGAGGGCATCGCACGCCGCACCGCTGCACTTCGCACCGCAGCACCCGACGCCTGCCGACGCCAGCGCTCCTGACTTCAACTGCAAGGAGTTCGATCTGCAACGTGTGCGACTTCAAGGGCCCGACGACTCCTGCACCGACCTCCGGAACCGACGCCGTGCTTTCGGAAGCTCAACGAGAGGTCGCCGTTTTGCAAATCTTCCCGACACCGTAGCTGGCCCGCGACGCCGCGGTCAGCCAGGACTGTTTGGATTTGTTTGTTCACGACGTCGTGATAGCCCCAGAGGGAGCCATCGACTTCAAGGAACTGTATTTCAAGGTATTTTGATAACTGAAGATTTCTAAATACTCAATCAATCAATCAATCAAAATATCTTTATTCGAATATAAAAATATCCATAAAAGCACAATAAAACAATTCATAGATGGCAACATATTCATGACAAAAGATACAATACATTAATAGCAATGACTAAAATAGGTCATAAATAACATGATATATCATATATTAACAATCAATGGTAGAGTTTAAATATCAATACAATAGAATACATTTCTAACGACCTTCATTGGGCACACATAGTTCTACGTGACCGTACGGCCGACTTCAGGAATGAACCGACACGGAAAATTAATTCATCATCCGCCAATTTGAGCACTTCCGTGTAGGCTAACCTGAAGTCGGAAATAGCACGTGATTTAAAAAAGGTATCAAAATCCTTTTGCAAATTTAAAATAAAAACCGCAAAAGAATAAAAATGCAACATTGTTTGATTACTGTGTGCGTTACATGGACAAGGCAATGCATCAAGATCGGTATTGTAGCCCAAAGGGAAACATAATAAATATTTCATAGTGCCTGCTCAGTAGACGAAATAACAACCCTCTTTCCCAATATCCTAGGGGTTTTAAAAGATATCTAGCAGGCAAATAAGAACAATTCTCTATGGACATATACCTTACAACTGAGGTTTTCTCGGTCTCTCTCAGGTGCCTTTCGTCGCTATATTTTTTGTACAGTGCTTCTTGTATTGCTTTTTTATTAATTAGCTCGGATTGAATTGGATTTAAAAAGATGCGTAAATAATTTACGCCTTTTAGGCTCTCTTTACAGCAGCAAGCCATGGTATATCCCCGCCCTCTCACATCTAAGGCAATCCGTTATTATATCTCTAGTGAGGGTTGCCGCAGTGTTTTTCCAAATTGCAACCCAGAACAGTGCCGGACGAGCCCTAATGTAATCTTCAATGTAGGGCAAGTTCAATTCTTTGTGGCACACATATACCGATGAAGAAATCGGTGCACCCAAGAGTTTTCTACATAATCTATTTTCTTCCGATTGGATACTACTACATTTGGTGAAGCCCCAGATTTCTGCTCCATAGGTTGCAATGGGAGCACACTGCAGTTTAAAAATTTTCTTAAAAGCTAGGGCGGTTTCAGACCTTTTGGGTTGGGGTAATCCCAGAAGTGTATTAATGCTTCTTGACAGTTTGCTTCTGCTGTGTGCCACATGTTCAGACCATGAGCCATTTGTAGCGTAAAGTAACCCAAGATAAGAAAAAGTGCAAGTGCTTTGTAAACTTTCTGAGTCAACAATAATTTTATTAATGGGGCGCTTTTTAGGGCCGCATGCCATTAAAAATGATTTTTTAAAATTAGTCCTCAAATCTAAAACAGCCATAAAATCTACAAAACCTCGTACTAAGATGCGTAAAGCATTCGGGGTGCGTGCCATTAAAACAGCATCATCGGCATACAATAGAGCAGGCAGTGTATTGCCATTTATACTCGGTACGTCGTGGGTAAGTCTTACTAGTGATTCATGCAAATCGTTAATGTATAGAATAAAAAGAAGGGGTGCCAGAACGCACCCCTGTCTGACACCTCTATCAATTTTAATATCACTTGATACGTCCCCATCCTGACTAATCCTCACACGGGCATGCAAATCTCTGTGCAAATATGCTAAAAAATGAACTAAAACTTCATCCAAGCCTTGTTTTAAAAGAATAGACCATAAGCGTGACCTGTTGACGAGGTCAAACGCAGAGGTGAGGTCCATGAAGGCGAGATATATGGGAGATTTTTTTGCGACAGTGTACTTACCAATAATCAAATTTAAGTTCAGACACTGTTCTACTGTACCTACTTTACTTCTAAACCCCAGTTGACACTGCCTTAAAATATTGTCGCCCTCAGCCCAGGACCTTATCTTATTATAGAGAATCCTTCCCAGGATTTTCAGGGTATTGTCGATGAGGGAGATAGGTCTGTAACAACTGGGGTTAGAACGATCGCCCTTTTTAAAAATCGGTACGATAATACTCATGGACCACGTGCTCGGGATTGTATCATAGGTTAAGTTATTAAAAACGTTCAATAAAAGAGGTGCCCAAAAATCTGGGTTATTTTTAATAAGATCGATGGGCAGCCCATCAGGGCCCGGCGCTTTGTTACCCAGACTTTGTTGTATTGCATCCTCCACTTCCAACAGAGTTATATCTATTGGGGTAGGCGCATAATATTCATATAAGTCCTCTGTACCAAATAAGGTTACACGATGCTCCGCCCTCATCCCGCACCGCAGCCTTGGCCTACCGACGCCGGTGCCATCGACTCCAGTTCGTCAGCCGACGACAGCGCTTCAGCAACGACAACGCCGCTGCTTGCACCATGACCAGCCAGCACTGCGGCGAGCACCGCATCACTTCGCACTGTGACCCTGTTCTCACCGACGACGCCATCTGACGCCGCCACCGAGCCACTGCTCGCACCGCGACCTGATGGCATCGCACGCCGCACCACTGCACTTCGCACCGCAGCACCCGACACCTGCCGACGCCAGCGCTCCTGACTTCAACCGCGAGGAGTTCGATCTGCAACGCTTGTGACTTCAAGGGCCCGACGACTCCTGCGCCGACCGCCGGAACCGACGCCTGCGGATGCCGTGCTTTCGGAAGCTCAACGAGAGGTCGCCGACGCCCTGCAATTCTAAAAGGTACTGTTTTGCGGGTCTTCCCGACACCGTAGCTGGCCCGCGACGCCGCGGTCAGCCAGGACCGTTTGGATTTGTTTGTTCACGACGCCGTGATAGCCCCAGAGGGAGCTATCGACTTCAAGAAACTGTATTTCAAGGTTATTTTGATAACTGAAGATTTCTAAATACTGTAGTGTGGATTTGTATAGTTTTTGGTCTTGTCTTAAGTATATGAAAATATTGGATATTTTTCTAAACTGGTGTGGTGTCCTTTTGTAGTGCTTACACTGTATTACTGTTGGTAATGTGCAAATGCTTTACACATTGCCTCTAAGATAAGCCTGACTGCTCGTGCCAAGCTACCAAGGGGGTGAAGCAGGGGTTATTTTAGGAGTCTAACTCCCTTATCCTGACTAGGAAGATGGGTCCCTGTTTGGCCAAAGGTACCTACCTCTGCCAACTAGAGACTCCCATTTCTAACAGCCATGCTTTAAATGGTGGGACTACTATGGGCTATTGGACTATGCTGAGATTGGGGCACCTATTCACGAGAACCAATGTGGTAATGAGGTAAGCATTTAGAACTGTAAACATAGCCAATGGAATATAGAATGTTACAGGGGTTCTTGGGTTCAGGGAGTTGGCAGTTGGAAGTGGTGAAGTGAGCCGGCAGCAGCTCCTGTAATCGCTGTATACTAATTGTAGCTGGGGATCAATAAATGAGTCTTAACTTCAATCGAGTAAGGACTCTTGTTTACAAAAATGGCGACTAAGTGAAAATGAGCGCAATTCTAAGGAGACAGAAGAATTTCAGCTCCAGCACAAGGATTCCAGCGATACGAGTTGCAACTAACAAGTCAGTCAGTTACTCAGATATTGCTGCCTGGTGTTTACAAACAGGATGTGGTGTTAGTTTGTGACTAAACTTTTTGGATATTGACTGGAAGTACTGGTGTTTACCTGTATTTTTCAAATCGCTGGGACGGTTGCGGCAACTACTTAAGCTAGTCGTTCGAAGTTTTGGCGCTGCGGTTTATGGCAGTCCAGGGTGTGTTTCAGTTACTTCACAGTGCGCACCGCAAATAGACATTCAGCGTGTGACAAGGTGTAAGGAACGTGCCGCCATCTTGGGTGTGTTTTGTACTGAAAGGCAGAGTATGTTCTGCTGTGCATCATACAGGCACTTCAGGGCCTTCTGGTGCCAATAACTACTAGAATGAGCGGTGCATCTGGCGCGTCGTATCGACACTCAATGGTGTTGTGAAGATTTATGTGTGCAGGTAGCACGAAGGTGGAATCAGGCCGACTACACGACTATGGTGCACACCGGCTGCAATATCTACATTGAAGGTATCTATGCGCGTCAGCAGCAATGTTAGCATCTACAGTATATGCGCTTGACATTTACATCAAGAAGATCAGCAGCAAACTCAGCGTTGATAGCAACTAAGCATAACATCCAATTGTTAGTCAATGCAATCTGTAATTCCCTATGGCCATCAAGCAAGGATGATGTCAGAGCATTCTTAGGCTTAGTGGAATTCTACTCAAAATGTGTAGGTAATTTTGCTGAAAAAACGTATGCCATTAGGCATTTACTAAAAATAGAGTCAAGTTTGTATGATCTGAAGAATGTCAAAGGAAGCTTATCAATCTTAAAAAAGATATTTGTAACCTACCATTTTTGAGAAGTTTTGATCCCAAGACAGTACAACATTTGCATTACTACTGATGCAAGCAAGAAAGGTTTGGGGTGGTGCTTTCTCAAATTGATGAACAAGAGAATGCTCTTTCACTTGCAGAAGAAAGAAATTCTGTTATTGTTTGAAAGAGACACTCTAGCTTGCGTATGGGGGTCTTACTCACTTTTGACAGTATGTGTTTTACTAAAAATGGATCCCAAGCCATTGACGAAAGTTATAACTACTACTGGGTTGCAAAGAGCTTTGCCGTGTTTAGAACACATGTCGATCAAATTGCTGGATTTTAATTATGAAGTACAGTCTATACCTGGAATAATAGAATAGCCGATTTTGTGAGTCATGCCATTACCTGCCGATGATGGAATGGAGGGCATTGCTATAGATAAATGGAAGAAGCAAATGAACATGGATAAATGTGTGCAACAAGTTATAAAGTTTGTTACAGAAGTATGGCCAGAGAAAAGTAAGATAAACAAAGATTTGAGTGTGTTTTGGGAAGTACGGAATGAATTAAGGGAAGAGAATGGTGTATTACTTAGATGTGGAAGGTTTGTACCACCATGTGGGTTATGTAAATAAAATCCTGGTAATATGTCACGAAGGACACTTGGGTATCTCAAAAGGTTAGATTAAAGCATAGAGTGGTCGGAGTATTCCTCATCAATAGAAGACCAAACGGGTCTTCTACTGATGAGGAATACTCTCCGACTGATTCTGGCCGGCTGTTGCAATTGTACAATCATTTTCGTATATCACCTAGTTCCCTGACCTGGGACCTTGGATTGCTTTGATTGGGAGTTATCATATACCCACTCGTCCTTCTTTTTAGATAAAGGCGTTAACTAAATTCTAAACTTAATACATTTGAGGACGGAAGCATTTGTTTACTCCACATTTGGCTTACCATGCGGTTTATTGTCCAATGTTAACAGTATATAAGACTCATCGCGCCCTGAAAAAGTCCTTCTGATAAGACGAAACGCGTCTGCTGTGTCTTGATCATCCTGATCATGTTTTAAAAACTTCATTGAAATAAAAGAAGAACTTAGGAAAAATACTTTTGGACGTGGATTTTTATAAAATTCTCTGTCTAAGTTCTTTTGTGGTGCACCTGTGCTGTTTTGTTTAAATTATTAGCCAAACAAGTTTACAAGGATTATCATGACAAACAACAGGGCATGAAATTGCTTCCAGTAGGAATAGGTGACTGGCTAAAAGTGAAGAAGGAGA
Source organism: Calotriton arnoldi (assembly GCA_963921515.1). Taxonomy (NCBI): domain Eukaryota; kingdom Metazoa; phylum Chordata; class Amphibia; order Caudata; family Salamandridae; genus Calotriton; species Calotriton arnoldi. Next base: position 287,581 of record CAWUFW010006996.1, read on the forward strand.
AGGTTCAAAAGGGGGAAAGCAGATTTTCAGAACCCTTACGAGTGAACAAATTGTTCAGTAATTCTGCATTACTTAGTGATGGGAAAGTTTGCCATTTTAGCCGATTGGCTAAATGCAAGTTTGCAGGCAACGAAACTGGCAAAAGCAAAGGGAGTAAATCAACGTCCATAATTATAATTGGATGGATGACATCGTGGAATCAAAGGATTTGGTGTAAAGGAATGAGGGTAGAAAGCCAGGAGAATTTTGGTGTCAACGATAATTCACAAGATAATGCTGAACTGAGGAATCAATATGGAAGGTGTAGAAGTACAATTTGCAAACCCAAAAAGTATGAGGATTTTATTTGTACATAATTGTAGTATATAGTATGGTATAAGCCGGGAAATGTGTAGACTGAACACTGTAGCGTATTTATGCGTAAGGTATTGCAATATTTTTCCTGTTTTGTTAAAAAGAGGAAGATGTGTGATAATGAGGTAAGCTTTCAGAACTGTAAACGTAGGCAATGGATACAGAATGTTACAGGGCCTCTTGGGTTCGGGGAGTTGGCAGTTGGAAGTGGTCTGTGCAGTGAGCTTGCAGCAACTCCTGTAATCGCTGCTGCACTAATTGTTGCTGGGTTTAATAAAGGAGTCTTAACTTTAATCAATTAAGGACTTTTTTTTTAACAAAAACAATAGGCTTTGAGGGAGTGTTGGCAGGGGGAGGAGGGCGGACATTTAATATGGATGGGGGTTGTGCAATATTATGTTTAATAAAAGGTCAATGAACATGATTATTAAAAAAAGAAGATACTAGAGGAATGGTCCTTCAGGAACGACATAGCTTACTCAGTTTGTGGACGACTCAGCTAATCTGATAACGTTTTTGCTGCAGTCAGTGAAAAAATGATTAGTCTCACTGCAAGTAGGATTGAAAGATGCCAGCCCAGTGTCCAGGGTTTTTCAGGAGCATTATGATGCCAATGGTGTCGCAGGCTGTCAAATCAAAGAGAATCAGTACATTTTTCTTGTCCCCATCCAGGTAGGGTTGAAGCTCTTCTCCTCAGAGCAGTTCAGGTGCTCGAGGAGGTTGGAATTCCCATGATGGTCTTGTAAAAATGGTTAAGTTCCGCAAATTCTTGAAGTTGTCTAGTTATTTCCCCATCTTTGACTTTGGAATGGGAGGGTGGAGACAGGCCAGTAGTTGGCCAGTGCTTTTAGATTGGTGGATTTTTTTTTAGGATGAGGTGTTTAAGGTGTGTTTCTGATGCAAATGAGTAAAATTAATATCCCAGGACTGAACTTTATGCCAAGGAAAGTGGATAGATCATAAAAATAATAAAACAATGGTTCCTAGGGATTAATTCATCACATGTGGAATAAATCTTCTATAGATAGCAGTACAGTCGTTCTATGAACTCAATAAATATCCACTAATGAACTATCCGCAAAAAGATATGAACCCCAAATTTATATTGAAACATACATATATTGTTGTTGTGCATTTTGCATTAATATAGGCATCAAACAAATCCAATAAGTGCAGACGGTGCAGTGCTCTGTGACAAGTGCGGCACACAGATTGTTGAGCTAAATATCTGAGCTGTGATTTTTGTTTTCATCAAAAGTGTAAAGAATCCATATGGTCCTCTATAACATAATTGCACTTATTTACAAACCAGTATCACAGCGATTATGTCATCTTTTCGAACCTTCGTAGCCTAAATCAAGTCAATTTCAAACAGTAAGAGGAATTTCCAATTGTTATACAAGAGTGAAGGAAGTGACCCGAAAAGGGCCACCCGGGTTATCTACAACCTCCTAATCGCCTTCCACAAAATGATGAGTCGGTCAGACAGTAGAGAATACAAACAGTTGTTTATTAGCAATACTCTGCAGAGGAGTCCAATCTGACCTGCACCCTAAGATGTCTGCTGAGGGACTACCCCCCTACAGTCTGCAAAGCATAATCATTCCTCCCAAGTGTTAGAAATGGGATCTCTGGTTGGCTAAGGCTTGCGCCAAAGCCAGGCAGAGACCACCACTCTAGTCAGGGCAAGGGAGTTACACGCCGAAGATAACCCCTGCTCACCCCCTTGGTAGCTTGGCACGAGCAGTCAGGCCTATCCCGGAGGCAATGTGTAAAGCGTTTGCGCAACCACACACAGCAACAACATACTAGGCACACCACAAAAGAACTCCACACAAGGTTATATCAAAAATAACCTTTGTATTATCATAAACACATTAGAATAGTAATCACACAATATACACTGTGCCAACTGGCACTAGGCAATATTTACAGGGGATTATATACACCTGACAGGGCCAATTGGGCCACTGTCAGAACCATCACTTAGTAAAGATAGTAAATGTAGAACATATAACAGACGTAGAACACAACCAGTAATTACTGGCAAACACTGTACTCCGCATTATCTCCTGCAACATAAACCATATTATGCACAGCATCACATCAGGCGTGAAATACATTCTGCGCCAACCTCATAAGCATAAACACATTATGCCATAACCTCACCAGCATAAACCACAGTATGCAAATAACCTCATACATAAACCACATGAGAGGCATAAATCACGGTGCATAAATCACAGTACATGAATCGCATTTCCTGCGCACCACATAAATCACATTAGGGCCTGGCGCCCTATTAACCTAACAGTCCCCCTGGCCAACTGGCCTCCTCAGAGGGCTCAAATGCCCTATGTCCATAGTGTCAGGGCGGCTGCCAATGCAGCAGAATTCGCAAGTGCGCAATTGCGCTGGGGCAGGAGTGTATCTCACTCCTATCTCACACCAAACTGCCCCCAAAGAAATGTCAACCTAAACGTAGCAGCTGACGCTAATTGCCGTGCAGCTTTGAAAAACAAATGGGGCCTGGACACTCACTGTGCCCTCCTGGACAAATAGGCAGAAACGGTGCAGCAGCCTGCGCTGGTGCGGCGCAGCTGAGGACAATGCAAATGGGCCCTGGCACGACTGTGCCCTCGGGGCCCCACTGGGGCTCTCTAAATCAAATTGCCCCCATCGGTGCAGCTGCCCTCTAGCAAGCGGGGCAGCTGAAAAACGCATCTAGGAGAAGGCACGGGCACCGACAATGTGCCCCGACGTGCCCCTCCCACCAGGGACTCTAAGGAAGAAATGCCCCCCATCGTTGGAGCGGCCCACAACGGCGGGTCCGCTCAGGAAATAGGCACTGTACACTGTGCCAAATGAGCCCCCCCCCACTCACCGGGCTCTCCGGGGACTCTGCAGGCTCTCCTCCGGGCGTCAGCAAGATGCGGGGCTCTCTCTTCGCTACGAGAGCCCCGCCGACCGGCGCCAGCATTTCCCTTGCACGCGGTGCTTCCCTCACTCACGGAGCCCAGTGCTGCCATCGGCGGCCTCGTCCGCCCCTTCTCCCTTCACCCGTGGCCCCTCCTGGGACCCGGGACTTCAATGTGGAGCCCGCGAGGCTTCGGACTTCTTCTCCGGCGCTTCCGTGGACGCGGGGCTTCCCTCGGGGAGGCGGAAGTCCCGCCCCACGTCAGGCATCACGTTGGCTGACTTCCTCTCCGGCCGTGGCGGCGAAACGCGGGGTGGGCTCCCGCTTCGGTTTAAGGTACTGGCGGGGTGGGCACCCGCCAGAACAGCACACGAGCGGGGTGGGCACCCGCAAATAACTCAAAACGCGGGGTGGGCACCCGCAACGCTACGGCATCGCGGGTGAATCCCTCACGCTGGGATTCCCTCTCAAAGGGGCTGCAGCTCAGCGCTGCGCAGCCCACGCTCTTCCTCTCCTCCTCCTGTGGGGCAAATTAAAAATAGAAGCGCTTCCAGGCGCTAGATGCAGCCAGAAGTCCTCTAAGGTCCTGGAGGCTCAACAGCAACCAAAGGTCCAAGCAAAAAGTTCCTTTAGGGATCAAGGGGGCAATGCTGGGCCCAGGGAGGCAAGCCCTCATGGCGGTTCCTCCTGGGCCCCAGCCGCAGCACGTCCCCGCAGGTACAAGAACATTTTCATGGGGTCACAGCCCCTACATTTATACCACACAATCCTTTGTCTGCAGCGCAGGGCTTGGGGAACCAGATGCAACTGGTTCAGGGGGGATTTGGAGCACTTTGTTTTCCAAGCTCCTCTTCCCGTTTGTCAGGTGGGGGCTAGGTGATCAGACACACCACAGGGGGCGGAGCCAGCATTGTCCAGGCTGGGCACAGTCCTATTCAGAGTCAGGGGATTACCCCTCCCACTACTCCCAAGGCAGGTGTCCCATTCAGCCTAGTGCTGACTCACCCTGCCACACCTGGAGCTACACACACCTCCCAGCCCCTGTCACTCACAAGCCAGACATGCAATTCACATCAGGCAGGCAGACACATAGCACACAGAAATGCCAACTTCTAAAAGTGGCATTCCTCCAACAGTCATAATAAATCTGCGCACACCATTGCGCAGCATTTATTCTCACAATTTCATTCATATTAAACTCTACCACGCTGCTCCTCCCATCCCAGGAATTACCACTGACACACTTTATCAGGGAATCCCCCATGCATTCCTATGGGAGGGTAGGCCAACCTTACTGAATGTACACAGAGAGCGCACGCACTTTACACTGGACCACAGTGCTAAAGTGCCCAGAGGCCTAAAACCACCAACACCATGTCACAGAAAAGGCAAAAACTTTAGGGGTGAACCTGCCAAAAAGGGCCAAGTCCAACACCAAGGACCTCCCAACCACGCCCACAATGGTAAGTTACCGGCTTAGGCCGAACATGAACAAAGGAGGCACAGAAGGATGGGCTACCACCTGCTAGATGGGTACACGCTATAACTATCTCAAGGTTGCCGTGCTGGGTTTCGGAGTCTCCTAACGTGGGAGCAGAGCTACACACAAGGATAGGTATGCGAGGGCAGAATGGTCTATTCATTAGCAAGTCAGAAGGCAACCTTGAACAGAAAAGAAAATAATAACTGAATACAGTGTTCTGCTGAGGCAAGCAATACAAATAATGAGGCCTAGTACAGACACAGCCTAATAGGGATTACGAAATTCAAAATGGAGTCACACTCGCTAACTGAAGCTCGCACATTGCAGGGATAACTAAGTGGGTTGCATAACATGGATACGAATGGTGTCTAATTTAGCCGCACACTGCTAACCTAATATAACGTAGAACAAGTGTATAGCGAGAATGGGATTTTCAAACCTAACAGACCCTCCTTTTAGCAGTGGAGGCTAAATGCTTTATTGACGCTATCAGGTAGGATCTTTACAATTCTAAGCAGGGAAAAGAGAAAATGCAGTCACTTTAATATCAAAGGAAAAGTAAGCAACACATTTATTGCAAGATATTTTTAGTACTCAAAAATACCCTCATCTATCTGCATCATATCCTGTCTTTCTTGCATCATCATAGTAGCGACTTTATCATTACGGCCTGGCAATTTAGGGGTAGGGGTGAGTTTACTCACACAACAGGTGCAGCATGCTGGAAGGCAGTTGACACATAGGCAGCACGTGAAGATGACACCTGCAATAGCTACTAGGAAAAGAAGTATCTTCTATCCACAGGATGATGTCAGGCCCCAAAACCACCCTGTCAAGGACCATGAACCATTATCCTGATGAATATAGGATGCAAGCCTATGTAGCTTCTGGATAGCTGAGTATACATTAGGGGCGTGGTCTGGGATGTAAACGCAGCAACTGCTGCCTATGACGCGACAAGCTCCACCCCTATCTGCAAGGATGACGTCTAAAACCATCCGATTTTGAAGAGCAACGAGTCTGGTAGCCTGGAGCTCAGCCGTGATGTTAGTGAGTATGCCTGCTGTAGTGTTGATAACCCCTTTAACAACCCTGGTGAGACGACGAATGTTAACACTGTTATACATAGGTCCCTAGAAAGGCACAATACCCTTCATGGCATCCATGAATTGCTGTAGAGTAGCATCAGTTTGATCGATATCTGCTGTGTAAATAACTCTCCTTACCCGGAACAAGTATACACTTCTCCGCTGCAGCCTATTGTCTTTGTGATAGTTGGACGGTGCAATGTAAACGGGAGGTAAAAGAAAAGAGACATAACACCGGCCAGACCATCCCCTAGGGAGCCATGTATAAGCCTGCTCCCCACAAACAAAGTATACATTTGGGGGAGTGAGCAAAGGTGGGCTACTAGTAGTGTTTAATCGATAGGTGTAGTTGCAACTGCTCTGTCCCACTAGAATATTCCCAGAACCTTCGACACAGAAACTAGCTTCTGTATGAACCACAGGTACGGGCATGGCTTTATCTTTAGTGATATTTCGTGCATGGAAACATTTAAAGTATTCGGTAACATTGAATCCCTGAAAATCCAACATTTCATTTTGCAGCCATGTGGCATTCTTGTTACCCTCGTAAACATTCATGCAAGCATGTGGATGTAAGGTACCCTCCTTTCCTCCTGTCCCAGGTGTATAACCCTGGTGTACTACTATATATTCTAACACTTCTTCATAATCAGACTTCGTCAGGTTCATAGCATCAGTATGATAATGTATTTACACCATGGAAAGCAACAGGAACCATGCCTCACAACCACTTAGGTATGACAGGGGTAAAGACACCAGTAAATCATTCTTGTGCATAACTGAGGGGAGTAATCCACATACCCGACAATTTGTGGCATTCGTCGTATTGTGTACTTGGTGAAGCATTTGCAGGAAGGCGTTTTCAACATATGTCTGTCTATGTCTCTCTTTATGTGATGTCAACGTAACAAACAGATGCTCAGGTGGAGACGGGGTAGTCCCTATCAAAGTGTGTACGGGATGCTGTTCTTCTAAATACCATACTACCCCAAACAGTATTATCATTACTATGAGAAGGAACACCACCACTAGTATCTTACTCCTAATAGGCCAGCCAGACCACACAGGACTACCCTGCCCTGATGGTGGTGCCGCTAGGGGCTGTTCCTCCTCCATGGCAGCACGGCCAAATGGGTACATGTGAAGAGCCTTTTGGAACTGGAGCCACAAGAATACAACCGACCAGAGGGGCACAAGTTACCAAGCGTCCGTCTAGAGCCTCGCTGGCAGGCTCCTATCGTTCATCAACGTTGGTGCTCTGAAGCACTCCCTCGAGGTGGCTGCGCGATCGCGGCCCTTGCTGGAAACAAATCCTTCTTCTTTCAGGATAGGGCACCCTCCCTCCAGGGCAAGTACACTCAACGATCCTGTCCAGTGTCTAGGGCAGTGCACCAGTGTGGTTCACCCTAATCTGACGCAGGCACTGTAGACATAGTATCTACACCCTAATTTCAAGTCCTTCCCTAACTCCTGGACTGTCCCTCTGGCGCACTGTCCTTCTTTCGGGGGCGCAAGTTGTACCTGTCAACTCCAGGCACGGTTTCATCAACAAAAAGGGGGTGAAACTCAGGCTCAGAAAGGCATGGAGACTCAGGTGCCTGTGGATCAGATGGGGGAAGAAGCTGGGGCTGCCCTTATCTCCGGAGGGACCGCCTCAAGCAGGGCGGCATCACTCTCTGCTTCCGTCTGCGCCCACCCCAACCGGGCGTCAGAGAAGGGAATAAAGCGGGGCACCCTTTCCCCTTCTTGGTCAGCAATGCCGTCGAGTACCCACTTGTCATAGGGAAGTGGGAGAGGAACCTTCTTGCAGTGGGTACCACGCATCCAGTTCTTCCAGCCGTCGAGTTTCACCGCCGTTCTAGTGGCAAGGAGGACCAACAGTGGGCCTTTCCAACGAGGCTCCAGGCAGCTCTTCCTCTGGAAGTTCTTGACGAGGACGTAGTCTCCGGGCTGTAGCTGATGCCCGGGCCCCTCTGGTACCGGCCACAGTGTCTCCTGAATCTCTTGATGAAGAGAACGAAGATCTTTAGTTAACTCGTACAGGTAGTCTACAAGCAAAGGGTTCTCTATCTCAGAGAAGCGCTTGGGCCTTGGAACGCCCCAGATATTGGCAGGGCGGCCAAATACTACCTCATATGGGGACAACCCTGTCCTAGAGTGTGCCGTCGCCCTGGTGGATAACAAGGCCAAGGGCAACGCATCTGGCCATCGCAATCCTGTGCTTTCTTGTATCTTTGCTAACTTCAGTTTGAGAGTACCATTGTACTTCTCAACCAGACCTGCTGACTGGGGTGGTTAGCTGCATGAAATTTCTGCTTGATGTGCAAACCTTCGCACACCAGTTGAATGACCTTTGAATTGAAGTGACTTCTGTTGTCACTCCAGATCAAAGGCGGCAATCTGAAGCGCGGGAAGAACTCTTTGATGAGTTCCTTCACCGTCGCCATAGCCGTATTCTCTTTAGTGGGGTAAGCTTCAATCCATTTACTGAATGCACAAATCACTACCAGCACATACTTCAAATTGTTGACTCGTTCCATTTCGATGAAATCCATCTGGAGAACCTCGAAAGGGAAGGAAGGCGGTGCAAAGTTACCAGAGGGTGTAGGAGTACCTTTCCCAGGATTATGTGTCATACAAATCATACAGTGTTTCACTAAATGAGTGGCTGCTTTGGAAATATTGTAATTCTGCCACACTGGGTCCAACACCTTACATATTCCCTTGACGCTAATGTGGGCTGGGCCATGGGCCATGGTAACCACAGGAAGTACATAGGCATTAGGTAACATACATCGCTGTTTCTCGGACTTATCAGTCCAGCACCCATCCTCATCCAGACGCCCTGTACTCTCCTGCCATATTGCCAATTCGTCTAGGGTCACCTCGCTTTGTATCTCCATGGCATTTTCTATTGTGTCTTCGAATATTCCATTGTCTGGGACCCACCTAGCAGGACCTGCCACAAACATCTTTTTCATCTTTGATCTAGCTGTCTCTTTAGCTGTTTGATCAGCAAACGCATTTCCTCTCCCAACATCATCTATTATTGCTTTGTGGGCACTATATTTTATTATTGCTAACTTATCGGGAAGTGTTAGAGCGGCCAAGAGTCTATGTATCAATGGGCCATTCTGTATTCATAATCCATGTGATGTTAAGAACCCTCTCTCCGCCCAGAGGCATCCAAAATTATGGGTGACCCCAAAGGCGTACTGGCTGTCAGTATAAATATTGACAGTCAGTCCCTCACTCAACTCACAAGCCCGAAGAAGGGCAACCAGCTCTGCAGCTTGAGCTGATTGGTATGGGACACGGGATGTCTCAACGATAGTGTGCAATGTTGTAATTGCATATGCTGCAGTGGTGGTGCTATCTGGTAGTTTGAAACAAGAGCCAACGACATAGTTTCCCTTGGGGTTCAGATAGGGGAACATCAGTCAGGTCTACCCATCCTTTCGTCTCCTCTTCCGTTCTGTACACACAATCATGTGTATCTGTGTCATTACTCCTGTCCTGTCCTGTCCCACCACCTCAGGCACAAACCACCCCCCCTTCCAATCCTACTGCCAGTTCCTTGGACACGGACTTCCCCCTAAACATAGTACACTCACCTCCCTTGGTCCCAAAACCCACTACACCGCAACCTAATCTCTTGACTAGAAGCAACAACGACCCCTCACCTCACGTCCAATCTATCCCTACTCCTACTACTAATGCTACCTTAGGGACTCCCTTTCCTTTGCTTTCCTCCTCTAACTCTCTTCCCATTGCTCAGGACGCTACCTTTGGGCCACCCTCTCCTCTGAAATCCGCTAAACCTACTGCTTCCTCTTGCTCTACGCCCAGGGCTCAGGATACTACCTGTGGACCACCCCTTGGACATACTCAAGGGTGTACCCCTCAACCGCCGCTTATGATCCCTGACGCCATCCTTACCATTCACTCTACTCCTTTGGAGCCCATAACTGAGCTTAAGCAGGGGTCCATCTCCCCCTGCAAAAGCTGTATGGAGAAGGGGCATCTCCCTGCACCTTATACTGGACGGTCACCTGATGGTGTCAGTCTTCGGCGGATTGAGGAACAATTGGCCGAACTGAAGCGGGACCTCCTCTCTGTAAATGACAACCTCCAGATCCTCCTACAATGCTCAATAAAAAATTAAAAGTTCCTCACACCATATCCGCCCGTGGGATCGGTTCTGCCCTCGCACCCTGCAACTAATTTAAATGGTGGAATGGAAAGGTCCTCGGTTACCTGCCCGAACTACCCTCGAGGGCCCGCTCCCCCTCCTCCCTACCTCCACTCCAGACCCTGTAGTTTACAGACGCAGGCGTCTGAGGTTGACACGCTCGCACTCTCACTTTCTCATGAGGACTACTCAATCTCGCCTAGCTCCATACCCACTATCTCCTCTGATCCTGATAGAGAACCGAGTGTTAACTTGAGATCCTTGAATAAGGATAACTTACTTCAGGTAGTCACTTCACACCTAGTGGAAGCAACTACAGATTCCCATATCAAATCGATGCTTCTCAACTGCAGATCAGCAGTGAAGCACGCAGCAGATATCTCCGAACTCATCTTATCACAAGAATTAGACCTCCTGATTCTTACGGAAACATGGCTCAATGACTCTTCCTCCCCAATACTTGACATTTTAATTCCTCCTGGCTATGACATTGTCAGATGTGATAGGGCTATCAAAGCTGGGGGGGGGATTGCCTGCATCCATCGGTCCAGCCTCGTTTTGAAGCAGACTCATAAGGACTCGATGTCCTCCTGTGAGCTACTGGTCGCTGAAATTTGGAACAAGGGCAAGATTGTCTGTGTGCTTCACTCGATCTACCATCCTCCTGGGGACAACAACTTACTCTTCGTAGAACAATTAATGGAATCCATCTCTGCCAGTTCAGCCCTCCATCCTAATCACATCTTCCTCGGTGACTTCAACCTTCACTGGAATGACTCTAATGATCCAGTAGTCTGTTCTCTTAAGTCTTTCCTCTCTGACCTCAACTATATACAGGCCTGCAACGGTCCTACCCACTGCATGGGCGCTACCCTTGACCTCATCATAGCTAGGGAGCACATTATTCAGCTAGATGACATAGTACCATGTGATTGGTCGGATCATCTCCAAATCTCCTTTCGCATTCAGGAGAAGGTATTGCTTAGACAAGGGCAACCACTCAAAAACAAGCAATTGTCTCGTAACCTGAGAGATATCAACATCTCTAACCTTTCCATCTTGAGCAAGAATCTACTTGAACCTCCAACTACCATGAATAATTTGGAAGAGTTGACGGATCATTACTTCAACACTATGTTTAATATTCTCGACTCTGCAGCCCCGAAGCTACTTAAAAGGATTCCCTGCAAACAATCCAAACCTTGGTTCAATGGTACCCTTAATGACGAACGTCGCAAGCTGAGGCTCTCTGAGAGACGTTGGAGAAATGCCCCCTCCACTTCTAGCCTCGAACAGTTAAGAAAGATGAGAAGCTCTTACAACAAACTCATTCGCATCACTAAATCAGATCATTTCAGAGATCAGCTTGACAGCGCTAAAAACCGTCCCAGGAAACTGTTTGATATAATCAAACAACAGGCTAATCCTATTCCAGCAATCAAAATCGCTGGACCCAGTGAGGAGGACTTCTCAGAGCACTTCGCTGAAAAGTCTAGAAGTATTGAACGGGAACTGCAACGGGCCGCTGAGAATTTGTTGTCTATGAGTTTCGAGGGTTTGCCTGGTTACACGGCAGTACACACCCAAAATCAATGCCTGTACACACCCAAAAACAATGCCTGCTGGAATACATTCCGTCCTCCAGACATGGAGGAGCTGTCACTTTCCCTGGCTTCTCTGAAACCTTCCAACCATTTCAAGGACCCACTCCCCGCCAAGCTGCTCAAAGACCTCAACTTGGCAGTTCTGCCTCTCTGGTTCAGGATCATCTAGCAATCTCTCTTACAGGGGAGGATTCCCGACTGCCTTAAAATGGGGCAAGTCACACCCATCCCCAAGAAGCCCAATGCAGACCTTACAGATCCCAGTAACTTCCGTCTGATCACCAACATCATGTCCCTAGCGAAACTGCTCGAGAAATGTGTTCAAACACAGCTTTGCGACCACATTGAGAAATTTCAGCTCCTAGACCAACATCAATCAGGCTTTAGATCAGGTCATAGCACAGAAACAGCGCTAACTCACATTGTTGATGACGCATTGAGAGCTCTGGACCAAGATACACCATGTCTTCTAATCCTTCTGGCCTTGTCCTCTGCTTTTGACACTATCAAACATGATAACCTGATTAACCTTCTTCAATACAGGATGGGGCTATCGGGCCCTGTCCTAAATTGGTTCTCCTCTTTCCTGCATAACCGAACACAAAGAATCAAAGTCAACCAATCTTTGGCGGCCAGCACTTCAGTCTCTATTGGGGTGCCTCAAGGTTCTGCACTTTCGCCCACGCTCTTCAACCTATGCATGGAACCTCTAACTGCCATTCTAAATGACTCAAACATTCAGTACCACATGTACGCCGATGACACTCAACTGTATTTGAAGATCTCCTCTCCAGATGACATTAAAACTCTTAACGGAGCGCTTCAAAGAACTCAATAACGGCTAACACATAACCACCTATTACTTAACTCTCTCAAAACTGAATTTCTCCTGATTTCCCCATGCAGCCACGAGGCCCCCACGCAAAACTGGATCAAAAAAATCTCTGCACTCAACTGCACCCCGCATTTGGTGGACTCCGCCTGCTCTTTAGGGGTCACCCTAGACAAATTTCTAAACATGCAAGGGCACATCAGTGCAACCATTAAGAGTGCCAACCATCAGCTCAACACTCTTAGGAAAATCAAACCGTTCCTTCCTCCAGAAGACATGCAATCATCAGTCCAATCCTTAGTTATATCACGAGTAGAATATGGCTTGGTGACCCTAGCTGGTCTTCCTAAATCAAGGTTAGCGCCGCTAAGAGCTACTCTGAACGCCTCTGTCAGACTAATCACAGGTTCAAGAAAGCATGATCATATCACACCTGACCTAATCCAGCTTAACTGGCTCCCCATTGAAGCTAGGATCCGCTTCAAGATAGCCTGCCTGACACATAAAGCTATACATTTCAATATCCCCGTTTACCTGGCAAAAAAACTTGAGTTCTCCGGATCCAGAAGAAACCTAAGAAGTTCCAATACCCTACTACTGAAACCACCGAAATTCAATAAAAAAAGAACTTACAATCGTACCTTCTCAGGACTGGCTCCAAGAATTTGGAATGCCCTACCAACAGAGATCAGAGCCAATCCTTCGACTGCCTCATTCAAAAACAGGTCAAATGGCTACTATTGGAAGAACTGCATCAACAATAGCCTCCATGTCATTTGCTAGTCAATTACCTGCATTCTCGACAAGCATTTTTACTTTGTTGTGTTGAAATTTATGCTTGACAATTTACTTTCACTTTATGTTTGTAACTCGTGCTTGACAATCATTCTCACTTGGGGTTTAAACGTATCTCAGCTGTCTTTAAAGTAAGGCGATGATGAATCTGCTCGGCCTCATCTGGGTGGGCTGTTTATTGTTCGTTCATTTTCTACCTACTCTTCCCCTAGCGTCCTCATTTATTTTATGCCTCAGGTTCCTCTCATGTTGCCTTATAGGGTGTGCTTGGGTGTTTTATTGTATGCTTAACAATTTACTTTCACTTTATGTTTGAAACTTGAGCTTGACAATCCTTTCTACTGGGGGTTTAAACTTATTTCGTTTGTCTTTGAAGTAAATCTATGATGAAACTGCTTGGCCTCATCTAGGTGGGCTGTTATCTGTTTGTTCCCTTGCTACCTACTCTTCCCCTAGCACCCTCATTTACTTTTTGCTTCCGGTTCCTCGCATATTTCCTTTTTTGTAAGTGTACTTATATTGTCTCTGTACGTATACGTCAGCTTTCCTCTTTGTACAGCGCTCTGATACCCGGTTGGGTCTTGTTCGCGCTTTATAAAACATTTCAAATAAATTACTCGTCGAAGGGAGGGGTAGTAACGTGGCTGGGTTCAGAGTGGCACATCTTTTGATGGTAATGTGCGGAGCAAACAAGGTTAGTTCATATCCAGTTAGACGTGCACTAGTAAGGTGCTGTGTCTTTGTCTTATTCAAAAGCGTATCCACAGCATGAGGTACCATTACTGTGAGATCAGTATCAAGAACGAGCCCCGCCGATTGTTTGATAGAAACTGCTACCGCCGCCGCAGCTCTCAGGCAGCTCGGGAGAGCTCTGGCGACGTTATCTAGTATAGCACAAAAATAAGCGCAGGGTCTTTGCTTACCACCAAAACCCTGTGTTAAAACAGAGAGCGCGCAACCATCCGCCTCATATACGTAAAGCACAAAAGGCTTCTGGTAATCCGGAGTACCAAGCACAGGAGCAGAGCAAAGTGCAACCTTTAATTGCTCAAAAGCTTGCTGGCATGCAGATGTCCAAGGCAGGGGTTCATGCACTTCTTTGGTGGTCAGGTAAAGGAGGGGTTTTGTTAGTAAGGAATAATTGGGAATCCAGTGTCGACAATATGAGGTAATACCAATAAATGCACGTACTTCACGTTGGGTCTTAGGAACAGGCATATTAAGTGATAGCAGCTATGCGCTCAGGTGTTAGTCTGCGACCCTCCTTCGACAGTAGGTGACCTAAGTAGGTGACCTCCTGTCGACAATATTGAAATTTGCAAAGGGACACCTTATGGCCATGGCGTGCCAAATGCAACAGCAATTTAACAGTGGCATCTTTACAGCCATCCTCAGTATCAGAGGCCACAAGGAGGTCGTCAACGTACTGCAATAGCACATTACCAGTGGGAAGTACCAAAGAATCCAATTGAATTTTTAAAGCTTGACTATAGATACTAGGACTTTCTGTATAGCCTTGAGGAGCACGACAGAATCTAAAGCTCCTGCCAGCTAGGACAAATCCAAATAGATATCTGCTATCTGTATGAATTGGAATGCTAAAGAAAGCATTCTTCAAATCAATCACGGAAAAGAATTGTGCTGATGGGGGAATCATTGTCAATATCGTGGTAATGTCTGGGACTACAGGATATTGGGGCACTACTATTTTATTAACCTCTCCGAGGTCAATTACAAAGTGATAAACATCAGGATGAGCATTAGAAGAGTCCAAGGGTGTCTTCTTGAGAATCGGAAGGATAGGGCTATTACACACATTCGCCACTGTCTCCTCAACCACACCAGACTTAATCAAATCCTGTATTACTTGCAACAAGGCCTTTTCTCCTGCTTGTGAAATCTTATACTGGGGAATACGTGGCAATACAGCATTGTCTTTGATCTGAATAGAGACCGGCGGGATCTGGAGTAACCCCACATCCGTGTCTCCTGCTGCCCATAAGCTACGGGCACCTCTTTGAATTCAGGGGGGAGGGGTGCGTCCTTTGCAAAGCATTGTTTTGCACAAGCCACTTGTGGCCCAACGGTCATGTAAACACCATCTGGAGAACAAAAGATGGTGGCATGTAATCTCTTCAACAAATCCAATCCCATCAAATTCTCCCCACAATTTGTCGTTAACTGGAACGGCGAATCCACCGTAAAGGGACCAATAGTCAGAGCAAGAGGTTTGGAAATTGGGTGAACAACCGGCATGCCTGAGAAACCTACCAAAACATTGTTTTGGCCAGACAGAGCTGCCCCTGGGACCAGCGAACGAGAAACAGAGGTATTCATAGCACCCGTGTCAAGTAAGAACGTCTTGGGCGTGCCTTGCAAATCCGCAGTGACATAAGGTCCCCGCTGGTCTACAGGCACCGGAACCGGTCCCTTACCCTGTCCCTGGCTGTCCTAGCTGTGGGACATCCCATTCACTTCGGCCATGTCATAGTCGTCATGATAGTACTGCCTTCCCTGAGGTTCGTCGAAATAGTTCTTGTTCCGATGAGCATACAATGTATCCTCAGACTGCCCCTCTTTTCGGCCCCTCCTCCTCTACCACGTCCTCTAAAACCCCTACCTCTCGGGGCCTCAACTTTCTGCAGCAACTCCGGACACTCACTTTGCCAATGCCCCTCCTTTCTACAGTACGCACATTGGTTGTACCCCCCGGCACACCCGATGTACTATTCCGGTCAGACCGGGACCCCCGCTGGGCCAGACCTGAACCCCTTCCTCTTCCATTCCCCCTCGCCACGTGCTGCATCAACACCCTCGTCTTCAACTCCTTTGACTTTTTCTCCACCTTCTCTTTGTCCTCATTCTCTCTATGCTCGTAGTACTGTGCCATACTCAAAATTACTGACGGGGATGAGGTGGTCCAAGTACTTTCCGATGCCTGCAACCTAGTCGCAATCTCGGGAAGCAAATTAGTGACAAACCTGTTGACGAACAAACGAACACCACCCTCCTGCGACAGATCTTGATCACTAAAATGCAGAAACACCCCTTCAAACCTAGTAAAGAAATCGGACACACTTTCATCCTTCTTCTGACGACACGCAGTCAACTTGTCCCAATCCACTTGTCTCGGCAGGATAAGGGAATGCATGTAAGTGATAATACGCCCCGGCAACGCTAATAGCTCCGCCTTCGGCTTCTCGCCGGGCTTGCGCTCCTTATCCCATGCCCTGATCTCATCCCATGTTCCACCCAATTCCACCACATTATCCTGCGTATGCATCTGCCTCCATATATCTACCGGTACCAACAGACCGAAAAACAACTCTATATCAGCTAATGTCATCACTGTGGAGGAGGCCGCCTCCGTCAATTCTTTATAGTACACAGTTGGATTTTTCCAAGGGTCCGGCAACTGTCCTTTTAGGGATATTACCTCACTCCTCTTCCAAGGAGTGTAGATCCACATTTTCTCATTCTGCTGTCCGGAGAGTGCGTTTGCCTCATGGTATCCTTTCTTGTTATTTACAGAACTTTTGCCCCTGACGAAGGGCCACATGGCCCGAAATGCATTGGGTTTTGATATAATCGGACATATATCTGGGATTGAGAAACTATTCATTTTCCCATTGAATGATATGAGGATTTAAATATCATACTTGAACAACATAAATCAATTAAAAAGATTTGGACATATTGAACCTTGTGACTCTTCAATACTCACCCACTTCTCGTGGATTCTCGTTGTGCTCAGGGGGACGCCCCTATTCAGGTGGCGCTACTTCATTTGTTACTAAACAGAATAGGGCCAATGCCATGCTTGACGTATACATCAAAATTTGGGGTACCGTCTGGAGGCGCAGCCTGCCTCTCTTCCAATCGAGCTTCAGTAGAACAACACCGACATCCAAAACACCCTAACTTGCTTAGACAAGGCATCTTAATATAAGACACATGAACTTTCCTAAATGGACAAATATAACACCAACCAACAAAACGGTCCAAAACCAAATCGAAGCAGTCAGAAAACTGCACCCTGCAGTCCGCAGACTGTACCAAGACAAGACAGTCCAAAGACTGTACCAAAACAAGAAGACAGGCTCTAGCCCCAGACCTTTTCAAGAATAAGCCGAATTTCCAGTTGGCCTGGTAGACTGTTCACAAATACTCTGTGTCCTTTAAGGGTCCGCAAACCCACCAAGATCAAGACAAGACAGTCCGGAGACTGTACCAGACACAGCCCGTAGGCTCGTGCCATTCAACCATGGCGCCACATTTTCCAAGAATTCAAGTCACTCACCTGGTGCACTCAGGTCAAGCAATATTATTCTCCACTGCCGACTCTTCGGACCAAACGGTCAAATCCAAGGTTCCGCCTTCTCAGGACTCCGTCTGGTGACCACTAGACGAGGATTCATCCATTCAGATGGGCGGGGCAGCCAAGAGAACCAGGCTCTTATTGTGTGGGGATCCCCGATCCGCCCGACCGACCGGACGCAACCCCGACCCTACAACCCGATTACGGGCGAGTCCCTGTTCGGGCGCCAACTGAAGGAAGTGACCAGAAAAGGGCCACCCGGGTTATCTACAACCTCCTAATCGCCTTCCACAAAATGAAGAGTCGTTCAGACAGTAGAGAATACAAACAGTTGTTTATTAGCAATACTCTGCAGAGGAGTCCAATTTGACCTGCACCCTAAGATGTCTGCCGAGGGACTAGCCCCCCAACAGTCTGCAACGCATAACATTCCTCCCAAGGACCTCCCAACCACGCCCACAATGGAAAGTTACCGGCTGAGGCCGAATATGAACAAAGGAGGCACAGAAGGATGGGCTACCACCTGCTAGATGGGTACACGCTATCACTATCTCAAGGTTGCCGTGCTGGGTTTCAGCGTCTCCTTACGTGGGAACAGAGCTACACACAAGGATAGGTATGCGAGGGCAGAATGGTCTATTCATTAGCAAGTCAGAAGGCAACTTTGAACAGAAAAGAAAATAATAACTGAATACAGTGTTCTGCTGAGGCAAGCAATACGAATAATGAGGCCTAGTACAGACAGCCTAATAGGGATTACGAAATTCAAAATGGAGTCACACTCGCTAACTGAAGCTCGCACATTGCAGGGATAACTCAGTGGGTTGCATAACGTGGATACGAATGGTGTCTAATTTAGCCGCACACTGCTAACCTAATATAACGTAGAACAAGTGTATAGCGAGAATGGGATTTTCAAACCTAACAAGAGTCATGACCCTGGAGTCTTACAAGATAATCTCCTGTTTTTTTGTTTTTTGGGGATTAGACAGAATTGCAAAAACAGGACCATTTTTTTATGAGATCAACGAGTTGGTTAAAATGATAACTGACAGAGGCAGGTTTGATTAAAAGGGCCATAAAATCGACTGGAATGTGCCAGCACATTTACACCAGCAAGCAACAAGATGCAGAAAATAATCAGAAACATTTGCACATGCTCTCCAGCTTAAGTACTTGAACCGCCATTGTTTACTTTTAAATGAAATAAAAACATTAAAGACTTTGTGTTCAGAGTCCATAGAGAATGAGTGAATGAATGAAAAGCCACTTGTATCGCGCACTTTTACTCCAAGGAGTATCCTGGTGCTCTGCACACAAGCCTTCCCTGCCAAGTATAGTCCCCACCAATTGGTCCTGATTAAAGAGCCACGTTTTCAGTTTTGACTGAACACAGAGCAATGGTAATGGTTTGTATCAAACAGCAATGGTTCGTAAAGCAAATGAAAGCTTGTTTCAGACGGATGGCCCTGGAAAAGAGATGGGCCTACCCTCAGCTCTGGAATACCCTATCCTAAGGATTTTGGCCAGGAAGGGTATTTGTGGATCGAAGGTCCCTTGAAGGAGCATATAAGCTAATTCTTGCCCTAAGAGAACAAAAAACAGACGACTTCATTACAACACAATGGGGATTACCACCCACAAAAGGACACTATTGGTGTGGGCGGTTTCAGGCTTCTAGGTTTAGACTGAACACCTACATTCTTGAGTTTGGGGGACATTGATGCACTCTAACATTTTTTTTAACTGTAATAATACAAAACAAGTGTCAATGTCCTCGTCTGTATATAGTGAACACAACACAGGTGGTAAAACAAAGAATCTGCCAACACAGGATAAGAATAAGATGTGGATTCCTTACAGACCCCCTGGTTGAATATTACAGAACATTTAAACACACAGAAAATGATCTGTAATGGCATATGGGTCAATTAATGAGCGAAGATTCAAGAGAAGGTAACCAGAACTATCAAATAGGGGTGTACATGGATGGATTAATTACACACAAAAGTGCATGGACTCAATATCGCATCTGAATCGAGCAACGTGACGATGCTGAGATGACTATATTTCTTCTTTCAGATGTTATTATAGATTGATTTCTGGATACTGAAAACCAACATATGGACTAAAAAGCATGTAGTCACAGACTATCTGGATACGACCGGAGATATATATGTTTCACAAAGAGAGTTGTGTGTTTAATAGGGATGAAACCATGGATTTATCACTTTCCCTATTATGTGCAAACAGATATCCATTGAATTGTGTATCAGTTACTACCTATGACGCTTTCCAATGACCACTGAATTATGCAATGTTAAGAACTAATAACCAGTATACTTCCCTTATACAGATTAAAGAATTGTACTAATGACCAACAATCCGCACTTTAGATACATTTTGTATGTGTTATGACATATCTTGTTATAATAAACATATACCTGGGCATTCATGTACGATTAAAGTCTAACGTAGATCAGTAGGACAGCATACTGTTTTATTTCCACAAACCTCTGAATTGTTTGGTATACTATGACATGTTCATGTACACACCACATGTCACCGGTATTCACATGTGAGTAAATTGTAGTAAGACAACACAGTAAAATTTTAGTTTCCTGGGATACTTGTATGGAGTTGTATATGCCTAATATGCAGGTCCAGATGCCAAAGCGTTTACCTGGTAAGCCATATTCTGATGACAAACGTGCCCTTTATGAACTACTGTCACACGTTTCATAGAAACAAATGCACAAATTACATGCAGTAAATTACTCTTTTGATATGGATCCAGGGTTGACTCTCAAGACCACACTACTCACCACTTTCTCAGTTAATCAATTTATATGTCAGGAAGCAAGTATGTACATACTACCGTGATGGCAGCCCCAGATGCTAGGCGCTGGTGCAGCTGCTCTCGCCGTCAGCCATTCTTGGGTTCAGCACACATCTATAAATACCTGTGGTTGCAACTATATTGGTTCAGATGCCATGTCTTGAACTGTTGATTCTCTTCCAGCTGTCTTCCCTCTTATATTGATATGACCAACTCTAGTAAGCTCTTGGATACATTTACCGCACACTGCTCCTTTTTTTAGTTTCACCTGCTGCTTGTGAAATTTCTTGTATTTAATATATCTTAAAAGGGGGCTCTTATCAGTTCCCCTCGCTGAATTCCTGTGTTCATTCGCTTTTGTGTGGAACTTTCTTTTGGTTAACTTCCCCTGACTGCACACATTTACGATACTTCTACTAAAGCTGTTCACACTGTTTAAGCCCCATTCACTGTCAAGATAAGATCTCTTTCCACGGAAAGGGCAGATAGCTTCTAACAGTATGCGGGAATGCTAGCTTTTTATTACTTAGTTGTATAAAGCAGATGCTTTAGCTGTAGAACGTTTGTGGCATTTCATATTCATGCCTCAGTACATTTCTTTGCACTTTGTAGGCATTATCGGATCGATTTTTTTCAACTTAATCTATTTGGTCATTATGATCAAATTCTATATGTTGTAATACACATTGCACATTAAAAACAAAGTTAATATACAAGTGCTATGCTATATTTTACTCCTAACAACCAGTCACAAGTGTAGTTACTTTGCAGACAACAAGGTCATGATTTGAATGGTGCAGCAGTTGCAGTAGCACCGGGCCCAAAAGTTGTCAGAACTCCTCTAAACACATAATATTGCTATATTTTACTACAAAAGCTCTAGGGACCCCACTAAACCCAGATCATTGCTAAAATTTAAAACTAAACAGGTAGCCACAAGTGCAGTTACCTTGCAGACAACAGGGTCATGATTTCAATGGTGCAGCAGGTGTAGTGACACCAGGACCAAAAGCTCTAGGCACCCCACTAAACACCTAAAAGTGCTATATTTTACTACTAAATAGGCAGTCTCAAGTGCAGTTATCTTGCAGACAACAGGGTCATGATTTGAATGGTGCAGCAGGTGCAGCAGCACCAAGGGCAAAATATGTCATAACTCCTCTTAACACCAAATATTGCTATACTTTACTATTAAACAGGCAGTCACAAATGCAGTTATCTTGCAGGCACTAGGGGCATGATTTGAATGGTGCAGCAGGTGCAGTGACACCGGGCCCAAAAGTTGTCAGAACTCCTCTAAACACATACTATTGCTATTACATCAATTCATTCTATTATTTCCCTCTTTCATTTTTCAAAATGTTGCTATTACTTACCAGCACTATACCTTTAGTAACAGCATAATATATTGCCTTTTTGTACATAAACAAGTCATAACACTTTAACAGACTTTCGGTAACTTATATTGTACAACTACTCAGCAAGCTATAACTTACAATAAAAAACAGCTTATTATTAATTACATCAGCGAAACCTAATGCATTTACCAATGCTTGTTTTAGATTGTTTGCAGCAAGTCTTCTCAACAATGTAAATTGTATTCATAGCCTCAGTAATTCTAATTCTAAGGGGAACTTCTGATTCTGATATTGACGGGTAAGTCATTTTATTCACATGCCCCTTTTTTATTGGTTTTGATACTGTGGGTGTACAGATGATTGAATTGTTTGCTGCTGAATATTTTTACCTCCTTCTCATCAACAGTGGCATGACCATATTTTACATTTTAACCTAACCACATTTTCCAGCATCTGTAAGTAATGAGTGGCATTGGCACAGAGGCAAGCATGAGCACTTATAATTAGATTGTAAAAAGGTTCTCTTATTTCTCCATTTAAGACATAACCAGAGGGTACGCTATTACCCCGATGAGACCCACTGACTTAGGCTAGAAAGGGCAGAAACTTCAACATGATTACACTGAGACTGGGTGTAGGACTTGGCCCTTTTTGCAGGGTCATCCCTGAAACTTTTTGCCTTCCTCCTGTATTTTCTCTGACCTGTTTTTGTTGGTTTTATGACTCTGGGTACTTTACCACTGCTGATCAGTGCTAAAGTGCATATGCTCTCCCTATTGTAAATTGATGTATGGATTAGTGACTCCATGATTGGATTATTTGATTTACTTGTCAGACCCTAGTATAGTGCACCATGGGTGCCCAGGGCCTGTAAATTAAATGCTGCTAGTGGGCTTGCAGCACTGGTTGTGCCACCCACAGAAGCAGCTTGTGAAGTGTGTCTCAGGCCTGCCATTGCAGAGCCTGTGTGCAGTCTCTGACTGCCATGTCGACTTGGCAAGTGCACCCACTTGCCAGTCCCTAAACCGTCCCTTATCTTCATATCAGACACCCCTAAGGTAGGCCCAAGGGCAGGGTGCATTGTAAGTATAAGGTAGGACATGCCCTGGTGTGTGTGTGGCATGTCCTAATAGTGAATTACAGCCATTTTCGTTTTTCACTATTGCAAGGCTACCTGTTCCCCATAGGCCAGAATGGGCAGTTTGATTATTACATCTTATAATCCTAACTGACCCAGGGAACATGGTAGAAAAACGAATTTAGTATGCCTGAACTCAGAATGATAAAATACATCTTTTAGTGAAGTTGGTTTTAACATTCTGTGTTTGAAAATACCACTTTTAGAAAGTGGGTATTTTCTTGCCTAACTATCCAAGCCTGCCTCTGCTAGGTTGTGTATTGTGTGCCTGGTTTTGTGAGTGACAGGGGCTGGGGGATTCCAGGAGACAGGGTGAGTCAGCACAGGGCTGAATAGAGAGATCTGCATGTAGATGGGTGGGAGGAGTTGCACCTGGGACCTGAATAGGGCTGTGCCTTCCCTCCACAATGCTGGCTCCACCTCCTGTGGTGCGTCTCTTGTCCCTGGCCTACACTGTGAAAGGAAAGAAGGAGTCTTGTCAACAAAGTGCTCCAAGACTGACAAGAACTGGTTTGGACTAGGCACAGGCCCCTCTGCCTTCAGAGGACAAAGGATTTAGGGGTATAAATATTGGGGCCCTGAGCCCAGAACTTGAGATCACTTCTGGAACAACAAGACGAACCTCTGCCAAGGAGAAGAACCAAAGGAAGCTGTAGGAGTTGGACTGCCCCCCCCTGCCAGTGTGCTGTGTTGCTGGGTTGGCCTACAGTGGTGTCTTCAGTGCCAATGAGAGGAGAAAGGAACTGTGTGTGTACTTTCATCATCTTGCAGAATATTACTCCAAGGGCTTGATTTGAGCTTGCCTCCTGACCGCAGTCTCAGGGATACCAGACTTCACCCCCTTCTGTTTGCCTGCATCTGGAACTTGCTGTTCTGGTACTACAGAAGGAATTTGCAACACCGACGCCGGCGAGCGACGCAGTCTCCTGCATCGAAGCCGTGAGCGCTGCTCCGACTTGCAACGAAGACCCGATGCCGACCGCCGTGCCACATCGACGTCAGCGAGCGACATCGTAAGCCTGCCATAGCCGTGAGCGCTGCTCCGACATACGACGCCGGCCCGACGCCTGCTGCTGTGCCGCATCGACTCCGAGGCCGACATCATGGCT
The DNA here is from genome assembly GCA_963921515.1 of Calotriton arnoldi. NCBI lineage: Eukaryota > Metazoa > Chordata > Amphibia > Caudata > Salamandridae > Calotriton > Calotriton arnoldi. The sequence continues at coordinate 311,608 of CAWUFW010006996.1, forward strand.
GAGCCGATCGTCGACGTGGGTGGTCAAGAATCCATCGACATCGTGACGTTGTACGGAACCGTGGCTTCGGCGCCATCGTGACGTCACCTCCTCTCCGGTCCAGAACCGACACCTCCCCTGCCTGCGCAAGCATCCAGGTCCCAACGCATCATCTCCTCCGAAGCAAGGAACCGACGCCGCAACGCGCCAACCACGCCGCACCTCCCCGACGCCGTGAGCTGTCTTTGTTTTTGCTTTTCCAAGGTACTGTTCTTTGTGGGTCTGTTTTGACTCCGGGCCCAACGTCGTGCACCTCGCGGTCAGCGCCATACTTTGGGATTTCTTTGACCTCAACGTCGTGATAACTCCAGTTGGGGTTATTTGTTGCTAAAGACTGCTTTTAAGTGAAGAACCTATTTTTAAACCATTTCTACCATCTTGAAGTATTATTGATTACAGTATTGTGGATTTTTGTCGTTTGTGGTCTTGTGATAAATCTATATAAAGTATACTTATTTTTATAGAACCTGTGTGGTGTCCATCTGTAGTATTTTCACTGTATTACTGTATGTGTTCACAAATGCTTTACACACTGCCTCTGAGATAAGCCTGTCTGCTCGTGCCAAGCTACCAAGGGGGTGAGCAGGGGTTATTTTAGTAGTGTATCCCCTTACTCTGACTAGAAGCAAGGGTCCCTATTTGGTCAAAGGTGTATACCATTGCCAACTAGAGACCCCCAGTTCTAACACTGGGTTTTAAATATGTGCATGTAGGCTACAGAAGATGATATGACATTTTTATGCTTTTGATTGTAAAAAATCACTGTTAGAAAAGGGGGTCTCTAGTTGGCAAGGGCTTGCACCTTTGTCCAAGCAGGGACCCTTCTTCCTAGTCAGGGTAAGGGAGTTACACTCCTAAAATAACCCCTGCTCACCCCCTTGGTAGCTTGGCACGAGCAGTCAGGCTTATTCTAGAGGCAGTGTGTAAAGCATTTGCACATAACCAACAGTAATATAATGTAAGCACTACAAACGGACACCACACCAGTTTAGAAAATAACCAATATTTTTATATACTCAAGACAAGACCAAATACGATAAGAATCCACAATACAGTACTTCAAAAGTGATTACTTTGCAAGATAACTTCTTCTTTGTAGGAATAGTTCAAAAACAAAGTTCGTACGAGTCGGTAGCTCCGTCCGAGTCTACCGCGATGCTGAAAACCACTGAATCTAACAGTTCCAGCCGACCGCGTCGATACGGGCCAGCAGAGTCGTGAACAGACTCGGTCACAGTACCTTTTCTCATTGTGGCGGGCACGGAGCGTGCGAGCCGGTCGGCGTTCGTCGCGGTTGCGGTGCAAAGCGGAGCGGTGCAAGGTGCAGTGTCCCTCGATGCGGTGCAGGCAGCGGCTCGATGAGCGTCGTGCAGACGGAGTCGGTGAGTCCAAGGCGTGCGGTGCAGGGCGAGACGGTGTACGATGCGGTGCTGACAGGTTGCGATGCAGGCGACCACGCCGGAGTGCGGGAGCTGGCGTCGGACAGCGGTGCGAGTCGGAGCGGTGTGCCGCAAACATGCGAGCGGTGCCCCAAATGCGATGCGGTCACGACTGTTGAGCCAGTTGCAGCGACAGCGTCGGTCTGGTCCGGCTGGCACAGTGAAGCGGTGCGATGTGAACTGCGGTGCCCACAGGTCACGGTGCAAGCAGCGGCTCGGTGTCGATGGCGTCGGACGTCGTCGTCGGTGAGACCAGGGTTGCGGTGCGAGATGCGGACGGTGCGGTCTGCGGTGCAAACAGGACACCGGGCCAGCGATGGAGTCGGTTGCAGTTCCCTTCCTCTGTGCCAACTGAAACAGCGTTCCAGAAGCGGTACCCAGAGGCTGGTGAAGTCTTTGCAGTCCCTGAGACTTCTTAACAAGGGGCCAGCTCGGTTTCAGGCCCTTGGAGATACTCAGCACAAGTTTGTAGAAAGTTCAGTCCAGTCCTTTCGCTGCCCAAGACAGAAGCAGCAACTGCAGGCCAACCCAACAAAGCAGTCACTCAGCAAAGGGGCAGTACTCCTCCTAGCAGCTCTCCAGCTCTTCTTCTTGGCAGGTTCCTTGATTCCAGCAAGATCTAAATTCATGGGGTCAGGGCCCCAATATTTATATCCCAAATTCCTTTGTTCTCTGAAGGCAGAGAGGCCTTTGCCTGGCCCAAACCAGTTCTGGTCAGTCTTGGAGCACTTTGTTGACAAGCCTCCGTATTTCCTTTCAGGGTGCAGGCCAGGGACATCAGACGCACCACAGGAGGTGGAGCCAGCATTGTGGGGGAAGGCCCAGCCCTATTCAGGTCCCAGGTGTACTCCTCCCACCCATCTATATGTAGATCTTGCTATTCAGCCCTGTGCTGACTCACCCTGTCTCCTGGCATCCCCCAGCCCCTGTCACTCACACTCCAGACACGGAATACACAACCTAGCAGAGGCAGGCTTGGATGGTTAGACAAGAAAATACCGACTTTCTAAAAGTGGTATTTTCAAACACAGAATGTTAAAACCAACTTTACTAAAAGATGCATTTTATCATTCTGAGTCCAGGCATACTAAACTCGAATTTCTACCATGTTCCCGGGGTCAGTTAGGATTATAAGCTGTAATAATCAAAACTGCCCATTCTGGCCTATGGGGAACAGGTAGCCTTGCAATAGTGAAAACGAAGTAGGCTGTATTTCACTATCAGGACATGCCACACACACCAGGGCATGTCCTACCTTTCACCTACAATGCACCCTGCCCACAGGGGTACCTTGGGCCTACCTTAGGGGTGACTAACATGTAGAAAAGGGAAGGTTTAGGGACTTGCAAGTGTGTTCACTTGCCAAGTCGACATGGCAGCCCCAGGCTGCGCACAGGCTCTGCGTTGGCAGGCCCGAGTTACACTTTACGGGCTGTTTGCGGGGGTGGCACAATCCAGTGCTGCAGCCCACCAACAGCATTTGATCTATAGGCCCTGGCACTCGCAGTGCTCTTTACTAGGGACTGACACATAGATCAAATAGGCCAATCATGGAAATACAAATCCATACACATTTTAGACGGGAGCACTTGCACTTGCCCACTGGACAGCAGTGAGGAAAGTGCGCAGAATCATTACACCAGCAAAAACAGAATCAAAACCAGGAGGTCAGAAAGCAAAAAGTCAGGGGAAACACGCCAAAAGATGCCAAGTCTAACACATGTCCCCTCCAGCTGAAAGTAGGGAGAACTACCCAACCCCATGGGAGTTCTCTTCACTAAGGCGGAAGAACCTGGACAGACCATCTGCGTTGGCGTGTTCTGTACCAGGACGGTGTTCCACCGTAAAGTCCATTCCCTGTAGGGAGATGGACCACCTCAGCAGTTTTGGATTCTCACCCCTCATTTGCATCAACCATCTGAGGGGCCTGTGGTCCATCTGAACCCGGAAGTGAGTCCCAAACAGGTATGGTCTCAGCTTCTTCAGTGCCCAGACCACAGCAAAAGCTTCCCTTTCTATGGCACTCCACCTCTGTTCCCTGGGGAGTAATCTCCTGCTAAGGAAGACTACCGGCTGATCCAGGCCCTCTTCGTTCAGTTGTGAGAGCACCGCTCCCACACCATGCTCTGAAGCGTCAGTCTGCACGACGAATTCCTTGGAGAAGTCAGGTGCCTTGAGCACGGGCGCCGTGCATATGGCTGCCTTCAGGGCATCAAAAGCTTTCTGGCAGGACTCAGTCCAGATCACTTTCCTGGGCTGCTTCTTAGAAGTCAGCTCTGTTAAGGGGGCAACGATGGTGCCATAGCCCTTAACAAATCTCCTATAGTAGCCGGTGAGACCTAAGAAGGCTCTCACCTCTGTCTGGATCTTGGGGGGCTCCCAAGCCAGAATGGTGTCAATCTTGGGTTGTAGGGGCGCCACCTGGCCGCTTCCTACCTGGTGTCCCAAGCACACCACAGAACCCTGCCCGATCTGGCACTTACTGGCCTTGATCGTGAGGCCTGCACCTTGCAGAGCCCTCAACACTTTCTCAAGGTGCTGTAAATGTTCTTCCCAGCTGGAACTGAACACAGCAATGTCATCCAGGTAGGCGGCACTGAAATCCTCCAGCCCAGCCAACACTTGATTGACCAACCTCTGAAAGGTGGCAGGGGCATTCTTCAACCCAAAGGGCATCACCCGGAATTGGTAATGACCTTCTGGGGTTGAGAATGCTGATCTCTCCTTGGCCCCATCGGTTAGGGCAATCTGCCAGTACCCAGACGTTAAATCAAACGTGCTGAGGAACCGGGCAGCTCCCAACCGATCAATGAGCTCATCAGCTCTGGGGATGGGGTGCGCGTCAGTCCTGGTGACGGCATTGAGCCCACGGTAGTCCACACAAAACCAGAGTTCTGGAGTGGCAGCGGGCGCAGCAGCCTTTGGGACCAAGACCACTGGGCTGGCCCAAGGACTGTTGGAGGGCTCAATCACCCCTAACGCCAACATCTTAGAGACCATCTTTGATGCTGGCTCTGACCCGGTCAGTCAACCTGTAAATCTTGTGCTTCACAGGAGGGCTGTCACTCGTGTCCACGTCATGGGTACACCAGTGAGTAACACCGGGGGTCAGAGAGAACAGTGGGGCGAACTGTCCCAACAACTGGTGACAGTCCCCCTGCTGCTCCTGAGTCAGTGTAGGGGAGAGGATCACACCCTCTACTGACCCATCATGCTCCTTGGTAGACAGGAGGTCAGGGAGAGGCTCACTCTCTGTTCGACGGAGGACCGATGTGAGGCATTGACCCGGAGTGGTTCTTTGGAGTAAGTGTGACGATAAGACCACGGTCCCACAAAGGTCCCGGGTTCAGAGTAATCCTTGTGAACTCGTAAAAAGGAGTCCTCTCGGAAATGATCCCAGAGTGAAGCAATAGTGGACATTGTCCGTCTGAGTATTCAAGGTAATATACCCAATTAGGGTTTGAGACTACAAAACGAGGGACCAACACCCTGATGAATGCCAGAGCGATCCTGTTGGACGCATAGAATTGGCAGAAACATGTTGGTATTCGCAGTAGGGGTATAGGGGCCTTTACCTCCCCTGAATACCCCATTATTCTATTTTTAATCCTACCAAGGGGCGACAGGAATAAAGAATGATCACGGTTGCCCGTTAGGTAGTTTTAACTATATGTGTCTGCACTTTTTGGTCCCGTTCTCAAGGGAATATTCTTTCCTATGTTTGTCATTGTCGTATGTGTTCTTTTATATATACTGTACCTTCACCACTAATCTTCATTCACACAAAATATTATTTGCGCTCCACTCAGTGTGTTGGTCTGCACCTGGGTGTTTGACGCGGCCCTATGATGAAGCATGACACTGCAAAGTGTGTGAGGGCAGTATTAAGACATTTTTTGTCTTTCCCTGTTTCTTGTTGTCCTTGTGATATGGACTAGTGGTCAGTGTACGTAGGAGGTTTCGTGGAGTTCAGTACCTCCTGCAATTTTCGTTTTGTGTAGTCCTTCTCTGTTGTGTGAGATTTCAGTGACGGTAGGGGAGTCAGAGAAGGCTAATTCCCTTGTCTCTTCTTTGTGATTTTGAGAGGCTCACTCTCCTCTTCCAATCCATCATCTGTCGCCAAGAGCATACTCACTTCGGACCTCTCGAAGTGGGGCTTGAGGCGGTTCACGTGAAGGACCCTCAAGGGGTTCCTTGGAGTCTGCAAATTCACCAGGTAGGTGACGTCACTTTTGCGCTCCACCACCTCATATGGCCCAGTCCACTTGTCCTGCAAGGCACAAGGTTCCACTGGGGCCATGACCCACACTTTTTGCCCAGGTTGAAATTCGACCAGAGTGGCATTCTGGTCATACCACCTCTTCATTTCTTCCTGGCTTGCTTCTAGGTTCGCCTGAGCGAGTTTCCTGAAGCGGGCAGTTTGGTTTCTAAAGGCCAGCATGTAACTAAACACATCCTGGGAGTTTTCCTGGGAGCTGCCTCCCAGCCTTCCTTTACCAAACTCAGAGGTCCTCTGACAGGGTGGCCATACAGGAGCTCAAAGGGACTGTACCCAAGAGACTTCTGAGGCACCTCCCTGTATGCAAAGAGTAGGCATGGCAAGAGGACGTCCCACTTACGCCTCATGGGTTCTGTTAGACCCTTGATCATGCCTTTCAAGGTCTGGTTGAATCTCTCCACCAGACCGTTTCCTTGTGGGTGGTAAGGAGTGGTGAACTTGTAGGTTACACCACACTCCTTCCACAGGGATGTCATATACTTGGATATGAAATTGGTCCCCCTGTCAGAAACCACCTCTCTGGGGAAGCCCACACGGGAAAAGATCCCCATTAACGCCCGGCCCACCACTGGCGCCGTCGTTGTCCTGAGAGGGATTGCCTCCGGGTACCGGGTGGCATGGTCCACCAAGACCAGGATGTACCTGTTGCCCATGGCTGTCTTGGGATCCAGTGGCCCCACAATATCCATCCCTACCCTTTCAAAGGGTGTTCCAACAACAGGAAAAGGTTGGAGAGGAGCTTTGACCTTCCTCCCACTCTTACCACTTGCCTGGCAAGTTTGGCAAGACCTAAGTGTGCATCTCACTGCCTTCGCATTTGGGGCCAAAAGAAGTAGGTGACAAGCCTGTCAAAGGTCTTGTCCTGCCCCAAATGTCCTGCCAAAGGCACGTCATGAGCCAGACCCAGTAGGAAGGTCCTGAAGCGCTGGGGTACCACCAGCACACGGGCTGACCCAGGCTCAGCAACCTTAGGCTTACTGTATAGGAGACCATTCTCCCAGTAGATCAGATGTGACCCGGACTGATTACTAGCTGCCTGGTCTGCAGCCTGCCGCCGCAGACCCTCCAGAGTAGGGCACTCGCTCTGCTCCCGGCAGAACTCCTCCCTGGTGGGACCCCCTTCTTGCTGCCAATGGGTCAGCTCAGAGATGTCTCCCAGTTCGGCTACCTGCTCCCCTGTAGGCACCGGGCGTCCCCTCGAGGTCCGCCTCCTCCCGGTCCGTGGGAACTTCGGGGGCTGGTTTCCCGCGCCCTGCCCTTCCTCTTGGCAGGGACTTGGGCCATTGTTCCAGGCTCCAAGTCCTCTTGATCACCCTTCCTGGCTGCCATTGACCGAGTAGACACGCATGCCCACTCTGGCAACCCAAGCATCTCCAAGTGAGACCTGAGCTCAACATCCTTCCATAAGGACTGCTCCAGGTCGTTACCTAGCAGACAATCTACAGGCATGGTGGGGCTCACAACCACCCTCAAGGGACCTGAGACCCCCCATTCAAAGGGAACCTGCGCCACCATACACTGGCGCTCAGAGTTGTCTACAGCAACTACTTGGTGGAATGCCCCTGGGACTACCTGCTTCTCAGAGACCAGGTGACACCGGACTGAGGTCACACTGGCTCCAGTATCTCTGAGAACCTCTACCCTGTTCCCATTGATGGTCACCCAGGTGCTATATTTCTTTGTGTTAGGGGGCACCTGGTTTCCTGGGACCATCTCACTGTCCCCTAGTGAGACAAGGGTCATTTCTGCGGGATCCCCACCCTCCTGTGGGCACCCCTCCTCCCAAGCACTACACTAGCCAACACTTTGGACTGTCCACCGGTCGGTGGCTGTGTCCCCTTTGGGCACTTGGGGTCCCCCTTAAAGTGACCTACCTGGTCACATGCATAACACTTGCGGGGCCGGTCTCAACAGGCTTCCCTGTAGAGACCCTTCCTTCTTATCACCGGGGGCTGGGAACCTTTACCCTGGGTACTAGTTTGGGGCCCTTTAGAGAACTCCTGTGCTTTACCCTTGTCCCCCCGCCTTTCTGCTGGGGACCCTGCCCACCTTTGGCTGAGTCTCCCCAAACGCTTTCTTGTGGACCCTGGTACTCACCCAGCGGTCCGCCTCCATAGCAAGCTTCCTGGGGTCAGTTAGCTTACTATCAACTAGGTGCTGGCGCAGATCTGCAAAACATAGGCTAGACAAGTGCTCCCATGCAATCAAATTGTAGAGCCCCTGAAAATCTGTTACATTACTGCCCTTCACCCAACCATCCAGCGACCTACAGAACATATCCACACATTCCAACCAAGTGTTGGCCTCAGACTTTTTACTGGACCTGAACTGATCCCTGTACTTCTCAGGAGTGAGCCCATACCTAGTGAGGAGAGCGTCTTTCATGTCAGCATAGGTGAGGTCCTGCCCCTTACCCAAAGCTATCAGAGTATCCCTAGCTTCCTCTGGAAAGAGAGGCCACAACCCCGCTCCCCAGTTCCTCTCAGGGACCCCATTCATATGAATAGACGACTCGTACTCTTGAAACCACCTTTGTATGTCATCACCCTTTTTGTACTCTTTACCTACATTCTTGGGGATGTGTACAATCCTGTCTGTGTGTGCTGAAGAATTGCTGCCACCATCTGAACCGGATCTACTCTTTAGCTCCAGCTCCTTGATCATTCTCTCATGATCTAGTATCATTTTCCTTTCCTCCATGGCTATTCTTTTCTCTTCCCTCTCACTTTCTATTCTGAGTTTCTCCAATTCAAACCTCCTTACTTCCCGCCTGTCCTCCAGCTCCTCTGGGGACAAACTACTGCTGCTTGGCCTGGAGGGTTCCCCCCCTCCCAAAAGCACATCCACCCTAGGAACAGGCTCCTCCACCTCTCCATTGAGATCACCAGGTTGCCCACTGGCACCTCTGGCTGCTACCCAGGCCCTCAGCGCCTTTTGTAGCTCATCCTTCCTGGTGAGGCCTCTGACCTGGACTTTCAGGTTCTTGCAAATCGATTTTAACTCCTTGACATTGTAGGCTTCCAATCGATCCTCCTCAAAGGCAATTTCTACTGATGCAATTGATGATACTATTGATTCAGGCATGTTGAAGTAGCAAGTTCAAACTGGCAAGATCAAAAATAGGCCAAAAAGAAAAAGAACCTGTAAGTGGTACGTAATGGTCTGCGATATGGTAGTAGTGCACAACAATCACTGTAAGTCAAGTGCAAACACAAGTCCTATCCTCACCGCTGCCAACCAATGTTAGAAATGGGGGTCTCTAGTTGGCAAGGGCTTGCACCTTTGTCCAAGCAGGGACCCTTCTTCCTAGTCAGGGTAAGGGAGTTACACTCCTAAAATAACCCCTGCTCACCCCCTTGGTAGCTTGGCATGAGCAGTCAGGCTTATTCTAGGGGCAGTGTGTAAAGCATTTGCACATAACCAACAGTAATATAATGTAAGCACTACAAACGGACACCACACCAGTTTAGAAAAATAACCAATATTTTTATATACTAAAGACAAGACCAAATACGATAAGAATCCACAATACAGTACTTCAAAAGTGATTACTTTGCAAGATAACTTCTTCTTTGTAGGAATAGTTCAAAAACAAAGTTCGTACGAGTCGGTAGCTCCGTCCGAGTCTACCGCGATGCTGAAAACCACTGAATCTAACAGTTCCAGCCGACCGCGTCGATACGGGCCAGCAGAGTCGTGAACAGACTCGGTCACAGTACCTTTTCTCGTTGTGGCGGGCACGGAGCGTGCGAGCCGGTCGGCGTTCGTCGCGGTTGCGGTGCAAAGCGGAGCGGTGCAAGGTGCGGTGTCCCTCGATGCGGTGCAGGCAGCGGCTCGATGAGCGTCGTGCAGACGGAGTCGGTGAGTCCAAGGCGTGCGGTGCAGGGCGAGACGGTGTACGATGCGGTGCTGACAGGTTGCGATGCAGGCGACCACGCCGGAGTGCGGGAGCTGGCGTCGGACAGCGGTGCGAGTCGGAGCGGTGCGCCGCAAACGTGCGAGCGGTGCCCCAAATGCGATGCGGTCACGATTGTTGAGCCAGTTGCAGCGACAGCGTCGGTCTGGTCCGGCTGGCACAGTGAAGCAGTGCGATGCGAACTGCGGTGCCCACAGGTCACGGTGCAAGCAGCGGCTCGGTGGCGATGGCGTCGGACGTCGTCGTTGGTGAGACCAGGGTTGCGGTGCGAGATGCGGACGGTGCGGTCTGCGGTGCAAACAGGACACCGGGCCAGCGATGGAGTCGGTTGCAGTTCCCTTCCTCTGTGGCAACTGAAACAGCGCTCCAGAAGCGGTACCCAGAGGCTGGTGAAGTCTTTGCAGTCCCTGAGACTTCTTAACAGGGGTCCAGCTCGGTTTCAGGCCCTTGGAGATACTCAGCCAAAGTTTGTAGAAGGTTCAGTCCAGTCCTTTCGCTGCCCAAGACAGAAGCAGCAACTGCAGGCCAACCCAACAAAGCAGTCACTCAGCAAAGGGGCAGTACTCCTCCTAGCAGCTCTCCAGCTCTTCTTCCTGGCAGGTTCCTTGATTCCAGCGAGATCTAAATTCATGGGGTCAGGGCTCCAATATTTATATCCCAAATTCCTTTGTTCTCTGAAGGCAGAGAGGCCTTTGCCTGGCCCAAACCAGTTCTGGTCAGTCTTGGAGCACTTTGTTGACAAGCCTCCGTATTTCCTTTCAGGGTGCAGGCCAGGGACATCAGACGCACCACAGGAGGTGGAGCCAGCATTGTGGGGGAAGGCCCAGCCCTATTCAGGTCCCAGGTGTACTCCTCCCACCCATCTATATGTAGATCTTGCTATTCAGCCCTGTGCTGACTCACCCTGTCTCCTGGCATCCCCCAGCCCCTGTCACTCACACTCCAGACACGGAATACACAACCTAGCAGAGGCAGGCTTGGATGGTTAGACAAGAAAATACCGACTTTCTAAAAGTGGTATTTTCAAACACAGAATGTTAAAACCAACTTTACTAAAAGATGCATTTTATCATTCTGAGTCCAGGCATACTAAACTAGAATTTCTACCATGTTCCCGGGTCAGTTAGGATTATAAGCTGTAATAATCAAAACTGCCCATTCTGGCCTATGGGGAACAGGTAGCCTTGCAATAGTGAAAAACGAAGTAGGCTGTATTTCACTATCAGGACATGCCACACACACCAGGGCATGTCCTACCTTTCACCTACAATGCACCCTGCCCACAGGGGTACCTTGGGCCTACCTTAGGGGTGACTAACATGTAGAAAAGGGAAGGTTTAGGGACTTGCAAGTGTGTTCACTTGCCAAGTCGACATGGCAGCCCCAGGCTGCGCACAGGCTCTGCGTTGGCAGGCCCGAGTTACACTTTACGGGCTGTTTGCGGGGGTGGCACAATCCAGTGCTGCAGCCCACCAACAGCATTTGATCTATAGGCCCTGGCACTCGCAGTGCACTTTACTAGGGACTGACACATAGATCAAATAGGCCAATCATGGAAATACCAATCCATACACATTTTAGACGGGAGCACTTGCACTTGCCCACTGGACAGCAGTGAGGAAAGTGTGCAGAATCATTACACCAGCAAAAACAGAGTCAAAACCAGGAGGTCAGAAAGCAAAAAGTCAGGGGAAACACGATGCCAAGTCTAACAATCACCGCTCAGCTATAACAGATAACCTAAGCTTTCGTTTACAACAGCTGCGTCGCAAAGCTTCTTAAACCACCAGAGAAATCAAGCGATTTGTAGTAAAATATGTCAGGGGGCGATCGATTCAACCTTGATTGCAGCCAAAACAAAGTTAGTCCCAGCACTTGGGTATGGTTCACTGTGCTGATATGTATGTATGTATGTATATATATATATATATATTCACTGAAAAAACCATAGGTTTCAGACACGTTATAGTTAGAAATTAGCATTTAAAAAACCTTTGAAATTCACTGAAAAAACCATAGGTTTTAGGGACAGTTATAGTTAGTTGGACATTTCACTCGTACAAAACCCGTGAAATTCCCCCGTTATAGTTAGTTCAGCTAACTATAACTCGCGCCCGCAATGCACTGCTGATGACGTCACATATTACATCACTCATGACATGGTCAGTGACATCACTGATGACATCACTGATGACATCTCAAATGACATCACTGATGACATCATGCAGTGAGTGTGTTTCTGTAAAGTTTAAATATTTTTAATATATATAGGAAAAGACGTATTGAAGAATGAGTGGGTGTATAAGTGTCTGTATGGATGATTTAGTAGGTGCGTAACTGACTCTAGAAGTGAGTGATTAAACGTATCTTACTGAATGCATGGGTTAGTGACTAAACTGGGTGAATGTCTGTATCCGTCTGTCTGTTGCTGTGTAAGTGGCTGCATGTGTTTGTGAATAGCTACATGAGTGTCTATATGAGTTATTGAATGGTTGTCTGAGTATCTGTATGGGTGCCTGAGTGTTTGTGTGGGAGGGGTGTGTGCGACTCTGTGCATAGATGTGTGAGTGGGTGATTCACTGGGTGGATGGTTTCAAGAGTGCATCTGTGATAGACTATATGGGTGGGTAAGTGTGTGTAAGAGTGTGTTAGTGAGTGAATGTATGTCCCAGTGGTACATGTGTGAGTAACTACATATGTGAAAGGCAGTATATATGTGTGTTGGAGTATATAAATAGCTATAAGCGAGAGTGAGTGATTGTGATAGTGGCTGTATGGATGAGTGTGTGCTTGTATCAGTGATTGTATAAAAGCATAACAATGTGCTAGTATTTGTATGATTAAGTGAGCTGGTGTGTGTATAACTGTATAGGTGAGTAAATGGCAGTGTGTTTAATTATTTACATGACTGACTAGGTGTGTGAGTACCTCTATGGATGAGTGGCGGTGTTTGAGTGTCTATATAGGAGTAAGAGTGCATATGATAGTCCTGTACTGAGTGACCATAAGTATGAGTGACTGTACGGGTGAGTGAGTGGATGTGTGTGTGTAGACCTAAGAATCAGTGAGTGGGTATGTAGTTATTGGTGTTGGAGTGTCTATGGTTTTGCAAATGGCAGTCTGTAATTTAGAGTGGGTGTATCAAAGGTTATATTAGGGTGTGAGGAGGTGCATCAGATTATCACGTGGATGATGTCATTTGAGATGTCATCAGTGATGTCATCAGTGATGTCACTGACCATGTCATGAGTGATGTAATATGTGACGTCATCAGCAGTGCATTGCGGGGCGCGAGTTATAGTTAGCTGAACTAACTATAACGGGGAATTTCACGGGTTTTGTACGAGTGAAATGTCCAACTAACTATAACTGTCCCTAAAACCTATGGTTTTTTCAGTGAATTTCAAAGGTTTTTAAATGCTAATTTCTAACTATAACGTGTCTGAAACCTATGGTTTTTTCAGTGAATTTCAAAGGTTTTTTAAATGCTAATTTCTAACTATAATGTGCCTGAAACCTATGGTTTTTTCAGTGAATTTCAAAGGTTTTTTAAATGCTAATTTCTAACTATAACGCCCCTAAAACCTATGGTTTTTTCAGTGAATTTCAAAGGTTTTGTAAATGACAATTTTTTAATGTATTAATTGTTATATTTATTTTTTTGATACTGATTTACTACATTTTTTAAAACTATTTATTTTTTGATATTTTATTTATTAAATTACATTGTAATTACATTATACATTACATTACAAAATATACTTTCTCAGAATGAATTACTTTAGTTTAAATACTTTGCAAATAGGCAATAGAGTTTTAAGTACAGTAGTTACAGTTGTTGCAATGGGCAACACAATTTCAAACACAATGCAACATTGAGCTCAATGTGAATTTCTAGTTAAATGCAATTAGTTACTTTATGGATTACTTTTCTAACCACAGGACTGAATCCTAGATTCAGTCCTGGGACATCTCCTGTAAACAGTTGAGTAAAAGCGTTTTGGTTACAGTAGTGATTTTTAAGGAATATTATTGTATTTTAAAAGTTGACACTTAGAAACTTTTTCACATAGAATCACCAATGTTATCCTATGGGAGGAAATTCACTTAGCAGGTAAGTAGTGTTATCGTTACTTTTTCTTACTCAGTGTTGGATCCTGGATCCAGCACTGGTGCATCTCCTGTAAACAGTTGAAAGAATGCGTTTAAGTCATACATGCGATTTTTAAGGAATATTTGTAGTTTGTGAAAAATCGACACTGAAACTTTTCTGCTGAAAACCAGACAATGGATTCCTATGGAAGGAAATATAAGTTACTGGTAAGTACGGTTAGAATTACTTTTCAGGGTCAGTGCTGGGCTAAAAGATGCAGCACTGGGTTCTCTCCTGATAACAGGTGAGTAAATCGGAATTCGTAGTTCGGTTGATTTTAGAGGAATATTATAAAGTTCCAAAACTCCACACTTAGAAGAATTTCCAAGTGAAACCAGTCAATGTTAGCCTATGGAAGGAAATTCAAGTTGCTGGTAAGTACGGTTAAAATTACTTTTCAGGATCAGTACTGGGCTGAAAGATGCAGCACTGAGGTCTCTCCTGATAACAGGTGAGTAAATTGTAATTCGTAATTCGGCTGATTTTAGAGGAATATTATAAAGTTTCAAAAATCGACACTTAGAAGAATTTCCAAGTGAAACCAGTCTAAATCCGTATTTGTAAAGCGCGAACTACTCACCCTTACGGGTCTCAAGGCGCTGGGGGCCGTCGTGGAAATTAAGTGAGCTATTGCCCAGAGTCACATGGTGCTGAGCTGAGCTGCCACCGGAGCCGGGGATCGAACCGTGAACCCTGTGCTCCGAAGTCAGCTGCCCTGGCCGCTGCACCACACCTCTCCACTCAATACAGGCCCACTTCCCTGGGCCTGTATTGGCCCCGGGGACCCCATCCCCCGGGGCATGCCCTCAATTTTTATTTTTTTAATTTGGAGGGGGCTGCGTGGCCCCCTCCTCAGGCTATTTAAGGCCCCGGGACCCCATCCCCCAAGGCCGGCCTTGCCCTTTTTTTTTTTTCTAATTTTTTATTTGGGGAGGGGGCTGCGTGGCCCCCTCCCTGGCCACTTATGGCTCCGGGGACCCCATCCCCGGGGCCTGGCCTCTGGTTGGGGACTGTGGGGGGTCCCCAATCCCCCACAGTCCCGCCGGCTCCCCGTGTCCTACGGGAGCCGGCATTGCTTTTCCACATGGGGAGCAGCTAACATGCTGCTCCCCATGTGGAAAAGCAATTGGGTTTGCATTTTGAAATGATATCCTATGGAAGGAAATTCAAGTTACTGGTAAGTACGGTTAAAATTACTTTTCAGGATCAGTACTGGGCTGAAAGATGCAGCACTGAGGTCTCTCCTGATAACAGGTGAGTAAATCGGAATTCGTAGTTCGGCTGATTTTAGAGGAATATTTGCACAATGGTGAAGGGAGGGGCGGGGCCTGAGGTGACATCTGTGCAAACGCGCCCCGTGGCGCGTTTTAAGTTGGGGGATTAAGGCCCCTTGAATCATGAGGGTCCCTGGGGTCCAACTAGCCCACCCTGTACCTCCAGTATGCGCCAGGGAGCTGCGTTGCAGAGAGGTGTTCAGAGGCCACGCCCTTTTACACCTCTCTGCGACGCAGCTCTGTGGCGCTTTAGAAGTACATGGTGGGCTAGTTGGCCCTCAGGGACCCTCAGGATTGAAGGGGATTTAATTCCCCATCTTAAAACGCGCCACGGGGCCTGTTTGCACACATGTCACCTGAAGCCCCGCCCCCTCCCTTCAGCACTGTGCAAACGCGCCCGTGGCGCGTTTTAAGTTGGGGGATTAAGTCCCCTTCAATCCTGAGGGTCCCTGGAGTCCAACTAGCCCACCATGTACTTCTAAAAGCGCCACAGAGCTGCGTTGCAGAGAGGTGTAAAGGGGCGTGGCCTCTGTACACCTCTCTGCAACGCAGCCCTGGCGCATACTGGAGGTTCCTGGTGGGCTAGTTGGCCCCAGGGACCCCAGTATTCAAGGGGAATTACTTCCTTCTTAAAACGCGCCAGGGGGCGCGCTTGCAGAGTACTGCAGGGAGGGGGCGGGGCCTCCGGCACGATGCCGGTCGTTTGTTTTTTTCAATTTTTTTAATGGGAGGGGGCTGCGTTGCCCCCCTTCCCTTGGCCACTTTTGGCCCCGGGGACCCATCCCCCGGGGCCTGAGCATTTTTTTTTTTTTTTAAATTAAAAAAAAAAAATGGGAAGGGGGCTGCATGGCCCCCCTTCCCTGGGCCTGTATTGGCCCCGGGGACCCCATCCCCCGGGCATGCCCTCAATTTTTATTTTTTTAATTTGGAGGGGGCTGCGTGGCCCCCTCCTCAGGCCATTAAGGCCCCGGGGACCCCATCCCCAAGGCCGGCCTTGCCCTTTTTTTTTTTCTAATTTTTTATTTGGGGAGGGGGGCTGCGTGGCCCCCCTCCCTGGCCACTTATGGCTCCGGGGACCCCATCCCCCGGGGCCTGGCCTCTGGTTGGGGACTGTGGGGGTCCCCAATCCCCCCACAGTCCCGCTGGCTCCCCGTGTCCTACGGGAGCCGGCATTGCTTTCCACATGGGGAGCAGCTAACATGCTGCTCCCCATGTGGAAAGCTAATTAGTTTGCATTTTGAAAGAGAGAGCAGGTTTCCTGCTCTCTCTTTCAAAATGCAAACCAAGTTTGCTATGACTCGCGGCTCCCGTCCTGTCATAGCAAACTACAGTGTCCCGGGGGTAGGCACCCCGAGACACTGCAGGAGCCGGCCCTGGGGGGTGGCGGTCCCCAGGGCCATCAAGGGCTCCAGGAGGGGGGCCGTGCGGCCCCCCTCCCATCCAGTGCACAGCCCTGGGGAGGTGGTGGTCCCCGGGGCTTTGGGGGTCCGTTGACCCCCATATTCAAATCTTTAGTGCCCCGGGGAGGTGGCGGTCCCCGGGGCGTGTGGGGGGGCTGGAGCCCCCCCACACAGGTCAAAAAATTTTAAAAAGAAGCCCCGGGGGTGGCGGTCCCAGGGCTGCGGGAGGGCCAAGAGCCCTCCCGCACCATTATTTTTGAAAGCCCCGGGGGTGGCGGTCCCCGGGCTTGGGGCCTTAGAGGCCCCCCACATTAAATTTAAACCCCCCCACCATGCCCCCGGGACTTGGCCCACCCGGGGGCAAATTAACATCGAAGCGCGGGAGACGCGCTTCGATTTTTTTTTTTTCGGCAGGATCCGCGCACCCTGAGCGCATCCTGCCGATTTTTTTTTTAAATGCTTTTTTCTGCCCAGGGGTCCTTGTGGGACCCCTGAGCAGGCCTAGGGGTCAGGGTGTTTCTACCCTGCCCCTTTGTGCGTTTTGTGCACTTTTTACTGCTTTTTCTTGTTCCTCGGTTCTACCGAGGAACAAGATGGCTGCCAACACTTCCTGGTTTGGAGTGTTGACAGCCAATTAGCAGACAGCTCGTGATCGGGAGGGTGCGCGGATCCTCCGTGCCCATAGATATATATGTGCTTTTACTTTTGATTTTCTCAGCAACTACTGAACAGATTTACACCATTTAACAAAAAGGGTTCTTTCTGAACCAAGAACTACCTCTTTGCCAAATTTGGTGTAATTCCGTTCAGCAGTGCGGGTTGTAGCCGTGGCTAAAGTTTCCTATGGGAAAATGAATGGGGAAAACACATTTTGGGACCCCCCTTTTTTCTCGGCCCCCGCTTGACGAATCACCCCGAGACTTTCAGGGTAGGAGCGGACCGGAGCGGGCCATAAAGTTTGAAAATTTCGCGAAGATTCGTCAACCGGCAAGAGAGTTATTTCAAATAGAATGTCGCGGATTTCCTATGGAAAATAGGTCCTAACTATAACTATCTACTGGCGACCGCCAGTAGATAATATATATATATATATATATATATATATATATATATATATATTGATTGAGCAGAAACAGTGGAATAATTCATTACATCATAAACAATAAAAATCAAATATTAATATTATTTTGATACTACAGAAATAGGTTTCACAAAAAAGCTAATAAAAGAATTCCGTAGACATCAGGGATCAATTGTAACAAAGATAAGGCTATCTCCGGTCTTTCTTAACAAAAAAACACAAAAAAAACAATAAAGTGCAATGTGGCTACAGTACATTTACGTGGCATTTTAAAACATTGCAGATAACAGCACTAATTAACACTTAAATCCTTCTCGAGTTGTTCCATATATCTCCAAACCCTCACAAATCTTTTAATCACGCCTGCCCTTTTGCATAGGCCTCTTCAAATATCCTTATACAAATCATTTTCCTATGCCATTCTAAATATGTGGGAACTCGTCTTGTCCTCCAGTTCTGCAGAATCAAGGATCGTGCCACTAAAGAGGTAATTGCAATAAAAGCTTCCCAGGCTTTTAAATATGGAAAAAATTGTCTCTGTTTTGACAGGCCAAAAAGAGCCACTGCAGCCTCCGGGTCGACTTGGCTCTGTAAGCCTTTACTAAGAGCGCCAAATAATGTTTCCCAAAATTGCGCTGGTAATGGACAGGTGAAGAAAGTATGGAGCCAATCTCCTCCACCAAATTGCTGGCATCGAAAACATCTATCTTCCAAATTGCGCTGGTAATGGACAGGTGAAGAAAGTATGGAGCCAATCTCCTCCACCAAATTGCTGGCATCGAAAACATCTATCTTCCAATTCTGGGTAGATCCTATGGAGAGCTTTAGGAGTTTAATATGCCTTCAATCGTGACAAGAAAGACGTACTCTTAAAATTAGCTGCCCTTAAGGCTTTACTGCCAAGTTGCGAGATCGTCTGCCACTCGACCTCTGAAAAAGAGCATTGCTTTGTCGCCGTAATTTTGACAAACAAATTCTTTATTAGGTGGTTTTTCCCTTGACTCTTCGGAAATCTATACCAATTACCCACCCCGCTCAGCCTAGCTTTAAAAAGAGCGGCCGCTATTGATGAAGGGCCGGCGCGGGATATAAGACAATATTTTTTCACAAAGTAGACAATTTGTATAAATCCCCCAAAAGATAGCTTATAACGATCCCCGCACCTGGCTAGAATTTCTTGCCAGGCGATACATCTCCTTCCCAGCAAAACAAGCATTGGCATAGCCAATAGGTCTCGCCTTTGGGACCGTATAAGTGGTTAATCATGCTGCACATTATCCTGGGCGCTCTGCAGAAATAGCAAGAAGAAATGCCTTTAAGCAGAACATAAAATGGTCGCCTGTGCTGGAGGAAGAAGTTTGTTTTGAGAGATTTTATTCACCTGGCCTCGTTTTCTTACAAAAAGATGCATTGTATTATGTATCATTTCAGGTTTTTGAGGACAACTCTATTTCCAAGAGTATGTCATTGAGCTGTGGGGTTCCTCAGGGTTCGTCCCTGAGTCCCACCCTCTTTAACATTTATATGAGTCCGCTGGCCAATATCGTTAAACCCTTTGGCATACAGATTGTCACATATGCGGACGATACTCAATTGATTGTTTCCCTTAATCAATCTGGGAACGGGGAAAACAATTTGGCCGATTGTTTGGAAAAAGTGTCAGCATGGATGGAGGGCTCATATCTGCAATTGAATGGAGCAAAAACTGATCTGATGTTTTTGGGTAAACCTTCCCCATTAGCTCCTAGCTCTTTATGGCCTAAATGTCTGGACAGTATGCCCCCCCTAAAGAACAAATAAAAAGCCTTGAAGTCTGGCTTGATCATAATCTAGATATGAAGGAACAATCCCGGAAGGTAGCAGGAACCTGTTATGGAATACTTAGGATGGTTAGGAAAATCCTCCCCCTGCTGCCGTTTAAGGCAAGGAAGCTGCTGGTCCAAGCCTTAATTCTCTCTCGTCTGGACTATGCAAATGCCTTGTATCTGGGATCCCCACGTTCAACGATAAAAAAGCTCCAGACTGTGCAGAATTGTGCAGCTAGACTCCTTCTACAGACCCCCCACAGAGAATCTGCACGAGCATCTATTGCCGCCCTACACTGGCTTCCAGTTGCGGAGAGGATCCAGTTCAAGTCCCTATGCATTGCTCACAAGATTCTGGCCTCCAAGGGTCCACCTATCCTACATTCCATTGTTATTCCGCACTGTCCCAGTAGAGCCCTGCAATCTGGAAATAAACGTATGGCTGTAGTCCCCAGAATATATAGGTCTAGGAGTGGGGGTAGACAATTCTCCTACATAGCCTCCAAGAGCTGGAATGCCCTTCCAAATCACATTCGTTTGGAGGACGATTATATGTCCTTCCGTAGACAACTGAAAACGTTCTTGTTCCCAGCTGTCTAAAGCCGGGCATCTTGGTTGGCTCTATTCCTAGCGCTGGGAGGCCTTCTGGTAGCCATGCGCTCTATAAATGCCAATTCATTCATTCATTCATGTTCTGCTTGATGCTTTCATATTAAAAATGTGCTTTAATTAAAAGGTAGAAACAATTAACAGGTTGGTGTGTTTGCACATATTTTATTGAAAGACTGGCTAAAAATGCACTTTCTACTTTTGGTGTGGTTACCCTGATTACTACTGCGCAAGCTGTAACCAGCAACACAGGGAGGGGGAAGGAATGTTGGTCGGAATTAAAGCTGGACTGGGTGGGCTGGGAAAGCAAGCGTAAACAGCTGGGATGAGGCCAGGGGAAACCAACATAAACACAAACACCAGAGCAGCAACGGCAGGGGTGAATTAGGGATTGCAGAGACATGTTAAAGGAAAATAACATGAACATGCCTCATGAAAGAAGCATCATTTTAAATGGTTTTGGCCTCTGCAAAACATAAACCACTGGTGTAGGTATTTACCAAATGTACTGGAAAGCCTTATTAACCGTTTCCTATGGGATGCAAATGGTCACGGAGCCCACAGTAGTGAAACGGTAGGAGGAGGGGGATGGGGCGTGTCCTGGAAACTGCATCAGCCCAGGCTGAGACACACGTGGGGGCTGCTAAAGCCTGGGGACATATCATATTCCCAAAATTACATCAAGGCGACAAGCGGCCGGAGACGGGAGCAGTGGCTCTTAGCACGTGAAATATTAGTGCTACAGACAGTACAATTAGATTGATATATGAAGTTTTTTTAAGCACCACTAGCGAATCTGTGGTATAAGGCAACAGGTTTCATGTGAGCAGGACATGTCATAATGACAGGTGCAATAACTCAAAACTGTTGATTATTAAAACGTTCTTTTCTTTTGATGTCCGCATAGCATACTTTTTCCAAATGAGCACTAGGAAAGGTCTGCCAGTCGCCGGCTAATAGTGAAGCATTGAAATTGAATGTTTTTTGCTGAAAATGCACAAAACCTTCGATGCCACCCCTCTGGAAACATTATAAGAATGTAAGGTAATATAAAGGCGACCCACAAAGCGCAGTATGTTTGAAAGAGGACTTTATTCCACAAGAGGAACGCCCACGAAGCGACACGTCCTGCCAGTACGGCTCAGTAACTGCTGTCTGGAATCCCCACTGACGGTTCGTGCAGTGCGTGCGCCCACTTAAATAACCACACTGCACGTATACCCATGCATGCACAGAATGCAATGAAACCATGCACAACACGTGAAGAATGCTCTTTATCACAAAGGCGCTGCTTCCCACTAACACGCCCTTTGTTTGCACTGTACTGTACAGTACCCAATAAAGTGGCGGTGTCGTGCAGGCACGAACAGGTAAGGGTTAACTGGCTCCAAGAGAAGAGCTGACGCTCCCTCAGGAGAACGGTTGTAATTGTCCAGGTTTATTGAAAGCTTCTTGTGTATTGTTTATGGAGACACTTGCTGGCTAGTACAGCACCAGGGTTCATACTTATTTCTATCCAGCTGTAATTTAGGAGTTTTCCTGTTCATTTATTAAATGATGGTTCCAGACAGCAGTTGACCTGATGTATGCACTTCCCAATTCATAGCTGTTACTACATGTTGACAAACGCACAAAACAGTACCTCAAAGGGGACCATAGGATTTCTATTTTCAGTCACGTGAAACGTCATTTCACTCAGCAGCTCTTGATTGTCAATAATTCTTGTATGGAAGATGACCGCTGATACTCTATTTCAACTATTATGAAGTCTTCATTTATATCATTCAACTACTCGCACATCATTCAATGTCTTCAATCAGAAAATAAAACGTGACTTACACAAGTGCACCTTGCAGGTCACAACCACAAAACAAAAAAACAAATAAAAGCTGCCTGCATTAACCAGCAATCACTTGGAGGAAGATACAAAAATGTCTTTTTGTAACCAGCGGATAACTGTGTAAGCACAAGGCTTCATTGCAACTCTCTGCACAAGGAGGAAACAATGAAGCACCCTGTACAATCAGTTGCACTATTTACTATTGGCAACCACTCCACTATGTAGAATAATTTCACCTGGTTACAATTATTCGCATGTGTTACCCTATAGTGGCTCTGGGAAAACTCTAGGAGGGCCTGCGTAGGTCCTGACCCTGGTAGGTACTATGTGTGGGAGCTCTTGAGCTCTTGTTACCGCACATATTGCAATTATGAAGTGTGTGACAGGCACTGCACCCCATGCATTTTCACAGCTAAAGTTTAGCATGTCAATACCATCATATTGTGCTGCCGGAAAACCTCTGGTAAATAATGAGTCTTGTGGTTTGAGTGCGTATTTACTGAGGATTCTGGTGCGGTCGCATACAATATCTGGTGTGATAAATGTAACACACTTTCCACTTCGGCCACAGCTAGGTTCTCATAATTTGTATGTTTTCCAAAGTGCATTACACATGAGTTGTGAACCATCTATTTGGGACGATCGTCTGCCTGTGATTGTATAGCAGGACTTTAGCAAATATATGATAAACACACGTTTCATTTTCAACTAAACTAACACAGTTTAGCGTCAGAAAATCATAGCATCCGTGAACCGTTCTAAAAAGCTCTTTACTGGTGCGGAAGACATCTTCAAGTGCACACTTGTGCAAAAATGGCCTGTGGTCCACAAACATCAACTTGTTAAAGGCACATATATTATTAATTTGCTTTCACCAAATTAATGGCAATCCGAGCTCTCACCCGGCCTGTAGCCCCCCTCCCCCCTGTCAACATTATTGATTTTTCCAAGAGCTCAGCTCTGAACAGACTTTAACGAACAAAGCAGAGGTTGACTTCCCACGCTGATCACATTTGCTAATGTCCCATCACCAAATATTAAGAAGATCAGACATGGCTTACACCAAAGCTTGAAACATGCAAAAACTCTATCGCTGTGAATAAGTGGGCCCGTGCAACATGTTTAACATATCCGAGGCCATAGTGGGAGGAAAGTCCTTATCTCATCTTTTTTTCACTTTTTTCATTAGACATAAAGGCATCCTTTTACGTACTTGGGGATTAAGCACAGACATCTACGAGCGCTGTGAGGGGCGGTTCTAACACTTCCTCTTCATGGTCACACAAATGCAATAGCAATGTGTGGAGAGCGCCACTAACTTTACCAGCATGATGAAAGACGCCTAAGTCCCGTATCACTGCAGACAGTCCAGCATCACTAGCAGGTTATATGTTACCTCTGCAGCAGGCAGACGTCACAAGCAAGGGCTCCGGTGACACTTCCCCCACAAAACTGAAATAAGCCCGGGAGTGGTGCGTGCGCACGCTTGTGCCCGCCGCTGCACACGAAGAAACAGATGGCACACTGCGCGCCGCGCTGCGCGTAACCGCAAGGCGTAGGCCTTTTCACAAGCACGAGCGTGTGAAAAGTCCAGAGCGATTCCAAGAGGTCGTTTTCCTAGAGCAGCGCATGCGCTGCACTAGGTTTTCCTAAAAATGGCCCTGCTCATTAAAGCCATTTGCATTCCAAAACCTTAAATCATTAGACTGGATATGTAAACCTAAAACTTTGCAGTCTTTTAACTGCAGATATTCATAACCAGCCGCCAAAGCGTTAATGGAATAAAAGGACTGAAGTCTTGTACGGAGATCTTGCAACATCTCATACCAAGTTTTTTTGGGAAGCTTGGCTGTCTTTATGAAGACCGGTAGCTGTGATCCCACCTCCGTTACCATTTTGTTGAGAAAGAAATAATCTAAATATCCCTTAGAATCATATATACGACCAAAAAGTCTAAAAGAGAGGCTTCATAATATATACGTAACTGGGGCAATGCCAATCCGCCCTGACTTATTCCCAATTGTAGTACTGGATATTTTGCTCTGGGTACCTTTTTATTCCAGACAAACTGTTGAAAGAGAACATCAAGCTCTTTAAAATATGCCGTATTGGTTTTTGTTGGAACATTCATACATAAAAAAATGAATAAAGGCAAGATTGACATTTTAATAAGGGCGACCCGGCCTATAAGATTAAGAGGGAGAAGGGACCATCTATCCAGTAAATCTCCATTTTTTTTTTAACATTACCTCATAGTTCAGTTTGTAGAGTTCAATGTAGGAATTAGTTACATATACCCCTAGATATCTAATCGGGTTACACGAAGCCGCAGGATGTTGAAAACTGTTGGGGAGAATATCGCCTAATGTGTTTCTGTCTCATTATGATTTATTTTATAGCCTCCAATAGATTGAAACTGCTCAACCTCGGCCAATAGTGTTCTTATCTTTTGTTCTTCAGGCCTGAGATACAAAATTATATTGTCTGCAAACAATTTGAGCTTGGGCATGCCTTCTATTGGTGCTTCAATTCCCTGATTTGCCCTTATCCTGATTGCCAATGGTTCGATAAAAAAAGTACGGGTGATAGGGGACAATAAGTAAGGGTATCTGGTTGGTGTTAAAAAAATCAATTGCATGTATCAAAAAAGTTGAATTGGAAGACATTTGCCTACCTGGCAAGAAGCCGGTCTGATCTTATGAATAACCTTCTGAGCGACAGGTGTATTTCGGTTAGGCCAGACTTTCATTAAGATTTTATAATCGGAATTTAATTAGACTGATAGGTCTATATGAGTTAACGTCACGAGAAATCTTTCCCTTTTTAACAAAGCTGACAATAATCGATTCCTTAAATGTTGGGGGACCTCACAGCCCTTTTTCACCGTATTAAAAAGCTCCACTAGAAACGTTATTAATTCTTTCTGAAAAACTTTATATAACTCTATTGGAAGACCATCATTGCCGCAAGCCTTACCCGATGGCATTGAGGTTATAACTTGACAAATTTCTACTGCTGTGATATCGGCCACTAATTCTTCTGCCTGGATATTCGACAATTGGGGTAGATTAATGTCCGAGAAGTACTGATGTATAGATTCTTGCAAAACCGTATATTTAGCGGCATATAGCTGCATATAATGGGCAAGGAAGATTTCCACAATCTCTTCCTTTCCAGAAGCCAGAACCCCCTGATCCAGGTTCCTGCAATTCGATGCTTAAAGTGACTTCCTGCTTCACCCTTGATTGGCCAAGCCAAAAATCTGCCCACCATCTGGCTTTCTTCATAGACTTGTTGTTGAAACGTCTGAGAGCTATTTATCTCTTCAAGACCAAAGAATTCCCTTAGCTCTAGTTTAGCGATAGACAACCGCAGATCCACTGCCGTTCGCTCTGTTGGTATCAACCGCAAGCTGAAGTTCAGAAATACAAGCCCTCCGCACTTTAGATTGAGCAGCCATAAAGGCAATTATCTGCCCGCGGATAGATGCCTTAAAGGCGCCCCAGACCGAAAAAAGAGTTGCGGTGCCCTTATTAAATCTGAAAAAACTCCTTGATCCATGTTTTAATGTTTATCTGCCATTCCTGATTGGAGAGAAGGAGACAATTCATCTGCCACCTGGATCTTTCCCCTCACCTTGCGTCTAATTCTATCTTGACACTAATGGCTGAATGGTCCAAAAAAGAATTTGCCCATATTTGAGAATCAGGACACCTAAGGGAATGGGAAATAAGGAAATAATCTATACGGGAGGCAGAATGAAATTGTCAGGAATAATAAGTATATTGTGACATTTCCTAGTGGGCTCTGCGCCATGGTTCTATCAGTTGATAATCTTGAATCATGACATCAAATACCTTTTTAGTAATCAGCTTAGCTATTTTTTTGTTTTATTAGAGGTATCCCTAGCTTAATCCTGAATAAAATTAAAATCCCCCCATACTATTATTGAACCTGCCGCTCCTCTAATCAAATCATTGATTTTAATAATAGGTTTTGGATCGTCTGATATCGGGGCATAGTAATTCACGAGATTACATATATGGCCACTTACCCTAAATGTGATCCAAATCCACCTGCGATGGGGGTCCTTCTGGACCTGTATAAGGTCCCAATCTAATCCTCGTCCAAAATAAATTGCGACACTCCTCATGGCCAACCCTGCAGAAGCAAAATATGCCTTTGTGTAGTATTTAGGAATAAACAACTTCGGATAACTCGACTTTAAATTGGTTTCTTGAGAAAACAAAATTTGGGGTGAAAAGGCAGTAAGCCATCTAAGTGAGGCCCCATACTTTTTTTTTGTATTGGATAGCCCATTAACATTGAGCGAAATAATTCGTACTTCAACCCCCATTTCCAAAAAACCTTCTCATAAGTAGAAGCCTGATAAACAAAACCTTTAGCAACATTACTTTCCTATCTAAGATTCTGCTCTTTTCTAATACCGGTGCTCCCCACCACCAACACCCTCCCTCAACATGCCCCCCCACCCCTGAAAGGAGGGGAATCGCCCACAATACCCCTCTCAACCTTCCCTAGTAGTGCGCCAGAATTGACGCCCCAACTGGGTGCCATGTTGGAGCACACTGAGTGAACAACCCACCCCCACCTCCCCTCAATGATCATGATAATACATCTCTTCCTTTGTTTTTTCCTTTCCTTTCAGCCTTTCCTCTAAGCTTTCTAAGTAATAATTGATAGAACAAGCTAAAGAAATGCTGCAAAGTTTGTAAACATGTGAAATTTGCCTTTTACTAAGACCCAGAGTTTGGACGGTTGCACTGTTGCTGCCTGCGCACCCTGGGCCTTAAATAAAGGAGCTTCACAAACTCCTTTTGATGCCGTGCTGCTGCTCCTGACATATCAGAGAAGATTTAACAGCAGGGTACCTCGTTAGTGGAAAATTGTTTTCTTTGTATAGCTCTAGAAAGTATCTGTTCTTTAATTCGGTAATCCGCAAAGTTGACCAGGATTGTCGGTGGCAAACTTGAGTTTGGAAATGGATGAGGCGGCACCCTATGGGCTCTCGTGATTGCCAAATCCCCTGAAATTTCTGGTACCACATTTTTCTTGATGAATGTCTCAACCCATTGAACGACTTGGGCCCCTTCACAACATTCGGGCACACCTACCAGCCGCCGTAGGTTGGAGCGTCGCAAATGGTTTTCCAGTTGAACAATCTTACTTTCCAGCAACAATTTATCTTTCTTTGCTAGATCTGTTTCCTGCTGGAGTACGGTCATCCAGTCCTCAAGCTGTAATATCCTAGACTCAGCCTCCTGCATACTAACCGGAAAGCTTGCAACTGCTTCCTCCATTTTTGTCAGGCAAAGATGCAGGGATGCAATCTCCACTGCTTGTGATGCTTTTAGATCTTTTATTTCATCTAAAATAAGGTTTAGCATGTTTTTCAGATCCCATTGTACAGACTGATCATCGCCCGGTACCTGATTTGAAAGATGGATCTTAGAGTGTCATACCGTAGCGACCTGTGATCGCTCTTGTGGGGTTGCTACCCTCCTTGGATCTATTGTAGAAGACGTGGACGACAACTGCAAGTCCGTAAGAATATTCTGTTGAGAAGAGGCTGAGTGAGCACTAGTTTCATCGAAGAGAGCGGCATGTTCTACGGCGGGAGCAGTGAACCTCAAAATTGGAGATTGATCATACTGCTCATTCATGGAGGATCCCGGAAACACAGCTGTTGTTCCTTCGGTTTTAGAAAAAAGTGGATATTCTTTTCCCTTCTCTTGGGTTAATGCCATAACATTTTCACATTGTGCCTCAGAAGAAGAAGAAATATATTTTCTTTCTCCCTCCAATGTGAGTGCACCAATTGATGCCATCTCTTTATCTTCCCCTGGCATCCTACCCGGATTGAACAAACTGGACAGTTCATCTTTCGCAGGGTCCTGCGAGAAGGCTGGCTGAGTATTGTCGGCCACCAATCCCTGAACCACCAGATCTTCCTCTGAGCTTAAGGGGCTAGCCTCAACTGCCGAACCACGATGCGATTTTTGACTACGCTCTGCTCTTGCCGCAGCCAATGCTGTCTTCATTTGAGCGGTACGTGATTTGGTTTTGAGGCCGGCGGCGGTATCCGAATTCATCAAAATGTTCAAAAACTTGAGATGTTTGCCCATTATAATAGATGGAAAAGTCCTTTTTAATGAGGCACTTCTGGGTTGCTGGTGACCATATAGTGGATTTTGCCAATTTTTGATTTGAAAAACTTGGTGTTCTTCTCAATGGTTCTGAGAATAACAAGGGTTGTGTTTAAGGCATCGGAGTTTGGAAGTTTAGGTTAATGCTAAAGATTTCCCTGGCTTGGTCTGGGCAGCAAGATAAGCCTACTCAAAAACCTCAGTTCTTATGCTTCTGGAGTGCCTGTGGCTTGTGAGTTAGGTTTCAGAGGATAATGGAGATGAAGCAAACGTCAAATCATGACTATGGATGGGTTACCATGTTGGAGGTTTTAAAGTTATAAGTGAGAATGAGGTCTAGTGTATACCCTCCGACTGTGTACCACTTGTGTGAAGCGGAAGGCTTGCATGTTTTGCCTCTGGGCTGCTGACACACGAGTAAAAGTCTCCCATATGTTTGAGAAGTTCATCCAGAAAGGCAGGGCTGTACTGCAGAGGATGACATACCAATGAGGCAATGAAGGGGCTTTTTTCTCTGCTATGCACTGTTGGGCTTCTATGCTGTCAAAGAATGGGAATGTGGTCTTTGTAATTACAAAGCAAGTTAGTTCTGATATGTAGGGTAGCACTAAACTTACTCCTCACTTGCCCTCCCTGTCTTTCAAAATGATTTTTTTGTGGGTCAGTACTATATATTTAACCCCTTCCATGCGCGTGACGAGCTCAGCTCGTCATGCTGCGCGGTAGCGCTGTGCGCATGACGAGCTGAGCTCGTCACGACCCCACCCGCGATCGGAATGTCCAGCACACGAGCGGAATTCCGATCGCGGTCAAGGGGTTAAGGAAAAAGAATGTCCATAACACAATTAGACGACACACAGTCACACTCAAAAAGAGATAAAATAACAAAGCAGTAAATCTCAAAAACAAACTCGAAATAAAAGACAAATAAATATAAAGACTCAACAGATAAAGTGCAAATGTGTTCTTATTCAAAACCGCCTTCAACAGAGAGCAACAATAAATCTCATTATGCGGCCTAGCATACCACCAGGGTTCTGTCAATTCAACATATTTCACAAAATACAGACTCAAATTGAGGCACTCGTTCTCCTACAAAACCATGCCCTGGACATAGGATTTGCAAACAGAATATCTTTTGTCATACAAGTAACGTCCTCTTATTTGTCTAACATTAAATCTGATCAAAAAAGGATTAATGCCAATGTTTTTGCAATTTTGCAAAAAAAGGACAAGGAAAGAGAAAGTGCATTTCATCTTCACCCTCCTAAAGCGCATGGAGTTATTGGATATTTTTCCTTCTTCACTGCTAGCAGCCATGTCAGATGAGTATCTGGCACTCTGGTCCCTTGCTTGCAATTGTTTTTGTTTGCATTTTTTTCCACACTGTTTGGTTTGGAGGTACTTGTGAGAGAAGTATTAGCGCTACACTTTAAGCAGCCGCAGGAACGCTGCGTCGCTCCTTCACGGCTGCTCCTTGGTTCATTTTCCCTGTCATAGGGAATCAGGGCCAAGGTGAACGGTGGTCCGGCAGTCACCTGTGTTAGTTTGCGGAGCTGTGTGCCCTGCAGCCTGGAGCATTGACACCCTGTGGGGTAAGACAATTAGGAGCATTTGACTCCGGTGTTTGGGCAGTCGTGGCCCAGGCTGCTGCTTCTCCTAGGGCAATTGGTCTGCCTGGGCCCCAGTAACACTTCTTTGTGCCCTCATTTACTGTTCCTTCACCCTTCAGGCCGTACTCAGCCCTTATCCTGCTAGGGCTGTTACCTGGTTCCTAGAGACCTTATAAGGTCTGTGGCCCTGGGTTGCTAGCAACTTTACAAGGGTTGTGGTTATTTGTAGTATTGGAGACCTTACAAAGTCCATTGCAAGTATTACTTATTCCTGGGGACCTCCCCATACAGTTACTCCCTCTTCCCTGGTGGGTGGCCAGCGACCCCTATTTGCCTTTACAGCTGGGTTGCGGCACGCATATACTCACCTCATGGAGGATTTTGGGGACTATTATGAGGAAGAGGAGGATGTAGATCATATCCCCGTCACAGATGAGTTCTGAGATGGTGTAGACACCTCCATTGTCAAAGCGGTCTCGGTCGCAATGGCCCCTCTGGACAAGAGACTTATGGATATGACACACCAATGCCTACAACCCTTCACACTGGGGCAAGACCTACCTTGGCCCTCAGCCCCAATACCTCTAGAGCCGGCCACTTCTCCCCCCTCTGAGAATCCGCGCAAATGCTCGCAACCCGCGCAGGTAGACCTAGACGCCTTTGCTGGCTTAAGAAGGCATTTTTGGGGGCCGTTCACCCCCACCGCTGGAGGCCCTGGCCGACCCTACACCTCCGGGTCTGAGGCTTCCCCCCCGCTCTCATATGGTTCCCCTATGGGGTCTGATAGGGACTCTGACCACGACCAGTCCTAGAGACCTTCTGCCAACCCTCCCACTGAGTCGCGGCCTGCTGCGGACGCATTGGGGAATGCCCAGTCTGACCTCCTAGAGCCTGAGGAGCTCATGCATCCCTACTCCTCAGAGAGGGCTCCCTGTGATAAAGTAGCCAAGCTGTGGCTGGTAGGCTATGCAAGCCACTTGACCAAGAGTTCCGAACCGGTCTCCGGGCAGAATGCCCCTGGCCTGCCTTGGAGGGTAAGGTGGCAGTCACACCAGAGATAGACTCTCGTATGGCGTCCTTCTTGACCAAGTACATCAAGGACCCCAAGAAGGGCATCGACCGTTCCTAGTGGTCATGCCAGGATAAGCTCCTGGACATTACAGGTCAGTTGGATAAAATTTTCAACAAGGTGGAGGACGCGAAAGCATCCAGAACCTTGATACCCCCAGACGTGTTGTCCAGTTGGGCCCAACAGGCAATTATCTTTCTCTGCAATGCAAACTGCGCCATCTCTATGGAGAGGCGCAGGTCATTGCTCATAAAAATTGATCTCAAGTTAGGGGAATTGACCACGTCAGAAGCAGGTCAGGTGGCCCAGGGCGGGCTCTTTGGCGATCCATTCATCAAAGACCTTGGCAACTTTGGGCCTTGTCCAGGGAATTAAACGTGGATACAATCGACTGCACGTTTTTTCACCAGGCCCGGCCGTGGTAGGGGGCGCTCGGCTGGCTTTTCCTATTCCTCCGCCTCCGGCAGGGGCCAACCGTCCCAGAGAGGCCAATGGCAGGACTCATCGTGATTCAGGGGATTCTACCCCACCAGAGGTCGGTCACACCACAGAGGCCACCACAACTTACCCCCGCAACAGAGCAGCCGCCTCAAACTCCCACAGTGAGTTTTTCAATTGTTTTATGCACTCGCTTGGGGGGTGTCGACTAGCACACCTTATAGAAAATTGGCAAGCTTTTACGGTCGATGTCTGGGTGCTTCAAACAGTGCAAGGGTTCCATGTGGAGTTCAACAGGTCCCCTTTTCAGCCTTCCCTCCCCCGCCTACTCCTCTTCTCCGACCTGGAGGTCACCCTTATTCGCCAAGGGTGAAATTTGTCCGGCCACTCCACAGGGTTCATAAGCAATCTGTTCTTGGTGCAGAAGCCGGATGGGGGTCAGTGATCAACCTCTGGGAATTCAATGAGTGGCTGGTGTACCGCCACTTCAAGATGGAGGGCATCCATCTTCTCCGCGAATTCCTTCGACCCAACAATTGGATGGTCCGGCTGGACCTCAAGGATGCGTACCTTACGGTCTCGATCTTCCCGCCCCATCGCCAGTTTCTCCAGTTTCAATGGCAGGGCCAAAGTTTCGAGTTCACCTATGTCCCCCTTGGTGTTTTACTGAGGTTCTGAAGCCGGTGGTAGAACATTTGAGAGCATCTTGCATGCAGATGATTGTGAACCTGGACGACATGTTGTTCATGGACCAATGCTCGCAGGCGCTGTCTCGTCACCTCCGGACAGCGATGGATCTCCTTCAGTCGCTGGGGATTGTTATCAACCGAGCGAAGTCCAGTCTCTCTCCGTCCCGTTCAATCACCTTTTTGGGATTTGTTATTGACTCGGTGGAATGTACACAGAGCGAAGATCCGGCACTGAGGATGATGTTGAAGCCATGGACCTCTCTGCACCAGAGAGCCAGGGTGGTAGGCCTGCTATCTTTCTCTATCCAGGTCATTTTTCCGAGACCCCTTCACTTTCAGGCTCTAAAAAGGCTCAAGGCATCTCACCTTCATCGTGATCTCACATACTCCCAGTATGTTCCACTCTCAGACAAGGCCAAGAAGGAGCTCAATTGGTGGCTCTCCCATATGAAAGCATGGAATGGTCGCCCCATTTTTGGCTCACAACCAGATCTCAAGACCAAGTCCGATACCAGCTGTTCAGGCTGGGGAACTCGTGGGGAGTTCACCACTGGTGGTGGGTGGTCCGCTGTAGAGCATCCCTCCATATCACCTGCCTAAAGCTGATTGGAGGTTCCTTTGTGGTCAAATGCTGGACCAGAGACAGGGTGCAGTACTGTGTCCTTCTAAAGATGGACAACCTGGCGGCGGTCCGCTAGATCAATCATCTGGGGGTACGTGGTCCAAAGCCCTCGCAGATCTGGGCAAGAATTTCTGGGAATACTGCCTGGTGCATCATGTCTCAGTGACGGCAGAACATCTTCTGGGGTCGGCCAATCAGATTGTGAATTGGCAATCCCATCACCTCGGGACTTGAGCCTCTGGAGACTTTTCCCGGCAATGTTCCACGCCCTTCTGTCCCTGTGGGGCCCCTTCACAATCGACTTGTTTGTGTCCTGCCTCGATCATCAGCTTTCCCGGTACTTCAGCTGGAGACCTGATCCGGCAATGGTAGCGACCGATGCCTTTCTCCAGGATTGGTCAGTGGAACAGGGTTATGCCTTTCCCCTGTTTGCCATGATCATGAGGCTGACGACCCAGGTGCACCGGCAGAAGGCAGGTTTGGTAGTGACCACTCAAGTGTGGAATTTGCATGCGTGGTTTCCAGTTCTGATGAACTTTCCTGGGCTTCTCCAATCCATCTACACCTTTATTCTCATCTCCTGAGCGATCCATCCGGGAAGCCTCACCCCCTGGTGATGAGCGGCAACCTCCTGCTTATGGCGTTCAGGATTACAGGTCTCAATTGCAAGTCCCTGGCCTTTCGAGAGATGCAGCGGATCTCCTCTCTCGAGCCTGGACGGAGGATACGATCAAGAGGTATTGCTCAGCCTGGGCTCGGTGGATGGGTTGGTGTCTGCAGCAAAATTTGAATGCCATGGGGGTGGACTTTGTGCATGTCCTCAATTTCCTCACCTCCATAGCTTTGAGTGGAATGGCTTACCACTCGGTCAATACCTTTAGGTCTGCGATCTCAGTGGGCCATGCAGTATTTGCTGGTCTTCCAGTTGGAGAATGTCCTTCGGTTAAGAAGCGACTATGCGGTATTCGACTGTCCCTTCCTCCAGAACCCAGATATTCAGTTCTTTGGGATGTGAATGAAGACTTGAACCTGTTGTCCTCATGGCCTAGTAACAGGTATCTTTCCCAGAAGCAGTTATCTTTCCCGGAAGCAGGTATCTTTCCCGGAAGCAGGTATCTTTCCCGGAAGCAGGTATCTTTCCCGGAAGCAGGTATCTTTCCCAGAAGCAGGTATCTTTCCCGGAAGCAGTTATTGGCTAAACTGGCCATTCTTCTGTGTCTGATCTCCTGTAGGAGGGTGTAGGATGTCAGAGCCTTGGACACAACGGGACGCTCTTTCATTCTGTTACCGTGCATGTGACTCATTGCACTAAGTGTCATTTCCAAGTGATTTCTTATCCAGTTTTTCTGGATGCACCTACGTTGAGCATCAGCAGGTGTATAGTAACCTATGAGACCATGACGTCAGAGTTTCGGCCTCACGGGGGAAAGCAGATGCTGATTGATTTGAGGAAACCTTTTCAGGCGGTCTCATACCCGACCATCGCACAATGGGTACGGTGGATTATGCAGGAAGCAGGCATCGATACCAAACGTTTTGGGGCAGACTCTGCTCCTGGTGCAATGGCCTTGAAAGCTTTTGCTTTGGGAGCTCGTTTGGAGGACATTTTGAATGCAGCGGACTGGTCTTCAGATTCAACCTTCAAGAGGTTTTATTTCAAACCAGTCTCCTCCATTGCGGCTCTGGTGATGGACAATCTTCAAATTGGCATAATCCTCTCCTCCGGGTCCTGACATAGAATGAAACATTTCCTAGCTATTGTAACGGAAAGTTTCAATTCTATTAAGGACTCAGAGGCAGGGATTAGCCCACCAAATGATGAATCATTACCTGCCCGGGTTAATGGATCTGCTTATTGGTGTAAGTAAGAATTTTTTCTTTTCTGGCAATGTCAAGCTTGCGTTGTTTGAGCTTAGGCTGTAGTTGTTATCCGGCTGGGGTATTTCCCTAGGTTAATTGGTGCTCTATAAATTACAAGAAAAGAGTGTTCCAAGCTGGCGTGAACATCTTCCACAATCGGCTTTGTCACAGGAAGAAAGAAGAAGAAAGAGAAGGAACATCACCGTTTACAGAGGCTGGATACTCCTGATTGGTCGTGGATTTGCTTTGTTTGAACTTCACTGTTTCCCTGGGACCATGGGAAATTAAGTCCTTTTTTGTATAGGTATTGGTTTGATAAGGCTGCTATGCAAATACATGAAGAAAGTATAGCATATTCCTGTCTCCAAGTCCTTAATAGAGTTGAAACTTTCCATTATGATAGCTAGGAAATGTTACATTTCCCATCAACCACAGGGAAAACTGAACTATCTGTCCATCCAATCAGCATGCTGGGGCCCCTTCATAGACTCTAGTTGGTTCTTCTGCCACCTCTTGCTTCGCTGCTCCAGCAGCCAACAGATGAGTGTTTTGGGCCTCCGGGTCACAGAAACCTGTTTATTTCTATATATTGTGCAGTTTTGATGGTGTTTCAGTTTTTTTGAGCTAATTTGTTTTTCCTCCCCAGCACAACCGTGGGAATGCTATGACGCTCCTCACATGGCCGCTCAAGCTCTTCGGCGGCCTGTTGCCTTGATCGAGGCTTAACGGAGCTTAATGCAGTGCACACCTCAAATTACATCCTTCCCGATGCACGCCTCGATGAGCTGCACGACCAGTGCCTCGCTCCGCCCAACTTCTCTTGATTCTGTGGAGCAGCGTGACTGGGCGTGTCTGCCCCAGCCAACTGCCCTGCTTGCCTGGAGTCTGACGCTCCAGAAATGGGTCTGTATGCTTTATTACACGTCTCCTGTAGAGCCTTTCCTTAAGTAAGTTGGTGGGGACACCGACCCAGGCAGATATATACATATGCAAATGCCCTGTCAATCTAAGAGGGAAGTGTGCCCCGGGCTACTCACACTTAATTGGC
This sequence comes from Calotriton arnoldi, assembly GCA_963921515.1. Taxonomy (NCBI): domain Eukaryota; kingdom Metazoa; phylum Chordata; class Amphibia; order Caudata; family Salamandridae; genus Calotriton; species Calotriton arnoldi. Next base: position 346,949 of record CAWUFW010006996.1, read on the forward strand.
CCCTTGGGTTATATATATACTTACCTGGAGTACCCCCAGCTGCGTTTGGCCTTAGCATGCAGGATTCTTAGGACTCATATGGAGGAGGAGCGCGTCTCCTTCTTACTGATAGAAGATACATTTTGTGTGATTGATGCCTCCATACACAAGGCAGTCTCTAACGCCGTAGTGTCCTTAGAGCAGAAACCGCTCTGTATGGCAGAGAAGTGCCGTAAACCCCTCTTTCTGAGGGAGAAACTCCCAGGGCCTTCGGCTCCTCTACCTCTAGGACAACCTGGTGCAGGACCCCCAAAGTCAAAAGAAAAGCACAACCGCAACCCAGGAGTCGACGTAGAACACTTTGATAGGCTCAAATGTCCATTTATGGGCCATGCTACCTCGGGGCCCAAACCCTCCCCTCTCCCACCTGTAGGGGACCCTGACAAGACTACCTTGCATCCGGCAGACTCCCCCGCCTCGCCAGTGCCTCTAGATGGGGACGACTCTCCCACCGGTTCAGATGGGGATATTGAGCCAGAGAGGCCTTGGTGCTCATCCTCTGATTCTAAATCGTCAAGTTATGGCAAGGATAACCAGGAAATGGGGTCGGATATGCTGAATCTGGATGACTTACTACACCCACGCTCATCCCAATTGACGCCAGCAGAGAAGGTTGCCACCTACGTGGACAGGAGAATACATAAGCCCCTTGATGAAGTACGCAACCGCCTCAGAGCGGAAGCCCCTGTCCTTCCCTGGATGGTTAAGTGGCCCTCACCCTAGAAATTGATCCCTGATTAGCTACCTACTTAGCCAAATATGTCTGGGACCCCAAGAAAGGAATTGACCACTCTTGTCATGACAAACTTCTTGACATTACTGCCCCTCTGATAAAGATCCTTGGCATGGCTGAGGATGCCAAATGCTCTGGATCCCTTATATCACCAGACATTTTATCAGGATGGGCCCAAAGGGACATCATCTTCCTGCGAAACGTGAATTGCGTCCTTTCCACGGAGCGACACAGGTCCCTCCTAATTAAGATTGACCCAAAATTAGGTGATCTGGCCACATTGGAAGCCGGACAGGTCTCTCTGTAATGCTTTTATAAAGGAGCTGAGCAAGTTTGTGGTCACCTTTAATTCTTTAGATAATAGTCAGTCATCAAAAAGATTTTCAACTCTTGGGTTTACACAAGGGCTTGCAGGGGTAAGGGGCGGTTAGAAGGCCTCTTCCAATACCTAGCTTCCTCAAAAGTCCAAGCCTCCTAACGGGGACAGTGGCAAGACCACAACAGATGTGGGGGCTTCTTCCCTACCAGAGGATACCCCCATCAACGAGGCTTCAGAGGAGGCCATTCCCAGAGCTCATCTCATGGTGAGTGTCACCTTTTTTCCGCATAAGATTAGGGGGCAGGTTGGTAGATTTTACCCACAGCTTGAGGACCGTGACAACAGATGCTTGGGTACTTCAAACGATTCAGAGGTTCAGGATAGAATTTTATGGGCCCCCTTTCCAACCCTGTCCCCCTCATCCCATTGTGTTCTCTGACAAGGAGGCTACCCTGGTTGATGCTGAGGTAGTGGACCTCCTTTTCAAGGGGGCCATCTCTCTGAAGATCCCTCACCCAAGAAGTTTTATCAGCAATCTATTTTTGGTTGAGAAACGCGTTGGCTGGCAATGACAAATCATAAACCTTAGAGAGCTCAATGAGTAGCTGGTCTTCTGCCACTTAAAGATCCATCTCCTTCTGGACCTCCTGGGACCCAACGATTGGTTTGTGCGTCTGGATCTCAAAGACCCATACCTTACGATCCTGATTTACCCATCACATCGTCGGTTCCTGCAGTTTCACTTGCGTCAACAGACATTTGAGTTCACGGTGCTCCCCTTCGGATTATCCTTGGCTCCATTATGCTTTACCAAGGTCCTGAAATCTGTGGTTGAACACTTCTGAGCAAGGGGTATGCGTCTTATGGTATATTTGGCCAATATCCTTCTGATGGATCAATGCCTGAGGATCTTGACGGGGCTTCTGCAGACGATGGTCGGCCTACTACAATCCTTGGGGTTTATCATAAACAGAACAAAATTGGTTCTGACTCTGACACAGTCACTAATCTTCCTGGGCTTTGTAGTGGACTTGGTTTGAGCCACTTTGAGCTTTCCATCCTGGGAGGTAGCCAAGATCAGACATGAGCCATGACGGACACTGGCCAGACCGTCCACCTCCATCCAGCAAATTGAGATGGTAGTGGGTCTCCTCTTTTCTCAGTTCAGGCTGTCTTCCCAGGACCACTTCATTATCAGGCGCTCCAGTGGTTGAAAATCTCCCATCTCTGGAAATACCTCACATACTCCCAAAGGGTCCCTCTTTGCCAATGAGGCAAAAGTGGAAATTTGCTGGTGTCTGGCTCACATGGAGGCCTGGAACGAACAAGCCATCTCTGGTTCCCAACTGGACATGATGATAGAGTCGGATGCCAGTGGCACAGGCTGGGAGGCAAGGAGTGGGGAAGTCTCCACCGGTGGAAAATGGTCTGATCAAGAACAAGCATTACATATCAACTGTGTGGAATTACTGGCAGGGTCCTTCGCAGTGAAATACTGGACCAAGGACAAGGCACAGTTCTGTATTCTCCTCAAAACGGACAATTGGGTCACAGTCCGTTACATCAACCACTTGGGGGAGGGATGAGATCCAAACCCCTATCACACTTGGCCCAGAGTTTCTGGGACTACTGTCTCAAGAATCAGATCTTGGTGATGACAGAACAACTTACATGCTCTGCCAAACAAGTGGTGGACTGGCAGTCGCGGTATCTTCAGGACCTGAGCCTGTGGAAGTTGGATCATTTACTGGTCCAAGAGATTTCATCAAGATGGGGTCCATTCACAGTGGATCTTTTTGTGCCCAGACTGGACCACTAAATTAATAGATACTTCAACTGGAGGCCGGACCTCAATGTGGTGCCAGCAAATGCCTTCCTACAGGACTGGACGATAGAGGTGGGATATGCCTTTCCCCGTTCTCCATGATAATAAGATTTTTGGTGCAGGCCCGGAGACAGCAAGCAGATTTAGTGGTGGTGACCCCAATTTGGAGGTCTCAAGTTTGGTATCCAGTTCTGATGGAACTTCCTTGGGATTCTCCAATCAGTCTACCCCTGTTTCCGGGTCTCTACAGGGATCCCTCAGGGGATCCTCACCATCTGGTTCTGGCGGGTTCTCCGCAGCTTATGGCATGGAGGATTAAAGGAACCAATGGAAAGTCCCAGGACTTCCCAGCCAGGCTGCAGACTTACTCTCAAGAGCATGGGCTGAAAGTACTGTCAAACGCAATAGATCAGCCTGGTCAAGATGGATGGGTTGGTGTCATCAGAGGCACCTGGATCCTGTGGGGACAGGAATTGTCCACATTTTTAACTTTCTAGCTTCCCCAGCATCAAATGGCATGCAGGTCGGTCAATACCTTCCATTCAGCACTCTCAGCAGGACATGTTCCTGTAGAAGGCCATTCAGTGGGCACATATCCACTGGCCTGGAAATTACTTAGGGACATTTGACTATCGCTTCCCCATGAACTGAGATATACAGTCCTGTGGGATGTCAACAAGGTGCTAAATCTGTTTCTCTCCTGGCCTAAGAACAAATATCTGTCTAGAAAGGAGCGGTCGGCTAAATTGGTGACCCTGCTGTGTCTGGTGTCCTGCAGACGAGTATCGGATGTCACACCTCTGGATATCACAGGTAGAGTATTTTCCCTGGACGGGGTTACTTTTCATATCTCTAGATGGACAAAGACTGACCAATTTTCGTTTAGTCTCATATCCTGCCTTTGCGGAGTCCCCCAAATTGTGCCTGGTTCGCAGTATAGAAGCTTACCAGGCCATGACACAGGAATTCCGCCCACCCCGGGGAGAAAGACAATTCCTCATAGCCATTTCCTAAGCCCCACAGAAGGGTTCTGCCCATACGATTGCAGATGGGTAAGATGGGCCATGCAGGAGGCTAACATCGACACTAAGACATTTGGCGCACATTCTACCACGGGAGCAATGGCAGCCAAAGCGTTTGCACTGGGGGTACCCTTAGAAGACATCCTTAATGCAGCAGATTGGTTCTCGGACTCGACGTTCAAAATGTTTTACCTCAAGCCACTCTCCAGCGTAGAAGCTTTGGTGGTAGATAAGCTTTGAACTAGCATAATCCTTGCCTCTGGTCCTGCCAGAGAATGTAAAATTTGCTACCTTTCGTAACAGATAGTTTCAATCCAATTAAGGACACGGAGGTGAGGATTAGCCCACCCGATGGCCATGGAACAACCGTCCCACCATAATAAGAAGAACTAGCAATGGTGGGATTACTGGGAAGAGTAAGTACTCGATGATTGGTAGACGTTATAGACTCTCGTTTTATGTCATTACGGATGATAGACCAAATCGGTTTGTTGACTATGCTTCCATTGGGAAGTGTTAATTTAGACTCTTTAGGGGTCTTTGACTCAATAATCTCCATTGTTCCACAGGGGCTGAATCGACAAAACAAGATTAGACCGAATGGATTCTGGCTGATGTCGCACGAAGAAAAAGGTGGCTGGAGAATTAACAAGGGTCCATGAAGGGGCCCCTGCATGCTGATTGGATGGACTGTTAGTTCAGTTTTCCCTGTGGTTCATGAGAATATGTTTTTATCTTAATGTTATGAATATGGCTGCTGTATAATAAAGCGGAGAAAGATGAATATAATACTCGCCTCCATGTCCTTAATAGAATCAAAACTTTCCATTATGAAAGCTGGGAAATTTTACTTTGGCATTGTTAGAAATGGGATCTCTGGTTGGCTAAGGCTTGCGCCAAAGCCAGGCAGAGACCACCACTCTAGTCAGGGCGAGGGAGTTACACGCCAAAGATAACCCCTGCTCACCCCCTTGGTAGCTTGGCACGAGCAGTCAGGCTTATCCCGGAGGCAATGTGTAAAGCGTTTGCGCACGCACACAGCAACAACATACCAGGCACACCACAAAAAGTAACTCCACACAAGGTTATATATAAAAATAGCCTTTGTATTATCATAAAACACATTAGAATAGTACTCACATAATATACATCGTGCCACCTGGCACTAGGTCATATTTACAAGGGATTATTTACACCTGACAGGGCCAACTGGACCACTGTCAGAACCAGCACAAAGCGAACTTAGTAAATGTAAAACAGATCATAAACGTACAACCAGTAATCACTGGTAACCACTGTACTCAGCATCAGCCTGTAACATAAACCACATTATGCACAGTATCACATTAGGCGCGAAATACATTCTGCGCCAACCTCATAAGCCTAAACGCATTAGACCATATAAACATAGCATAAACATATTACGCATTAGTCCTCACCAGCATACACGCAGTATGCAATAATCTCATTAGCATAAACATATTAGAGGCATAACTCATTGTAGAGCATCACATTTCCTAATATCACATAAACAGGGACTCCCTGGCCAACTGGCCATCTCAAAGGGGCTCAAATGCCCTGTGTCCAGAAAGTCAGGGCTGCTGCCTAGCAGCGAAATCCACGGGCGCAACTGCGCAAACCTAAACGTAGCAGCTGCCCACTACTTGCTGGGCAGCTTGGGAACTCACTGGCACCTCTGTGCCTCTGGTCCCTCTCAGGGACTCTCTCTCAATTGTGCCCAGTTCGTGGCACTTTGCATAACGGAGGGGGGCCCGGCACCTCTGTGCCCTCTGGACCCTCCTAGTGGCATTAAATCACATGCCCCATCGTTGGGGCGGCCCGCTCTCTTGCGGGACCGTCCAGGAGCCGACAATGCGCCTCGATATGCCCCCGGGCCTCTGTGGCCCTCAGGGGCTCTCCTTTAATAAACTTGCCCAAACGTTGCAGTTGCCCACTGGCAAGCGGGGCAACTGTGAAAACATGGCCAAAGGTAGGGGGCACGGGCCCATCTGGGCCCTCTTAAAACCAATATGCCCATCTTTGGGGCGGTCCGCTCTCTCGCGGGACCGCCCATGCACTGATACTGTGCCTCGAATGGCACCAACATCAAGGAAGCAGCCCCCACTCACCGGGACTGCGGGCAGGACTCCTCTAGTCTCCTCGGCGGGACGGTGCTCACCGGGGCCTCTCTCTACTTCACCCGGGCCCCCTCCTGGGACCCGGGACTTCACTGTGGAGCCCGCGTCTCCGGCGCATTTTCTAAGGCGGGGTGGGCTCCCGCCGGACTCTCTCTGTGGTTCGCCAGTGCGGGGTGGGCTCCCGCCTGGCTTCTCCTTCTCTCGCCGGGGCTCCCATCTGCTCACGGGAGCCCCGCATCATCACCGGCACTTCTTCCGGTCCTGCTGCCGGCTCCGCCCATGTCCCCGGCAGACGTGCCTGACTTCCTGTTGGCGGCACGGGCCACGGCGGTGAAACGCGGGGTGGGCACCCGCTATCCAAAATAGCATGAGAGCGGGGTGGGTACCCGCTCTCCAACGTGAAATCACCCATAAGCGGGGTGGGCAACCGCCAATTAACTCAAAACGCGGGGTGGGCACCCGCAAACAATTCCCAACACGGGGTGGGCTCCCGCTTCCAGCAGCATCACAGGGGAATCCCTCACGTCGGGATTCCCCCCAAAGGACGGGCAGCACAGCGCTGCGTAGCCCACGCTCTTCCTCTCTTTGGGGAAATTTGAAAGAAAGCGCACACGAGGCGCTAGAATTACCAAAAGTCCTTTCAGGCATCAAGGGGCAATGCAGGGCCCAGGGAGGCAAGCCCTCATGGCAGCCCCCCCTGGGCCCCAACAGCAGCACGCCCCACAGGAACAGCAACCAAGAACTGAACATCTCTCATGGGGTCACAGCCCCTATATTTATATGCCCTTTTCCTTTGTGTCACAGCACAGGGCTTGGGGATACCAGTCAGAACTGGTTTAGGGGAGCTTTGGAGCACTTTGTTTTGCTCAGCTACTCTCTCCTTTGTCAGGTGGGGGCTCAGGGATTAGACGCCCCCAGGGGGTGGAGCCAGCATTGTGGAGGGAAGGCACAGCCCTATTCAGGTCCCAGGTGCAACTCCTCCCTCCCATCTGCATGGAGATCTCTCCATTCAGCCCTGCGCTGACTCACCCTGCCCCTCCTGGAGCCACACACACCTCCCAGCCCCTGTCACTCACAAGCCAGACATGCAATTCACATCAGGCAGGCAGACACAGAGCACACATAAATGCCAACTTCTAAAAGTGGCATTTCTACACTAGTCATAATAAATCTGCGCACACCATTGCGCAGCATTTATTCTCACGAGTTCATACATACTAAACTCGCCCCTGCACTCGTCTCATACCAGGAATTACCATGGACACACATATCCCCCATGCATTCCTATGGGAGGGCAGGCCAATCTCACCACACACACTCAGGGCGCGCACGCACTTTACACTGGGCCACAGTGCTAAAGTGCCCAGAGGCCTAAAACTACTACCACCATGTCAGAGCTTAAGGCAAAAAGTTCAGGGGTGAACTTGCCAAAAAGGGCCAAGTCCAACAGGCATTAGTTATAAACAATTTTTGGGGATATATTTGCTGCTAACTATCAAACCCTTAATTTGGTGACATTTATCTAAAAACATTTGCGACTACAATAGATTTCAAACACCAATACAAGGCTATGTAAGGATTTCTTGGTCCTCTCAAGGAGAACAGCATCATCTGCATACTATAAACAAGGAACCTGTTTATTGACAATCATATTCATGAGCTCTTAGACATGGCCCAGTAACTTATAAAAATATTTAAAAGATGGGGGGAAAATAAATATCTCTGTCTACCTCCCCTGACAACATTAAAATCTTGTCAGTTCCCCTGAATTTGCAAAGCAGATAGAGGCTGTATTAGAGAAATACAGCTGGAATATAGCATTGATCATTGCAATGTCGGCAAAATATTAGAGGCTCCCCAAGAAAGACCCTGTCTCAATATCAAAAGCAGTCTTGAGGTCAAGGAAGGTTAAAAACTGCCTACCCCACCTCAAAGAGACATACTTCATAACCAAAAAAGAGATGAAACACTTGTTCCATTTTTTCTAGTCCGGTTTAAAACCCTGCTTGACACCTTGATTAGTTGAATCTCACTCAACAATTGATCAGTTAGAATTTTACCATAGCGCTTATTAACAGCATCTAAAAGAGAGAGATATGATGATGATTCAGTGGGCATATCTTATCTCCTTTTTTTAAGATGGGAACTCTTGCAGCAGATTTCCAACAGGGTAAGGCTGTAAGACCAAGCTTGTTGTTAGTACCTCACTGAACAATAGACATAGAGGCAAAATCTATATTTCAATGTTAAGTTTAAAACAAAATCAAGAGGGACCATGTCTATACCAGGAGACTTCAATTTTCTTGCTAAGAAAGACCTCCCTAACTTTTCAACAGATATTAATGGCAAAAGATTTAGATTGAAAGTAGCGGCTTTCTCTGTCTTCTGAGTGGCAAACATAACAGTGTCAGTCCTCAGTCCCATATAGCACCGAAAAAAGGCTAGACCACTATGCCTCACTGATATATAGTATTCAGAATGATTCCCGTGGCCATGTAATAATTGTCCTTTTAGAGACCAGAATCCTATGCAGACCTTACTGACTAGAAGGTTTAAGAGGTTCTCTCACTGGAGGGTTTGTATATATTTCGATTTTTGTCTTCAAAACTAGTTTCTTATAGGAGGCCCTACATTGTGATAAATATATATATATATATTTTTTTTATTGAGAATTTTCAGTTATGAACATCAAACATTAACACAGCCATGTCTGTTGCATAGTATTCTGTGACGTTACATATACAAAGCATCAATTCATCACCACAGTTTCTTATAAATTAAGGGCTCAACATGATGGTACTGCTATCCTCGATATGTATTTCATTTGTACAAATTATTTAGCTGCTCTGGCCAACAAATATACAGTAAAAGGCTCCCATAAATCTCGGGGTCTCGAAGTTTGTGGTAATTCTTCAGCATAACATGTGAGTTGATCACGACAATAAGTCATGTCCCGTATCCAGTTTTCATGATTTGGGGTCCCCTTCCCTCCCCAGTGAACAGAGACCCTCTGTTTTGCCAGTAATAAGGCAAAAGCAACTAGCTTACGGTGGGGTGGTTGTACGGATCCTATCAAACCCAGTAGGCAGGCCTGTGGGGTGCATTCCACTGGTTCCTTAACCATTACAGTAAGAGCATTTGTGACTTTCTCCCAATACTCCTGTATCTTAGGGCATGCCCATGCTAAATGCAGAAAATCTGCGTCCGGTGTCCTGCACCTAGTGCATTACGCTGTCTCTTGTAGCCCAAATTTATAGAATTATACTGGTGTGTAATATAATTGATATAGGTACTTGAAGTGTATAATTGCCCTGTCAAGGTACAGCATGCTTTCCAGTCTTCCACAGTGATTTGTGTGGGAAGATCGGCATTCCACTTAGCTAGGGGCCCCTCTGCCATTGTTTGCGTGTCTATCTGTGACGCGTTGTATAAGCGCGTAATTAAATGATACCGCGTAGCTGTTGTGAGTACCAGTTGAAGCGCGCCTTGGGTTCTTGGCTCTTCTGGAAACTGTGGGTACAGTGCACGCAGCGCCGCACAAAGTCTGCTGTAGGTGAAAAGGAGTATAGGGGAGATAGTACCTTCCGCTTGTAACTCAGAAGAGGCTATAAACTTGTTGTCCCTGTAAACATCTCCCAGTGTGTGAAGACCAGCTGCCCTCAGAGCACTTAAGGAGCTCGCCTCCCTCGTCACTGAGATTTCCGAGTGGTGCTCAAGCGGTATGGCAGGGGCGTTTAGAGGCTCTATCTGTGTTCTGCGTCCGAGCATCTGCCATGCATGTGCGGTGCACCGCACTGTGTCAATTTCTCCAAGCGCAAAGATAGTGTTGTTTTTGGAAATCATAGCCTTAAGTTGAATAAGGTGTACTGCATCCTCTTCCACAGCTACGTGAGGGGTGTAGTTCGGAGCTTGGTACAGTAATAGACAAAATGCGCCTGCGAGCATAAATAATATAATTGGAGATCAGGGACTGCGAACCCTCCTTGATCATATGGGAGTGTTAATGTCTCCCATTTAAGTCTGGGGTGTCTTCCCGCCCAAGCCAATTTAACTAAAAGTGAACGCAGTGTAGTAAAGAAATTTTGTGTCACGCGTATGGGGACATTAGTGAATAAATATAAACATTTAGGCAGTACTATCATTTTCATCAGTGCTATTCTATCAGCAAGGGAAAGCGAAAGCCTTATCCATCACTTTACCTGATCTTTGAGATTGCCTTACCATAATTATACTGTATCACCAGTTGGGGGTCTCTGTGTATCCATATCCCCAGATACTTAACAGGGTCTTCACACCATTTCAGTGGATATTCCATCTCGTGGGGTACCGTGCTACTAGTTAAAGGAAGTATGACTGACTTAGACCAATTAATGCCCAGGCCCGAATACCATTCAAATCGCACATATTCCCTGATGAGGCCATCTAAATGAGCCTTGGGGTCCCTGATGTATAGCACTGTATCATCCGCATACAATGATATAGCTATCCGTCGTTATCGAAATCGCAGCGCTGTGGCTGCATGCCTCTGCTGCAGTATATATGCTAGAGGCTCCAGCGCCACTGCAAATAACAGTGTCGACAGTTGGCATCCCTTCCGCGTGCCGCAGCGACTCAATAAGGTCTCTAATACATATCCATTTACACACACCCGAGCTACTGGCTTAGTGTAGAGCAATTTAATCCAGCTCGTAAATGCTGATGGAACACCCATACGATGCAGCACTGCAAACATATATCTCCATTGAATTGAATCAAACACTTTGGCGGCGTCTAGTAACACCGCCGCAGCTGGGAGTGTGGGCTCTAGCTGGTGCAACACCGTGAACAAAGTTAGCAGATTATGCGTTGTGGAGCGTGCTGGCATAAACCCCGATTGGTCCAGTAAGACCATTGATGCAGCTGTAATTTTACGGTAATTTCTCAATGCAAAACCTCATTTATCTTCTAATTTACCGCTGCAAAGGTACTGGACCCTTGCCACTGTATATTACCATCAGGAGATTTACATAAACATGAAAAATCAAAAATGCAATTAATATTTAAGCCAATAAAGAGAGTTGTGAGTATTTTAAAGGGTTTTATTTTCTAGTTAAAAGTTAAGGTTCTCTGACCCTTTATTCATTAGTCAAATATCAATCAGGTTACAGAATTTGGAAAACAAGAAAAATAGAATTAATACAGAACATATTATAGGTTGCATACAAAACATTCCATAAAGGAAGAGAATGAGGAATCAAATGTCAATCAGAGTTCTCCAAAGAAAAGTTCAGGAAATATAATTCAAGAGTGAATTATGCAAGGCTAATCAATAATTAATAATTGGCAAAAATCTCCCATAAAGAGAAATAAATGCATAAGACAAATAAATCTTTTCAAAACTAATTAGTCAGTCAAAACAATTCTAAACCTTTTCTATCAGTTGCACCCTCTGCCCTGGTCTGTTCATCTGTCCTCTCTGTGTTCACAGAGAGCAGCTGCTCCTGAAAAGGCCCCTCCTTCACATACCACAGAGGAATGTGATTTACCTTGCCAAAAATGACGTGCAAGGCTAGCCTATGCCCCCCACCTCCCTCTATCTCTCATCGGACGCAATCTGCTCTCAGACTGCACCCGCTAAAGCCTCTAAAAAAATAAAACAAAAAACCCCAAAAGCCCCCTAAAGAGGTCATATTTATACTCTAATTCTTGGCTGACTATACTAATAAGGTTGCAATTTTCAGTAAAGCTTGCACCCTGATTGGATAGCTTAGATGACGAGGGTCTCACCATCCTGTTCTCATTGGCAAATCCAACCCACACCAGTTTTTGACAAAAGTAGCCTTACTGATTAATACAATTATATGTTTTAGCAACATTTACTAGGAAAAATGTTTCAGTCTATTTCCTCCTTCCTGTCATATCGCACGCAGGAAGGACACATTCCACAAACACTGGTACATTGGCAGGGTAACAAGAATGTACAGTTCATGGTGGCCTTGAACCAGGTCTTCACTTGAGGCACTTGGCAGTATGTAGCTGGTTCTGCGCATGCGTATTTCAGCACATTCTCAGCCATGCTGGATTCTTAGGCAGTCATTTAATGGTGGGCCCATAAACAAAATAAACACAAAAAGAGTATTAATTACAAATGAAACCCATTATGTTTTACCTCCCACGTATAAATGATACATTGCAAAAGCTATTAATGTAAAGCAGCTTTTCTTATTATTTGTGCACAACATGCAAAAATATGTGCAATGTACAACATAGCATAAAACATGCACTAGTGTAAATTTTGAAAGCGCACACAGTTAATACATACTCATAGCAACATGCTCTAATGTTTTAGATAGCTTTTCATGCAAATGCTTTGCCCCATGTGTAGTGTTGGTGCATGATTAATTAATACACATTATAAAAAGATGTGTTATGCATTGTCTAAATATGCAACAAAGCCAAAGTCTCTTGAGACAGGAACAGGGAGTGTAGATTATAGGGGAAAGGAAACTGGGAAGAGAGAACACATTCCATGATTCAAAGCTAATGAGACCACTGAAATCACGAGTTTTCTCTATACTGCAAAAACACATGTTAATTCAGCACAAGCATTTCAGACTGAAAGCATTTATGACTTGCATGCACCAAAAGTGCCACTTTAAAAAAAAAAAACTTTGGACTAGGCATGTGCCATGTGCTTTCATTTGCACCAACATTTGTGTGCCATTTTAAATGCAGTCTGTCTGAAACATAAAAATAAAGCAATGCTTAATTTGAGAAATCTAGCTCTATCACCATTGTGGGCAATAGCAGACGTAATCTAGTGGCCAATGCCTTAGCCAGCATCTTAGCGTCAGTATTTATAAGCGACAATGGAGGATATGAGTCACAGCGCTGCAGTAGTTTATCAGGCTTCAATAACGTAATTATAAGGGCCTCTCGGAGAGTGTCAGGCAGACAGCGCCACTGATAAGCCTCTAAGTACCCTGAGAGTAGATGCTGGGCTAAAAGGTCAGCATACTCTTTATAAAATTCTTCAGGCAACCCATCACCGCCAGTGGCATTCCCATTGGGTAGGGTGGTAATAGCCTCCTTTACTTCCTCAATTGTGAGCGGTTGCGCTAGGAATTCACCCTGTCCCTGCGAGAGCCAGACCATAGCAATATCATCAACATAGGATGCAATATCCGTCTCTTCTGCGGAGCTGTGGTCCACATACATATTCTCATAATATTGTACAAACGTATGCAGAATGCCTGACGTATCAATCAATCAATCAATCAATCACAAGCTTTATTTCGACATAAAAAGTCATAAAAGCATCATGGAACAATAGTAACATAACTAAAAAAAAAATTTAATATGGATAAAAAAGATACATTGATAAATATACACTCAATCATCCTAAAATTTGGTTAAAAAGCAAACAGCATTTCATCATTTCGTTTACAAACAGTGCAATACAAGAGGAGACTTCAAAAATTAAAAAGAATAAAGTGCTTGTGCATAGTGATTTTAACAAGAATACTATTAAAACTTTTAGATCTTGGCAATTTATCAGTGCATGGAGGCTATGTCTTTCTCGCAAGCGCTTTCCACCGAATCAGCCATGCTTGCCCCAAATACTTTGCTATGCAACTAGATAAAAAAGGTCTGGAATCTGACTTAAGAATACGGAGTGCAACTTGGTGCTCCCGTGTACCAAGTTGTCGGCAAATCGGACTCAGCCATTTTCTCCGTGATGTTTTATACGCTGGACAGACGAACAATAAATGGGCAATACTTTCCACAGGGGCTTGGCAGCTAGGACAATGTTTTCCATTGGTGACCGACCATTTTGCTATCACTTCGCCCACTGGAAGAGAGCCATACCTAAAATGCATATAGAGTATTCTATCTCTGGGTACTGTGATCAGGTCAAGGTAAGGCTCATAGTATCTGCATTGTTTGTGGTAGTAAAACTCAGTTGTCAGTCTACCCACATTAAGCCTACTAATCGCTCATTGGTCCACCCATTCCCAGTACAGACGTTTAAGGTCTTCTCTCCTCGGGGGCTCCTGGCTGGTCCAACAGCCACAAAGCCCAATTGCAGATAGCGTTTTCCTGATATCACATATCCAACCAATTTTCCCCCCAGTGTCGAGCCTAATAACCTCAGTAAGGGCCTCTGCATAGGGGGAAAGCTCAGGGGTCCTCCTAATGCGAACCCAAAAGAGCAGGGGACGCAGCCTAGCTACATCACTTATTGATCGCCTGCCCATGTCTATTAATAACGGCGTGAGGGGGATATATTTTGGTGCTGTAACTAGATCTCTTAAAAATTTGTATTCTGATCTCCGGAGCTCATCGAGATTATCAAACCCCCAGACCTCAGCTCCGTAAAGAGAAGTGCTAACAGCCTTAGTGTCATATATCTGAAGGGCTGGAGCAACAGGCCTAGTATGGGAAAGACGGTGTTTTCTTGCTATTGCACCAGCCAAGCGTTTGTGGGCCATCAGCATCTTACCTAGGTGGGGTTTCCATGACATTTTATCAGAGAATCTTACACCTAGGTAATCAAAAAAGGCGACCTTTTCAAGGGGAATCCCACCTAAGAGAGGGCCATTCCTACATGTTCTATGAGGGTTAAAAGCCATAAATTTGGTTTTATTGGCATTTATAACCAAACCCCGGTTCTCACAGAAAAGATGAAATCTATCAGTTAGACGCTGCAACCCAGCCGGGGTCTTAGATATCAATAGCGTGTCGACCGCGAACAACAGGGTCGGTATCTTTTTGCCCCCCAGGACAGGAGAATCAGCCGGCTCCTCCAGGAGAAAGTCCACTACACCATTCACGTATAGGGAGAAGAGCGTTGGTGCCAGAACGCATCCCTGCCTTACTCCTCTCTTGACAGGGATGCGCTCTGTAAGTTGACCCTGCTCACCCCACCTGACCTGGGCAAAATTTCCCTCGTGCAGCCGAACTAGTAAATTAAGAACAAAATGGGGTATACCCATCTCACCAAGCGTAACCCATAACCTGGACCTAGGAACCAGATCAAAGGCAGTCTTCAAATCAATAAATGCTAGATAGAGACTGCCTCTGCCTAACACCACAACCTTCCAATATATTAGAAGGAATCTGAATACCTGGTCCATTGTCCCTGTCTTTGTTCTAAAGCCTGCCTGGAATTGTGAAAGGATATCCCCATCCTCAGACCATGTCTGGATCCTGTGCAGAAGCATCCGGCCAAGGACCTTCTGCACAGCATCAATCAGACTTATTGGTCTGTAATTGGCGGGATCGTCTCTTACTCCCTTTTTGTATATGGGGACTATTTCAGCAGATTTCCAAGACAACGGGACTGGTGCTCCGTCGGCTATGGCATTTGTTAACAACAAAATATAACGTGCCCATTGGGTGCAGTCAGCCAGAAATAGATCACTAGGCAGGCCGTCCGGGCCAGCAGCTTTCGCGGGGACTATTTTGTTAATTGCAGCTTCTACCTCCAAGATTGTAAAATAATCCTCCTCTTGCGGGTGCCCCAAATACTCTACTGCTTCCCCCTCTTGAATATCCCCTTCAACAGAATAAAGCCCTTTAAAATGGTTAAACCAAACTTGGCTAGTAATATGGTTCGGGGGTGGGCGTGGACCTGACCTGCTACCCCAAGTAATCATGCCTCACATCGCCTGCATCTGTTACCAACTCCACTACCTGCGACCTCACCCATAGAGCAGCAATTCTATCAGCTAGCGCGCGGCCCGGCCTACCCCCCTCACCGAAGGCTCTGGCCCGCCATCTTCGCGACATGTGCCGCACCTCCTGTTCTGCCACATTATTATACTCGGTAACCTTATCTCTAATCTTTGCCAGTATATCACCCCTATGGGTAACCTCATAAACATTTTCCAAATCCCTGATTTCCGATTCAATTTTTTTGAGTTGCCCGCATATGGACTTGAGTACCCCAGCCTGGAGACCTAAGCATGCCCCCCACATCGTGCCTTTGAATGCTTCCCATATAATTCCTATATCTTGCACAGACCTAATATTTACTGCAAAATATTCCACAATTGTTGATCTCACCCCTTCCCTAAAAACCTGATTCAGTAATTAGGACGGTAGTAACCGCCACTTAAATGCCGGTGGGGCATGTGTAGGGATCATCATCGTTAACAAAACAGGGGCATGATCGGACAATGTCCTGGGCATGTGTGCAACTGTAACTACCCATGTATTCACATCCTTTGTGGTCATCCAGTAGTCCAGACAGGACCATGACTGATGTATGTACGAATGGTACGTTCCTTCCCTACTGCCAGGATGTCGCAGCCTCCAGACGTCTACAAGGCCCATGTCATCCATACCTCCCACCAGTATCTCAGCCGCCCGCTTAGTTGCCCCTCCCGCCGGAGAGTAGCGATCTTCTTGTGATATCATCAGCGGTGTATCAAAGTCTCCGCCCCACATTATTACAGAAGGAGGTAACCCATGCAGCTTATTCCATATTGTCACAAAGAATTCCGGGTCATCAATATTAGGCCCATGTACATTAACAATAGTGATCAGTGTGCCACACACTTTGCCCTGCGCTATTATATATCTACCCTGTTCATCCTTTTCTGAATGGGTAAGCTCAAAGGGCAGGTTGTTTTTAATGAGTATCATTACTCCCCACAAATACGAAGAGTAGGAGGAAGCCAACCACCTGGACGCCACTGTTACTTCAGAGTGTCTCGTGAGATGGGTTTCCTGCAGTAGCACCACCTGTATCCCATGACCATCTAAATAGCCAATACTTGTCTTGTTTTTCTTGGGTTATTGAGACCCCGAACAGTCCATATAACCCATGATACATGGCGCATGAGCTTGCCCGTAATGTGACTAGTTGTGTCAGCCGACATCCTTGTGTACCTTGTATTGCAATGCATCCGAGCCTGCAGTGATGCTTGTAGAATTAAAGTGATTTCCCATGGCTAAACAAGAACACTGTATCCCTCCCACCTCCCACCTCAGCATCCCAAACATGCCAAAGAATCCCATTTCAGAACAATACTTTACAATTCCAGAACTGCACAACGAGCGCATACCCCGTTTACAGGTAAACTTCATAAAGTGATCTAACAGGTGGGGTACCCCCTCTGGGGGCCGCTAGTAGCCAACACACCACCTTATAATAAGGGGGGGTCGGGTAATCTTATAGGCCGTCCTTTAGTATAGTAATAAAGTCCACATAGTCCGGCATTTTTTCCTATATCTGTTTTTCTGTACTCTAGCTTTGCTCCCATTATTCCAAAGAAGTCACTTCTCCTAAATGTTCAGTGCGATTTTAACCCATTCTCTACATTCTATGGAGTACTGGGTACAGTCATTTCTTGCCTGTTATATGAACTAAGCAGCTCCCTCCCCCCGCTGACTCCTCACCGCCATTACATTTGACCTCTCTATCAGTGTTATCCACCAAGCCTGAGACTTAATCCTCATGGTCTTCCTCATCGTCAGGTCTATGCACCGGGTCTGCTCTCTCTTGTTGCCTAGCAAACGCCATGGCTTCTTTGGGTGTCGGGAAAATGTTCACTTTACCTTTGTGCTGGAACCTGAGTCGAGCTGGATATAGCATGGCCTATGAAATGTTTAAAGTCTGCAGTTTCTTTTTGGCCTGCTGAAATTCTTGTGCTTGTTGTACAGCCATGGTGAAATCCAGGTATAAGGCAATTGCATTGCCCTGGTATGTCATGGCTCCCTTCTCTTGTGCTAATCTGAGTGCCGTGTCCCGATCACCATAATTCAGCAGTTTAGCAATAATGGGCCTCGGGGGGGCTCACGGCACTGATTTAGGCGCCGGCGATCTGTGTGCCGGTTCCACGATTAACACTGATGGGAAGTGTTCAGCTCCCAACACATCCCTCAACGTGGGTTCCACATAGAGCTCCAATCTGCCCGTATTGGTGGACTGAGGCACTCCCGTGATGCGGAGATTATTCTGCCGTGACCTGGAATCCAGGTCTTCGTTCTTGGCTTGAATTATAGCTAGTAGTTTCTCCATCTGCAGACAGGAGGTGCGCACTGTGCCCAGGGTGTCCTCTGTCATGGAAATCCGCTGTTCTGCTTCTGTAATGTGAGTCCCCTGTTTATCAAGTTTTACTGCCATGTGGTCAATTCTCAAATTTAGCGTATCTATTTTACTATATATTGACTGCAGACTGGGCTGCATTGCAAGTAGGGTGGTCTCCAAATTAGGACCGCCTCCAGGTCTTGCTCAGCGTCCGATGCCGTCTGTGATTGAGATTTGGTGAGGCGTCGGGACTCAAAAGTGAGTTTTGATTGTTCCTTTTTTGATTTCCCCATGATGATTCTGTGCCTCTCTACACCAGTATTCTTCAAAAGGGGCGTGTTCAGAGATCAGTGTTACGCCCCTAGGCCTAATGGCTTATCTGGTGTCCACTGTTGGAGGTGTCCTTATCACTTAGGTGACAGAGAGCCAGCTGCCAACTCTCCCTTTTCCAGCTCCGTTTGCCCCTCACATGCACAGCTCTGGTATATCCCAAAGGCCACAGGGTTCATGCTCTCTGGCAGCTATGTCTCACTGTGCTCGCATTCTTTACTGATTCTTGTGGAACTCCGAGGTGTGAGACAGCCAACAATACCAGTCACCTCACAGGCAGTCACAAAGAGCCTCAGGCACACCTCTGCTTCATGCTTTCTTCCGCTTATTTCTCACACATACAGTCGGCTGTATGTCCCCGTCTCTGTCGGCACTATTCACATGTAGCCGCTGCCTCACGGGACTGTTTGCGACACGGGCCCCCAGCGATGTGCGCCGGCTGCACCGTATGCAGCCGTTTCAGGTCGGTCTGCACTCGCTGAGCACAGATATCGCGTGTGACTCCAAGCCGGAGGGCCGCTCACTATTCCCGGGCAGGTCCCGCCCGACCGCTCCAAGGGCCATATGTATGAAGCAATGTTGCGATCGCAAACGCCGAAATTCGCAGAATTTCGGCGTTTGCGATCGCAAAATTGCAGTGTCCAATGTATGACACAAAACACCCCTAGCAAAATAAGGAATCGCAAATTTTGCGATTCTCTATTTTGCGATTGCATTTAAGGAATCGCAAATTGCGATTCCTTAAATGCAATGTAAGAAGCACAGAAAAAGTGCAATTTGTACTTAGGAATCGCAAATTACCACCAACTTCAAGTTGGTGGTAATTTGCGATTTCTTTGAAAAATTCACTTTTTGCATTTTTCAAAGTGCCATGTGACTCACATACATGCCCTTAGGGCATGTATGTGCGCCACATCTGCACCCATGCTCATTTCAGGGGTGCAACAGGGTGTCCTTTTGACACCCTAGCACCCTTGAAATTGCATTCGCAATTTGCGATTCTCTAATGGGGAATCGCAAATTGAGAATGTCTTCCCATTCATTCCTATGGGCCTCTAGGCCCATAGGAATGAATGGGGAGGTATTCCTTAATTGCGAATCGCAATTTGCGATTCGCAATTAAGGAATATGTAGGATTCGCAAAATTTCTTGCAAATCCTACATACATAACGTTTTGCGATTCTCAAATAGCGATTCTCTAAAAATCGCTATTTGAGAATCGCTAATGTATCCTTTGATACATATGGCCCCAAATTACTAGCACTTATTCCACTTAACCTTGTTTTGTCTGGAGCGCAGCGCCGTTCACCAATACAGCCTGCTGTTCCAGTCTCGTATTTTCCAATATTTCATTAAAGCCGCTAACCAGTCTTGTTCCCGCAGGGGCCAGAAGCACATCCCTCCCCCTCCAGGCTTTAAGCGATTTGTGCAAAATGCCTCCGAGGCGGCTGGCGTGAAACACAGCCCGCCCACGTCGGTGCCCCGCAGTGCTCACTCGCAGCTCCCAGCATGCAGATCACTTCCCCGGCGTCTCCTCGTACCTTCGAGAGCGAGTGCTTTCCTTTGCGCCGCTACACCTTAGCGGTCGCTCGTCAAAGCCAGGCCCGCTTCGAATCTGTCATCATAAGTTCATGCTCTTCAGCCGAAGCTTTCGCCATTGTACGCCACTGCTTTCCTCACATTGAGGCCGCCATTTTGTCTAGGCCTTGTGGGTGTCAGGGGTCAATCTTCGTTGCGGGAGAGTCCGGCTGTTATACGCTACTTATGTGCTAACAGCATAATCTTGGGTTCATGCCAGCCCACCTGTCTCGTGATCTTGACGGCGATGATGGCCCAATCTTAGGATAATTACCGGATTGTAGCCCCGACCGGCCGAGCAGCACTAATGTGCGAATATCTTGCTTCGGGCTCTCTAGCGCTTCCCTACATTGTGATAAATATTGAAGAAGTTGCATGGTTTTCCCTTTACTAATAACCGTCTGTATTTCACTTTGTGACATTCAACATTGAACCAACATAACGTTTTTACCTGAATGGGTTTGTTAGGCTTAAACAGTTTTGTGCCCAGTTCATGGAGCGTATTGGAAAACATTCCACCTCCTGTATTATTACAAGGTTACCCATCAGTACAGTTCTGCACCTGTTCAATAAAGGGTAAAGGGTCTCTACAAAAGGACTATCACACCTACCAATAATATATATGAAAGCTTTCACTTTCAGCATGAATAGTTGGAATTAGCAGATCATGGTCACTTTTGACTGTCCCATCAATTTAAAAGTCAAGTAGGCCAAAGGCAAGTGTCAGCCAAAATGCAATCATACTTACTTCCATATTCCCCTAGAAATTGTGAAGTTAGCTGGATTATTGGATTGAAATTTACCACAAACAGGTCTGAGATCACGTTTAATCATTATTTCAAACTGTTGTTTTCCTTGGTGTACCAAGTGAGGTGACATTTATTATATTCAGATGTGCCCAGGAAACAATCAATAAGACTTCGAATAGAAGTTGCATATCAAGGACATATTCAATTCCCCGAACACTAGTTTATAGTGACCACCATCAAAGCTTTAGGAAGTGAATTTTGAATCTAAACTAGAATCCAACCTGTACTGCACCTAGGACTGGGTCAATAACCCAACTTGTCTATTATACACATTACAGATTCGAAATGTTGCACCCCTGTACTTTGTTATATCAACAGTTAGCTGATGTTAACTCCAGTGAATCTGGGATTATAAATTGAAACATTTTTTTATCCAAATAACCTACCAGCAGCCTTTCTCCACTTGTTTCCTACTGTTAGCACGACAAAAGAGCCACAGACTTAGAAAAACAAGATCAGTACATTAGGTTTCTTGTAGAGCTAGCAAATCTACGAATAAAATCAATCCAATGAAGAACTCTTAACTTTGCCTCCATATGAGCCACATTCCACACCTCAAAAGTAAAACTACCATCATTAACCACAATTTCCTTAACAGGGTGAATATTCTTTACCAATCAAAAGGTCTGGTCACTTTGAGTCAATCCACCTCCTCTACCAGACAAACCCTGTTGCTAAGTGACGAATTCTCGTCTAAATTTACTTAAATATTACGAGTGATAGTAATAGTTTCCTTTGATTCAATTGTTGGATTTGACTTAGATTTGCAAAGGAACTTTCAAAACATGATCATTCTTTGATATTTTTGGCATTAGGGTAGGTGGACTTTGATGATCTTAACTGCATTACAGCTTGGGTAGATAGGGTTAGAAACATGGCCTTTTGGAGTTAAAAGCATGGTGCCTGGTGGCCCAAGTGCCAGGGGTTTGTACAGAACAATCCTAATAACAGTACATATCTGTCACATCTTATTAAAACAGTAAAATATTATAAATGTAAATATCACATGTACACATTATTAAAGATGTATATATCAGAACATAAATTACTTCTTGCCAGTATTTCCTACAGCAATACATGTCAGCACTAAACAATAATAGATATTACAACAACACAATATCCCAATATCAGCACATTACTCCTCAGCCTGGATTATTCCATAGTAATACATATATTGTTCCAGTTTTCTCAACACTGCAGTAAGGCATGTTTTGCACGGTTTTCACAATGCCACACTACTGCACATATTTGTCCATTTCTTCAACGTCACATTAATACATATACCAGCCCTCTTTCCACAAAGCTATAATGATGACCATATTTTCCCTGCTGCCACATTGATCCGTACATTTGCATATTCAGTCTAAAGGCACACACAGATTAACAAAGCCACTGCTATGCAGGGGTAGTCATGCTCAAGGACACACAGGCAAGCACAACGGCACAAAGAGAGACACAGAGGCAGGCAGGTAGAGACACCAGTGGGCAGAGTTGCTCCCTGATAGGTGGACAGGTAGCACACATATACATGCACACATCACTACAATAGGCGCACACACAAATGCAGTGACACAAAACACAATCAGGCACACACAGGGACACATACAACCAGATATAAAATTGCACACTGACAGCCTCACATCACCCCCATCTCAGAAACCTCAACGAGCTATCCATCCAAAAGACATGCCAGTTCAAGATCCTCATGCACGCTTACAAGGCCATACACAACCAAGACCCATCCTACATCAACCATCGACGGAACTCCCACCTACCCACAAGACACCTGTGATCCGCCTCCCTCACACACACACACACACACATCCTTCGCAGCCCCATTCTTGCTGCCTAGACCTGGAACACCCTGCCCCTCCACCTCCGCACAGCACCCTCTCTGGATGACTTCAGAAAAAAGCTCAAGACCTGGCTCTTTGATAGAGACACAGCTTCCTAAGGGCCCAGATACCCCCGTGGGGTGAAAGTGTTGCACTATACAAATGCTGATTGATTGAAAGAGAACAGTTTCTTCAAACTCCAGCCCTGATACACAGTCCAGTTCCCTTGCCTGGAGAGGACCCGCAGCCTCCTTCTGGACTAGCTCCTCAACCCCTCTCTCAAACCACATGAACAGTGACCAGGATGCCCAGGATCTCACATCCTCTCCTAGATGTAGATTTCCACTCTTTACGATCCTCACACAATCCTTACAGATACCTGTGATGAAGTCATTATGAAAACATTAACTTTGATCTGATTGATACCCCTCAGTTTAAGGTGATATTGACTATGCCTTGGCTAATCTTGCATAATCCTAAACCAGATTGGGCATCAAGAATAATTTAGTGTCAATTTTGTTTTATTCAGTTTTGATAAAGCAACAATACGACATGCACGGCCTACAACCACCTCGTCGGCAGGTAAGGTAAGACAGGACCGAGGAAGAAAAAGACAAAAAAAGTGTAGAACCACGCACAACGTTCCCTCCCACCCCCCTCCCCAACCACCCGCACCCCTCTCTCTGGTCCCTGAAGTAACTATGCTGTGGTAATATTATCCATAGCTGTTGTTATTGAGTGAGACAGCGATGTCAGTATTCCCCATCCCCCTGTGTGATCAGTTCTAGTACCCATAGGTAGAGTTGGCAGGTCAGTTCCCTGAATTCCAAAGAGAGAAGTTCAAACAAGACTTCAGAACCTAACAAAGTTATCTCCCTTGTGTTCGTTTGTCATCGAGATTTTTTCATGCTCATCCGGTCCCACTTTTTTTTACAGCCACTGTTAGTAATCGGGTATAGTGGTGGTTCCCCAGGCCTCTAAAAATCATAGTAGGACCATCATTAGTTTGCCTCTTGTGGATTGAAGGGGGAAGTTCCTGGACCTACGCAGGGAGTCTTAGGATACCGTTGTCAAAGATGTCATCCAGGTCAGTCAAAACTTCACCCCAATATTTAGTGAGCTTGGGACAATGCAAAAGCAGGTGCAGCAGTGTCTTGTTCCCACAGCCTTTCCAGCAGGTATTGGCTTTTGTCGCATTCCACACGCTCAGCCATTCCCGCATGTAATACCGGTAAGAGGCTATACTATCTTTATTAGCGTCTCCTTGATTGTTGCAGTGGATGCTGTCAATTTTGTGTTTGAAAACGGCTATTTATGGTCTCCCAACTCCCTTCCTAGTTCCATTTCTCCTTAGTTGGCCGTCTGTAGGAAACCTGCCAATAAATCACTTCTAATAACCCAGCAAGTGCTCTGTATTTTGGAAAAACAAATATATCATGAGGTTCCACCCTCGTTCAATGGAGATAGCACCCGGCGCCAAGTGGGAGTTGGAGAAACAAATGTAATTAGACTACCTGAACCGCAGCGGACAGTCTTCCCTGTTGCCCTGGAGGTCATAAATTATTCAGATTCAAGGATGCCGAGCCATATGCCTGGCGCCTATGGGTACTTTGCTGTAAGACATCCAGCAGCTGGGGCGAGGGGCTGAAATGGTGCACAGTGACTGATTGTGTATGTGGAATATTGTTTAAAAGACGGACTACATTAATTGTAAGATTTACACTGGCTACATGCTACACCCATCGGGGCAAAATCAAAGGATGGGACATTATGGCTTTAAATAGAACTCATACAATGGCGGTGGATATTGTGGCACCGGACTGGCCAAATTGCTTTAACGATTAAGAAAGAAACATCTCGTCAGTCCTTCCTTGGTTGGATGAGAGTCAATCAGAATGGTTTTTGTGGCATTTAAACCAATCAGGAATTGCGCTGTTACCGTATTCCAGCACCGAAGAAGGCATCACGGCGAAACGCATCTGTAGGAAATTTGCCAATAGCCCCGCGAGTGCTCTGTATTTTAGAAAAAATAATATATCACGAGGTCCCACCTCGTGCAACATAGATAGCACCCGTCCTGAGTTCGGCGGCCCAGTGGAGGTTGGAGAAACTAATGTAATTAGGCTGCCTGAACTGCCGCCGACAGTCTTCCGAGTTGACCTGGAGGTCATGAATCATTCAAATTCAAGGACGCTGAGCCATATGCCTGACGCCTACGGGTACTTTGCTGTAGGTCATCCAGCGGCTGTGGCGAGGGGCTCAAATGGTGCACAGTGACTGATTGTGTATGCGGAATATCATTTAAAAGAAGGACTACATTAATTGTAAGAGCTACAATGGCTACGTGCTACATGCCATCGGAGCAAAATCAAAGGAGGGGACATTATGGCTTTAAATAGAACTTGCACAACGGCGGTGGATATTGTGGTACCAGACCGACCTGATTGCTTTAATGATTAAAAAAAAAACATCTTGTCAGTCCTTCATTGGCTGGATGACAGCCCATAAGAATGCTTTTTGTGGCATTTAAACCAATCAGGAACTGTGCTGTTAACGACCAGTATTCCCAACACCAAAGACGGCATCACGTCGAAACATACATACATATATATATACATATATATATATTCACTGAAAAAAACCATAGGTTTCAGACATGTTATAGTTAGGAATAAGCATTTAAAAAACCTTTGAAATTCACTGAAAAAACCATAGGTTTCAGGCACGTTGTAGTTAGAAATTAGCATTTAAAAAACCTTACAAATTCACTGAAAAAACCATAGGTTTTAGGGACAGTTATAGTTAGTTGGACATTGCACTCGTACAAAACCCGTGAAATTCCCCCGTTATAGTTAGTTCAGCTAACTATAACTCGCACCCCCGCAATGCACTGCTGATGACGTCACATATTACATCACTCATGACATGGTCAGTGACATCACTGATGACATCACTGATGACATCTCAAATGACATCACTGATGACATCATCCAGTGACTGTGTGTTTCTCTAAAGTTTAAATATGTTTAATAAATATGCCAAGGTGTATTGAAGAATGAGTGGGTGTATAAGTGTCTGGATGGATGATTTAGTAAGTGCGTGACTAACTCTATAAGTGAGTGATTAAACGTATCTTACTGAATGCATGGGTTAGTGACTAAACTGGGTGAATGTCTGTATCCGCCTGTCTGTTGCTGTGTAAGTCGCTGCATGGGTTTGTGAATAGCTACTTGAGTGTCTATATGAGTTATTGATTGGTTGTCTGAGTATCTGTATGGGTGCCTGAGTGTTTGTGTGGGTGGGGTGTGTGTGACTCTGTGCATAGATGTGTGAGTGGGTGATTCACTGGGTGCATGGTTTCAAGAGTGCATCTGTGATGGACTGTATGGGTGGGTGAGTGTGTGTATGGGTGTGTTAGTGAGTGAATGTATGTCCCAGTGGTACATGTGTGAGTAACTACATATGTGAAAGGCAGTATATATGTGTGTTGGAGTATATAAATAGCTATAAGCGAGAGTGTGTGATTGTGAGAGTGGCTGTATGGATGAGTGTGTGCTTGTATCAGTGATTGTATAAGAGCGTAAGAATGTGCTAGTATTTGTATGAGTAAGTGAGCTGGTGTGTGTATAACTGTATAGGTGACTAAATGGCAGTGTGTTTAATTATTTGCATGACTGACTAGGTGTGTGAGTACCTCTATGGATGAGTGGCGGTGTTTGAGTGTCTATATAGGAGTATGAGTGCATATGATAGTCCTGTACTGAGTGACCGTAAGTATGAGTGACTGTACGGGTGAGTGAGTGGATGTGTGTGTGTAGACCTAAGAATCAGTGAGTGGGTATGTAGTTATTGGTGTTGGAGTGTCTATGGTTTTGCGAATGGCAGTCTGTAATTTAGAGTGGGTGTATCAAAGGTTATATTAGGGTGTGAGGAGGTGCATCAGATTATCACGTGGATGATGTCATCAGTGATGTCATTTGAGATGTCATCAGTGATGCCACTGACCATGTCATGAGTGATGTAATATGTGACGTCATCAGCAGTGCATTATGGGGCGCGAGTTATAGTTAGCTGAACTAACTATAACGGGGGAATTTCACGGGTTTTGTATGAGTGCAATGTCCAACTAACTATAACTGTCCCTAAAACCTATGGTTTTTTCAGTGAATTTGTAAGGTTTTTTAAATGCTAATTTCTAACTACAACGTGCCTGAAACCTATGGTTTTTTCAGTGAATTTCAAAGGTTTTTTAAATGCTAATTCCTAACTATAACATGTCTGAAACCTATGGTTTTTTTCAGTGAATTTCAAAGGTTTTGTAAATGACAATTTTTAAATGTATTAATTGTTATATTTATTTTTTTGATACTGATTTACTACATTTTTTAAACTATTTATTTTTAGATATTTTATTTTTTAAATTACATTGTAATTACATTATACATTACATTACAAAATATACTTTCTCAGAATGAATTACTTTAGTTTAAATACTTTGCAAATAGGCAATAGACTTTTAAGTACAGTAGTTACAGTTGTTGCAATGGGCAACACAATTTCAAACACAATGCAACATTGAGTTCAATGTGAATTTCTAGTTAAATGCAATTAGTTACTTTATGGATTACTTTTCTAACCACAGGACTGGATCCTAGATTCAGTCCTGCGACATCTCCTGTAAACAGTTGAGTAAAAGCGTTTTGGTTACAGTAGTGATTTTTAAGGAATATTATTGTATTTTAAAAGTGGGCACTTAGAAACTTTTTCACATAGAATCACCAATGTTATCCTATGGGAGGAAATTCACTTAGCAGGTAAGTAGTGCTATCGTTACTTTTTCTTACTCAGTGGTGGATCCTTGATCCAGCACTGGTGCATCTCCTGTAAACAGTTGAAAGAATGCGTTTAAGTCATACAGGAATATTTGTAGTTTGTGAAAATCGACACTTTGAAACTTTTCTGCTGAAAACCAGACAATGGATTCCTATGGAAGGAAATACAAGTTACTGGTAAGTACGGTTAGAATTACTTTTCAGGGTCAGTGCTGGGCTAAAAGATGCAGCACTGGGTTCTCTCCTGATAACAGGTGAGTAAATCGGAATTTGTAGTTCGGCTGATTTTAGAGGAATATTTGTATGTTTCAAAAATCGACACTTAGAAACTTTTTCAGCAAAAAGCAGGCAATGATATCCTATGGAAGGAAATTCAAGTTACTGGTAAGTACAGTTAAAATTACTTTTCAGGATCAGTACTGGGCTCAAAGATGCAGCACTGAGGTCTCTCCTGATAACAGGTGAGTAAATCGGAATTCGTAGTTCGGCTGATTTTAGAGGAATATTATAAAGTTCCAAAACTCCACACTGAGAAGAATTTCCAAGTGAAACCAGTCAATGTTAGCCTATGGAAGGAAATTCAAGTTACTGGTAAGTACGGTTAGAATTACTTTTCAGGATCAGTACTGGGCTCAAAGATGCAGCACTGAGGTCTCTCCTGTTAACAGGTGAGTAAATCGGAATTCGTAGTTCTGCTGATTTTAGAGGAATATTTGTATGTTTCAAAAATCGACACTTAGAAACTTTTTCAGCAAAAAGCAGGCAATGATATCCTATGGAAGGAAATTCAAGTTACTGGTAAGTACAGTTAAAATTACTTTTCAGGGTCAGTACTGGGCTCAAAGATGCAGCACTGAGGTCTCTCCTGATAACAGGTGAGTAAATCGGAATTCGTAGTTCGGCTGATTTTAGAGGAATATTATAAAGTTCCAAAAGTCCACACTTAGAAGAATTTCCAAGTGAAACCAGTCAATGTTAGCCTATGGAAGGAAATTCAAGTTACTGGTAAGTACGGTTAAAATTACTTTTCAGGATCAGTACTGGGCTCAAAGATGCAGCACTGAGGTCTCTCCTGATAACAGGTGAGTAAATCGGAATTCGTAGTTCTGCTGATTTTAGAGGAAGATTTGTATGTTTCAAAAATCGACACTTAGAAACTTTTTCAGCAAAAAGCAGGCAATGATATCCTAAGGAAGGAAATTCAAGTTACTGGTAAGTACGGTTAAAATTACTTTTCAGGATCAGTACTGGGCTCAAAGATGCAGCACTGAGGTCTCTCCTGATAACAGGTGAGTAAATCGGAATTCGTAGTTCGGCTGATTTTAGAGGAATATTATAAAGTTCCAAAACTCCACACTTAGAAGAATTTCCAAGTGATACCAGTCAATGTTAGCCTATGGAAGGAAATTCAAGTTACTGGTAAGTACGGTTAAAATTACTTTTCAGGATCAGTACTGGGCTCAAAGATGCAGCACCGAGGTCTCTCCTGATAACAGGTGAGTAAATCGGAATTCGTAGTTCGGCTGATTTTAGAGGAATATTTGCACAATGGTGAAGGAAGGGGTGGGGCCTGAGGTGACATGTCTGCAAACACGCCCTGTGGCGCGTTTTAAGTTGGAGAATTAATTCCTCCTCAATCCCGAGGGTCCCTAGGGGCCAACTAGCCCACCAGATACCTCCAGTATGCGCCAGAGAGCTGCGTTGCAGAGAGGTTTACAGAGGCCACGCCCCTTTTTGCACCTCTCTGCAACGCAGCTCTGTGGCGCTTTCAGGACGTACCTGGTGGGCTAGTTGGCCCCCAGGGACCCTCAGGATTGAAGGGGATTTAATTCCCCATCTTAAAACGCGCCACCGGGCCTGTTTGCACACATGTCACCTGAAGCCCCGCCCCCTCCCTTCACCACTGTGCAAACGCGCCCCGTGGCAGTGTCCCGGGGGTAGGCACCCCGGGACACTGCAGGAGCTGGCCCTGGGGGTGGCGGTCCCCAGGGCCACCACAGGCTCCAGGAGGGGGCCGCGCGGCCCCCCTCCCTTCAATTGCACAGCCCCGGGGAGGTGGTGGTCCCCGGGGCTTCGGGGGTCCGAAACGGACCCCCACATTTGTTTTCTAAGTGCCCCGGGGAGGTGGCGGTCCCCGGGGCTGCGGGAGGGCGGAGAGCCCTCCCGCACCATTTTATATTTAAAGCCCCGGGGGGTGGCGGTCCCCGGAGCTTGGGGGGCCTTAGAGGCCCCCACATAAAATATAAACCCACCCCCCGCATGCCCCCGGGACTTGGGCCACCTGGGGGCAAAATAGCATGAAGCGCGGGAGACCGCGCTTCAATTTTTTTTTTTTATCGGCGGGATCCGCGCACCCTGAGCGCATCCCGCCGATTTGTTTTATTTAAAAAAATGCTTTTTTCTGCCCAGGGGGTCCTTGTGGGACCCCCTGAGCAGACCTAGGGGGTCAGGGTGTTTCTACCCTGCCCCCTTGTTGCGTTTGGTGACGTGTTTCTGTGCCTCTAATCACAGCGGGATCTGCGCACCCTAAGCGCAGCCCGCCGATTTAAAAAAAAATATGCTTTTTTCTGCCCAGGGGGTCCTTGTGGGACCCCCTGAGCAGACCTAGGGGGTCAGGGTGTTTCTACCCTGCCCCCTTTTTGCGCTTTGCGCACTTGTTTCTGTCCCTCGGTTCTACCGAGGGACAAAATGGCTGCCAACACTTCCTGATTTGGAGTGTTGACAGCCACTTGACAGCCAATTAGCATGCAGCTCGTGATCGGGAGGGTACGCGGACCCTACTCGTGCCTTTTGCTTAAATGGTGTAAATCCGTTCAGTTGGGGCTAGCCTGTCAAAAGTGCGCCAGCACATGGAAGGGGACAGGAATGCGCCATATGATGTTCAATATGGCGCATTCCTGCCTTTTCCCTTTCACGCAGTTGAGCGCAGCATGGTGGCTTGCTACCTGTGCTGCTTGAAATAATGATAAATCTGCCCCCACGTTCTTGTGTTTTCAGGGATAAGAGGTTCTTAAATACTTAATTCTGACCTTGAGGTGCCTCTCCTGAAAAAGGCAGGGAGAAGATCTGTACTATGAAGACAAGCGAGAGGCGGCAGTCAGCTAAAGAACCATAAGCCTTCGCACCAGAGAGCCTCCTACTTGAAAGATATGTAAATATGTGCGTCAGCCTATCTTATACTGTGTGTAATACAATTTTAAAATAATTAATTGCATAGTTACAGCGCTTTTAGTCGCAGGCTGAGATTCCAAAACAGCATAAATATATGTCACTATACCCTACTGCAGCAATCAGGATCTAGGTGCATTTCTCAAATATTACTTTAACTGGCATTTTTCCACCTAAGGTGTGTATGTGACTTACTTTATATGCATTTACCTGAAGGTGAAAGGCCAACAAAATAGTTGGAGTATATTTTGTTATTTTTAGCCATATTTGTGGCCTTGTCCCATGCACACTGGCCTCGCCCCCACTGTAATCAGGATCACAGTTCCCATACTGTTTTTACACACTTCAACTGTTAATCTGAGGAAAGGAAAGTCAAAATATGTCATATATCATGGTTCCTCTCCGCAGGCGAGGAAAAAACTGCAAATTTCGCCTGGTTAAAAATTCACCTGATAACTTTTCCACACCCATAGAAAATACATTAAATATTCTCCATGTGTCCTAACATATAGACACTGTCAATTGAAAACACAAAATACTTACAGTTAATTTCGACCAGTCATCATAAAGCACGGATATGGCCACAAAAGGCATGATTCCCACACCGACCAAACAGTCACTGATTGCCAGGTTGACTATAAATGCTGATGTCACTGAATGGAAACGTTTAGTGGCACCAATAATGAAAATCACTAAAATGTTTCCTGAAACAAGATAAAACATTTTTAGTAAGTCAACAGAATGACAAAAGATACATATTTATTAAAGCAGCATTGATATGGTTTGTTGTACATTTTCATCAGGCGCAATAAGGCATGACTTTAAAATAGTGCTCAAATATAAAAGCTTTGATGCCGAGCATCAGCCATTCCATTCCTAGTGAGATACACAGATTAACCATTTGAGCATGGAAACCCTGCCCGTGTAAGTAAAGTAGTGCCTTGGTATGAAAGAGCCATGGTTTAATTGTGCTGGTTGCACAAATGTTATTGAATTACCTAGCCCAATCCACTGAAGATCCTCGTGCCGCTGGGACCTTCTAAAACCTACATAAATTGCTAATAGAATACCAAATGCTAGACACAAGATCCCCCCCACCTACACTCCTTTTACTTATGATAAGATCCCCCCACCTGCACTCCTTTTACTTAGGATCAATGTCTGACTTATTTACGAGACAAATACTGAGTTAGCTATTGTAAAACTTTAGGGGCACATTTATCAGAAAAACCACACTGCACAACAAGCCACCTTGCTGCCCTGCACTGCGTGATAGGGAAATGGCAAGAATGAGTTGTATTTAACATTATACGGTGCATTCCTGTCTTTTCCCTGCGCTGGCACACAATGTGCTACCGAGCGCCAACGCAGGAATCATCGCACCATGGTGCAAGGGTGCCTGCATTGGAAGCAGGATTGTTTTTGTGCAGGAAGGGACACCTTCCAGCACAAAAACAATCATCTGAGGCACTTTCCTCTTTATCTGTGTGCTGCAGAATAAAGCACACATGGAAAGAGGAAGTAACGGGGAGCAAAAAAGATATTACCCAGGGAAGCGTAGCATTTTGACGCATTCCCAGGTTTACCAGTGTTGGTAAATTTGGAAATGCGCCAAAATCCATGGGTAGATGCATGGGAACACCCACTCTCCACCCCTTGAATGCCTCCCTGGGGCAGAGTAATGCAACGCAGCGGTTTGCACTGCACTGCGTTACTATGTATCTATCAAGCCACGTAAGGTCGCCTTGCATGGCTTGAGAAATCAAACTTAGAGTTTGCGTCGCTCTTGCGCCCTGTTGCGTGGTGCAAGGGTGACGCAACTTCTACATAAGTATGCCCTTTAATGTATACAAGGCATTGATAGAGGCTTCACATAACAAAACGGGAATAACAAAAGAAATCCGTTAACAAAACCTATTCTGTGAAATTATGTAGAACTTCAGCTATTAAGAAACCCTGTGGATCCTGGAGATATATTGTGTAATTATACCTAGTACATCAGGAACACCCTATAAAGGATCATTACTTCATGATCAGTAGGGCTTCTAAATCCAGTATTAGACTCTTTTTGTCCTATAGAGAGGGCATCCTCCCTCCTTTTAGGATTTATCTACAGCTACAATGCACCCTGATATCTGTGAACTGTGCAATTCATAGGACCCAGCTTCATAACGTTTACCATATTTATCGTTCGGGTGAGGCGTGGCTTGAGGCGTCAAGATGGCAGTCGCATGCTAAGAGTGCTCCAGACCCCTCCGTCATCTGCCTCATTCTAGCCCAAAGATCTGGTGCAGGTGAGCCAGTAAAGGCCGCAGGGGGATCGCGGGCCTCACCTGTCTCGTTGGACAGGGCGCTGTAGATTCCCGCTGTGATAGGGGAGAGACCGGCCGAGCCCTGACCACCTGCCAAGATGGTGGCCTTGTTTGGTCATCGGAGCCCTGTGGCTGCTTGGTGACGACTGAATGGCGCCATCCCCAGTCATCTGGGCACCTGTCGACGGTGCTGACCCCGCATTCCTGCCTGAGGGGGTTGAGGGAGGCGGGAGGCTGGAGGAGTGGATCGTTGGGGACTCCTGGGTGACGGGCCTCACAGTCGGCGAGTGGGCCTGGCTCCTGCCGCGATCCCATTCTCCCCATCCAGACACAGTGGAGGCCCTGGAGGTGAGCTGAGCCGAGGGCTCCCTTCTGCCTCCTTGCCAGGCGCATGGTGTGGGAGGTGCCATTGACGGGGCTCCCGCCCGCGAGGCCTTGGGCCCTGTGCCCAGCTCCGGAGTGTAATGTCTGTGAGCCTTGGCTGTCTGTGCGGGAGACGGACAGAGACGGCCGAGACTGCCTGGGCCTACCTGAGATCCCGCGGGACGGCCCGGGGAGGGGGGGAGTGACCTGCGGCCCCTGTCTGCTGAATCTGGCTGTATGCCACCTGGGGGAGCCCTGGCCCGGAGCCTGCGGCAAGGAGGAGGTGAGGGGGAGAGGAGGGTGCTTTTTGTTGCTGGGCAGGCCCTCTCCTTCCTCCCTGGTGATATGGTAGCTGCAGAGGTGGAAGCGAATCTCTCCTGACTCTGCCCTGGGGGCTATACCTTGGCCTCCTGCTGTAGGCCGGTGCCACCTGCCTCATTCTTCCTCCTATGGACCCTCCCAGAATGGTGCTGGGATAAACACCTGGTGGCAGGGCCGGTCCCTCGTGGCCGCATGGGCAGTCTTATCTGTCTTCACCTTCGACTGCCATCCGAAGACACCTGGGTTGATTGTGTGCTGGCCTTTTGACTCTCACTCCGGCTGTGGGACACAGTGGTGCGCACCTTCGACTGAGGCTCTGGGGTGGCCCTGTATTGATACCTTGAACTCTTGGGGTCCCCTTCCTACTGCAGCCTCCCCCCCTTTGGAGCTAGCACCCCTTGGTCCTGGTATGAGACTATATGGATGTGCGTGGGATTAGAGGGGGCTGCAGGGCTGAGAGACCAATGATTTGCAGAATCCGGGGCCTCTCCTTCTTCGCCACTGCGCCTGGGGAGGACCTGTGACAGATTGTGTCTCCTAGTGGCGAGGCAATACGCACCCACGGACATGAGTATACTGCACCTCCCGGCCTCCTGCTTCTGACACGTCCCTGGGGGAGCTCGCCCAATGCCTGGCTGCTGGTGCTGGCCCCAGATTGTGGCAGGCGGGCCGGGACTGTTGAACAACTAATGCTATGGAGATGGGAAAGGACAAGACTGCAAAGCCCCACTCCATCCAGCCTCATATCAACCAGTTTGCTTCCTCGGTGGGGGCAGCGGGGAGGAATGCCTTGGACAAAACCGTTCAAGCAGCAGGAGATCTTGATACAATTCTACCTGCCATCCTGACCTTGCAGACAGCTGTTGAAACTAAAATAGGGGAGGTGAGGGTGGACGTGGCCCTTTTTCGTCAGGACCTCCAAAACGCTACCAGCCCTATTACCAAATCAGACAGTGGAAGACGAAGTTGCTGGTCTCAAGACCAGGGTCACTCACCTCCTCGCTCACACGAACAAACTCCACCATCAGGCGGAGGATGCGGAAATCCGTTCGAGATGCAAAAACCTGCGCTCCGTAGGCTACCCAGGAGACACAGAGTTGACCCGACCAGCTGAATTTCTGGAGAACTGGCTCAAATCATGGATGCCGATTGATGAACTGTCTCCCTGGTTTACAGTGGAACGTGACCAGAGAGCACTCATCCCCAGGCCTCCCCCTGGCACCTCCAGTCAATCTATGATAGCGAGATTCTTCAGTTTCAAAGATAGAGACTCTATCCTACGTGAAGCTCGTACATGTCCTGATCTATGCTATCAAAACTCATGATTTGGATTTTTCCAAACTACTCCCAAGAGGTCCAGGCCATTCGCAGGTCTTATGACTCAATCAAGCAGAAACTTCAGGCTCTTCACCTGTCCTATGCACTCTTATTCCGAGCTCAATTCAAGGTGATCCATGACGAGAAAACTCTGTTTTTTGACCCCCGGAATCAGCATGGCAATGGCTAATAGAAAAAAAACAGATCCACCGGTCTACGCGTTCTCCCCCCCCCCAACAGCCCGGGCACCTGGCGCGGGTGAGGGTGGGCCTAGACGACAAGTCCGCACTAGATCTCACCGCAGGAGGCACCCTGAGCAGACGGTGTCCCTCTTGCCCGGCTCTGATTCCCCGGAGACAATCTTGCTGCAGCATTCACATCATTCCCTTGAGACATTCATGCTTCACCCTGTGTTGGAGAGAGACTGAGTCGTACCCCCTCTCCCATCTGCTGAGACATAGAGAGGTTCCCTGGAAACTGTGCTCCGGAACTGTCACACCATGAAGTTCTGGGTTGACTTGTAGGGGCTGATACAGGAGACATGTTGCAACACCCTCTCTTAGGCCCAAGCCTGATCTTGCAGTGACACTCTCCTCCTAAAGTAATTCACAATTGCACACAAGGCCACAGACTTCGAGTAGTCTTTATCCGATTGAATGTAGGGGTCCACCACTCCACGCCCATCGGTAACAAACTGGTTCTAAGTTTGGGATGATATGTTGGGGCGATAGATGCTTCTCAGGGGGAAGTATAGGGTAGTGGGAGTTGGGGGAAGGGTCTGTTACTAAGTAAGGTTGCTGCTACGTTGCTCTGTTTTGTCTCTTCTGACCTTTTTTTCTTCTAGGTTGTCACCCGGTCCTCATCGCACCCATTTCGTCCAGGCCTCACTGTGCCCAGCTGCGCTTGCCCTGCGCTTGCATTCAGGTCCTCTTCGTATGGCCGGTGCCCCTCTCTGCCCTACACCACATGTATTCCTCACCCTCCTATGGCCCCGTTTGCAATCCTGTCCTGGAATGTGGTCGGCTGTGTTGCGCTATGCCCAGCGCTTTCTTCCCTCCATTTTAATGTTGCAAGAAACGCACCTCATGGGAGCAAACTGGATGTTTCTGGCCCAGCAGGGATTTGATAGGGTCTATCACGTGGGACATACCAGGAGGTCCAGGGGGGGTGGTGATCCTCCTGCGCCGCACCCTTGGTGGTTACTTGGACTTAGGTGGATCCTCAGGGTCTGTACTTTGCACTTACGGAACATTCTGTGCCTCTATGCCCCCCCCACATCGATTGATTCCTTCCTAGCCACACTCCTTCATGTTATCGCCCAACTACCGCAGGGGCTTACTGTGATAGGGGGAGACTTTAATGCGGTCCTAGATCCAGCAGTAGATTACACAGGACCCCCCTCCGAGACTCGGAGTCAAAGGGCTCGCTCTCTCCAAAGATGGGCGATATCACTGGGCTTGTGTGATGCGTGGCGGACATGGAATCCCTGCGTTAGGCAATATACCCATACCCCTGCTGCCCACCACACGCATGCATGCATAGACATGCTTTATATGCCCGCCACTGATATTATGTCAGTCTCGCAGGTACAGATTCTGTCACGTGGGATATCTGACCATGCCCACTTACGCTTTCATGTTGGTGAGTCAGATCCCTATCGCCGCCCCATGTGGCACCTCAGCACCTGGCATCTTCAAGATGAAAACATATACCCAGGATCTGAGTGGTGAAATTGTAGCCTATTTTGACACTAATGATGGGACAGTCCAGTCGGTGAGTACTCTCTGGGCTGCAGGTAAAGCCACCATCTGCGGTCATGCCAAGAATCTAGTACGGGCCAAGGAGCATGCGCAGCACCAATAGGTTTCGTTGCTTGAGGCTCAGGAACTCCGACCATGTCTCTGCAGTGACAAGCCACCAAAAGCAATTTTCACTGTGAAAGGCTCTGGCTGTCCTATGAGAAATCTACACTATAGATTAAAATATTAATTCTGCCATCTCAGATTTTGGACCAGTCAGAAAAATGATTCATCCACTATTTTCAATATTTATTAAAAATACAATCTAATGGTAAAGTTAGATTTTAATAAATATTTAGGAATAATTAATTGTAGAAAGTTACCCTTTCCCTGCTTAAAGCTCCTGGTGCTTTGCATAACCTGGCAGCAGCTGCCCAGCCAGTGCTTGAAGTTAATTAGGTATGAAAACTGCTCCCAAAGCATAAACAATTACCTGGGTATGGAGAGGTCTTTTTCTTCCCCTTACAGGAAGACCAATTAGGGTGGACCCAGGAACTTCATTAACTTGTGAAAGACCTGCCCTTTCACAAGTAAATGTAAGGTGAGACCTGGGAAAGGCAAACCCTAGTGCCCCCAGCCAGGTTGGTTCTACACCCAGTGGGAAGTAAGCTACCCCTAGAACTAGTTTAGGGTGACTACAAAGGAGGAGGCTACTCATTTCCTTAGACACACCTCTGGGCTGGTGCATAGGCTCTGCACAAGGGAGAAAGGATTTCCCCATATTGTTTTTTAGGATTAATGTGCACTACTGGATTGCTTGCATAGGGCAAACAGGAACTGCTGAAAAAGTGGGTAGGATTGCCATATGTTTTCTTGATGAGCCATGGGTCACCCCTACCCACTACCTAATGTCAAGTATAATGTGGCATGCCAAGGCACCCTCCTCACGTTTTGGACCTGTGAAAGAACAGAAGAAGGACTGCACCTGAGATGTTTGAGAAGACCTGAAGGGCTGGACCTACTCCCACTTGTACCTAGGAAAAAGAAGCACTCCACGTCGACTGACCAGGATAGCTGTGGGTGAACACTTTTCTACATTTGAACACTCTAGTCTCCAAAGCATCTATCTTTCAGAGCGCTATAGTGCAAACTCATTTTGCACAGTGGTTCAATGCTGACGTAAAACAAAGGAAACAAGGCAACAGAAGGACAATAGCTAAAGGAAGAAAACATTTTTGACCACAGCAAAAGGCACATTACCTGGCTTTACTAAAAATCTACAAAAACGAAATTGTAGAGGCAAATAATTCTATTTGGAGTCTATCATACACTGGGCAAAATCATCCATGCACCTCTCACAAGTTGATGCCCTCTATACTTACATTCACTACATTCTCAGCACTTCAACCCAGAAGGTACACCTAGACAATTGTTTGTGATGAACCTAACTTATTCTACATAAATAAAACAAAAACATTCAAATATCATCTGGCAGTGACTGCTTTTCTTTCCTTCCTTGTCATTCCCAGAACTTGGATAAAGAATCTCATTTCTCCCTCCAGGGCTTTTCCCTAGAGCATTGTACACGAGGCAGTAGAAAGCATCTAGGTCTCTGTCAAGCCAACCATCTCACCTGCAGCTCCTGTGTTGGCTTAGCTTTAGAAAGTCTTCTACTCTTTTCATATCCATCATCAGCATCCTTATTAATCAATCTCTGGTAGAAGGCCTTGGTGGCCATAGAAAGGACAGGGAGGAAATGCTCTTGATGAGATGTGTTGCCAGGGCCTTTTCAGCAGGTGTCAAATCATGGTGAAGTGGATCAGACAAGGGGATAACGAATGGGCACCTCCCAGTAATGCTGTGGACCCTCCAGGTGCTTTTGTCAGCGTGAAACCTGCTGGGTGAAACACCCACCCCTTCTTCCTGAATGAGCACGTCTTGAAATATGGCTGCCAGCACCGCAGCACAAAAGCCTGGTTAGTGTGAGAACCAGGAATATCCACTGTCAGTGCTTGGCTTAGCTGGTGTACTCTTCGTGGGAACCAGCCATGAAGTGGTTGAGCAATGTGACATCTGGCCCTTTATAAAAACCAACTGTTTTACGGCAAAATGATATGACGAGCCACCCCAGAGCAAATGGAAGTCTCAGAACATGGCAAGGAGCATTATTTGTGTGCATGCATCTCCCTATTCTGAGGCAGTTGGTGTGTTGTTCCCCACCACACAGTCAAACATTCTAAATGAGATGGCGGCCAGTCTGGCATTCTAGAGCGTATGTTGGACAAATACTTTTATCTGATAGCATTGACCAGGAGAAGGTGACAGATAGACCAATTACATTGTATTGATCTGGAAAGGGGCACACTATGAGTCTGCAAAGACAGTGCTTAATTTGAGCCGGTTTAATATATAATTGTTTTTATTGTCTGAACGTTTATGGTTACAATATGTAATCGAATAAAACTGAACTAAGTAAGAAATTAACATTTTAATACAAGAGGCAAACTTTTCTACAAATAAATTGAAAAAACTCCCATCTGCCTGCAAAATCTTCTCTTTTGTTCAGCCTATTGTAAGTGGACTTTTGCTAATTAGAAATACTGCTTAATGAAAATGTTGCTTAGTTGCCATGATTAGGCCTTGGTCCGCTTGTACTGACAGCTATTCATTTTGCAGAATCATAGTGCACAGTTATTTTATGCGAGCAAGCCTCTCCCTCTCTCTCTGTATGCTTGTATGTTTTTTCATTTCATGCAAATTATTGAAAAGAACCCTCATTCTGTGGTGTGTGTAATATAATATTTGTGCTTTGTCAAGGAAGCAATGCACAGGATGCTTCTTTGTTTTGCAAATTTCCAACGTTTCCGGCTGAAGTATTGTGAATGTCATTGAATAGCTGAACAGGCCCCTGTATTGCTATGTTACATAAAACTTCAATTATTTTCCCTGATTAGTTATGCATAGCCTAACCAATGTAATGCATTATAAAGTAGGGGGCATATAGACTAAGATTTCAAGCAACACAGCGCGGCAAGGGAAGTTCCTGCATTACATGAAGGAGAGAGAGCTAAACTACACCATATTTACAAAGATATGGGACAGTTCAGCTCTCTCCTAGTGCTGGGGCAATTGCGGCTGCCTAGCGTTAAAGTAGAAACCCTTGTGCCATGGCATAAAGGAGCCTGCATTACGGACAGGATTTTTTTGGTGAAGGAAGGGGTACCTTCCTGCACAAAAAGCAACGCTAAGAGGCTTATTCTTCCTTTAATGTGTGCTGCTGAATGCAGAACACACGGAAAGAGCAACTAACGAGGAGCAATGAAGATATTTCTCCTTGTTATGCCTCTGTCGGGTAGGCGCATCATTTTGACACAAACCCAGGTTTACAAGCCTTTGTAAATACACAATACACAAGTGGATGCATGTGAATGCCATTATCCACCCATTCAACACCTACCCGATGCACAGTAACACAAGGCAGCGCAATGCGTTGAGTTACTTTGTATTTACTAAACCAGTGGTTCTCAACCTGTGGTCCAGGGAAACTTACTCAGGGAGTCTGCGGCTACTTGGAAAATCAAATGATATTAAGAGATTAATAAGCCATATATAAATGAAAAAGCAACATTTAAAGATTACATTTTTTAAACGTTCTGTAAATTTGAAGGAATTTGAAATTGGAGGCTAAAAATTAAGCTAGTATCTTCAGTTTGATCCGTGGGAGCAGTGCAAGTGCATCAAACAAAATATAGTATGGACGATGAATGTTCTAAATTGAATTTAGAAAAGTTCTAACCTTCCCCATTAAAATTTAAATTTTGATTTGTTTTTATATTTGTTTGCGAATTAAATACAAAGGGGCATATTTACAAGCCCCTTGCGCCACTTTTACGTCACTTTTAACATGGGAAAAGTGACGCAAAAGTGGCGCAAGGGGCTTGTAAATCTGCCCCAATATGTCTTCCTTTTTGTATTTGCTTGATAAATGCTTGTTTCTGTAATTTTTGTGTATTGTTTTGCATTTCAAATCATCAAAAATGCTTATGCAGTAGTCCCTTGCTTCCAGTTATGCTTCTAGTTATGACTCAGTGGGGTCCTAAGATTCCAAAAATGATTAAGTGGGGGTTCCCATGTTCCAGAAGTCAAAAAGGTTAAGGACCACTGTACTAAACCACACAAATTGACTTTACGTGGCTTAGTAAATGCCAAAATGGATTTTGAGTCTGGTATGTGCTACAAAAGCGACACAATCATGACACAAAATCTTAGTGAATCTGGGCCCAGGTGTTTCTGGAAATATCTTTTTTAACCAGAATACTGATTGGGTTATGTGTTTGCAACATTGCATGTGATGTCATATCACACCATGTCAAGTGTGTGTAACTTCTGTTCCCTGAAACTTTATGAAACCTGCTTTAATTTGGAGAAGAAACAGTCCTTTTTAGGAGTTCTTTGAGACCAGACTCTATGTCAGTGTGCTTATTTGATTGATACTTAGAGCTTTCCTGGCCTTTTAATTGGGCAGAATCTATGCTAGCATGTTTACTGATTTAATACTTAGGGCCTGATTTGGATCATAGCGGACGGGTTACTCCGTCACACTGCTGACGGATATCCCGTCTGCCGAAATATAAATCCCAAAGGATATAATGGGATTTATATTTCGGTGAACAGGATATCCGTCACTGTTGTGACGGAGTAACATGCCCACCAAGATCTAAATCAGGCCCTTAGCCTTTCCTTGTGCTGCCTTCAGAGGTTAATCTTAGGTTAGTCCTCTTGCAAGATTTATACTATGATTATTTTGTGTAATGCCTTTCCTAAACAACTAACTAATTATTTTTTGCCTTCTGTAATGACTATAGGGCTTATTTTGATGATGGTATGACCAGCTTCCGCGGTCCTGTCTGAGGCGGTCGGACCTCCGCGGCATCACTCCGCCTGCCAGATTAGGAGGCTTTCGAATACATGGATTTCCGACCGCCGCGATTCTTCCGACTCCGACCGGAAATTCCTACCGCAGCGGTGTCAAAAAGTACCAATGGAGCCAATCAGAGAGCGGATCTTCCTATGAGCCACCCGCCCAATTATGATGGTCATTTCCGACGAGCCGTCTGTGGCGGTCCAACCATCTTATCAGAGCTGGCTGAAAGGAGTCAAATAAGGCAGAAACTCACCTCTACACAGGTTCACACTTCCAGTGCAGACATGAAGCCCATCACACATGTCCTGCCTCTGCTCTACCTACTCGACTGGCTCCAAAATCAAATCCGTCGTGGACGCAACCGCCGGTAAGTGACACATTCATCTGTAGACATTGATTCATCAGCAAGTCGATGCTCCGCAATTGCAAATGTTGTCCGTAGCATGGTCAACATGAGTGGAGGCTCTTAGCATGAGCTGACCAGAGTTGGAAAATCAAAAACAGGGACAGGGGTGGTCTCGCGGCAAACCAACATGGCCGCAACTTAGGGCTGCTCCGGAGCCCCTCCATCCTACCACATTAATCCGCTACAATAATCCGACGGAAAGGTGCAGAATCGGACACAAGAGCGCAAGCGAAGCCCGGCAAAGCTTTCCCGAGCGCAATCGGAGGTAGAAGGCAGTAGCTGTGCCGATCGGCGAATCTGGGCCTGTGGCTGAGGGAACCGGGACCTCGAGTGCTGGAGACGGCCGGCGGAAGACGCGAGGACGTGGGCGTGACCCCCTCCCCCATCCTCAGAGGGTCGGGGAAATTCAGGCGAGCGACTTCGGTGCCCCCCCTCCCGCGATCGTGACGCTGCTGCCTGTGGCACTGGAGTGCAGCCCCCGAGCGGGCTGAAGCGTGCGGCGGCCGGGGCCGTGAGCAGGGAGCCAGCGGCCCAGCACTGGGGAGACTGCGGAGGGCCGGAGCAGCGTGTGTCTTGTGGTGCCCCACAGCGTCGAGGCCTGATCGGCCCCCACGGAAACCGAAGCGGGAGGAACAGAGCCGGTGAGTGACGACCCCCGGCGTCTCCCTGCCTGGGGCAGGATCTGGAGCTGGCTGGAGGCCGTGATCGCCGGAGGCAGTGAGCGCTTCCAGGGCGCGACTGCGCCTACTGTAGTGGAGGCGGCGGGGGGCCCACGGGACTGGAGTGCTGCGTTCATGCGGGACCCGTTGTGGGAGCAGCTGACCCCGCCCTGCCTGATCGGGCCTCACTGACCGTAACGGAGAGTCTCTGCTGTTGTGTGCCTTTGCTGTGATTGGTGAGGACGGGGAAGAGTGAGCGTGGAGCGGCCTCCCTACTATAACTGCGCTGTGGGGGACGGCTGACTGGGGCCGAGTGAGGTGATCCGCCCTGCTCCCCTGCCTATCCTGTGCACCGGTGGCCCTTGAGCTGGCATCGTGGATGCTCACTGCTGTCTGAGGGGTGCTTGGGGGCTGGCAGTGTCCGGGGAGCGGGGGACGACTGGCCTGAGTGGCGCACAGGTGGCCCTCCACGACCGGCGACGCCCTGAGTGCCTACCTAAGTGGCTCGACTCCTGGTCCCGGGTCCCAACGGGCAGCCAGAGACGGCGGAGCTAGACAGCATCAGCCACATCGATACGCGACTGGCCCGGGGCTCTGTGGACATCTTCCGGGGGCTGTTCCATCTGGCGCCTCCTCGAAGCTCCGGCCTGGGGAGCGGTGTTGGCCTCAACATGTCCGGCAACAGGGGTTCCCGGGCGTCTCAACAAAGCAGGCTGGACCGCTTTACCTGCCCGAAAGCGGACATTCCTGACAAGAAAGGGACCAGTGATAAATCGCAAAGTGGAGCCGAGCACGATCCCACGGAGCCCACAATGACGGACAAAATGGCAGCCATTATGGGTGTCCGCACATCTATTGACACCCTCTCCTCGGAGGTGACGCTGATCAGAGCGGATCTCACGAAGTATAGAGAGAAGGTCAAGCAATTAGAGATAACCACCGCCAGTCTCGTAGAGGACACCTCGCAACTCCAAACGGACATCGGGGAGCTTCAATCATTTCGCAAGTACACGGAAGACAAGCTGGATGATTACGAGGGCGCCTGCGACGCAACAACATCCGCGTCCTTGGAGTGCCGGAGAA
This sequence comes from Calotriton arnoldi, assembly GCA_963921515.1. Lineage (NCBI taxonomy): Eukaryota > Metazoa > Chordata > Amphibia > Caudata > Salamandridae > Calotriton > Calotriton arnoldi. The sequence goes on from CAWUFW010006996.1 coordinate 390,717, forward strand.
ATCGGAAGGTCCGTCTGTAGACCTATTTATGGAGGAACTGATCTCGACGAAGCTACAACCAAAGGGCCTTTCTAAACTGTTTGTAATTGAGCGAGCCCACAGAGTGCCTGGGGGTCGCCCAAAGCCTGGGGCCCCCCTCGTCCAATACTGGCCAGACTGCTTAATTACAGAGACAGAGACACAATCCTTCAGGCAGCGCGGGTCGCTCCTCCAATCCACCTAGACAACTCGGAGATCACCTTCTTCCCCGACTTCACCCGAACGGTGCAGATGAGGCGACGCTCCTTCCTCGATGTTAAGCGCAGGATGAGAGAAAAAGGTCTCAAGTACGCCATGCTCTTCCCGGCTCGCTTGCGAGTTGAACTTAACGGGAAAACACGTTTCTTTGACCTCCCAGAGGTGGCATCCGACTGGCTGGACAGTCTGAAATCCTCGCCGGAACAAGACCTCACCGCTCATTGAACCCCGGGGTGATCTCTCATGGGGTGGCCTCTGGTTTCTTCAACATGAACCGCTTCAGCTGCTGTTGTACCCTGAACCGCCAATATGCAGCTCCGGCTGTTATAAACCTTGTACCAATGCCTTGGGACCTTACACATGTGGTGAACTAAACATTGGTCATGTCCTGCACCGATTCTGTACTGGTAGGCGGGGGGGCCGACGGAACTCTGAGGCCTTCCCCAGTGTGTTAATTTTCTATTAGTAGAATAGTTGGGCGACAGGCACTCTGCATTTAAATATTATGGGCCGTTTTAAGCCCGGAGTGCAGGGGAGCAGGGTGGGGGGATGTTGGGAGGGACTGATGTTTATTTTGTATGTTGTTTTTTTGTATTATCTCGACAGTACGATATTTATATTCGACCCCACTAGTGGGGAACCGCTCCGCTTTCAATGGGAGTACAGTATAACAGGGCTATAAAAATTTTAAGTTGGAATGTTAACGGACTGGGGGACAAGATAAAAAGAGGTGTTGTGTTGCAGTATATTAGGAGACAATCACCGGATATCGTCTTACTCCAGGAAACACACCTCGTTGGCAACACATGCAGGGCAATGCACAGATGGGGGTACTCGATGGTGGTGCATGCAGGGTTTACCTCTAGCTCCAGGGGAGTAGGCATTATGCAAAAAAAATCATTCCCTTTCTCACTCACCAATACATACATAGATGACCGAGGCAGATATGTTGGAATCACAGGCACTTGGGAGGGCAAACCTACCACTTTCATGTCAATATACGCACCCCCCGGGATGCAGAGCACAACATTCACTGACTTGAGTGCTATACTCTTGACGTTGCCTGACGGACACCTGGTGCTTGGCGGCGACTTCAATTCAATTGTCTCGGGCGCTTTAGACAGGCACCCCCCCCGCGCAACCCCTCCGGCCGCTCATGTGTTCACTAGCTTCTTGGAGGCGATGGGACTGATGGATGGCTGGAGGACATACCACCCCGATAAGATACAGCACACTTTCTACTCAGGGGCGCATAACAGCCTATCCCGACTGGACTATATACTTGTCCCGGCCTCGCACATTACCAATATCCATGAGATCCGTCATCTGGCACGAGGTATCTCCGACCACTCCCCTCTCTGGGTCCATATAGTTTTAGATTACACACAGACAGGACGGGTTGCCCCAATAAACCCTTGGTACCTCAAGAACCCCAAAATACGGAAAGGCCTAATCAAAACTCTTGATGACTATTTCCTGGAGAACGAACACACAGTTGAGTCACCTCAAACACTATGGGAAGCTTTCAAAACGGTGGTCAGAGGACAGGCCCTCTCCTTGGTGGCGGGCTCCAAAAAGACAGGATGAAAGAAATCTCAGACATAGAGCAGGAACTATACCGCCTAGAACAGGAGGTCACCGCGGATGCTAAGCCTGACACCCTCCACTTCCTACGCTTGCGGCAGGAAGAATACCGGGCGTTGGTCACTGACCGTGCCAAACTACTGGGACAGGAACGGCTGGGACGGATATATGACTGGGGCGACAAGGCCGGCAAATTGCTCGCATGGTTAGACAAGAGAGAACAGGCCAGCAGGCTCGTGCCCGAGATTCAGGACTCTGATGGGTCCTCGGTGACAGATCCCCAAGACATAGCTAACCATTTCGCAGCTCACTTCCAAACTGTATATAGCTCGGTGGCCCCATACCCTGAAGCAGATTTTACTGATCTAGTCAAAGACATATCGCTCCCGACACTATCGGACTCGGACCTTACATTCATGGACAGTGAACTGACGGCTGATGAAATAGCTACGGCAATAAGAGCGCTGCACTCTGGGAAAGCTCTCGGCCCAAATGGCATCCCAATAGAGCTCTACAAGCTTCGACCGGATAGATTGGCCCCCTATTTGAAGTCAATGTTTGAAGATAGCCTCGCCCAGGGGATGTTGCCATATGACCAGAGAATTGCCACCATAGTCACAATCCATAAAGAAGGGAAGCCCAAAACGCAGTGTACCTCCTACCGGCCGATATCGCTGCTGAATGCGGAGCCCAAAATTCTAGCTAAAGTGCTTGCCACCAGGCTTACCAAGGTGTTGGGCGACCTAGTCCACCCAGACCAGTCAGGGTTCATGCCCAAAAGAAACACGGCTCTTAACCTGCGTAGACTACACGGGGTCCTGGGCAGGGTGCCAATGATACGAGAGGACGCTGTGGTGGTCTCTCTGGATGCCGCCATGGCTTTCGATTCGCTGGAATGGCCCTATCTCTTTGCAGTGCTTGGTAAACTGGGATTTGGACCGGGCTTCAGCAACTGGATGCGGCTGTTGTACAGCGCGCCGCTGGCCCAGGTAGTAGTGAATAACAGAAAGTCTGAACCCTTCGTGCTCAGCCGGGGGACTCGTCAGGGGTGCCCCCTATCTCCTTTACTGTTCGCTTTGGCCCTTGAACCACTCGCAGCATGGATCCGTAAGGATGTGAGGATCCGCGGACTGCGCTGGTCAGCGGAATGGGAGGATCGGATCTCACTGTACGCTGACGATATTCTCCTCTATCTTACATCCCCTAAGAAATCCCTAACAGTAGCCTTTGATATACTAGAGGTTTTCGGCAGGTACTCTGGGTTTCAGGTCAATTGGAAAAAATCACTCCTATATGTCCTATGGGGAGCCCCCCCACAGTTGTCCCGCAATTGCCCGATCCCAGTGGTCTCAGACGGCTTCAAGTACTTGGGCATTTTTATATCTTTAGACCCATCAGTTCGGTACACCCGCAATCTGCTCCCCCCACTGCAGCGGCTCAAGAGCGACATAACACACTGGAAGTCCCTCCCGCTCTCGCTATTGGGCAAGGCTGCCTTATTTAAAATGATGTCACTGCCCCGATTCCTGTATGCGCTACAGAACTCAGCCGATCTTGTCCCGAACTCGTATTTTAAAGATCTGGAAGGGCTCCTGAGAGACCTCCTATGGGGAGGGAGACCACGTATCGCCATGAAAAAACTGACACTTGGCTGGTATGAGGGGAGAATCGGGTTGCCTGATATTAAAAAATATTACTGGGCTGCGCATCTAGCAGCGATCAATCACTGCACGTATGGTCACCCTGACAACCCGGGGTTTCTGATGGATCGTTGGCTTTTACCTAAAGGGACCTTTTTGAGAGCTCTATACTCAAAACCGAAGAAATACCCGCTCACCGGACCCACTGCCCATACAGTTGCAATCTGGCACTCCGCTGCTAAATCAATCGGTTGGGAAAAAAGTTAACGATGGCCACACCTTTGTGGGACTCACAAGAACTAGGCTATATGGGAAACTCAAGGGGATTTGCGAAATGGGACTTAATAGGGATTTCCCATGTCAAAGACCTTTGGCATGCTGGGGATGTGGCATCCTTTGCTACCCTACAAACACAATATGCCCTGGCGGACTCCGAGGGTTACCGCTACCTACAAATTAGGCACTCGCTGCGAACAGCTATCCCCGACGACTCGACGCCACCGGACGCTTCCCCACTAGAGGACAGACTATTGGATGGACATTTACCTGATAGGGCCATCTCCCTCACATATCGAAAACTCATCAATCACACTGACAACCCCCTAGTACAATTGCGCGACAAATGGACTGAGGACAGAATAGAGTTGGACGATGAAACCTGGCAGGAAGCGGTCTCCTCTCCTAAGACGGTCGCTATCCCAGCGAGACTCAAATTGGTGCAATTAAAGATCCTCCATAGAATTTACATAACTGGTCCCCAGCTGGTACATATGGGTGGACTGACAGACGGCTCTTGTAGGAGGGGATGCGCACAACTGGGCACATTCATACACATAATATGGCACTGTGCGCCGATCCAGGAATACTGGCGTAACATACATGCGGTCATGAGTGCAGTGTTGGAGGTAGTAATCGAACCGGCGGCATCTAGATGCCTCCTTAATATCTGGGAACCTACCGACCTCAACACCTATACTAAGACATGGGTCACGCTCGGCTGCATGATCGCTAAGAGAAATATCGTGCAGCTCTGGGGAGCCCCACAGCCGCCCACGGTAGTAGCCTGGGAGCAGGATCTAGACTGGTGTATGCTGAGAGAGAAAACAGTCTATGTGGCTAGGGGATGTCCCCGAAAATGGTCCAAGATATGGGCCTCCTGGAATGCATACCGAGGAGATATATGTGCACCTCCCCTTGAAGACGATAGTGAAGACCCCCATCCCCGTGAACTCCAATGAATTATATTGCTGTACTGTATATAACCTGATTTTGCTGTAACCCTAATTGATTTTATGAATATGTACTATATGTCGAGACTGTTTAATAAAAAGATGTTTAAAAAAAATAAAAAATAGTGAGACATAATAAACATAAAATGCTGCTCTGCAGATCTGTTAAAAAAAAAAAAAAAAAACAGGGACAGGCCCAACATAGAGGTAGGACTAAAAGGGCGCATATACTATATATACTATATATACATATAACTGAATTTGAATTGTGTTTTTAAACTCACGCTGCTTTTACGGGCTGGGTGATTTGCACGAGGCACTTTTCATACCGGCTGAGCGATCGCAGGAGCAGGAGCGGGGCAGCCATTGGAGGTCAGCGGGCTAGTCTTTCCTGCCGCACCTACAAAGACGCATGCTGATGTGACCGCGCAGCGGACGCACGCAGCGGGCGCGCCGCTGGCGCGCCGAAGGCAAGCCCGTCTGCGCCCATCCGCGCTCGGCCCAGGCTCAGGGCGTGCCCCCCTAGATCTTTGAAGCCATATTTACAGATATACTCGAGGGAGTTCCTCCTAGGGCGGGATCCGAGGAGTGGAAAGGTGAGCTGTCCCAAATTGCTGCCTGATATCATTTCGGTTGATCACGCTACGCTATGCTCTAACTGCTCTCTACCCCTCCCTTGCATCGCTGCCTACCCTATCAAAGGCTTGGTCAAGCAGTTAGGTAGTACACCCATACAAAGTGAATTAGCTCCTATACAATGTCTACTTCTTAATGCCAGGTCATTAATTAAGTACAGTATGGAATGCTCACTGCTTATAGAGCAGTACGATATTAAGCTTGCATTTATTACCGAGTCCTGGACTGATGCCACATCAGGACCTGATATAGTTAAAGCATCCCCCCCAGATTTCCTCTGCCACACTCTGGATAGACCACATAGGAAGGGCGGAGGTCTGGCTGTTTTATACCACAATACATTAGAGCCCTCTTGAGACCCTCGCGGGTATGTAGTGCGCTTTATAAATGACATGATTGATTGATTGATTGATTGATTTTTCTATAGCCTCCAACGCAGCTTGTGAAGCATTGTCGTTAAGCGTACGCGTTTCCCCCCATGACACATTCAGGGCTATCCTTCTCTATCGTCCTCCTGGCCCCAGAGGCACGTTCCTAGACGCTATTGGTTCGCTCCTGGAGGAAGGACTCTGCACCAATTCTTTTACAGTCTTGGGGGATTTTAACTTCCATCTGGAAGAACCCACGATCCTGATAATTTGAGGCTGAAACAAGTTATGAGTGGGGGGGACCTTGAGCAGCTGGTGGTAGAACCTACACATGTAGCAGGTCATACCTTAGATGGAATTTTTACTAACAATTCTTGCCTCTCCTTTTCCAAGGCACTGCTTCTCCCCTGGACCAATCATGCCGCCATCCTATTTGAATTATCGCGGACTCCTCACTATCAACCTAAACCAGAGTCAAGGGTCAAGATAACTATAAGGGCCTGGAATAACGCTAATAGTCTCGCTTTAGGGAATCTCTTGAAAGACACAGCTCCCATCCTTCCGGCTGGAGTGGAGGAGGCTGCGGCTGTTTATTCAGGATGGATCGACGCCGCATGCAGTAAACTTGTCCCGATCAAACTGTATTCCCCAAGCGGGCCACCCCTTCAGCCCCCTGGTTCTCGGATAACCTTCAAGGGCATAAAACTGATTGTAAGAGGCTAGAACGAGCCTGGAGAAAAGGTTGTAATGCCAGTGACAAAGTGGCCTATAAAACCAGTCTCTCACGGTATAAAACATTACTCTTGGAAACTAAGAGTATTTACTTCTCAGAGCAGATTAATAAGGCAAAATCCTCTTCCAAAGAGCTATTTAAAACGATAAGTCTACTTACGAATCCTGTCAGGCCCAATGTACATACTAGCCCTGAGCTATGTGAAAATCTCGCCTCTTTCTTTCGGCAAAAGGTTGATGTCATCTTTTCCTCTTTCAGTCCTCAGCAGTCAGAGGCCAAGGAGGCCTCAGACAAGGCGGAGCCTACTGTAATTAAAGCCATATCTACTTTAGTTGAGTTTACATCACTAGAGACTCAAGAGGTTATCAAGCTCCTGACGGCGAGTAGATCCGGATCTCCCCTGGACCCTTGTCCAGTTTCGGTGATCAAACTCTTTCCCAAGATCATTGGCCCGGTCCTGACCTCTATGATTAACTCCATTTTTGAGTCGGCCCAGTTTCCCACAATGTGGAAACAGGCCTCCATTCTTCCTTTGATAAAAAAGCCTAAACTGGACTCTAGTGATCCGAACAGTTATAGACCTATTTCACGCCTCACACTGCCAGCTAAAATTATTGAGAAGGCCATGAATGTCCAGCTTAGCACGTTCTTTCTTACTAACTGTTCACTGGATCCTATGCAGTTTGGCTTTCGTGCTGAACACAGCACAGAGTTAGCCCTGATTAAAGCATCGGAGGAAATAAGAGAGGCCTTGGACCAAGGAGGCTCTGTGATTCTGATCATGTTGGACCTCTCGGCGGCCTTCGATACGGTCCATCATGAAGTATTGATGGACCGGTTATCAACAGTAGGGGTTCAGGGCAAGGCCTGGAACCTTTTAAAATCTTTCCTGGCGGATAGAACCCAAACGGTGGACCTGGGCAGGGATAGGTCTAAGCCTTTCTCCTTTCCCTGCGGGGTGCCACAGGGTTCGTCTCTTAGTCCCACACTTTTTTAATATATATATGTCCCCATTGGCGGCCCTGATCAGATACTTTGGGTTCCAGTTGACGTCTTATGCAGACGACACACAAATTGTGTTGTCCCTTCAGCCGGGTAAAGAAGCTGAGACCAGCTCGAGATGTCATGACTGCATGAAATCCATTGCAGGCTGGATGGCATCGAATTGTCTAAAACTTAATGCTGGTAAAACGGAGGTCTTGATATTTGGGAACAATGTCAACCTCTGGACACCTGACTGGTGGCCAGAGAAAATGGGAATACCTCTGGCCCCCACTACGAAAGCGAAGAACCTGGGTGTGGTTATGGATAATAAACTAACCTTTGGCGATCATGTTAGTGGGGTGGTTTCTACCAGCTTCTTTCTCCTCAGAATGCTGAGGAAAATAAAATGTCTTCTTCCAAAGGATAGCTTTAGGACAGCAGTCACAGCGCTCATTTTGTCACGACTGGATTATTGTAACGTCTGTATTTGAGTTTACAAAAGAAACATCTTAACAGACTCCAGATCGTGCAAAATGCGGCAGCAAGACTGCTAACGGGCACTCCCAGGTTCGTCTCACTGGGAAAGGGTCTTCGAGATCTCCATTGGCTTCCAGTGAAATAACGGGCACTGTTTAAAGCACTGTGCACGGTCTTTAAGGCCCTGGTGGGCAGTGGCCCAGCCTACCTGAGACAACGATTACATTGGTACGTTCCTGGAAGAATGCTACGTTCCTTGGAAGCAAAGCTAGTGATCATCCCCCGAGTCAAGAAAGCCAGCTGGGGAGGCAGGAGTTTCTTTTATTGTGCCGCCAAGGCCTGGAATGATCTTCCTGTGCATCTGAGAAAGGCCACGGATCTCCTTTCGTTTAGGAAGGGGTTGAAAACCTGGCTCTTCTCTGAGTAATCTTTCTCTCAGGACACCCACTAGGTAGCGCTTAGCGCCAGGACGCCTTCGGGCAACAGTTGCGCTCTACAAACTTCATTAACATAACATAACATAACATATACACATAAATATGAATATATATGCACTGTTTGATCTCCACTGCTATACGTGCCACATGTTTTAACTATAGGACATACACACACACAGTGTGTGCCACTGATATGAATACACCGGTATAGGACATCTTCCCTGCCCCCAATACCCTCCTCACCTCTGAATGGAGCAAGAACTGACGATACAGCTGAGCTCCTGCTGTGCTGCTTGAAGGAGACTGTTGCTGTGCAGCATCAGGGTGAAAAGATATATATTGAGAAGTAGGACATGAGGGGGCAGGAAGGAGCAGTGGAAGGAGCGAGCACTGACAGTTGTGTAGCAGGCAATGAAGTGGTCCGGGGCATGCTAGTGCATAGCATTGGCAGGTCAAAAATGCAGTTGCTCAAAAGGGATACACCGACTCTTCATGTAGAGCTGCACCCTCAGGGTGAGATAAAAAGTTTACTATGCAGCAATATCATCTACCACTCCCCCAGATGTAACAACAGAGAGATTCATACACCTCCATGCACACTCTCATCATGTCTGAACTGTAACAACTACAAACAACTATGCAAGAAAGCCACAGTTGTTGCTGCAAAATGATTTGCAACTAACAACCATTGGCAAGAACAATAAATTTGGAATCTCAACTACAACGTAATGTGTCACATCACAAATCTGCATGTTGTGCAATGGCAGAAGTAGTGACATCCCATACGTGCGTGACAACATGCCAATCACAGATATGTGGCTTCTGTGTCTGTAAGAGACGCCCTCATGGACATCAGACGCACCCCTGTAAGAGCCCCCTCCCCCCAAGTTAACTTAACCTACTCAATCTCCTGTTGTGGTGAACAAGAAAAATACTTTCAAACACAAAGATCACAACACTGGCCTAGTCCACCACAACACAGAAGACAGAGAGCATATGTAAGTGTCAGTGTTTGCAGGTGGTACATCCTAGCTGAACATATACACACACTACACATCACCAGACTCAAAACACTCCTAGGCCACTATGACCCACTCGTCACAACAATCATGGACCTGTAATACTACATACACCCCTCATGGAGGCAGGATACCGTTGAAAGGGATAGGGTTGTCATATCCCTGGTCTTAAGATATCTTGTGGGTCCATGTATACAACAACATCAAATGTATGTTCCTATCACATCTGCATGATGCCCTCTGTGTCCAGGTCACTGACAATGTACAGGCACATTCTTACATGCTTTAACTGTGACCACATCTCAGAAGCTGCTGTACAGATGTGTGCAATTAAGTGTCATCAAACAGCACCTCCACATGATTCACATAGCAATTATGTGATACACATACATAGTCCAGAAGCTAGGTCCTGTTGTGACTTCCAACATACCTCAGTATGGATATTTCTGGTAAAAAAACACAGCTTCACTCCTAGAGCACTGTAATGGCCCAACACATATCACCCATATGAAAAAGCCAAGTCATGTAAATGGGATTCCCACTAACCAAGTTGTTAAACTACAGAAGCCCACAGTGTAGAGACTCACTGCATATATGGGTTTCCAAAACCATGGGGACTCCTGGAAGCCAACAGGACCAGGACACAGTCCATATAGCACCTGCTTCCAAGTCTCCATCTGGACAGGACCTGTGGAATTAGTCATATCTGGGACGAACGGAATTCGTCACAAAGTGGCATGCACATGTGGCAAATGTATAAGTGCAAGTGCATGACAATGAACACAGTAGTCGTCACATATCTAGTAAAAGAAATGTATAAAAAGACGCATGAATTTAGGTACATGTGCATCCATAGTACCTATTAGGTATGACAACACAACACACCCATGTGTGCAGAAACAAATACCTACTTTGTGCACATTAAACACATATGCACCCTACATGTCAGGAAGTACTGCACGCTGACAGACTTGGCCATTGGCCAAAGCAAGCTGCAATACTTATCATAGCCTAGACAATCCAATGCAATATCTGCCCTAGTTGGAAGTCATCCCACATATACATCCAGAGAACATTGACCCTTGGCCTCTGTAAATCTATAACTTTCCCCAAAGTCTGAATATACTTACCTAAAGAAAAAGGATCAGCTATCATGGTGAAACCAACACAACTGTAGTTACACATCCCAAATTAAACAATAGCAACATTTAGTATCAGTAGCAATGGCGGACAAAGGAGTTCAAAACCAAGGAAGTGCTTTATTAATTGAAAAAAAAGGATTTTCAAAATCGAAGGCCAATGGCAAGTCTAAGTAGTAGTCTTGTGGGCCAGCATACTGCTGTGCCATCCAAACTTGCCTTCCAAAGCACTGCCTGGGATACCTCCCCAGAAAGGGGCATCTAGTGGGCAGGCCAGGCACCGATGTAACTAGGGTGGGCTGGGTTGGTCTTTGGAAGGGCTGGGCTCAGGATTGGGAGGGTCAGCTGGGTCAGTGGAAGGGCTGGGCTCGGGTTTGGGAGGCCAGGGTTTCAACATTTTAAGGGGTTTTTTAGGCATGAAGGGTAGTGAAGGGTATAGGGAGGAGGGGACTGGTCTACCTTTCCTTTTCTTCCCCTTAGAAGAGCTGGAGTGAGGTGGGAAGAGGACCTTTGGGTTTTAGGAGGGGGTGGGGCGGTGTAAGGACAGGTAATCTTTCATTTTTTATTGCCTTGTGGGGTATGTTGGGCTTTAGTAGGGAGGTGGGCTTATTTTTTGGGGTGGACATGGAAGGGTATGGTAGGGGTGGCAAGGTACTCTTTTTGTGTTTGGGAGGAGGTAGGCCAGGTGGGGTAGGGAAGAGGTCAAGGGCAATCATATGGAGGTTTTGGGCAGACTGGGGAGGAGGTGAGACAAGGGGTGGGGTTTTGGAAGTAAAGGAATGATGTGTCTGTGGCTGCTGGTGTGGTGTCTGTGAGTTTGGTGTCTATAATGGCTGTGTCTGCTGGTGTGGTGTTTGCCTTCCTGTCAGTATTGGAGGTATGTGGTGTTGTGGGTGTGGTATCTGCCTGTATGTCTGTAGTGGAGGTATGTGGTGAAGTGGGTGTGGTATCTGCCTGTATGTCAATGGATGTGGTAGTGAGGGTGTCTTTTGCCTGCTGAGTGTGTGTGTGCCTTATGTTTTTGTGTGCTGCGTGTGGATGTTGAGGTGGATGTGTGGTGATATTTGTGTTTGCTTTGGGTAGGTACGGGAATAGGGATTGTGGATGGGGAAAAGGCAGGAGGGGTGGGTGGAAAGTTGGAATTGGTGGAAGACTGCCGTGAGTGTGGAAGCTAGAGTCTGAAACGATCTCTGTAGGGAATACATGTCAGAGTGCATGCACTCTAGATACAACACCATCTGCGTTTGCTCATGGCTTTGCACATGGAATGGAGTGCATTCAGCACTGCTGTCTGACCCACAGAGATCTGCCTCAGGATGCCAATGGCCTCCACACGCAGTAGGGAGGGTAGAGATGGTGGGGGGTAGTGGTCTTGTATGTTGCAGATGCAGGTCCAGGGGACTCCACCACCACCTGGGAGTGTTCACTGGAGGTTGACTCAGACGAAGGTGACAATCCAGGCATGTCGGTATGCTCCTCCATGGCACTCCCATCACCCTCTGAGCCACTGGGTCCCTCTTGGTCACTGCCAGCACGGGGACCACTGTGGCTAGCTGTTTCCCCAACAGTCTTGGCCCTGTCTCCGTCCCTGCCCTGGGTTGATGCTGAAAAACATTGTACAAATAGGTTAACTGCTATTGCATTTACATACTCCCCAAACAGATCATAACACAACTCATTACACAATTGCTTAGCTCACTATATGTACTAGGATGACTACGTTAGTTCCAACATTGCCATGAGCACATGCATGAAAGCTACATGGCCTGTGCACAGGCACACATAATAATGTCATAAGCACAGTCTGGTACAACTGCATGTGTGACCTACTTCTTAATCTAGCCTCATGTTTGTAGCAGGAGACATCATCACCCTGGCAACCTAGGCCCTTGTAGCATACCATACTTACCTAATGTCATCAAAGGGATTTTCCACATGGAATGCATAACTACCTATCCACGCAAGGCCCTGAAATCAGAAAATGGTCAGGTGTCCCTAACCCACAACATGTTGACTGCTGGCCACCTGCTACAGCAAAGTTACTGCCGAATGTGACTATCAAGATCAAGGTGACATGGAATAGACCATTCCAAACTGTTCACACTTACCAAATGACACTTACACATCTGTCCACTGATAGATGATGCAGTTGAAAGTTGCACATGAGTAGCTTAGCTAGGTGCCACATATAGATAGAAGAGTTGAAAGGACCAAATGTGTCTCCAAGTGGTGTGCAATGTCACCACAGAGAACCACTGTACATGAGTCTGCCTAGGAATATCCACTGTCAACATTGGTGCATATGAGCCCACCTTATTCACCTAGCCAATGTCATTTATTTCAGAATACTGAAATGACATGAGGCTTAGAATACATCCAGTCCATGAAGAGCCCTTAAATGTGTCCATAACAGGAGGGGAATCTTGGTATCTTCCATCTCATTGTAACACTAATTACAAGCTAGTACTGACTGCTGATACGCACATATCAACCCAACATGTCAGCATATCCCTCCCTGATGCATATCACCAGTCACATATAGAACCTCGACAGATGCACATATGCATCCCACCTGGCAGAATACCCACTTCTCAATGGTATGCTAAGTCACAATTCCATAAAGTTCAGTAAGTGTTCAACCTATGTATGCTTTGGTATCAACATGTTGACCTGGCTTATGACACCCATCAATGCCATTGTGTATGTGTGACTCTCCCACCCATGTCTATATATCCCTATTTATGGTAACATCTACTCTGTATGTCAATCACAGACATATATTTTCAGGTACACATTGGCCAACACATGCAAGTATCATGGTTTCAGATAGTATGCTTGTAGACCCTCAGATCATGTATGGAACAGTTGTACCTGTGACAGTACAACACATTAGTTCACACATGCCAGCATCTACTGAGCACAACAGATGGCACCAGTAGTGTAAGCTCTTTCATTATACTGAATATTCCCCACTTACAGAGAGGATGTATTGCACAGTGTCTGTTTCCAGAGTGCATTGTATGTCATGTCACAAGCATTTGGTCCAGCATCACATGACACACAGAAGTGAGGGTGTGTCAATCCAGAGACTAGGATGACAAATGGCCTGTTTGGGACCACTGTCACACATGACATCAACATATAATGTATGTCATCAGAGATAATATGCAGCCATGTGGCTGTTCAACTATGGAAATGCATGTTTTACAGTACCCTGGTTATTTCCTACTTACATTGTCCATAGTCAATGGTCATTACCATGCACCTACTACCAAACCTACACATGCAACAATTCGTCCATTGCGTGGGACCGGAGTCACCTTAAAGCTTGAAGACAAAATCATAGCCTGAAACAAAAGATACATGGTCATGCACAATGTGTCACTAAGGCATACTCACCCCCTCCTTGCTGCTGTTGGGCTCTCAACTGTACATCAAGGCGTGGGTAGGCCACCGCCTGTATGCGGGCAGTTAGGGGGTACAGGGTCCGGCGCTTGCCCCTTCTGCCTTGGGATGGCATGCCCAGCTGGACCTCTGCGATCTTCCTGGTCCAGCCTCTCAGGTCCTGCCACCGTTTTCTGCAGTGGACACTGTGCCGATAAGTAACCCTCAGGGTCCGCACCTTCCGGGAGATGGTCTTTCTCAGGAACACATTCTGATGGGCGTTGACCTGTATGGATGCAATGGATGAAGAGATTTAGTGGACATGCAAGAAGTAAGTCATCTGCTTGGGTGACACAGAGGTAGTACACAGCTAGCATAGCCATCTTACAAGATTGCATACATCACATGTTTGGGGTGCACATGCTGACCAATTCAAACAGCATTACTGCAAATGTTAAAGTCCTATAAGTGCCACTCTCCATCCTGACCTTGCCCATATTGAGTATGCCAGGCCACATTACATCATGTAGGCTGGGACCGCAGGGGGGGGCGTGCCTAGGCGCCAATGGAGTAGGAGGCTAAGTGCGGAGCACCCGACCAGTGATCCCCCATCAACTACCATCCTAACGTCCTGAGGCCCCACGAAATCTACAGTGGGGCTGGGAGACACACCTTACCCCTGTGATAGCCGGCAGAGACCCAAGACCGAACCTGAAGTGGGTCACGGCTAATAAAAGAGCGACCCACGCCACCCAAAATGGCTGACACTTAGATGAGGAGCAGGCCCGGCAACGAGTGACCTAGGTGAACTGAAGATTTGGGAGGGGGGGAGATGCCTGTCGCCTCCTGGGCTGGCAACAGACATTGCGGTCTGGCTGCAGAGTATTTCAGATGAGGCAACACGTAGCTGTGAAGCTACCCGCCTAGACTCAAGGTACGGAGACACTGCGGTGCGTACAGCTTTGTGGATCGAGACTCCGACTCTTCATCAAAACCCCTGCTGGGCTTACCGGGGGTTGCGGAGGAGCTGAGCGATCTGGTGAGCCAGCATAGGAAGATATATGGAGGTCTTTAACCCAGCCGACGGATGAAGGGAGGCACCTGCCCGGAGGCTATGAAGGCGAAGTAGGCCGCAGAGTGGAAGCCGCAAATCAATTCGGGCCGTGGCGGAGAAAGAGCAGCCAGCGCACAGCCCTACGCAGTCAGGAAGGAGGAACGTGGGGGCCTCCACTGCAGATGTGAGTGAAGCGGGCTGGACCTGGTGCCGCAACTCCGGGAATAACGGCAACCTACAGAAACCTGGGGATGTAAAGGTGCCTGGACTGGTTACCCTCGGCCTTCCGATGGAGCCCTGTGAAGCAGTCGGCAGCGAAGAGCACCGCAGTCCCGAAGAGAAACTTGGAAAGAGAGGAGAAAAATAAAAGCGCACCAACTGGTGAGCGAGCTGCGGCCTCCATGTCCGAGAATGTCTGAGACTGACGTGCGGCCAGCCGAACCTGAAGCGAGGGCTCCGGCTCAACGTACACACCTGCAGCAAGCGCTTGGAGAGTCACCTCATAAAGGGGCCCTGAACACCAGGCGACGTTGGGGACCCCGCCTGCTGATCTGAATGAACTGATAAGGAGAGGCGGCCTGATATGCCCTAACAGGAACTGTCCACTGAACCTCCTGGATGGCAAGTGAGCGGGGAATTGGTGAGCTGAGGTTCAGGCAGTGGTGGCAGGACACGGTAGGGGAGTGGCCAGAACTAGGGACTACCTCCAGGCTATCATCGAGATTGTGGTCCCTTTTGTCTGGAATACGCCTGGAGAACGGCAGGACACAGTTGAGGTTTCCTAAACAGAACTGGGCCCTCCTCCCACGAACACAGTGGTCCTATTCACTACTAAGTACAGCAGCAAGAGTTGGGTGGTGCCTAGGAACCTGACCTAAATACTGGCCCATTACCCCTGAGATGTCCAAAGAAATTGCAGGCATCTCCTGTGAATAAGCACAGCCCTGCCCCCGGAAACAGGTACTACGCCAAGAATCAAGAACACATTCACTAGGAACAAAGATAATTGAGCAACAGCAGATTTCTACTGACAAAGAGACTGTGCTGAGCACTGAGCACGAACTACCAGACCCAACCCTAGAACCCTGATGGGCTGGAAGTGGAGACGAGGACTGGTGACCTGGGAACGCGTGGCCGGAGTTGTAGGAAAGTAGGATCTGCTTTTATGGTTACCCCTACTTTTTGATTGGTGTTATGCTGTTTCTGACTAGTCTGACTGGGATCCTGCTAATCAGGACCCCAGTCTCTGTGCTTTCTCCTCTAAATTGGATATGGTGAACACTTAGGTACACCCCAGATTGGCCACTGGTGTACCCCTATAAGTCCCTAGTATATGGTACCAAGGTACCCAGGGCATAGGTACTCCAGAGGTCTCCCATGGGCTGAAGCATGTATTGTGCCACCCAAGGGAGACCACTCAAATTGTGACTACAGGCCTGCCATTGCAGCCTGTGTAAGCTGGAGCCAGCATTACTTACGACAGATATAGGATTCCCTATATCTGAGGTCACTACACTTAAAGCCTATAAGTCACTGAAGGCAGGGTGCTGGGTCCTAAGTGGGAGGGTGCCCCTGCATGAGCGGGGCACCCCTACAACCTTCGGAGTCCATTCTCACAGGTTGTAAATGCATCAGCATTATGACTAGGGCTCCCGGTTTTATGGTATTTTTTTTTTTACTTTTCCGTCTGTATTTATCCATATTTATTTTGTGTTTTGCGTATAATGATGTTGTAAAACTGTACATTTCCATATTTATTTAACCGATAGACGTGTACTCATGTTTTAGCTATTTAAGCTGCCAAATATTACATAACAGTACATCCACTCATAAATATTAGCATTATACCACAAATGTATGTTGACACATGCAGTTATTTAAAGAAATTTCAACCTGTTTTTTAATTTCCCATGCAGTCCATCTGCTCAGCCGTTAGGCTATAATTCATGAAAGACAGCACGGAGCACAATATTCTGTATTTATCCACTTTTAAAAATAAATGCAGACAGAAAACACATTGCTTTGTGTCTGTATTTATCTGTAAATATCAGTAAAAACAGAAAACAGGGAGCCTTAATTATGACATGTGGCCATGCATCATTATGCGATAACCATCACTATGATCCAGCGCAATATTAGCAAACAGCATTCATACACATAACACTTATTTGGGCCCATACATTCATACTACGCTAATACTTACGCTGGGGTGTCAGATGTACTCTTTTATCAAAATCCCTGCTACCAATTACCTTCTGATCGAAGAGTAATGACTTACCAATGAATCCTTTGCTAATTGGGAAATTTAAAATGAGTGACATTCATTACAGTACATAATCCTGAAATAACCACTGAGTCAGGAAGTTTTAAAATGTTTATCTAAATTTTAGCAGAGTAAAATACAGGAAAAACACGGTACTTGATCGCAAACACCCAAGAAAAAGCATAGAATAATAGTTGCTAATTAATGACGGTCCCTCAGGAAAGGAGAGGATAGAGACAGCAGCGCAACTAAAGGTTGCAGTATATTTACCTAAATGCGAGAACCAAACCCCTTAGCCAAGGAGTTGGAAAGAATAGGACCCAGGAAGGATGAAGAGCAAAGACCTCCTCCAGGATCAGGACAGGACCGGTGACCTCTCTATAACGACGCCTGCGCCGTTCCCCTCTCTGGTACTCGGCTTCTCCTCGACTCTCCCGTTCTAATGGACTCCGCCGCCCCCTCCTCAGGACCTCTTCAGGACAGCGATTCAGTCAGCAACCGGTCAGCATGGCAGTCTGGAGCTAGTAGCTTATCAGCATGGGCGCCTACTCTTCCTGCAGCATCTCCTTCCTCAGACTTCCAGACTTCCGACTAAATTAATTAGCTAATTCTATATCTGTTATACCCTCTGCACCCATGTACCTCCCCTTAATGTTGCCAAAATATGGGACCACTACTTCTGATTGGACAGGGACAGGGGGTGGATTCTCGCACCATATCAATTTGGCCTAAATTGTGAAGCTTATTGTCTTTAGATTCCCGCCCCTTCAAATTAATACATTCACTTTATTTCCCACCCGTCTCACGACAAATGTTATACAAATTTTATTCAAAAGTATCAAATTTTGAAACGGAAAGGCAAAAGTACAGCATCTTTGGCCAGCAGGTCACGGCCTTGGACGTGGTCCAGGTTGACTTCACTTGGCAGGCACACAGAACACATGCGCAGAACCATCTGTCTCTCGAGTTTCAGGTCACCAACCCAGGCCCAAGTTTTACGAACTAATAAAATGCAAGAAGAAAACATTAAAATCACAGAATAAAATGTTTCACTGTATGCCCACCTTTTCTACTCTATTCCCATTTAATTATAAATTCTATCCCGCATTAGTAGCGTTAAGAAACGACAATTTAGTAATGACATGAGAGCAAGCTGAAGCATGTGAAAACATCAAGCAGCCATTTTAATGCACACTGCGCAGAAATTTCCCACCAAGCAAAGAAAGACGTCACACCATGTGATCTGGTTGCGACATGCGCATTGAAGTTCCCGCGCTTTAGCGGCCATTTTGGATTACAGACAAGCGTTATTCATTAGTAAAACACATAGGCAAGCATCCTTCCCTTTTGTGTTGTGAATGCAAAGGTTAGTATTAACAATACAAGTTTTTAATAAATTAATACTTTGAGGAGGATTGAATACAAGCAAGTTTCGCTTATGAAACCTTGCTCCATCAATCCCCTCTCTGATGGCGTTTCTGAGCCATCAAAACACTACCCATAATCAGATGCCAACTTCTAGCAAATTACTTCATTCTCATTTTTACTCTTTCCATTTTTACAATCTCCTTTTAATTTCTTGTATAATTCACTTCTCCATTCTTCAAGTTCGATTTCATCTACCTTTTGTTTCTTTCCTCTTCCTGTCACCTTATATGTTCCATTCTTTCTACAACATTTACACCATATTGTTATTGTCAGTACTATTATCGTTATCCCTACTAAGGGTACTAATATTTGACCTATAAGTCCTTTCCCTACATTAGCAAACCAGGTTCCAATTGACGAGATACTATTTGTCAATCTTTCCCATACACTATCAACTTCCAGTGGTTTAAGTTCATTCTCAAGTTTTGTTATATTCTGTATATACGTTCCAATTTCTGCACTCTTATCAGGAATATAAGTGCAACAGTGTTTCGTCTTCAATAATTTAAAAACTCCGCCCTCTTTTGCCAATATAATGTCAAGAGCAAGTCGATTTTGCATCACCATAGATCTAATCGCAACCATCTCCGCATTAATCATTAGAAACCCTCCAGCAGTATCCGTTGATAAATGATCAACCACTGTAGACAATTTACATATTTTCTTTGAGTTCAGAATTATTCCCACTGAAGGTATCAATGCACCAAATATATCACCTACAATTTCAGAAAAACTAGCTCTTTTACTACGTGTTAGTTCGCTGTTGTTTTCATTGCTCCCAGTGTTTCTTTTTACGTAGTATATTTTGGGAAATACTATTCCAAAATAACAACTTCCATACCACCGTGCAGGAAGCCTAAAGTAAGCCTTATTCCCACACACATAATAGATTCCAGGAAAAACTGAATCTGTTCCTCCTTTGATTCCCCAACCTCCAAGAATTAAGAAATTGTGTTCACATTCACTGGTACCAATAAAAACATTGTTATAGTCAGTTTGTAACCTATGAAGACAAATTTTCCCTGTCTTTACGAAATCCAGAGCCATAGCAGCTTGAGCCTTGCCATTTATGTAACTCCCTTCTTTTTCTGCCCAGGTGGTAAATGAGCCTTATGCTCAGAAGCTTTCTTTTGAAAATCTTGCCTTCTATCTTCTACTAAATTCAAAAATATATTTTCTTCTTCAAGCAGAGAACATGTTAGATTGTGTCTATGTGCATGTGTTATGTCTATTGATTTCATTGTTAAGAAAAATTCTCCCATAAGCTGTGCGTCTTGACTACTAAGCACTGGGTTCATACTCTTTCGAATCGGAACCTCAGAAAATATCACATCTAGGTTTGAATAATAATACTGCAGTCTACCTGTTCTATAAAATAAACTTGCTAATACACTACATGAGATGCCATATGTCAGTGGTAAGTGATGGTATGTTAATCCTTCTGCTACTGATTCAGGTAACTTCATACAGACATAACAATTACTAACTTCCATGGTGTCTACAACCTGAAACAATAACTTTGTGAAAATGTTTAAACTAGTGTCGTTATCAGCTATTTCATGATGAATTTCTGCTTCATATTCTGCCATTAGTTCTACTCTATTGCCCTTCATGTTTGCTGTCCTCCCTTTAGTTTCATTATTAATCTTTTTGTCTATTATCATAAGGTAAGGAACTGCTACAATCAGGACTAACCATACTATAAGCACCAATACTAGACTACATATGCAAATTGCACAGCATCTTCTGCAACATTTTCGTTTTGGTCTTCCAGCAACTCTATCGTTCAGGCATTTTTCGACAAGGAAGATTGCTCTTCTTATCTTTTCTTCTTTTCTTTAGATGATTCTTTTGTTTAGTCAGGGTGGTCTTGTTTCTTTTTCGTACGTCAATTCTGCACTTGTTCCTTCGTCACCACTTTCACTTGACTCTGAGCTTTCGAAATCTTCAAGAATGATATAAGTCCAGTCAGGTCCCTTGAATTTGTTATTCACAAGTTTCAGTCTTCTGCTTTTTCTTTTCCCTGACTTTTTCTCTTGATCAGTTTGACTTGTTACTTCATGTACTTGATCTGGATCTTTACTTCTGGTGGTTATGTGGTACTTTACTCTTTTAATGACACTTGGCCAATGATCTCCTTTTCTTGTTTTCTTTGCTTGCTCTGCCTCTTTATCTTCGTCTTCAGATATCTTTTTATTTTCACTGTTTAGTACTATTTCGTTTTCTGCAATTTCTGTTTTTCTTGATTGTTCTTTTTCGGGTCTTATTGGTTTCTCTTCTGCAGCTCCACTGTGAGTTTCCAATAATTGACCTTGTTCTTTGTTTATTTCTTCATGTTCATTTTTATCAGTCTCTTTTTCTTCTGTGTATTCTTCTTGATCTAACTGGTTCTGATCAGGGCTTATTGCACTGTGGACTTCTGCAGCCTGACCGGATTCTTCTATACCTGTCTTTCCCTGCTCAAAGTCTATTAGATCTTCACTGTTTTGAGTCCAATTTCCTTTCCCTATCTGATCTTGTTCAGGATCTTTTAATGTCTTTTCTTCTTGATCCTGAACTGCTTCTTCTTCACCTATCTGATCTTCTTCAATCTCTTCCAACTTTGCTTGACTTCTTGTTCTGTGGTATACTTCAGGAATTTCTACCACTGGTATCCAATCATGACTTGTGCTCGGTTTTTCTCCGTCAGCCTCTCTTGAATCTCGAACCTGAGATCCTTCAGCTTGGCAACCTTCAGCTTCTTCAGTGATTGGCGTTGTCTGAGGATTCTCTTCCTCGGGATCTGGTACTCTCTTTGTGTGGCTTACGTGAATCCAATTAGGAAATCCTGCACACTTCACTGCTGTATTTGTGGTCAATATGACTTGACAAGGTCTGCTCCACCTGGGTGATAGACACGTTTCTCTGGTGTGATTCTTCACTACCACCCAATCACCAGGATTCAGATCATGTTCTTGTTCTGGCTGCCTGGAAACTGCGTCTTCTCCAACCTGGTGAGAGACAGAACGCACTAGGTCAGCCAATCCTTTGCAATAGTCCAGAACCATATCATCAGATATATTCACCAGTTTGTTTGTAGGGACATGTGTTTGTATTGCTCTTCCCATCATTAATTCATGCGGGCTCAATCCTGTGGTTCTGTCAGGTATGCTTCTGAGTCCCATTAAAACAATTGGCAATGCATCTGGCCACTCTAATGATGTCGATGCACACATTTTTCCCAGTCTTGACTTTATAGTGCCATTCAATTGTTCAACCACTCCAGAAGCCTCTGGGCGATATGCACAGTGCAGTTTTTGTTTGATTTGGAATGCTTCACAAATTATCTGGATCACTTCGCTGTTAAAATGTTTTCCTCTATCTGACTCCAAAGTCACTGGAAAACCGAACCTTGGTATGAGCTCTCGTAGCAATAGTTTTGCGACTGTAATGCTGTCATTTCTTCTAGTAGGGTAAGCCTCCACCCACTTTGAAAACAGGCTCACTATTACTAGTACATATTTCAGTCCTCTGCATGGTGGTAACTGTATGAAATCAAACTGAAGTCTCATGAATGGACCCTCTGCCTTTCCAATTTTTCCAAATCCAATCACTGTCTTCCTCCCCGGATTATGCATTTGGCAAGTTAGATATCTCTGGCAAAGACTCTCTGCAACAGCCCTGAATTTGGGATTGTACCAATTTTGTCTGAACAGCCTAATCATTGCATCTCTCCCTATGTGTGTGTCTCCATGATGCATTCTGGCCATTTGTGAGAGTAAACAGTCCGGCATGACTGGTCTGCCATCTGCACTGATCCACACTTCATCCTCTCTTCTTTGGGAACAACCTACTTTGATCCACAAATTCCTTTCACTTTCATCAACCTCATCTTGCAATTTCTTGACATCATTCCAAGTTTCAGGTGGCATATACAGCATAAGTTGGTAGCTTATTCCCATTCTTTCCACCCTCTTATTTACTGACAGTCTGGTTTTAGCACAATGTTGAGCCACCAGATCTGCATATCTGTTGCCGACTACCACCCAGTCATCTCCTGACTGGTGTGCGGCACATTTCACCACAGCCAATTCTTTTGGTGATTGTATTGCTTCCAGTAATTCTCTTACAAATTGTCCATTTTTAATGGGGGATCCTGAAGAAGTCATGAAATTCCTCTGCATCCATAGTTGGCCAAAATCATGCACAACCCCGTAACCATATCGGCTATCTGTAAATATTGTTACTCTCTGATTCCTCCCAATTTTGCATGCTTTTATCAGCGCGATCAATTCAGCTACTTGTGCAGATTTGACTCCTGGTAAATAGGATGCTTCGACTATTCCAGTTAATTCACATACCGCATAGGCAGCAGTTAGTTTACCGTCTTCATGCCTTTGACATGAACCATCAACAAATAGCTCCCTGTCTGGCTTTTTAAGAGGCTGTTCCTCTATATCTGGGCGTGGTTTTGTACATAATTCTGTAATCTGTACACAATCATGTTCATCTTCTTCGTCATCTTTAATTCTCTCATGATATGGGTCTGGCAGTAAGGTTGCTGAATTTATTATAGTACACCTTACCATGGTCACATTTTCAGCACCCATTATTATTCTCTCATATTTAGTCAGCCGACTAGGACTAAGATGCTGAGTTCGAGTTCTTGTCAACAGAATCACAACCGCATGTGGAACATACACTTTTACAGGATGTCCCATCACAATTGACTCACTTTGTTCAATGCTCAAACAAGTAGCTGCCACTGCTTTTAAGCATCCCGGCAACGCGGCTGCTACTGGGTCCAATGTAGCAGAAAAATACGCTATAGGGCGTCTGTCTAATCCGTGTCTCTGAGTTAAGACAGAAAGTGCACAATTTTCTCTTTCATGACAGAATAATGCAAATTCTCTTTTATAATCAGGCATGCCTAAGGCAGGTGCTGAACAAAGAGCGTTTCTCAATTTTACAAATGCTTCTACACTTTCATCTTCCCACTCAACAGGGTCCTTTGCCTTCTTTTTTGTCATGTTAATTAAGGGCTTAGCTAACATGGAAAATCTGGGTATCCATTGTCGACAGTAGCCCACTATTCCTAGGAACATTCTCACTTGTCCTTGAGTTACAGGCATTTGCATCTTCTTTATTAATTCTACTCTTTCAGAGGTTACTCTTCGTTTTCCCCTCTCAATTTGGTGTCCCAGATATTTAACAGCTGTTGTACAGAACTGCAACTTTTCAGGTGAGACTTTATGCCCTTCCTCTGCCAAAAGATTCAAGAGTGCTATGGAATCAACAACACAGTCCTCTCTAGTGTTTGACGCCACTAATAAGTCGTCGATATGTTGGACTAAGACTGAGCTTCCTGGCATTACTAATTTCTCAAGACACCTTTTCAGTATCTGATTGAAAATAGAAGGACTTTCTGTGTACCCCTGGGGAACACGATTCCACACATAGACTTTATTCTCAAATTTAAATGAAAAAAGATATTGGCTATCTGGATGCAAAGGTATTGAAAAGAACGCTTGACACAAATCAATTACTGTGAACCATCCTGCACTCCAAGGGATCTGGTATAGAATTACTGCAGGATTAGGCACTATAGGACAACATGGTTCCACAATCTTATTTATTTTTCTCAGGTCCTGAACAATCCTATATTTTCCGCTAGGTTTCTTTAATCCCATGATTGGTGAATTACATGGACTACTCATTACCTCTTTCAGTATATTTTGTTCGACCATTCGATTTATTTCTTCAATGACTTCTGCTTTAACTTCTGCACTCATTTTGTACTGTCTGGTGTTTGGGAAAATCGCACCTTCTTTTACAGTGATTTTAACTGGGTCTATTTTAGCAATAAGTCCTACTTCTTTTCCTGTGAAATCCCATACTATGGGGTTTACTGTACCTTTTAATTCTTCTGGCAACTCATCTTTTGTTAATACTGAAAACATCTCATCTACTTCTGTAACTTGTTTTGCAATCATAATTTTATATACATGGTCTTCGTCTGGTGTCTGAACTGCCACACCATCCGGTGTGCAGAAAATTGTACAGTTCATTTTGCACAATAAATCCCTACCTAATAAATTCACTGGGCTAGAATCGCACACTACAAATTGGTGCATTTCTCTGAAGTTTCTGATTTTAACTTCCATTGGTTCAGTGAGAGGTGTTCTAATTCTTTGATTAGCCACCCCTACTTCTTGGATATCTTCACCAGAGAGAGGAAGGTCTGGAATGTCTGGTGTTCTTACAGTAGACCGGGTAGCACCAGTGTCCAAAAGGAAAGTAATATCATTACCTTTCACATTTCCTTCAACATATGGACCTGACTGATCTACCTGCAAGGATGCGCCAAGTACGCACTCCTTCTTCCCCTCTCCTAGGCACCGTCATGAATTGAATTGACAAAAATCGTCCTGCAAAAGAAATTGTGATGTTATATAATCATTCTTACCACTTCCTCCTGGGTATCCGATGTCTGTACCGTGCTTTGCTCTGCTTACATTACCCTGAACAGGTGGAGGTGGCAACTGACTCTGAGGATTTACACCCTGCTGTGAGTCATTCTGCGTCTGTGAATTTAAATTTTGATTTGGGCTATTATTATTTCGTATCTTTTTACACTCGTCCTTCCAATGCCCCAATCTTCCGCATCCATGACAAGGAAATTTCTTTTTAGCTTCTTCTCTGCTCATTCGTCCTCTCATTTTCCCACCATTCCCAGAATCACCCCTCGTTCCAGAATCCTTTCCTTGATTTTCATTTGGATTATCCAAATTAATTCCCTGTTTCTCAGCCATTTTCACTTGTGCCCACATCACCTTTTCCTGCAATTTCTTGTGTCTATCCTCAATATCATCTCCACAATATTTTGCATATTTCAGAATCTCATCAATCGGCTCCCCTGCCAACAAAGCATATGCTGTTTAATCATCTGACAAATCTCTGGCTTCAAACCGTAAACGAATCGATACACAAACTGACTCATGTTCTTGTCTCCTATGTCCTCAAATCCACTATACTGTTTAAACACCTGTAATAAACGCTCATAATAGGAATGTACTGATTCACTGGCTTCTTGGGTGGTTCGATCTATTTTCACCCAATCTGTTTCTTTCGGTGGTATTTTCCCTTTCAGGTAAGTTATCACCTGCTGATACTTTTTCATTACATCACTTGACGGGGCACCTGTCTTTGGGTCTCTAGGATACTCATCACTTGGCCAATCGCCTGTGATTTTACAGTCTGTCCATAAATCGGCAGGTACCACTATGTCAAACAGACCATCCAAATCCTTCAACAATACCTTTGACACCTTCACAAACCTCTGAACTTGCTTGTACCATTCAATTGGTTTTTCTCTCAACTTTGGAAAATCATTCGTAAATGATAAAATATCCTGTCTGCTCCAGGGGACATGCACATATCCTCCTCCTGCAACTTCTCGCATTGGGTACATTTGGTCAGCTTTTTCTGTCTCTTTCATCACATATTCGGATGCTGTCCTACTCGTTCGTGCTTCTTCCTTTTTCTTGGCCCACCTAGTTCTCCATTTATCAAGGTCTCCCCATTTTTGTAAGACTATCATTAATTCTTTTACCTGTAATTTTCTTCCGGAGGCATTCATGTTTTCTAAATCTTTTTCTGAAAAATCTGCTCTGTAAGGCTTTTGCAATACTTTTGATCTCCCTATTTCTATTCCCATCTGTAGGGCTAGATTGGACAGTTTTTCATGAAATAACCTTACATTTCTAGTGATACTCCTACACATGAATAATAATTCTTCATCATCATAGGTATTCAAACGATCTAATCCTACATTTCCTGCTATTATTTCTTCTAATTCAACTTTTAATTTATGAATATCCAGTATTTTTGGAGGTGTGCACAGCTTGTCTGATCCTTGTACCCACCTTTCTAAATCTTCAGGTGTTACTATGGTGGCACTTTTTGCCCCCGATGAAGTTATCAAACTCACATCTTTCGAACACTCAGGTACCTCTTTTCTGGGAGTGCCCTTTACTGAACTTCTAATAGGCAAGTCCATGAGAGATATTGTGGATTCACAGTCACTAAATTGATCCTCAATTATAACTGGAGCTTCAGGTTTTTGAGTATTCACAGGAGTAGGTGCAGGTATCAGTGGAGGACAACTTCCCTGAGTACCATATAATGGAACTACGGGACCAATTGTTACAGGAATGGTCAATGAATCAGGATGTACTTTTATCTGGGTTATTTTCTGTATTAATTTTGCTCTAGTTTTCTCTAAAGCTTCTTTTTCTTTGTCGTGAAGTATTCTGCTAGGGGTGAATTCATGCATTACCTGCGGTACTAATGGAGTTTGTGGTGGTGCACTTGGGGTGCATCCACTTGTCCCTTCCTGATATGGTGGGGGATTCCTTAACATTTCTTCCATAAACTCATCTTCAGAATCATCAGTTCTCATTAAATGTTTTGTCTTTTCTGTGCACTTGCCCCCTGTTTTCTCTCCTTCTGTGAATAATGGATACAGTCCCTCTGTAAGCATTGCCCTTCTCCATTGTTTCATCTGGCCGTCCCTTGACTCATTGAGATATCTGGGGAAAAATCCTGGATAACTCCTATTTCTCCGAGATCGGTCAGGTTCAAATGCCTCTGTTTCCCATTCTTCTAAAGCTTCATACTGAGTTAATCTAGGTCTGGGTTCTAAGTCATTCATCCTCAATCTGAAATTTTGAAGAATTCGCCCATTGAACGTGCCATTCTCGGGAAATGCTAATATTCCATCATTTTTGGTATATTCTATCCAATTTTCTATCCATATACAAGTATGGTAACCTCTCTCCATCATCATGAATGAAGCGGGCGTTTTGGCTGGGGGAATAATAATTCCCTCCCTAGTCTTGATTGGTTTGTCCTTTTTAAAATAATTCTTAATCTTTTGTAAAAATGACAGCATTCTCTTTTCTCCGTACATCTTGGGTAAATATCGATGTATAAAATTATATTCTGCAAAGCCTAAATATCTCCTATCCGGACGAGTTCCTGTTAGAGTCGGATCGCGTTTTAACATGCAATCCTTTCTCCACTAAAAATTTCGCTTTTATAACTTCGACCAATCAAGTGTCTGCTAACTTTTATTTCCGAACCAATCCTTGCGCGGCCTTTTGGTGACGTTTGTCTGTCAACCCCTCCTTTACAATCTGCACTTTCTCTGTCCCTCGCTGATTCAACCAATCCCAGCGCGGCACCTGTGACGTCAGTACTGCTCCTGACTACTGACCCCTCCTTTACAAGAATCTCTCCACACCCGCTGATTCAACCAATCCCAGCGGGGCGTTTTGTGACGTCAGCTCCCTCTCCGGCAACTGACCCTCCCTTTACAAAAATCTTACGCAAAACTTTATTTTCTCTACAATTCTTAATTAAATTTCAGTAACAACATAAAACATTCGCTATCGTGCCAGTTTCTCTAAATTCGAAAAGATAGTTTCTCTCACACTTAGTAAAACCTTTCCGTTTACTAAAACATACACGACGAGTAAAACCCTTCCGTTTACTCTTCAAACAAGCTTCCGAAATACCTGTTACTTCTTCAATGTTACCCTTTCTAGGTGATATAACATCAAAATTTCACCAGCGTACTCCTTTGCTATTATTTACACGCATAGAGTCCCTAACAAGTAGTGATAGCCCTGCTTAACTTTTCAGTACTATTTCTGCCTGACAGATAACGTCACTGCAGTATGGCTTCCACTTGCCACTCGCTATTCTTTTTACCCCGGGGTATTCTGGACAACATAAAACAAAACTCTAAAATAAGCGGATGTTAGTTCATAAAAATACAAATAAAATTCTCATTACCCAATTAACAAAGAGTAACCATCCTCTGCTTACCAGAATTCTGATCCAGCGCAATATTAGCAAACAGCATTCATACACATAACACTTATTTGGGCCCATACATTCATACTACGCTAATACTTACGCTGGGGTGTCAGATGTGCTCTTTTATCAAAATCCCTGCTACCAATTACCTTCTGATCATAGAGTAATGACTTACCAATGAATCCTTTGCTAATTGGGAAATTTAAAATGAGTGACATTCATTACAGTACATAATCCTGAAATAACCACTGAGTCAGGAAGTTTTAAAATGTTTATCTAAATTTTAGCAGAGTAAAATACAGGAAAAACACGGTACTTGATCGCAAACACCCAAGAAAAAGCATAGAATAATTGTTGCTAATTAATGACGGTCCCTCAGGAAAGGAGAGGATAGAGACAGCAGCGCAACTAAAGGTTGCAGTATATTTACGTAAATGCGAGAACCAAACCCCTTAGCCAAGGAGTTGGAAAGAATAGGACCCAGGAAGGATGAAGAGCAAAGACCTCCTCCAGGATCAGGACAGGACCGGTGACCTCTCTATAACGACGCCTGCGCCGTTCCCCTCTCTGGTACTCGGCTTCTCCTCGATTCTCCCGTTCTAATGGACTCCGCCGCCCCCTCCTCAGGACCTCTTCAGGACAGCGATTCAGTCAGCAACCGGTCAGCATGGCAGTCTGGAGCTAGTAGCTTATCAGCATGGGCGCCTACTCTTCCTGCAGCATCTCCTTCCTCAGACTTCCAGACTTCCGACTAAATTAATTAGCTAATTCTATATCTGTTATACCCTCTGCACCCATGTACCTCCCCTTAATGTTGCCAAAATATGGGACCACTACTTCTGATTGGACAGGGGGTGGATTCTCGCACCATATCAATTTGGCCTAAATTGTGAAGCTTATTGTCTTTAGATTCCCGCCCCTTCAAATTAATACATTCACTTTATTTCCCACCCGTCTCACGACAAATGTTATACAAATTTTATTCAAAAGTATCAAATTTTGAAACGGAAAGGCAAAAGTACAGCATCTTTGGCCAGCAGGTCACGGCCTTGGACGTGGTCCAGGTTGACTTCACTTGGCAGGCACACAGAACACATGCGCAGAACCATCTGTCTCTCGAGTTTCAGGTCACCAACCCAGGCCCAAGTTTTACGAACTAATAAAATGCAAGAAGAAAACATTAAAATCACAGAATAAAATGTTTCACTGTATGCCCACCTTTTCTACTCTATTCCCATTTAATTATAAATTCTATCCCGCATTAGTAGCGTTAAGAAACTACAATTTAGTAATGACATGAGAGCAAGCTGAAGCATGTGAAAACATCAAGCAGCCATTTTAATGCACACTGCGCAGAAGCAGAAATTTCCCACCAAGCAAAGAAAGACGTCACACCATGTGATCTGGTTGCGACATGCGCATTGAAGTTCCCGCGCTTTAGCGGCCATTTTGGATTACAGACAAGCGTTATTCATTAGTAAAACACATAGGCAAGCATCCTTCCCTTTTGTGTTGTGAATGCAAAGGTTAGTATTAACAATACAAGTTTTTAATAAATTAATACTTTGAGGAGGATTGAATACAAGCAAGTTTCGCTTATGAAACCTTGCTCCATCAACTAAATTGGCTGTAACGTACCCTGTCATGTTTGGTATCCCGTAAACGGTGTGGGAGGTATGATTCCATGCACTGTAAAGCTCCTCCGGGAGGCCCTCAGTGCTCCCGGTACCATCTTCCAGAACCAGACAAAGCTAGGGCTGCTGCAGACCAGACACATGTTTCTGCCCTCCTGCTGCTGAGCCAAGCTCGAGCAGGGGAAGGCAGATCAATAGATATCCTGTCACAGGGAGGTGTGACCACCTCCCAGACAGGGTTTAGTGGATTGGGGCAGGGTGGGGGCGCTTGCCAGCACCACTGAGACTGCTTGAAGGGCACACTTGGTGCCCCTTGCATACTCCAGTTCAAACCAGTTCAGGGAGCCGTTTGTTCCCGCTCTGGCACGACACTGGGCAAAGGACATGGGAGTATCCTCCCCACTGTCCAGCCCCTCCTCTGGGAGGGACCCCTGAATCGTCCCAACCCTTTCGTTAGGGTACTTAAGGGCTTACCTGTGGGTGGGTCCCTAGATTCGTCATGGGACAAGATTCAGATCAGACACCACTTCATCTTCGACCGTATGGGCACTCGGGTCTTCGCTGTACTTTGCACTGCACACCGGGACTACAACTGGGAAGACTCCTGCTGCTCCGGGTCCAGTTGTCCTGCTAGTCTGGTACAACGTCTGTGCCTGTGCTCCTGACAGGATCCTCACAAGGCCTGTGGACATCCAAGACACCTGAAGGAACCTCCCTTGAAGTGAAGGAGTCACTTCCCTGCATCTGCAGGCACCGCAACACAGCTGACCGGTCTGCTGATCCTGGGCTCCCACGGACTCCAAAAGGGTCAGCAACACAGATGGTGGTTCTGCAACTCCCTCGAGGCCTGCCCTGTCTTCTCACTGAGTTTGAGGCCAGTATCCCTCGTCGGAACCGCTGGAACAGAAACCCTATGCACCACATTGACTTGCCAGTGCCAAGGCTTGTTGACTCTCTTCCTCAGAGATCTTCAGGCCCAAGAAGCTCCAACCTCAAGCACCTCCTGCAGCTAAGATCGTCATCCTCACTGCATCCCTTGCACCGTGAGCCTGCATCTTTGGTGAGCTGCTCGAGGTCCTCCAGCGACTCCTGTGCTTCCGGACTGTGGGTCCTCTCGAGGGTCTTCTTTGACTCCAGTGGGCTCCCCTGATTCCTTGGGCCTACTCTGACTCCCCTGCTTGTGGTGAGTCACTTGGACCTTGCTGGTCCCAACACTGCACGTTTTTCGCTTGGCCACGTTGTTTGCAGTTGCCAAGGCTTGTTGGTGCTCCCGATGGACACCGACCCCTCAACTCTCGACATACGAAGTGGGACAGCTCGTGAACGGCTCCTGGTCTTCCACAGCGTTGCCTGGTCTACACAGCTGCAGCTCCAAGGTCATCGTCAACTCTCCTGGATCACCCGCCATCAGTGGGCATTCGTCTTCCGTGCCTCCTGGTCACTCCTGAGTGGCATAGACTCTGTCCCCTCTGCTTGCTGGTACTTCTTATCTTGAATCCACCTTTGGGTTCCATCAGACACTTTCACCTTCTTCGCCAGCAACATTTTCTTGAAGTACTCCATTGAGTTCGACAGCTTCGCACCTATGCACCCGGCTTCCCTGGTGTAGGTATCCTGGCTCCTGTCTTCCACAGGGTTTCTTCAGGGTCCACTGGGAAGGGTCCTTCTTTAAAATTGCAACCGTGACTTACCCATTGACTTGATTTGAGCACGCAATCGTGTTTCCACTTTGCACACGGCCTCCGTGGGGTTCCTGGGTACTTGCCTAGGGTGGTTCCTTGGGTCCCCAGCACTTCTACGTCTTCTGGGTACGGTCTTGACTTGAGTTGTGGTTTGCATCCCACTATTTTTGTGTATGGTTTGGTCTCCCACTGGTGACCACTGTGTATTTGGGCTACTTACCTGTTCTATTTGCAAAGTATTGTGTAAATTGTGTTTATATCTCCGGGTAGGAGATATGTTTATGTGTTAGTTAGTGTCTTATAATAAATACATATTTTTATAAATACACTGTGTTCTTTTTCACTTAATCTATACCAATAAGATTATGTTCTGGTAAAACAAGCTGCTTTACACTACTTCTGGACTAAGCCTGAAGGCTGCTCCCCACAGCTACCACTTAGAGAGCTTTCTAAGGTTGTCTAAGACCACCAGAATCACCAAAAAGTTTGTCTGGGTTAGTGGAGGGTGCTACACTTACATACGTGAGCACCATTTACTAAACCAGCCTCCTACATTGGTGTGCAGCGGTTAGGATGCAAGCTTGCATTGTTTTACCAGCTAATCTTGGTGTGGATTAATTGATAAACCATCACTAACATTAGGCACATATAATACAGTTTAGAATAAGTAGGTTCTACTGAACTTGGGGTTGCGTAGTTAAAGGTCTAGCTCAACCCTTTCTCCAACCTTAGAGAGTTTAGTTTGCACTAGGGTGGGTAGATGCAACACCCCACTACACCTAGAACCATGTCTTTAGTTGGGGATACCAGTGTACCCCAGTCTTCTAAGTACATTTGTCTAAAGTTCCAGGAACTAAGGACCCTGTGTAGCCTTAGGAAGATAAAGACAGGTGGCAACCCCACCTTTAAGCTGCTCTTAGAGCTGCTTCATCAGGACAACAAGAATCCTGGAGGGGCAGAGGAACAGGACAATGTGGGTGGGGATACTCCTGAAGAGGGGGCACCAGGGGTTCCCCTAGTGACCTCAATTCAGAACATGGGCAGGTGGAATCAACTGAGTCCACACTGCCAACCTCTAACCCCTCAGGGAATTGTAAAGATGGCACAGAGGACATTCCCTTTGTTCCCACTGGGAGGGTCCAGAGCAGACCAAGGAGGTCTAGGTCCTCCTCTATAGAATCCAATGCTTCAGGCACTTCCATAGGGACCTCCATTTCTAGCAAGAGGGACAACACCTTGGAAAGGGAATACCAAATGATCAAATTTGAGAAAGTAAAACTTAGGCTCAGGAGAGATCAGTTGGCCCTTGACAGAGTCCCTGTAAGTACAGAGAGCTAGGAAGAAATTGGGACTAGAGTCCCATGGTGGCAACAACAGTGTCCCTAGAATCAGGGAAACATCCTTTGACAATAGGAACCTGCGCAGGATAGTCCCTCCTTACCAGGAGGGGGATGACATCCATAAATGAATCACTGCTTTGGAGAGGGCCTGCAAAGTTCAGAGGGTCCGTCAAGAGCAGTGGGCAGATATCCTGTCGCTCTCCTTTGCTAACAAAGGTAGAGATAAGCTCCTCACTGTTAGTGAAGAGGATGCTGACAATTATTCAGTCCTGAAGAGTGCACTCACAGATGGGTGTGGCTTAACCACTGAACAGTACAGGATTAATTTCAGCGACACCCTGAGGCACACACCCAGGACTGGGTAGACTTTGTGGACAGTGCTATTAAGGCTCTGGATTGCTGGCTTCATGGAAGCAAGGCACAGGACTGAGAAGGATTGTACAGTTTGATAATGAGGGAGCACATCCCTAATAACTGTCAGAACAACTTTTGCACCAGTACCTGGTAGACTCTGATCTGGCCTCTCCGCAAGAATTGGGAAAGAAGGTAGACAAATGGGTCTGCACCAGGGTCAAGCAGAAAAACGATGGTGGTGGGGGAGACCAGAAGAAGCAAGATTCTTCTAAACCCCAGTAAAAGGATGGGGAGAAGGGTAAAGATAAAAAAGGAGTCTTCTGAAGGGCCCCAAAAACCTGCATCTGGGGGGTGAGTCCCAAAATTCCAAGAAAGGCAAAAATAAACTGTGGTGTTATTTATGTAAGGTAAAGACCCTTTGGACAAGGGATGCTGTTTGCCCAAAGGCCAAGGAAACTACTACCACTGCCCCTAAGGCACCTGCTCCCCCTAGCACCAGTACACTTGGTAGTACAGCAACCAAGGGATTAGTAGGGTTAACCTTGGGTTCTGAGATGGATTCTGGCCTAGTCAGAACTCCAGCTCAGTTTGTTCTAGTCTGTGATGGTGGCATTGATCCTGCCACCTTACTGGTAACTCCCACAAACTTGGGCAAGTAGAGACAACAGCCTTTGATAAATGGAAACGAAGCAATAGCTTTCAGGGACACAGGGGCCAGTGTCACCATGGTGACAGAGAAACTTGTGTCCCCTGACCAAATCATACTTGGACAAATGTACCAAGTAACCAACGCTAGCAATGTCAGGACTGATTATTCCTTGGCAGTTGTGAATCTCAGCTCGGGAGGGGTAACTGGACCTAAGAGAGCTGTGGTATCTCCAGACCTGCTGTGCATTGTCTGTTGAGCAATGATTTAGAAACTTCAGCCTGGTCTGAAGTAGAGTTCAGGACTCATGCATAAATGATGGTCATTTCTGCTGGTGTCTTTGCTGTCACCAGGGCTCAGGCCAAACAGCTCAGCACTGAAGGAGCACAGGATCCTGGAAAAATGGACCAGGTGACTCCTAAGCGAAGGAGCAGGAATGGTAAGGAATTATCCTCCTCCCAAACACCCAGTGAGGATCAATCTCCCAAGACAGTCCCTGTGAAGAAACTGTCCCAGAGGAACTTGGGCCTGACCAGGCAGAGTTCTTGGGGACAGGGGTCCCTTCTAGGGCAGACTTGAGTTTGGAGCAGCCCACCTGCCCCTCTTTTGAACCCCTCAGGCAGCAAGCTGCTGCTGAGGAAGCAGGGAATATCAGTGGGCCCCATAGGATCTATTGGGAAGATGGGCTGCTGTATTCTGAAGGTAGAGACCTGAAGCCTGGTGCCAACAGGAGGTTGGTAATACCCCAGAAGTTCAGAGGTTTCCTCCTCTCCCTAGCACATGATATTCCTCTTGGGCAAAGTAAGACTTGGGACAGACTTGTCCCTCACTTTCACTGGCCCCACATGTCCGAGGACACGAAGGAATTTTGTCGCTCCTGTGTCACTTGCCAAGCCAGTGGTAGGTCAGGTGGCACTACAAAGGCCCCCTGAATTCCACTTCCAGTGGTTGGGGTTCCCTTTGAGAGGGTAGGGATTGATATAGTTGGTCCCTCAAACTCCCCAACTGCATCTGGACACAGTTACATCCTAGTGGTGGTGGACCATGACACTAGGTATCCAGAGGCAATTCCCCTTAAGACCACTACAGCCCCTGTTGGCCAGGGCTCTCCTGGGAATCTATTCCAGGGTTGGCTTCCCTAAGGAGGTCTTAGCAGACAGAGGTGCCAACTTCATGTCTAGTTACACCACTGCCATTTAGAAAGAGTGTGGAGTAAACTATAGGTTTACCATACCCTAGCATCCACAGTGCAATGGGCTTGTTGAAAGATTCAACAAGACCCTAAAGGGTATGATTATGGGACTCGCAGAAAAGCTTAGGCGAAAATGGGATGTCTTACTACTCTGCCTTCTCTGCCTACAGAGAGGTTCCTCAGAAGGGTGTTGGCTACAGCCCATTTGAGCTTCTGTGTGGACATCCAGTTAGAGGTCCATTGTGTCTAGTTAAGGAGGGATGGGAGCAACCTCTCAAACCTCCCAAACAGGACATCCTTGGCCTGCATTCATGCATGGCTGAGTACACGAAGAAGGCTAGCAAAAAATCTGGGGACCAGCCAAGAACTCCAAAAAGCTTGGCATGACCAAAAGGCTGTCCTAACTGTTTACCATCCAGGACAGAAGGTGTGGGTGTTGGAGCCTGTAGCCCCAGCAGCTCTCCAGGAAAAATGGAGTGGCCCTCACACTATCCTTGGACAGAAAGGTGAGGTCACCTACTTGGTGGGACTAGGCCCCCCAAGAAGTCACCACATGGTACTTCATGTAAACCTTTAACCACTATAAGTACCCCTCCAAAATGTAAATCGTGTCCACGATTTACTTCAGAACGACCCTATTACATCAATCATGGGGAATCCCTATGTGAAGCTGTGGGCGATAACCCACTATGAAGTGGGAAAGGAACTCAATCCTTTTGATTTAATTACCCTCACACACCCTAGTGGTGTCATGCTTCATCATCGGGTCACCCTGACGCCTACAAGTCAGGGTGGGTTCGACCATATTTCAGGGAGCGCTTAGTGATACAATTGGTCAGGGGGATATAAAAATTAAAAATCCTCTGACAGATCCCAGTTTCCCTTTATTATTGGATCTGTGCGGGATATTAAAAAAAGGAAGAATTAGTAGGGTCAATCAGGGTATTATGGTCCTAAGACCCTAGCGCCAACATGTTTCAGTCTGTTTATGTCCCAATCAGGTGCTTGACTTTCTTCAGGGCAAAGGAAATTCCTCCCTGGACCAAAAGAGTAAAGAAATGCGGGGATTTCCCTATACTGTTATTAAAAGGGCAGTTAGCTGCTCCTTTTCCCGACACGCTTATTTTTAGAATGTCAGATGCTCCATCTGTAAGAGAAAGAGAAAAACAAAACAAAGACACAACTTAGTGTATCAAGAAACACACACTGTGAAGTTTTTGTCTTCTTCCCATGTGTGATGTGCTTCATGAGATACCTGTGAAATTCACGCAGGTGGGTCATAACAACCTGTCAACCAGCATATGTGTGCGGGATAAGTTGTAAAAATTATAAAACACTTCTCTAGGTGGCTACAGCTAGTGATGTGGCGACATCTGTCGTATACTATCCGTATCCACCTTAGAGTGCTCAAACAATCATTGTGAAAACCCAGTGTCACTCATCACAATGATTGTTTGAGCACTCTAAGGTGGATACGGATAGTATACAACAGATGTCGCCACATCACTAGCTGTAGCCACCTAGAGAAGTGTTTTATAATTTTTACAACTTATCCCGCACACATATGCTGGTTGACAGGTTGTTATGACCCACCTGCGTGAATTTCACAGATATCTCATGAAGCACATCACACATGGGAAGAAGACAAAAACTTCACAGCGTGTGTCTTTCTTGATACACTAAGTTGTGTCTTTGTTTTGTTTTTCTCTTTCTCTTACAGATGGAGCATCTGACATTCTAAAAATAAGTGTGTCGGGAAAAGGAGCAGCTAATTGCCCTTTTAATAACAGTATAGGGAAATCCCCGCATTTCTTTACTCTTTTGGTCCAGGGAGGAATTTCCTTTGCCCTGAAGAAAGTCAAGTACCTGATTGGGGCATAAACAGACTGAAACATGTTGGCACTAGGGTCTTAGGACCATAATACCCTGATTGACCCTACTAATTCTTCCTTTTTAATATCCCGCACAGATCCAATAATAAAGGGAAACTGGGATCTGTCCGAGGATTTTAAATTTTTATATCCCCCTGACCAATTGTATCACTAAGCTCTCCCTGAAATATGGTCGAGCCCACCCTGACTTGTAGGTGTCAGGGTGACCCGATGATGAAGCATGACACCACTAGGGTGTGTGAGGGTAATTAAATCAAAAGGATTGAGTTCCTTTCCCACTTCATAGTGGGTTATCGCCCACAGCTTCACATGGGATTCCCATGATTGATGTAATAGGAGTCGATTCTGATGTAAATCGTGGACACGATTTACATTTTGGAGGGGTACTTACAGTGGTTAAGTGTTATTACACAGGAGGGCGTACTCCTTCATATGAGTTCCTCTTGGCCCGTGGTAAGTAGAGTAAGGTTTCTTGCTCTAGTTCCATTTTTGTGCACTTCATGTAAACCGCCTGAACCCTTTTGTGGACAGGGCTGACATGAGCTTGCTCATGGCCACTGATGAGGGACAGAAGGAAGAGAGTGATCCTCTCCCTGATCTCCTCTCTCAGAACCCTTGTTGATGGGTCAGTAGATGGAGTAGCCTTGGCAGGCAGCCTCACTGACCAACAGCAGGTCCTCAATCAGTACCAGAATATGTGCTCCATGACACCCCGTCAGACCACCTAGTGTACCCGTGAAGTGGACACAAGTGACAGCCTGCCTGCAAAGAATACAATCTACAGACAGCCTGACCATGTCAGAGATTGCATCAGGACAGAGGTCCACAAGATGCTGGAATTGGGGGTCATTGAGCCTTCAGATAGCCCCTGGGCCAGTCCAGTAGTCCTTGTCCCAAAACCTCACACCAAGGGTGTAAAAAGGGAGATGGGGTTTTGTGTGGACTACAGAGGCCTTAATGCAGTCACAAGGACTGATGCCCATCCTATTCCTATGGCAGATGAGCTTATAGATACTTTGACCTCAGCCAAAAATCTGAGCACATTTGGCCTGACAGCAGGCTACAGGCAAACCAGACTAGCTGAGGATGCCAAGCCTAAAACAGCATTTTCAAACCCTAGTGGGCACTATCAATTTGTGGTAATGCCCTTTGGTCTGAAAAATACACCTGCCACATTTCAGAGTTTGGTGAACAAAGTCCTAACAGGTCTGGAAGCTTATAGTGCAGCATATCTTCATGATATTGCTGTCTTTAGCTCCACCT
Organism: Calotriton arnoldi; assembly: GCA_963921515.1. NCBI lineage: Eukaryota > Metazoa > Chordata > Amphibia > Caudata > Salamandridae > Calotriton > Calotriton arnoldi. The sequence continues at coordinate 429,193 of CAWUFW010006996.1, forward strand.
GGGAGGATCACCTGGTCCACTTCAGGAATGTTCTGGAGGCCCTGCAGAAGGCAGGCCTCACTATCCAGGCCACCAAGTGGCAGATAGGGCAGAGCAAGGTTGTGTACTTGGGCCACCTGGTAGGTGGAGGCCAGGTTCAACCATTACGTGAGCAAAATCCAGACCATTAAGGACTGGGTTGCTCCCACTACCCAGACAACAGTCAGAGCTTTCTTAGGCCTGACTGGGTACTACAGAAGATTTGTTAAGGTATATGGGTCCATTGTGGCTCCACCTAATGATCTCACATCCAAAAAAATGCCAAAGAAATTTCTGTGGACATTTAGCTGTCAGAAGGCATTTGAAAACCTCAAGCAGGCCATGTGCACTGCTCCCATTCTGCAGAGTCCTGACTACTCTAAAACGTTCATTGTCTAGACAGATGCATCTGAACTAGGGGTAGGGGCTGTGTTATCACAAATAAATGCAGAGGGACAGGATCAACCACTAGCTTTTATCAGCAGAAGGTTGACCCACAGGGAGAAACGTTGGTCAGCCATTGAGAGGGAGGCCTTACCTGTTCTATTTGGAAAGTATTGTGTACATTGTGTTTATATCTCCGGGTAGGAGATATGTTTATGTGTTAGTGAGTGTCTTATAACAAATACATATTTTCATAAATAAACTGTGTGGTTCTTTTTCACTTAATCTATACCAATAAGATTACGTTCTGGTAAAACAAGCTGCTTTACATTCCTTCTGGGCTAGGCCTGAATGCTGCACTCCACAGCTACCACTTAGAGAGCTTTCTAAGGTTGTCTAAGACCACTAAATCACCATAAGGGTTGTCTGGATTAGTGCAGGGTGCTACACCTATATAAGTGAGCACGATATACTAAGCCAGCCTCATACAGGAGTAATATGGGGAAACCCTCAAGGAAAAAAGGGGACAGAGAGCCCTGATCCCCTAAAAGCATCAACACAGACTGATGACTCAGAAGAGGCTGGGCCGCCCCCCTTGAGGGGACCATCAGAATGGACCAACGCTCTGAGACATTATGCAGGCTATCACCACGTCCCACGAGGCGCTTGAAGCAAAGATAGACACTATAGGCACAGACCTCAATCTCCTGAAAGATGACCACAAGCGCCTAAAGGAAAGAGTCACATCCGCTGAACGGATGATGGCAGACATATCCCCGGAAATGTCCTCACTACAGAAATCGCTGCCCATCATGGAGAGTAGGGTCAAGACACTGTAGATACGGGCAGAGGACAGTGAAAATAGAGCCCACAGGAACAATATACGAGTTATTGGTGTCCCCGAATGGGCGGAAGGCACTAACATGCTGACCTACTTGGAGGATTGGCTCCGTACGGAAGTGGCAACCACTCAGACAGAGGGGGCCCCTATAAATTAAATGGAGGTAGAGGAACATAGGGGAAAGGACATAATCAATCAAACAACAAATTCCTTACCTACTTATTCAACTATGCAAAAATGTCATATATTATTATAACATAACCAGTGCCAATGACCAAATTAGTAGAAAAAGGAGGACAGGTATCAAAATAAGATTTATTTAATCAATAAATAAGCAGAAACATGATAACATAATCAATGAAAAGTTAGCCCACCGCTCACTGAAACATACTGAAACAAACAATCCTTCATACAAACCACATGCATACAGCAACAAGTCATCATACCATTCACTCAAACAATCTGAAAAAATCTAAAATACGCCCCCACATGGTGACTTAGAAAGTACATGGGACAGAATCAGGTAGGTGCGATGATATGATCAATAAGGATCCATAAATAATACACAAAAATGGCCTAGAGGATACATAGGACGAAATCCTGCAGGTGCAATGCTATAATCAATAAAGTTCAAGAATAATACACAAAGAAATTAAGGCATTTCTATAATTGATGATCAAAACTGCATAAACATAAAAGGACCATAATCAAATGATTCTAGTGTGGGGGAGAGATAAATAATAATGGTTAATGCTCTAACAACAATAGATCAAAGAAGCCCGTTTGGGGCAAACACCTTCTTCAGGGCGCAAATTGCTGTGAGCTCAATCAGTGGGAAAGTTCTAGACAAAACTGATTCATAGAAATTAGCTATCGCGCTAGGTAGATGAGTGCGCAAGTAGGTAAGCCGTGCCGAATCCTATGTCTGCGGATCAAGGAGGCCAGGATAAAGAGGCTCCTCCCGTCTTCGTAGGGAATAGAAGTCACGATAAAAAAGTGGTTCCAACCATGAAGAATCCTGTCTTCACGGGAATCTGTTCAAAATAGCCACAAGTTCATGGGCGTATGGATGATTCAAGTCTTAAAAAGCTGATTGTCTGAGCGACGGGACTAAGAGTGATTTAGGGACGGAACCAATGGACGCCATGGCAGTACGCCGACCAACACGAAAAACGGCTCTGCGGGACAATCAGTGGAAAACGTACGGAAGTGGCACCAGAGGGCTTATCCATGTTTTATGCACTGAAAAGGGCACACAGAGTACCCGCCCACCCTCCTAGGCCATGAGCGCCCCGTGCCCAATAGTAGCCAGACTCCTACACTATAGGGACCTTGACCATATACTGGTACGGGCCCGGCTACGGTGTGACCTCTAGATCGACAACAGCAGTGTAATGATATTCCCTGACTTTTCCAGGGAAGTGCAGAAGCAGCGGTCAACCTTCCTAGCAGTCAAGAAGCACCTTCACCAGCTGAACATTCCTTACGCAATGACATTCCCAGTCCGGCTGCGGGTGGTCACGCCCTCAGGAGTTCAATTCTTTCTGTCCCCGCAAGATGCATGGAATTAGCTCGAATGAAGACCAGAATCTGAATCGGGGAGGGGCCCGTAGAACTCCTCCCCCCGTCATCGCAAAGCCAGAACAATAAAGAAAAGAGCACCATCAATAGCAGAAACGAGACGCAAACCCTGCAATGTGCTGAAGGCTGTAACAGAGATTAGCAACACAGGAGCGCCCATGCTCTTCAAACAGCGAGCAGGGGGACCAACACTCTGAAGACAATACGGAGACTAGTTCTGCAGAAGATTCTGAAGTGGAGCTACCTAAGGTTACTCCCAGTTTGGCAGACGACATCATTTAAAGAAGAGGTTGTGAGTAATAGTGACTTCCGAGCAGTATTGAGTAAGCTGCATGATACACTCAGGTGCCCCGGCCTTACTGTTTTCTTCTACCTCTACTGGGGAATAAGACTTGAATTTGATGCTAACTGTGGTGGGGGGGGGGAACTGGGATGGAGGGCTCTGAGTAGAAGTTGGACACTCTAGTTAGCCCTGACCGCAGTTTCACAGGTACCCCCGTGAGTAGGTGCCAGTTGGTATCTTGTTTGGATGGGGAATGTTTTCATGCTGTCCTGGGGAGTGGGAGTTGGGGTTCAAGTTCTTTGGTTATAATTTTGTTGGGAGTTCGGTGTGCCTGGAGGGTCGGGTGGGACATGGATGTACCACGGTGTAGACGAGGGGACAGAGTTATACAAATCCTCATGGAGAGGGGACGAATACCACGAACCGTCACATGTCGCCCAGAGTAGAATATAAAATTATCCAGTATTGGATCTTTCATAGATTCACATGCTTGAATCATCCCCGCCGTCGAGGTGGGAGTCTCACGGTATAATAAAATAAATATATATATAATAAAAGTAAAAACATATTACAATAGGCTATAATGGACTGTACAGTCACTGCAGTAGCCCTTCCCTGTCCTTTTGTAAAAGGAACCAAAGTTGAAACATAGCCAATCAGGCTCCAGCACCCTTTAGAACACTCCACAGAGAGGCAAGTCCCTCAGATTTTCTACCGCACGTCGTGTGACAGGGAGTCTCCCTGAGCTCTGCTCAGTTTTCTTGCTACTTTACTTGGATTTTGTGAGTACAATGTCTGATACTTCTAAAAAAGGTTTATTCTTGCCTTGTGGCTCCTGTGGTAAAAAGAGACTACATTTTGAAGATCCCCACAAGGAGTGTATTTATTGTCTTTACCCTGCTCATAAGGTCAAGGACTGTAGGATTTGTACGACCTTATCATCTAAAACCTTAAAAGACAGGGAACGAAGATTGGTTATTTAGCCGGAGAAGCTAAAATCTAAATCCTCTGTGGTTTCGGAGGATAAAGGCAGTGGTAGTTCCCAGGCGTCTGTCCAGCTGGCTAAGAAGAGAGACAGATCTGAGGAATCTCCGGAGAGACTTGGGAAGTCATCTAAAAAGTCCCATCAGGGAGTTATGCTCTCTACCTCTTAAAAAGGGAAGCTCACATTCTCTTCTGAGGAAAAATCTAGAGAAAAGACGATCTCAAAAACACCTCAGAAAGCTGTCTTCAAACTGCCTAAAGTTCAGTCAGAATCTGTCAGAACAGCATCGTCGTCAAAGAAGGCGCCGTCGACGATAAAACTGCCACCTTCGTTGCCGCTTTCTTCATCTATGGAGCCTGTACCATCGTCGACGACGGTTCCTCCCTCGTCGACGCCACCCCCGTCGACGACGACCATTGCATCAACGACGCCTCCCCCGTCGACGACGACCATTGCAACGACGACAGCTTCATCGTCGACGATAGTTCTTCCGTCGACGACTACATCAACTTTAACTACTGTCATGTCTACATCGACTGTGTCACCGTCGACGGTCATCTCGTCCACGCTTGTACGGAAAAGGCCTGCTTCCTTGCAATTGACGCCGGTATTGTCATCCAGGTTCTCGTTCACGGTCCGGTCGACAAGAGGTTTTCTAGACCCTTCATATATATCTCCTTTGCCTCCTAGCCATTTTTTGGAGGAATCTGAAGACAATGGGTTTTTCAGCCCAGCTCGCAGCCCTTCTCAACTTCATGTGAAGTACTAAGAAGATGACGATGAAGAGGAGTATTATGAGCATTACCAACCAATGCAAAGGCCTCAAGTTTTGTTACCATGTCAAGAACCTATGGTTCAAATGCCTGTGGCATTAGTGCAGGACTTGACAGCTATGCTGCAGGACTACCATACTCGTTTTCCTACTGCAGCAAGTTCTGTTCACAGACAACCCTCTCCTCCACCTGTTCTTCATACAGCAGGACCCTCGATTTCGGAGGCTCAAGATATTTTGCCTGCGCCACAAGATCCAGGAGTGCAAGACAATGACGACGTTACAGTCGCTGAGGAAGGTGAACTCCCTAAATCACCTACTACAGTCGATGAGTGGGACGATTACTTAATCCAAACACCGTCCCCACTAGCTCCTCAGACAACTGACTCTCCTCCAGAGGACATTGGAGGTTTTCATGCCATCATGGAAAGGGCGGCAAATCGTTTCCACCTTCCTATGCCTGTTAAGCATTCCAATTGCTTTTTATATGACTTTAAAGACCAGAACAGGAAGTCGGTCCACGCTATTCCGAACATTGACCATATTTGGGAAGAGAGGGTTAAAATTATGAAAAATCCTTTCTCTGTGCCTGCAATTCTTCCCAGAATTGACAAGAAGTATAGAGCCCCAGACGATGCCCCTGCATGCCTATCTGGACATCCTAGGCCAGATTCTGGGATTACCCAAGCTGCACAGCACAGATCTAAAAATCCTTTGGCGCCAATAACTGCGCCACCTGATAAGGATGGAAGAAGGTTGGATAATATAGGGAAAAGGTTTACCACCATTGCAGGAGCTTCTGTGCTTGCTGCGAACTCCTTGGCAATCTTGGGAAGGTACGCCAAATGTGGTCTGATGTTGCCCCGTACCTGGAATTCCTGCCGGATGATAAGAAACAGGCGGCTAGAAAAATTCTCCTTGAGCGTCAGCACTTGTTCACGGAGCTTCTCCTACTCTCAGAATGCAAGCCTTATCGCCTCCCAGTCTCACCAACGCAGTTCACATTGAGCAAGGGGCAAATTCTCCATCCACATCCAGCCCCGCTGCAACTACACTCCTGGCTTCTGAACTCTCTGAATTCAAAGAATTAGATATGCCTCAGGACTGTAGAGACATACTTGCTAAAGCTAGAGCACTATCTACCATTAAGACCTATTCTCTTAAGTGGAAACGTTTTTGTTCTTGATGCCTTAATAATGACGAACATCCTTTTAAGTGTTCTCCAGACAAAATTCTTCCTTATCTGCTTTCACTGGCTAAATCTGGCCTTATGTTCACGTCTATCAAGTTGCATCTGGCCGCCATCTCCACTTACAGGTGTGCCTCTGGTGGCCCATCTCTCTGCTCTAGCCGATTGATCACGCAGTTTATGAAAGGTTTCTTCAGAGTTTTTCCTCCTATTAGAGCGCTTCCTCCTGAATGGGGACTTAATCTGGTTCTAGCACAGCTCATGAAGCATCACTTCGAACCAATTCACAGAGCTGAGCTTAAATATATCTCATGGAAAACAGCTCTTTTGTTGGCTCTTACCTCCGCAAGAAGAGTTAGCGAAATACAGGCATTTACGATTAAAGAGCCATATCTTCGCTTCACCAATGACTCTCCTCAGAATTAATCCTACCTTTATTCCTAAAATGCCAAAATCTTTCCATCTTAATGAGCCTATTATTCTGCGTACCTTTTTTCCCAGTCCTACTTCCCCGGCTGAGAAGGCTCTTCACACTTTAGATGTAAAGAGATGTCTAAAATTGTATCTGTCTCATACTAAATCCACTCGAAAGTCGGACCAACTGTTTGTGTCATATGGTGGACAAAAACTAGGTACAGCAGTGGCTGCAGCAACAATTGCAAGATGGATTGCATTGGCTATTCAATTTTACCACTCTAAAGCAGGAAGTCCTCTTTCTATCAAGCCTAAAGCTCATTCCACAAGAGCAGTGTCATCGTCAGCAGCGCTTTTCGCTGGAGTTCCATTGGATAAGATCTGCTGTGCTGCAACTTGGAAAATGTGCATACATTTACACGGCATTACTGTTTGGATCTGACTACAGAAGCAGAATCAGCTGTAGGACAAGCAGTTTTACACAACCTTTTCCAATAAGGTAAGCCTCTGTTTGGAGGTGATTATTTTTTAGATGCTAATTCAAAGTATGTATTTTCACATGTTAATACTGTCTTTTTCTCTTCATGCATAGTGCTTTGTTCATATTACGTTGCATATGTTGTAGATATATTGATGTATATCTTTTTATGAAGTATCTAAATGTTTTTTCGTATGATACCCACCTTCCACTAAGGTTCAGTTCTTTAACTGCTAGCTATTCTGATTCAAGCATGTGAATCTATGAAAGATCCAATACTGGATAAGAAAACGAGTTACTTACCTGTAACTTCAGTTATCCAGTATTGGTATCTTTCATAGATTCACATGCGACCCACCCTCCTACCCGGAGAGGCTTCCCTTATTGCTAATTATACTTACTGTCACTTGTGCTCGAAAATCTGAGGGACTTGCCTCTCTGTGGAGTGTTCTAAAGGGTGCTGGAGCCTGATTGGCTATGTTTCAACTTTGGTTCCTTTTACAAAAGGACAGGGACCGGCTACTGCAGTGACTGTACAGTCCATTATAGCCTATTGTAATATGTTTTTACTTTTATTATATATATATATATTTATTTTATTATACCGTGAGACTCCCACCTCGACGGCGGGGATGATTCAAGCATGTGAATATATGAAAGATACCAATACTGGATAACTGAAGTTACAGGTAAGTAACTCGTTTTCTTCTCTCCTGGAACGTTAGGAGGATGAATATCATGTCTAAACGACACAAAGTATACGCCTATCTAGCACGGAGGGGAGTACAAATTGCCCTATTGCAAGAGACGCACCTTAAGGCAAAGGAGGGGGCTGCACTGCAGGGTAGATGGCGTGGGCAAGCCTATTACACAGACTACTCCGCTTTTGCTAGAGAGGTGTTGATATGGATTAAACCTGGGGTTCCATTCCAATACACCGGGCACCTGGTGGACCCTGAGGGATGCTACGTAGTGGTACCTGGGAGGCTGGACAGTCGAGATGTCACCATAGGGAGCCTCTATGGGCCAAATGTAGACCAAGCGTAATTTTTGATGATCCTCACTAGGACATTGGCACCATACCTCGTAGGATCAATACTTTTGGGAGGAGGCGACTATAATTGTATCACAGATGTAGGACTAGATCGATCCCATCCACCTATAAGAGAATCACTAACCTGTAAATCGGCTAAGGCCCTAAAATAATGGCAAACCCGGTGGGGCCTAGTTGACTCGTGGCAAGTACTCCACCTAGGGGAAAGAAATTACTCATTCTTCTCACACTTACATGACTTACACATTCGGTTAGACGCCATACTATGTTCCCCGGACATACACAAACTAGTCATGCACAGTGAGTATCTAGCCAGGACGATTTACAACCACAACACCCTACTGGTGGGACAGCTATGGGCGAAATCTCACCCTTGTATCACTACCTGGCGACTGAAACCAGAATCTCTTGAGGACCCTGTATATCAGGCCACAATGCAGACTTCCATTAGCCAATATTTTGTGGAGAGCGAGGGCACGGGGTCGAACCCCAAGGATAATGGGGTGCCTTTAAGGCTTGTGATTAGAGGTAGATGCATTTTCGAAACTGTGGGTATGAGGGGGACCCTCCTTAGGGAAACATTAGTGGCAGAACAGCTGCTTCGGCACAGAACAACACAGCATGGGGAGGCTGAGATTCTTTGCAGGGTTGTGAATTTCCTATAGCCCGACGTCCAGGACATATTGTTTGGGGTCCAGGGCAACAAGTTTTCATGTGCATTTTGTCCTTGGGCCAAGTAGGCCCAACCCCTACAGCACAAACCTTTGGCTGCCAGTTTACAGTAACACATTATGGATCAGGGAAGGGCATTGTCTGCAGTTAGGGTAATATTTGTATCCATGTGTTAATGCTGTTCAGGCTTGTATTCATGGTTCATTAATGCAAAGCCTTTATTATTAGGGTGAGCACTCTAAGTAAATGTTGTTAGCTCCGACTGCTCTACTGACTGGTTCAAGTATAAAACTGTGTACTCACATTTTCAAAGTTTAGCTATATGAGGCTATGTATAATGCTCTCAGAATGCTCTCTGATAAGATGTAAATATTTGCAGAAGCTTGAAGCCAGATGGATGATTCTTTGCTTTCAAAATAAAATGTCCACAAAAAAATGCAAGTAGGAAAAAAAAACCATTTGGCTGAAGTACTGTAAAAGTTTAGGTACCATTTCTTTGCAGCATCATTTAGTAAAATGTGTTGATGTATGCTAGTATTCCCAAACATATTCATAACGGAAAATAAGTGTAACCAGTTTCAATAAGATTATAGGAAACATAACAATAAGCAAGCATTGGCAAATCCATTAATCTCAAATTGGTGGTCAGCTTTTTGGTTTTGTCAGTGCGTGACTTGTTTTGGCATAGTTTTTGTAAAGTCTTATTGGTGTGGGAGCTGCTTGGCCCTCACCATTATAACACGCATTGGCAAAAGCAAAAATTGTTTTCAGTCTCAAAAAGCACACATTGCCACAGTAGTTCCTGGTACTGAACAAATCTACTTTGTATGCCGATATGCTCCTTGTGAAAGAGCAGAAGGCTGTCAGGCTGTCACAGTGAAGCCAGCCGATAGACAGAGAGAGAGAGAGAGACAGAATTTTAATAAACACAAAAGGTCATGGTTAACGTCAGACCTAATTAGTGGCCCAATTATTAAAGAAAGTCTCAAAAGTGCACCCATGGTATATGCCCTTGCGTTAAGTGCAGATTTACGGCTTTCAGGAATTCACAAGAATTTACAGAAGTAGGCCAAGAAATTGTACTCGTAGAAAATTTTTGCACACTGCATTTTAGCATGAGCAAATATACACGTGCAGATTTGCTCATGCAGAAGTTCAAGTTGCAAGTTCACTTTCTCTCCAATCACTTTTTTCCCAACCCTGGAAGAAGTTTTACGTCGGCCATTGTCCGGAGTAAATTTCCAAGCTTTCTCAGTTTGGGAAAGGATTAGAGATGAGTGAGTGAAAACCGTTAAAACATGCAAGTTAGTAGGTTTGCACAGACTCAAAATGGCATTCCACCCTGGAACTATTGCTTACCACTACCTTCAGCACCGGTATGTAGATCTCCAGCAATGCGGCAACATTAGGGAATTGCTAGTATTCAAACCCTACTATGATATGAGCCCTGGAATAATTAGTAAGGCTTTATCAGAGCTCTTATATAATGAGATTGCTGCCATAATTTGTCGCCGCATTGCATGGCACAAAAGGGACAAGTGGATTTTGTTACAGGACAAGTAGATTTATGAAGCAACTTGCCCAATGGACAAGTAGATATTTTGTTAAATTTCACACCCCTGGCTTTGATTATAGAAATTACATGATCAAGGCACATATGGAGAGGGATCATACTGGGCCCTGCTTGCCTGGTTGGCAAATCCCACCAAGAGAGGCTCTGTAATTTTAGAACTCAGGGAAGAGATCACTCCCATAATATGTAGACAACAGGATATCAATCGAACATTTGGATATTACTATGCTGACCTGTATCAAAGAAAGGTGACCTGTACAGAAGAGGGCTTGGTGGCATTTTTAGGGCCGATAGCTTTACCGACTACATCGTCTGCAGAATCGGATACTTTGGGAGGAGATATTGAGCTCCCAGAAGTTAGAGCTGCCATTAAAGATATGGCCAGGAACAAGACCCCAGGCACAGATGGACTCCCGGTGGAGTTCTACTCAACATATGTGGAGGAGCTGGGCCCCCGGTTAGTGACTCTGTACAACTCGGCAAGAGAGGAGGGTAAACTGCCTGCAACTACACGGGAGGCCCTAGTGGTGCCCCTAACTAAAATCAGGCAAATCAGCCTTTGATAAAACAGCATATAGACCGTTATCAATGCTAAATCTAGACTAGAAGGTCTTAAGTAAGATCTTGGCCATGCAGCTTCTTCCACATATGGCGGCCCCTGTCCATAGTCCTGTGAAACTTAATAAGGCCACAACTGAGGATCAGCAGATCTACAGGGGGAGTACTCTGTCTTGGGTCATGGACCATGCACTGCACAAATCATTGTCAGGGTTTGATCTCTGCATGCTAAGCCTTCTGTTCAGACATGACCTCATATGGCCACATTTCCCATACCTACATGTACATCTGGTGGCCATCCTATATCAGAGATGACCATTGCTGATCAGTGTGACTGGGTCTGTGAGGTGTTGGTATATCCCTGACTTCAGGTTAGTGTGGTCTCATGTGTGTTCAGTGATTGGTGAGACTGTACATATATCTCACATTATCCTCACATGCAACTCACAGAACATATTCACAATTTGGGTATAAAGGTCTATAAATCTACCTGAACACCTTGCATATAAATATTTGCACATTTAACATTGGCAATAATAGCTTTCTACATGCATAGAAATGGGCATACAACAGGTGTAGGTTATAGGAAGGTATCCACATCACAAGTATGAGGTGAAGTCCATAAGAGTACAGTGGCACATACACTAGAACATATGTACCTTTTTTTACTCAACATACTATCTGACATACATAATTCACATGCCTGTCTGGGTCTCATTGCTACAATTTGGTCCATGCGTATGGATAGCTAAAAAGTAGCTCAGTACACACTGCAAAAATAATACTCACCTGTTCCACTGGTGTGCCATAGAGCTGCCTATATAGAGGAAGGGCTGTGTCGACCAGGGGCTCCTCAGGAGTGAAGGCACGGGCCCTGCTCCCTGTACAGCATGTCATGGCAGCTCCCAGAGGTGGTAAACAGCTGCTGATGGATGGGGAGGTATAAAAAGCAGCACTTTCTAGAGGCAAGTGAGTTGATTTCCAAATTGCAACATATAAGTAGGCCGCATAGGCGGTCTTCTGTGTTGGCGGTCAAAAACATTGGTCCGCGGCAGTCGCATTTTCCAATTTTAGTCAATGGCTGTGACTGCTGTGTGACACTTCGCCCACCGTGCGGTTCATACTAGCCGGCGGTCAGTGATCCGGCATGTTCCATTGCCAAGGGTAGGCTTTCACAGTGGTCTCCCTGTAGGTGGACGCATCCTTTGAACCACGACTGTAACAATAACAACCATCAGCCTATGGCTGTGTTGGGCGTGGTCGAAACCGCCTACTGTGACTTTTGAAATAGGCTGCAGGCAGCACTCCAGCATTTACCATTAGTGAGGGTTAGGGCTCCTCCATGTCTGGATTCACATCCTATGTGTAAAACGAGCTTCTAAGTGTGTATCCCCCAATACATTTCTCTGATGGATGGTGTCACCTGATGTATGACACCATGGTTCTACATATCTCATTACTGACATGGCACTGCATACCAGCAACTCAGACGGTGCCACCGTGTGTCACAAGATTTCCACTCCCTTAACACTGTCACCTGGTGAGGAGCCTAAATCACACAGTGGCAGGTGAAATGAGATGAAAAAGCACTATCAATAGTACCTTATCATCTCGTTTTCACAGCATGTAAGCAGGCGATGTCCATTAAGAGATGTTAATGCACCACAGGACATCGTTAAAAGCCTCAATTACCCTTTTTGTTTTCTGGGTGAGGCGCAGGGGGGTGCTTGATGAGGGGCAAAGTGCCTCTTTGGTAGAGGCCCCAACCCCTCCAAGGCCCCGCACCCTCCTCACACTGTGGCAGCATATTGTAAGTTGGCAGATAACTCAGTTTTGTACATTAGTGTGCATGTAAACAAGTTTAACAATGTGCAGTGTACACCAGCAGTGACTCCTATTGTATGCACAATTTCAGACTTCACAACATGACATTGTCCACCATATAACAGTTGGGTGTACGATGTGTACAGTGCAGTTACAGACACCTATGGATTGGAGAATGGGGCTCATAGGTGGAACTGACTGTAATTCCAATTCATCATATTCTTCCTGGAGAGTTCCATATATTTCAGGAAAGTCAATGTGACTATTTAGACTGTCTACCGCCTGGACTGGCCTCTCTTAGGCCTGTTGTCTCCAAATGTTGGCTCAATAGGCAGACCATCAAAGATTTATGTCAGCAGTTGGAGCCTCATTTACATCCACATAGGAACTATCCCACATCTCTCATACCAATAGTTAAGGTGATGGCAGTACTGCATTTCCTGGCCACAGGTTTCTTCTATTACACTGTGGCAACATCTGGTAGAATGTTACAACCTATGTTCAGCATGGTACTTTGTGATGTTTTATCAGCATCAATGAGATACATAGACAGCTACATCCAGTTTCCCAAGCATGAAGATTTGGCCAATGTGAAGGCTGACTTTTTGGGATTTGGTCACATCCCACATGTGGTTGGAGCTATTGATAGTACACATATTGCCTTCAACAAGCCAGTGAACAGGTGTATAGGAATAGGAAGCACTTCCATTCTATCAATGTGCAAGTGGTTTCTTTAGCAGAATTGTACATCTCACACGTCTGTTCCAGATTCCCAGGTTCAGCCCATGACTTCTACATTCTGCGGAACAGCATCATACCCCAGTTGATGTCACAACTACTGCAGGGGAGGACTTGTTGGTGAGTATAATGTGTCCAACCTTTGTATGTGTGTTTGTGTGAAAATATTGTGCAAATGTTTGACTTTTTCTTGCACTCTTATCTAGGAGACTAGGGTTATCCCAACCAGCCATGGTTGTTTACACCATTGAGGAATCCAATAACGCCAGGGTAAGTCCGCTTCAGTGAGGCACATGGAAGAACACGGCAGCCAGTGGACCAGGCTTTTGGGTTCCTGAAGGCAGCATTTCGCTGTCTGGACAAGACCGATGGAGCCCTCCTCTACTCACCCGGGAAGGTGTGTTAGATCAACGTGGCCTGCTGCATGCTCCACAACCTGGCACTGCGACGGAACATCCCTCTCATCGCAGAGGATGGAGGCCAGCAGGAGCCACTGGGTGAGGATCCTGAAATGGCAAATGATGATGACAGTGGTGAAGAGGAAGGAGTTGTTATGTGTCGACAGCTCATCAACAACTTTTCCTCATGAGTGTAAGTATGCAGTGAGATGCCTTTACTTTTTTACTTTGTCTGTTATAGTGATTGTTGTTGTGTAGCTGTGAGGACTATGTGCATGGATACATGGTAGGTCTCTGTGCATGGCTGTTTGTGAAGTAAGATCTAGACACATGCACACATTATTGATGTAGCTTTGCGTAAGCGACATTTATCTATGTACTATGTACAGTAGGAGTTGACAGAGATTGTTGTCATATGTATGCTTTCCTTGCTAATCTGTTCTATTTTGTATTTATGTTTTAGGTACAATCACCATATCATCCTCATCTGGGCATTTCAGAGTTGTGATATCAGCAGGTTTTTGATGCCGTGTCTAAGTATGATGTGGCCATGGAGTATTCCTAGGAATGTCTGTCACAGACTTTGGGTGTGCAAATCTGGTATGAAGCCTGCTTGCACAGCGATAGGATGGAAGATGCTACAACTCCATTGGACTTGTACCGTGTCTTGTGCTGGTCCTCTTGCAATATGTGCGCCATCATGTGCTCCGACACAATGTGGTTGTGGGACAAAAACATGCTAATCTTCCTTCACATTGGCTAAGTCCTACATGTGTATGAACTGGATGTAGCAGTTTATGTGTGTCATCATTGTATGCCACAGTCCTTGTGGCATACCACTGACATATGTTTGTGGCATTCCATCAGATGCAGCAAAACTGGTTTAAAAACAACTTGTGCTCAGAAACTGTAGTACTGCCATGTTTTTATTTTTGTTTTCGGATAAGTGTTGTGGGATATCTTTTGGGAGTAGGGGATGTGGCTCAAGCTGATTACATGAACAAAATGTCTTTTGCCTATTCTATTTGGCATTGTCAGATGTGTCTCCTCCTCCCATGTTTTAGAAGTATGCACATGACATTTGTGGTCACTGACACAGATATTTATGTGAGATATCTTGTTTTGCTGATTTTTCAACATTATAACAGCCTACTGTTTGGCACTATGGAATTAAGTTGTTTTGAAACTGGACACCTGTATATCTGTCTTGTTGTGGCAGGTTGAGTGGGTTTGTAGCACATTGTTGACAATACACATGTACCTGCTTACCTAAGTAGCTTACACTTTCATCTAAGGGATCACATGGTTATTACAACATACCTTGCTAGATGTTAATGATACCACATGAGCTAGTATTGTTGTGCAAAGTGAAGTTTTTACTGTGCACATGGCGAGTACAAGAAATGAAACAAAATAAGACCTTAACTAAACACAATGAGGTGCAGTTGTCAGTGTTGGTGGATGAATCCATTGATCTCAGAGTCACATTGCCTGGAGTTCAAAGCCCAACACACTCCTCCCATCAGAAGTGGGAAAGTGTACAGGAATAGTCAACAAAGTGAACAGATTACACACATAGGGGAAAATCAGGGGCACCATTTCTTACTGGCAGTGGGAGGTGTCTTGCCAGCTGACCCTCCTGGAAATTTCCTAAGACGTCCCACCCTACGTTGGGTGAGAGGATCCACAACTGCAGTGTCTGGGGTGTCTGAGGAGTCCCCCCTGTCAGGGTGTCACTCCCTGTGGCTGCCGCAGATGTAGAATGGACAGATGTAATTGTGCCACAGACAGGGGTAGGCGTTTGTGCAAAAGCCCTGCAGAGGGTGGTATTAATATCCCTCAGTGCCCCAATGACCTGGTCCATTTGGTCTTTATGTCTCTCCATCCTGTGGTCTAACAATCTCTGCAGTTGCTTAATGTCCCTGAGTTCCTCAAGCACCTGGCCCATTGCTTCCTGGCAAACCCTCATATGCCCCCAATGACTCATGCGAGATTGGCCTGGGCGTTGGTGGCACCAGAATCCTCACATTGTGGGACCAAAATTGCCCTTCCATCACCCCTGCCCCCATGGGCATGTACTGTTGGTCCTGCCTGCCCCCTCCCACTAGCTCCTCCATCCTCAGTGAGTGGGTTGTGGCTACTCACCTCCGGATATCTGAGAGGTGGGCAGGAGATGTTGCGGCCCGTGCTCGATTGTGTGGTTGTTGGGGTAGAGGTCAGCTGTGATGTTGAAGCTGCAGTCGGAGATGTAGCTGTGGACCCAGTTGGACTCACTGGTGCTGTCTGCCCATGCTGACCAGATGGGCCAGGTTCCTCCACCATGTCCAAGTTTCCAGGAGAATCTGCATTGCTGGCGGCTTAATTTCAGGGTGGAGTCTGAGCCAGTGGTGTGTCCTCACTCTGTCTGGTTGTTGTA
Organism: Calotriton arnoldi; assembly: GCA_963921515.1. Lineage (NCBI taxonomy): Eukaryota > Metazoa > Chordata > Amphibia > Caudata > Salamandridae > Calotriton > Calotriton arnoldi. Next base: position 445,371 of record CAWUFW010006996.1, read on the forward strand.
TCAGATCGACCTTTTGGGACAGAGATTACATTGTAATTATTGTAAGTGTGGAATCTACATCCACATCATTTGGATCACAGTAAGTTCATGGATGGGAGAGAAAAAGGTGTTGAGGTAAACATTAGTAACTATCACCGTTATGTTTGACTCAAGTTCATGACATTATTATACCTTAATTACACAGAGGGGAATAATCCTGCACATTAGCTGTGCTGATATGGTTCATTTAGCATTGAGGGATAGAAATGCCAAATCCCAGTGACTAGCAACAGACACAATGTAGATGTTACCTGAGGATTAGTACATTCCAAGTCCGATTTGTGTCCAATACAGGCATACACACAACTTGGTATTAGTTTTGTCATTGCTATTCATGTGTGCTGTGCAGTGTCAATGTATCACCAGGCAAATTGAACTAGCACTGTTAGCTACAAGCGTTAGTGATATTTCATGCACACACTTGTCATGGTATCACTGATAGACTCATTATTTTCTGTTCTGGAGACCAGGGGAGGTTGAGGCTAAGTAGGCAGAGCATTGTGTGTACAGTGCTCAGTCCATGTGACCTGACCCTCTGTAGTGACATGGCTGACAAGAGAGTATGGAATAACAGCACTAGTATATCTCGTTAAGTGTTGCAGCAACAGGACCTCATGGCAGCTATAGTCATGTCATTGTCTACTACCCCCCACTTGACTAATAGTTAACTGCCTGTGAGCTGAACCTCAATAGTGACATGGCTGAGATGTGGGTATGGAGGGACAACACAGGTGCAGGTAGAATGGAGATCGAGGTAGAGGGCTTGATGGTATTTGTAGCCATTTCTAATACTCCCCCCCCCCCCACTTGACTAATGGTTCCCTGCCTGTCAGCTGAACCTCAATAGGGACATGGCTGACAAGTGAGTATGGAGGAAGAACACAGGTGCCTGTAGTTTGGAGGTCAAGGTAGAGGGCCTGATGGTAGCTGTAGTTCTTTCCATTTACTAATTCCCTACACTTGACAAACTGGTTTGCGTTACATGCCTGTTAACTAAATGCAGTTGTGATAGGTCATACTATTGGATATGACTACTTGTTATTGATGCTGGAATGATGATTTCATGGTAATGCACTTACCGCCAACATTTCCACATATGAAAATGCTATTGCTATTGATACTTGTGATCTTATGTGAAGGTATATCGATTAACACCATTAATCACACATCTCAGATACTTTAGCTACTGCATATTGAACAAGTAGATGTACAACACTTTGGCAATTACTATGATGTGTGGTAAGGGAACATTAATATATTAATACAGTTATTGAGGTGTTACTTACCAGACTCCATTCCCCCAGGTATTCCTATGAAGCCCTCTGAATGCAGGATGGCATGCACCTTCTCCTCCCAGTCTCTGAGTTGTAATGGTGGCCCGGGAGGCCCACCTCCAGTCTTCTATGCAGCCAGGTGGTGCCTATTGGCCACCTCTTGCTGATGTCCTCCTTTGTGCACAGGGTGGTACCTACAGCATTCACTTTGTTGAGTATCCTGTCCCACATCTGATTCTTCGAAATGACAGGAGTTTGTTGGACTTGGGCTCCAAAAATCTGTGGCTCTACTCTCATGATTGTTCCACCAGCACTGACAACCTGGTGTCCAAAAAACGTGCTTGTTTTTTGTGTGCCATTGTGTAATTTAAAGTAAGTGAGTGTGAGAGATTTTAAAGCGGTGTACAGGTAAATAACTGAAAGAATTATTATGTGTAGTGAATGGTGCGGCAAAGGTGTGTGAATGTGTGGAAGGGCTGGCTGCTGTGAAACTAAAAACAAGAGACACGGTCAATCCTGCTATGCTAAAAGGTGATAGCAAAGGATCATGGTCTGGGACGTGACGTGTTTTATATTTGGAATGGTAGGTGTGTTGATGTTGTAAATTGACATCAGCTGTGTCGTTTTTTGTACACGTACAATGGGTAGTGTTGTGATGCTTAGTGGTAGCAGTACCACGGCGGCCTTGCGATGAGGTGTATGGAAAGATATGGAACCGCCAAGGTGTCGGAAGTATCATATTCTGCTTGGCGGTGCAACCGAAGCCATGGCAGAGTCGGAATGCACATCAGCATCCTTTCCGACTGCCGCAGTCCTTGTGAAGTCAACTCCGACAGCTGCGGTCGGAGAATCGGCTTACATACATCATAATACGGCAGGGGGAGAAACCACGGACTTAGCGATAGGAATCAAACCGCGGCCACGGCGGTTTTGACGGTCGATCCGACCACCATCGTAATGAGGCCCTATATTTTTTAATTGACCCATAGGTTTAAACCTGTAATCCTTGTGTTAAGCAGGTTTGTTCAATAGCCTTGAACTAGACTTCTGAAGACTCCCAGGGAGTCTTACGAAGACTCAGATAGTCCAGAGCTTGTGCATCAACCTTCTTAATTTGTTAATTAGATTGTCAACACATTTCTGGTGGAGAATGTGGGAAACAGGCTAATTAACACTATTTAAGCTAACTAATGAAAATTTTTGGTTGGCAGAAAGTTGGAGAGTTTTAGATTATTGCCAAAGTATCTCTGCGTGTCGTCTAATGAATGGATTTGGTAAGTGTTAATAGGGATTTTGTGATGTGTGAGATGTCATGTGATTTGCGATATGCTATACTGATTTGGTGATTGTGTTCATGTCATGTTATATTTGCGTGCAACAAGAAAGGTTTGTAATCTTTGTTAAGTTGTTCAATGAGTTTTCAGTTCATGTTTTCTTGAAGATATTAATGAATTTATGTGATATATGTAAAGGTTTTGGCTTTAAGGAGAACTTGAGTTACTTGAGATATAAAGATTTGTCAGCTAAACAAGGTTTTGCGGCAGATTAATTATAAGTTGTAGTTTACAAAATCCTTAATTGTCTAGTTGTGTATGAGTACTAATTAGGAATTCTGGATTTTTTTCTGTGCAAAAGTATTTAATACACAAGTTCGAAGTTGGGTTTGAATCGCTGGTCAAGAAGCCTAGCTCAGAGGTAGTATGGCGGGGTACTACATCTCTTTCAGTGGTGAGTGGGATTCCCTTACAGAGTTCCAGTAGGCAGACAAATTTTTATTTGTTTTCATTTGCTAACATTGTGTATTGCGCTTAAGATTTTGTTTTGAAATTGTATTATGATCCATTACGTGTATTGTGAAAGTTTGGTTAAACTAACAATGGGTGAGCATAAGGCAAAATCTAAGAAATTAATCTATGGTGGGGAAGGTCCATCTCCAGTGGGAAGTGCTACATATGAGATGCTGCTGAATCATGGTTTAAAGAATGGTATAAGGCTACAAAAGGTGAATGTGCCCTCATGTAACGCAACTGGTGCTATGTAAAGCGCTCTGATACCCGATACCGGGTCAAGTTCACGCTATATAAAACTCCGTAAAAAAATAAAATAAAATAAGAAGCTGTAATTGCCTGAGAATGGTACATTTGAAGTGAAGGAATTTGAGGCATGTCATGTTTGATATGAGAACGCGACCGAGGGCAGTTAGAGATATTGAATTAATGGGATTATGTGGCCAATAAGAAAAGGCATCAGAAAATGTAAAGGTTCAAATTGGTAAGGCCATGAGTAATTCGTTGGGAGTTTTGTTGCGTTAACAGAAAAAAGGAGTGGCATGAGAACGTGTTAGAAACTATGGGTATGTTTCCTGCAATTGCTACGGACTCAGAGAAAAAAAGTGTAAAACAGAAAAAAAAATTGAGAAAAAGGATTAGAAAAAAAGTGAGAATATGAGTGATCCTGAGGAAGAGAATACATTTATCGATGAGTTAATAATCATGTCAAGACCACTTCCATATAATGAGGCTCATTCTGAAGCGCAGAAAACTAGAACATGCGAGTTGAGTGCAAGGCATTCTGAATCACTCTTGGAGGTTGGACAGTAATCTGAGGAAAAAGGTGTGCATTTAATAAAGAAGAATTAGTGTTTTTGAATTTGGAAGAAGAGAAGCGTGCTACTTGTGCTTATGAGAAACTTTAAAAAGGTTGGCTGAGGAATTTGATGTAAATTTTCAGAAAAAGCTAATTTGTGAAACATGCAAAATAACATTGAAAGAATGTGAATTGCAAAGAGAAAACATCTAAGGGAATTAATTGACCATATCAGAGATTAGAAGACTGTGAAAAAGTACAAACATGATTCGAATCAAACTTCTAATAAGCCGCAAAAGAGTACGTTGAAAAGAGTCATGAGTACAAGTGATTCTGAATATGAAGTGACAGCTCAAAGAGAGTTCCGTTTGCGAGAAGTGCCTGGAGGAGCTAATGTGCATGTCACTTGGACCAGTCCCAATCTCTGAACTTTTAGGAAGAATTTTGTGAAGCTTATAGAGGAACCAGAAAAGTGGTATACTGAGGTAGAGAGAATTATGACTATTTCGAATTAGGAAGTGCAGGCCTATACTCTAACCCTGGAGGAATAACAAAAAAGGATTTTGCATGGGTTAAACAGACTTTTTCCCGAAGGGTGGCTACTGAAAGGGAGAATTCTGCCTTGACAAAACAGACTGTTCGGAAGTAAGCCCTGGTTAAATCTGTAAGTGGATTAGAGCCCTATCTCCTCTTGAAGATGTCTAATAGGCAACAACTTCTTCTAACATTTTTAAGGCTGGATATCTTTCCCCAGCTTTTGTTTCCGAAGGGGGCCTGCTATAAACTGCCTAATTTGAGTGTTTGCAGTTGTGAAAATATTACGATCTGTGATTCTGTGCATATTGCACTTGTGTGTCCAATGTTTTCCTACCGACATCACAAGTATATCAAGCCTCTGCTGGTCCCGGTACATTTCAGGCAAATCAGACTGTGATATCTTTATTTACAGCTGCTAGCGACACCAAAAGTATGTTTTTTTGTTTCTTGTTTTCTTTCTGATATCCTCTTGCCTACCTATTAAGTCTGCAATGCAGGGATTCAATTATCATTGGGATAATACAGGTCCTTTTAACTCTATTTATTTTAACTGTTTTTAAACTGTTCAAATCAATTTTTATGTGATGTAATTTTATCTGAGGTTTTATTATGTATTGTTGCTGCTACACAGGGAGCTGTTTTTTTTATATCTACTACTGTTGTATGTGTTGTACACTTTTATGATTTTACTATAAAATCGAATAAAGTTTAATGAACTGAACTGACTATTTTGAAGGTGCGTTGGGAAGATCTAAATGCGTTGATTTTGTATTTGTGGATTGAGTGCCAAACAGTGGTACAATGGCCCGATAAAAAATCACAAAGAGAAGGTCCTAGTTCTAGGTCTTCACCGGTTGCCATGCAAAAGTATACTCTGGTTATTGAACATCTGAAGGGAAAAGTTCCACGGAAACAGGTTAATTGGTAACAATTATGAGAGCAACACAAAATGCAGATGAGTTAGTTAATGCATATTATGAGAGACTGAAGAAAATTTACAGGCAAAATAGTGGTGTTTATGACCCAACAAAGGAAGATGTGTCTGGATTTGTTTCTGTCTATGTGTTGGGTTTGCCTCCAGACACGAAATTAAAATAACATTTGTAGAGGGCTCTCATACCCAGAGGTGTCTATGTGCGAATCTTCAAAGTAGGAACTGACCTCGGTGTACAGATAAAAAGAACTAGTAAAAGACCCAGTGGCTGAAAAGCCAGGTCTTTAAAGCTTTCGTAAAGGACAGTAAGTCAGCCTTTAGCTTCAAATCCAGTGGCAAATAGTTCCACAATTTGAAGGTGTAGGTAACGGTGAGCAGTCAAAATATCGAAAATTAAATATCGATATACACTAATATCGAGGTCACAATATCGAAGGGACAGAATATCGATGTTAAGAATATCGACGGACAGAATATCGACCCTAAGGTAAGTAATATCGATTTTTTTTTATATCGATGTAAGTAATATCGAAGTTAGTAATATCGAAATCAAATATATCGATGTTACTAATATCGATGTTACTAATATTGATATTTGTATTATTGTTATGTATTTTGTTATGTGTTTAATATGTATGTGTTATATGTGTTTTGTTAAGTGTTCTACTTGTTTAAAAATATATGTATACAATTTTTATATGGTAATAATGTTTTTTTTAAGTTTTTTTTTTTTTAGTACCGTAGCGGGTTGTGGGTTTATAGGGGAATAGGGTGGGAAGTAATTTAATGATACTAAATTAATTATTAATTTTTAGGAATTATAAATTAATTTTAATTATTTTTTACGTTTAAGTTCCGTAGCGGGTTGTGGGTTTATAGGGGAATAGGGTGGGAAGTAATTTAATTGTAATTAAGTTATTAATTGGTATTGATAATTATATTATTGTTAATTAATTAATAATTGGTAATTAATTTTTATTAATTGGTTATTAATTTTTATTAATTGATTAATTGATCATTATGTTAAGTGTTTTATTTTATTATTGGAGTGTGTTGTGCGTTTATAGTGTTGGAAGTAATTGAAATCTAATTAAGTAATTATTAAATGTATTGTTGGGTATTGATAATTAATTTATTGGACATTAATTATGAATTGGTAATTTTTTTTAATTAGAATTTTTTGGTTCTGAAAATTAATTTATTGTTGTTTTATCATTAATTGGTAATTAAATATTATTAAATATTTATTGATAAATGTAATTAATATATTAATAAGTCATTATTAATTGGTAATTAATGTTTAATAATTATTATTATTGGTATAAAAAGCATTTAATTGTTCAGTATTAGTTAATTGGTAATTACGTTTTAATAATTAATATGTTTTTTGTTATTAAAATATTTTATTATTCAATATTTATTATTTGGTAATTAATATTTATTAATTATTATTTATTGGTATTTATTATTAATGTATTGTTAATACATTTTTCATTGGTAATTATGTTTTTAATAATTATTTATTGGTATTTGTAAATAGTTTAGAGTTATTTAATAATTCATTAATTATTTTTAAAAAATATTTTATTTATAAGTATGTTATTTTTAACTTCTACGCTATCCACCACTTTCCCTACTGTTGCACTCTCTGGAGTTGGAATAGTAATTTTTACCCCTACGCTATCCAACACTTTCCCTACTGTTGCACTCACTGGTGTGGGAATAGTAATTTTTACCCTTACGCTATCCAACGCTTTCCCTACTGTTGCACTCACTGGAGTGGGAATATTAATTTTTACCCTCCCGCTATCCAACGCTTTCCCTACTGTTGCACTCCCTGGAGTGGGAATAGTAATTTTTACCCCTACGCTATCCAATACTTTCTCTACTGTTGCACTCTCTGGAGTGGGAATAGTAATTTTAAGCTCTACGCTATCCAACATTTTTCTTACTGTTGTTTTTTGGGGAGTTGCAATAGTAGTTTTATTCCCTCCGCTATTTAATATTTTTTGTATTATTTTAGTTAGTGTAGTATATAATTAATTTTAAAAATATTAAAAGTACATTTAATTTTTTTAATTTGTTATACATGATTTAATTTTTATTTATGTTATTGTTTTATGTGTATAGATGTATTTGTAATTTATAATATTTTTTAATAATTTATAATTTATTAAAATAATTAATAAAACTGATATTAAGTAAGTATATATATTATATATTATATGTTTAATTAATTTTTTATTAAATTATATATATTACTTATTAATTTTAAACATTATAAAATATTTTTAACTATGTTTATTTTATTTATAAGTATTATTTAGTTTATTTTACATATTTTTGACATCAATATTTTTTTCTCTATATTTTTGTACTTACCATGTTGTAGATAGGATATCGATATTGTTGACATCGATATTTTTGCTCCGATATATTTGTAGGTCGATTTTTTGACCTTCGATATTTTGTCAGTGATCCGTAGGTAACAAAGCTCCTACCACCCCAATTGGATCTTTCAAATTTTGGGATGACTAGGTTGGAACCAAAAGATGAGCGCAGCAGTCTAGTTTGAAAATAGCGCTGAGTGCGCTGTCTGAGAAATACAGGTCCAGATCCTTGCAACGCTTTAAAAGAAATGCAAAGCATTTTAAAATCAATACGCTTCTTGACCGGGAGCCAGTGAAGGTGGACCAAAGCCTGTGGCGTCGATTTATGTTTGGGGATACACAAAAGCAGGCAAGCCACCGCGTTTTGCACGATTTGAAGCTTATGAGAGATCAATACACCACTTCAATAGAGTGTTGAATGATTATTGTGATGCGGAAAAGAAAATGATGAATGAAAAGTTGATTGTTGATAGTGGCAAAGACTAGGGTGTCCATTACGATACCGGGCGGAATAAAATCCGCCAACTCACATAGCGGTAAAAATCCACCCGCCTACACCGTGTGAAAACCGACCGAGCAATCATGATGCCGCGAAGCGAAAACCGCCCGCGGCGGAAAAAAAACAAAAAATACCGCCCGTTCATGTCCGATACTAAGTCCATCCGTCCGCCACGGACGCAAATACGCACGACAACCCAAAACCGCCCGCCCTGACGACCGAGACACCGGCCGTGAAATTAGGATCGCCCCGACATGACCGCGGTAAATCCACAAATACACCGCCCGCCATCGTAAACAACAGTGATGAAAATGGACACGGCGGAAGCCCTGGCGGCCACGTCCCTGCACAGAAACCATCCGTAGACCCAAAGAAACACACACAACATGGCCAACAAGTCCACACAGCAACCCACGCACAAATACCCAAACACAGTACACATCCCAAAAACACATCCCCCCTGGACAACAAATAAACTACAAATCCCAGAACACCAGCCACAACACACCTGAAAACAACAGACCATCATGACACACCCACATAGGTAAGTACAAAAGCAGCCCCTTCACAGACCACAATCCCTTGCAACACTACAAACTGAGGACGAGAGCACAGAACACAGCGAGACAGAAAGGACAGCAGCACACCACAGACACGCACCCATCACACCCATCACCACCACCACCACCACCACCAAACACCGGCCCCACAAACCCCCTGCACATCACACACCACACACACACACCGCACCAGCACCACAAACTCCAAACCACACACCATGGCAGCACACAGAATGCCCAAGTTCACTTCCACTGAGCTGACGGTCATGGTCGACGAGATCATCAAGGTGCACCCACAAATCTATGGGAACCAGGTCCAACAGACACCAGTAGCCACCAGAAACCGGTTGTGGAGCAGGATCGTAGGCCAGGTCAATGCAGTCGGGAACGTGCCACGCAACAGAGCCGAAATCACTAAGAGGTGGCACGACCTGAAAAGCGTGGTCAGAAAGAAGGAGGCCAAGAATCGGCAGCTGGCTGACAGGACTGGCGGAGGAAATCCCGCGCTATTCAAGACCTTCAAGGCGTGGGAGGAGAAGGTGCGTGGCATCCTACATCCGGAGAGTCTCACCGGAATACCAGGGGGAGTGGAGGCTGGTAAGTACAAACAAATGTATACCAGCACACCGCTATGTACTCACATGCACTACCACTATGCCATAGCTCCGAGGGACAAACACCCCCATGTCCAGTACACAATACACAAGACATCACTCACACATGCAACAGACACTCACACACACTCAGCCCAAAGCTAACAACTAACAAAACCATGGGGGCATGTGTACAGTCAGCCAGCACCGCAACTCCCACCAGGTCCCCTTGTACTCCAGAAATGCCAGAAGGAGCACTCCCCACACCCACACCCATGTGTCAGCCATAGCTGCACTAACCGACAAGTAACAGGTAAGTAGCCGGAACACAAAGTCAGTGGGTGGGAGGGGGGACAGCTGAAGTACAACACCCACCAGGCCCCCAGTCCCACAGCGCAGCAAGGTGGAGCACTCCCCACACCCACACCCATGTGTCAGCCATAGCTGCACCAACCAACAAGTAACAGGTAAGTAGCCGGAACACAAAGTCAGTGGGTGGGAGGGGGGACAGCTGAAGTACAACACACACCAGGCTCATAGTCCCACAGCGCAGCAAGGTGGAGCACACCCCACACCCATGTGTCAGCCACTGCAGTGCACACCTTCAGCCGACAGGTAGATATCTGACCGTACATGGAGGGGTTTTTGTGGGTGGTAAGCCATCACCACAACTCACAACACCGCCCCCACTCCCACAGACCAGCAACATGGAGCACCCCTCCCTCCCATCACCATGTGGCATCCATTGCATTGTGCACTTAAAAACAACCTGTAGGTGGAAAACTGTACAGGGCGGGGTGTCTGTAGGCATGAGGACTGTATTACGACTAACACATGGGACATGTCACGTAGCAGAGGAACACGCAGCACTGCTCCCTGTCACAATCATGTGACCAATGTGCACACGGACATGTATTACAGAGTCATACCCCACATGGCCCATCACAAATACAGCAACACCTAAGGAGCCACGTCTGCATGCACAAGTCCCACAGGAGTACAGACCCACACGGCGGGCACTGTGCCACTCATCACACACATCAGCAACACCATCGAAGTCTTGTCCATGTAGTTCATTCCTGCCTGTTACCCACACATCGTACAACAACGCCCATGTAAGTCCAACCTGTCTAGAAGTAACAGCGTGGAACCACAATAATGCACATAAACACCACTGGACCCATGAAACACACAGGCACACAATGCACATTCAACATATCATCCATCTCATCTGTCAGCCCCAGTGTCATGAAAGGTATGTCATCCGAACAGCTGGCCCTCATACAGTAGATATGCAAAGATACTTGCCCATGACAAATAATGTGTCTGCAGTGACTGAAGCGCACGTCACACTGTGATTAACAACATACATAATATAGTCAACACCCCAAGAGCACTGCATTGATGCACATGGCCGAGGGTAGCACGCACACCAAGGAATTGGCCCATCTGCAATACGTCGTGTGGCACACAACCATCACTCACTCACAACAATGCTTCCAATGTAATGTCCATAAATGATAACAGTCAGCAGATATGCCGGGTATGTTAGACATACACACACCTTTGTCTCTGCACTGTCATGTTGCCAAAACACATGTCCCGTTCTGCACCCATATGTCACAGTATGTACCCCAAAACCATATGTCACCTCAAAAGCATTGAGGGGGCTGTACCCCCTTTTGCCATCTGCGTTTCTAAGCGTTCCATTTGAACCCCAAAACCATATTTCACCTCAAAAGCGTTGAGGGGGCTGTACCCCCTTTTGCCATCTGCGTTTCTAAGCGTTCCATTTGAATCCCAAAACCATATTTCACCTCAAAAGCGTTGAGGGGGCTGTACCCCCTTTTGCCATCTGCGTTTCTAAGCGTTCCATTTGAACCCCAAAACCATATTACATCTCAAAATCGTCGATGGGTCTGGAGCCCGCATACACCCAAGCCACAAAATGTAGGAGTACAGCAACACACACCGATTGTCATTGCCAATCCGTCCCATGCCACATGATCACATCACACAGTTCCATTGCCTTGCCCAGGCATACACACATCGTACATCCACACACACGCCTCTGGGAAACCTGTGCACGACAGTGCACGAACTGTGAATGTCAGACAACCAATACAAACTTTGCAAGGTGCAACACAATAACCTATCTCATCCTCCCCACAGGTGCCGAACTGCAGGATGCTTGAGAGGGAGACAGCAGCCAGCACAGCCAGTCCGCAAGCCCCCGAGCCGGACTCACGGATGTAGAGGAGCTGGACACCTCTTCGGACGAGGACCACCGAGCAGGCCCATCTGGAGTGGCAGGGCCCAACCGCTCCCCAGGGCCCCTCCTACCCACCAACACATCACCCAGGGCTGCTGACCAGTCCCAGACCCCTGCTGCCACGGTCGTTGCGGCCACCACCACCGCCGCAACCACCACCACCGCCGCAACCACCACCACTGCCGCAACCACCACCACCACGCCATCCCTGGCCACAGCACCTGCGCAAGGGGTGGCACGGCCGTCGGGCTCCACGCTGGGAGCCAGACCGAGGACCGTGGTGAGCAATGTGGCCAGTGGGCCGGTCGGTGGCAGCAGTACTGGTGGGAGGAGCAGGGTCAGGCCAACGCCATCTGAGCCTGGGAGCCAAGCCCTGCCGCAAATCGCCAGAGTCCTTGGGGCCTATGAAGATGCCCAAGGACAATGGGCCAGGTCGGCTTCCGACACGCGGGAGGTCCTTGGGGTGTTGAGGTCCATGGACGCCCATATGGGCCAATTCGTGACCCGTATGGACCAACTTGTGGACCTCATGGGCCAGCTGGTGGTGGTGGTGGTGGTGGTGAGGGCACAAGCAAGGCCAGCAACACCACCTCCGCCACCACCTGCTGTGGCGCAGGGTCGTGCAGCATCGAGTTCCCCTGCGTCCACAGACAGTGTGCACTCCTCAGCCACCACCAGCAGCCCACCAACACAACCCCCCCCTTCCAAACGTGGAAGGGGCCGTCCGAAGAGGAAACAGGTGTCCAGAGAGGACTTCGCACGCACCAAACGCCAGTGAGTCAGCCAGCCACCTTGACCACCTACTGCATTGACTTGTAATACGATCCTACCCCACACTGCCATGTGAATGGCATGTGTCTGTTGGACTGTGGACATAGAACTTCATGGGTACACCTTGACCATCACGCAGCCATGACCGTCAACTCATTGTCACAGCATGCACCACTTTTGTCATCACCTTGCACACAATAACATGTCACCGCTGAAAATAAATACACCTTTATCACATTCTGCTGTCTGTGCCCTGTGTTTATTCAACGATGTGCAACCGCCACCATGATCAGAAATGCATCTGCTGTGTGGTATGTCGATAGGCCAGGAGAGGCTGTAGGGACCTAGGGCTGAAAAACAGAACAAGAGTCCATTGAATGAGTGTGTCACACACTCATCACACAGTACTTGTCACCAACTACAAGCAATGTACACACATCTCACAGAGCAACAGGGCACAATGCTACAGCCACTGTCAGTGGCATACTAGCCTGGACATGGACCATTGCCACACAGCACTCAGTGAACAAAAGGCCTCCGTGACAGAGCACACATACACCTGCACAACTACAGCTACATCAGCTGTCGTACATGGTCACTCACCGTCAAGTGAAGTAGCAGGCGATGAGCTGCTGACGCACATTCACAGCTTCCTCCTCTCCACTGTCCTCGTCACTGGACCAGTCCTGGTCTGTAGGCGGGGGCCCTGGCTGATCACCGTCATCCACTATTAGGGGGATCTGCTTGCGAATAGCCAGATTGTGCAGCATGCAGCAAGCCACAACTATCTGGCACACCTTCTGTGGGGAGTACGCCAGTGCACCCCCGGTGCGGTCCAGGCATCTGAATCTGGACTTCAGGAGGCCAAAAGTCCGCTCCACCACACGTCTGGCCCTCCCATGTGCCTCATTGTAGCGGTCATCAGCTGGTGTCCGAGGATGACGTAATGGGCTGAGCAGCCAAGGCCCATTCGGATAAGCAGAGTCACCTGGGTGTGAGGGACACAGAGAATCGTTGCAATTCCAACTGGACACAAGACAGCATCGCACACCCAGCACGCTACACGAGTCCACATACTCACCAACAATCCAAGCACGGTCCGGTTGCAGATTGGTCATCAGACGTGGTAGGATGCTGTTGCGCATGATGTGCGAGTCATGGGCCGATCCTGGAAACTTCGCACACACGTGTGTAATGACCATGTCCGCAAGGCACACCACTTGCACATTCAGGGAGTGGGTGTGCTTCCTATTCCGATATATGTGTTCCATGGCCTGTGGTGCAACAAGGCCAACATGGGTGCAATCAATTGCACCAACAACGTGGGGGATCCTGTCCAAGGGCATAGAAAGCACCCTTCACTGCCGCCAAATCACGAGCCCTGGGGAATCGGATGTACCTGTTCCTGTACAGCATCATAGCTGACAGTACATCCCGTAGCACCATGCAGAACATGGGCTGGGACATCCCACCTCCACTGCCCACTGTGTGTTGGAAAGACCCAGTGGCGAAGAAATGCAGTGCAGCCATCACCTTAGCCGTGGGGGTAAATGCAGTTGGATACACCCTGCGAGGACGGAGGTGGGGTTCCAACAAGGCACATAGGCGATGCAGGGTGGGTCGGTCCAGACGGAATTTCCGGATTACCTCCACATCCTCCATGTCTGACAGCAATTGGTAGGGGCGATGTATGTTTGGTCTCCTCCTAGGAAAGATGGAAGTGGACACATGTCAAAGCAACACGCCACAGGGCATTTTCACATACACAAAACAAAAATGACTGACCAAGCAATTGAATCACAGAACAGCTGACAAGTAGGGACAGCACAGCCACAATACACTTACACAGGTCCCCTTACCAATAGCAATGAGCAGTGACACACACCATTGCTATGAGCATGCACATGGGGATTTAGGCCTTAAAAACTTGTAAGGCATGCTGATGATATCAGACTGCATATTTGGGAAGCGGCAACACCACGGCAACATAACTAGCTGCTGTGCCTGACACAGCTTCCGAGGCTGGGTGAGTATGGCACACACCAACAACGCTATGGACACAGGCTGAGCGGCAAAAACAAGTGGGACCTGTTGCACGAGGGGATATGAGACAGTCATTGATGTCCCTACTTCACCCTATGTACAGCACTGTACGGATCAGACCTCCAAAACACATTGACAGGTGTACACATTGACAGCTCCATGACAACACAGCTGTGTGATTGCAAATACACATCACAAGTGACACGTAACGTTGCACGTGCCAAGTGGGAGATGTACATAGTGAAAGATGGCATGTGTGTGCATATGCATATCCCATGCTCCCATGCCAATGTGTACATGATGATGTGCCAACAGACATGTGGAGGCTGAGCACTGGCCGTCCCTGCCTATGCACACAGCATGTTGTGGCCCTGTCCAGTGTGGACCTGCTCCCACACACAATTCATGTCCACACCTGCAGATGCATTGCGCACATTATACTGTGTAGTGCACATGGCATCAGCGGACTGTACCCGCCATGGGCCAGGCCCTTACGGCCAACTCCAATGGCCCTCGCGGTTGCACCCTGCGTGTTCCACTATGGAGGTAAGCGTCCCGGGCCAGCTGGGAGCAGGCCATCTTCTGCAATTGAAGCAGGCAGACATGGTACACAAATTGCAGCAGCTTGGACCCACTGAAACAGCCCCAGGGGGCTATATGAGTGTGGGAGTGAGACCGGCATTACCACAGCTACCTGGGACTGCAGCCTGGCATCCCTCAACAACACCTGCTGCTGCCACCTGTCCACCTTAACGTCGATGACGCTGAGGATATGTCCAGGTCCACTCACCAGCGAGGAGCTGGAGATCCTGGATTCCGAGCTCCACGCACACTGCACATGGCTATTCCTTGCGAAAGTTGTGTGTGAAAGACAACTACAGTGTGTGTGGGAGTGCATGTGGGGGACACACATGTCGTTGATCCGCAGCACTATGAGTCAGAGCCTGTGGGGTTCCAACATGCACTGCTCACCATGCTTACTGCAGGTGGCAGGGGTATGTGAGCTCTCGGGCGCTTTGCCATGTCTGTCCCTCCCGAGTGGTGGTACATGGCAACTTCATGTCAGACATCCAGTGACACAGCCAATTGGCAATGCAGGTCTCAGAGCACTTGTTGCTCGTGTGAATGGCAGGCTGGGGCCATGCTGCCCTTCTCAGTCCCAGCAGGCCTGGCCTGCACATTGACTGCACAATGCCAGTAGGTGACAACACAGACTGCCAAGTGGGTTACATGTGTCTCCTGTTCAGGACCCTCCGGATAAGCGCTAACTCAGCACTGTCGATTGGACACACCATGCCTCGTGATAGGGATGTGTGTGAGAGATAGTGGCACTGAATGTGACCTCCGTTGCGGGGTGGGCCATGCACAGGGCGAGTACGTTGATGGTTGCGCAGTGTTGGTCACAGTGGGTACACCCACACAGATGTGTTGCCTTGTGATCTTTTTGTAGGTCCACCTGACAATGGACAGTAGATGTGGGCAGACTACACATTGCTCGATGTGCTGTCAAAATGCATGTGCCTTCACACCAGGCACAGCTGCCCCTGCACATGTGACCCCTGCTGCCCTCAGTGCTGGGTCTGTTGAGCTGATGCGCCATCTGTGCGTGGGGCAGACAGCTCTCCTCACTTCCGTCATTGCCCATGACATCACTTTGCCGCAGGTGACATGGATCATGGAGGGCCCACATGTACGCGTGGGTGGACTAGACCAGACTGTCCAATGGTTGTCACCCCCAGTCAGTGCTTCAAATGGGAAGAATATAGTGCAGGTACTCATTTAAATGTGTCGAGTGGGCGGGGCTAGGTGCGGGGCTAAATGCAAGACATGTGAAGTTTATCGGCTTATATACTAGTTGCAATACACACGAGACACGTCTTTTTCTAAACAAATCAGGGTCATTCCTTATACTAAATGAAAGTCAAACAGTAATATTTTAACCTTTCCTCATGGCCTCCCCTCGCTCACCCCAATATGCGTTTGCATCTGAGAAGCCAGCGCGTGCACAGGCAGCTCCGAGCTCGCACCAGAGAGGCCAAGGAGTGTATGTGTGGGTCCATTTGAACAAGTAGTCTGTCTCGCGGTATAATCAGTGGCGGGACGCCGTCCACCTGCGTGGTGCCCCGACTCGAGACCCGGACAACATTGACAATGCATGACAGGCTCCGCAGTCCGGATACACCACCTGCAACACACAGAGGCTGTAGCTGCCCTAGCGGCCCAGGCCGCGTCCAACTGGAGCTCATGGACCCACACATTCACTCTTTGGCCTCTCTGGGGCGAGCTTGGAGCTGCTTGTGCACGCGCTGGCTTCTCTGTTGCAATGGCATGTAACGTGTGTGGGAAAATAGGCAATGAGTGAGATGGTGCGAGCCACCTTCCGTGACGTCACTCCTGCTCGTGATGTGTGCGTCCCCCACTACTTATATTTGACTTGTGCCATGCTGCACATTGAGGATGTGTTGCCTGCGTGATGTGACCAGGAGGAGCGCGCCATGACCTCTCACCCACCATGCTCCACTGCCATCCCGTGCCCTGGATAGCCTGTGCAGGTGGACAATGTTGGGGATACACCTGGTCGACAGGGGATGTGAGTGCCTTGGCAAGGGCCTGGCGGACGCACAGCAGTATCCAGCATGTCCACAGAGGGTGGGCTGACGTCTACACCTGATGCAGCATTTTCCGTGTGTCCGCCTGTTGTGCACACACGTGTTCACATTCATCCCCAGACCGGTGGTCTTTAAAAATGCCCAAGACAGCGGTAATCTAGTGCTCCGGAATCCTCCCAACACAGTGTGTTTCAACATTGCATGTGTACACCTACCCGTCACACCCACCCACCTGAGCCAAGCGTAAATCCCGCTTCACATGACACATGTGTGTCATCCACAGTTGTGCTACTCTCTCAGGGCCGGACCTGCAACTGTCCCGTAGCACACACACAGCACCGAGTCGTACTGGCATCCTGTTAGATTGGTAGGCACACTAACACATCTCCTTCTGAGACAGTGGTGGCTGTGATGGATATTGTGACTGCCATGGCAGTGTTGGCTGGCCATGGCAGGGCACACTCACACACATTGCATCCGCAGCACTTCGTGTCACTACTCGGCACATCGAACTGGGCACTGTCCCTGGGGTTGATGAGTAATGGCGCCTGTCGATGTGATCTGTGACTGTATGCTGTTGTTCCTGTAGTCGGTTGTATCTGTGTAGTTGATGATTGCAGTGGTGTGTGCTTGGTTAAGTGGGGCAGATGCCGTGTATGTGACCTCAGCAATTGCAATGTCTGGTCTCACATTCTAATGTGTTGTACACGTGGCAGGGACTTCACTTCTTTCAGACTCTGCTACTTGTGTGTCTGATGAATCTGCTTTTCTGTGCAACGGATTGACTGCATGTATTTGGTGTTATTTCTGTGTTAATGTATCTGTGTCATGTTTGCGTGCATGCAATGCACAGGGTGTGAGTCTAGCCACAGGTGGACTGGCAGCATGCGCTGAGTATGCGGGCATGTGTGGGCTTACTTGCTGTGTGGCCAGCAGTGTAGGTGTATGTTAGTCATGTGATGTGCATTGTGGCTGGGCACATGGCTTACTTTCAATGTGTGCATTTGGGAGGTGGTGGTGTGTGGTGTGCGTGGTGTGAGTTTGTGGTAGCGTTGGTGTGTGTGTGTGTGTTGTGGCCATGTCGACTACACACATATGTTACCCAGGCCCATGGTGGATGTTTGTAACCGTGTTGAGGTCTGTGAATATGATGAGATGTGTGTGTTGTATGTTGCACAGTATGCAGTGTGTGGGTGTGTCCTTGCAGTTCAGGCTGACTCCTACTTGTTATGGTTCAGACGTTGTGTGTGTGCAGGGTGTGTGACTGTCAAGATTGTGTCTAGTTCAATTGTGCATGTCAGCATTTCTGCAGTTCTTACTCACTGTGCAGTGCTGCCCACCCACACTGATGTCGTGTGTGTGTTTTGTCAGGCATTGCTGTGGCATGCTTTAGCGTGGCTCCTACTTCTGGTTGCTGAGTGTGTGGTCAGACTGTGTGGGACATTGTAGACATGTGTAGGACTGTGCTTTGTAGTGACCAGGCCGTCAGTGTTAATGTGATGATCTTTCGGGCAACTTCAGAGTCTGACAAGTCCTGCTCCACGAGCTGTGGTATTTCCCTGTGGCCACTGTTGCGGCTACTCATTTGCGTTGACATCCAATGACAGTGGACTACATGGTCATCTCACGACTGCCGTGTACTTCACACACTCTCATCCTCTCTCATTCGTACTTGTGTTTGTGAAATGATTCAGCAGAGACACATATTTACTTCAAGCCATGTATTAGGACTTATGTCCTCTGTGATGCAGTATAGTGGACACTACTGGCAGCGAAATGCATGTGGAGGATATACTCAGCATGATTACACATAGCATAGGGTGTAGGGGTACATGTGATTAGTTGTTGACTGTGGGATGTGGGCTTCAGAGTTACAACTGCTTAGCCGTTGCTGTGCTAATGTACATTTGCTAATTACTGAGGAGCTGTTGACTTTGACACAGACAGTATTCATTTTGCCTACCAGACCGCTTGACATCATGGGCACAGTACATCTCAGTTCCATGTTACAGGTTTGCTGCAATAGTTACTCCGACACACCTGCGTGAGAGGTGACATCAGGGCATGAGCCTACGTGCATGCAACAGCGTCTCACTTGTTGTTGCAATGTGGTGGCTACTGGACATGACACAGTCACTGGGGTCATGTTGTTGGGGGATGCATTTGTTGTCCATGCAAAAGTCCTGGCACGGAAGTACAGAGGAAGGTGAGGTGACAGCTCTCACATACTACAGCAGACCGATTACTGTCCACTGACCGGTGCATATGTTCATGGGCGCAGGATACATATTATGGCATAGTTGTACGTGCAGTTTTGTCCATGTGGTTGCCATACACAAATCCCATACCTCTGCCTCCCCCTGTTCATGCAGAGTTACTGGATGTGGTGAGAAACAGAGTGCATGTCCCGAAAATGTCCGATATCATGGAAGTGTAGTTGATGGTGTGGTGTTAGTTGCAGGTTGTATGGTATAGTTGTTGTACAGCTAACTGCCCAGTCCGTGCGAAAGCCAAGCATGGGTACGGTGTAGGACATCATTGTTCAATTGGGGGTATTGCGTCGGGGCCCGACGAATTGACAGGTTGTCAGGTATGCGATACCTTCCAGCAGGGCTTCCATGGCATTGGTGGTAAACATGGATGCCATCCAATGAAGCGGATGGTGGCTGTCAAGGTGTTCATCGTAAGTTGTCCCTTGTAGGAGCCTGATGGGACATGTTGGATGACATTCGATGAAACTGTGATCCAGAATACGTTGTGTGGAGGCACAGTGGTCCCATTGCAGTGTGGGTCCGATTGCAGCCACATACGCCATGCCCCCATAGACTGAACAGATCCTGTCGTGGACGTCCAGGGGGGCGAACAGTTGTACCAGGTCCGCCTTTGGACATGCCGGGTTGGAGAGACATAAATCCACAGGACAGTGGAAGGGACACCTCCGACAGTAGAAGACGGGGATGACGCAGCTGAACATTGCGATGCGGTAAGTTACTCGGTAACTTACGTTCAGCAAGGCCAGATTTTCACAGCCCAATATCTGTAGCAGGCTCTGGATGTACAGCTTCATCTGTCCGGCGTAGTTGGGTAGCTGTGGTGCAACTGCCATTTTGCTACAGGTCGATGTGATGGCGTGCTCCGGCTGTCTGTGCAGTCTGCAGAGTGCAACCTCCGACGTTGCTGGGAATTCTGTAATGGTCGTACGGAGGCAGGACTTGGATTATAGTAGCTTGTGCGGAGGACACAGGCCCTCATCCCACATGCTTCTATGAATGGTCAAGGTCAGTGGTGTCTGACTCCTTCCAGATAACTTGCATGTGAACCACATGGAGGAGTGGTATTATTTCTTTTTTGTGTTCGGATTTTTCTTTCATGTTGTGCGCTATCTGCCCAGTGGACGGTTTCCTCGGCATGCCTCTGTTAGGCTTTTTTTTGGGATAATGACTGTATTGTCCTGCTTGAATAGTTGAAATGTGGTTTCGGTGTGGGTATGGAAGGCCATTCAGTGCTATCTGCTCTCCCGTGTGTGGGCGGCACGCTGCGTTTCCGCTATACGTTGGGCCTTGTGTGTGGGTGTTATAATTGGAACCACCTGTTGTCAGTCCCCGGGATTTTTGATGTTACGTATTGCATGTATTGGTATTGGGTGCAGGGTGGTATTGGTATTTTTGTATGGTACTGGCGTACCTTTTGCCGACGGGGTCCATATTCTGCTGGGTGATGTTGCCGCCGCTGTGTGCTTCGCCATGTTTTGCACACAGGGGTGTGTCCTAATTTGGCGTGACATCACTGACATGTTCGGGTCAGTTGTGTGACGTCAGGTTGGCAACTGTGAGTTGCCGGTTGGGGACATGACTGAGGCAGGTAATGCCACGTGACATGTGCGTTCTGGGTGGGGCTGGTGTGTGTGGTGTTTGGTTGTGACCCTGTGTTGTTTGTGTGCGGCGCATACGTGCCGCTGGCCTCTGCGTTGTGTGCATGTGTGGCTGCGTCATCGCCGCTGCGCTGCGGTGCCGTGACGGGGACGTTAGTTCCTGGTCCCAGGTAGTGTGTGCCCGGTTGTTGCGAGTTGTTTCAATTTACCCGGTGTGACATTTGTGGGTGCAGTGGTGGATGTGTCGTGTCCACACAGGGGTGTCTGGGGGGGCCATGTACAGTTTTTCCGCCCTTGCACTGTGTGCGGTGTTTGCGTGCCCTTGTTGTGTGTCTGCCTACCTGCGTCGCCGCGGTGCGTTGACTCCTAGGTGCTGCATCAGGTAGAGCATGGGGATGGCCTGCAGTGCTGGATTCATGCTCGGGGGGCCGCCTCTTTGGTGTCCGTACTCAGCGGTTGAGTTTCCGCCTTGGTATCTCGTGCGGTGTCTCTTAGCCGGGGGAGCTGTTTGGTTGCGGCATCGTAATTTGTACGCCGGGCGGTACGTGATTTCGTCGGACGGTGTGTCTCCATTGGGCCGCGCCGCTACGTGAACGGGCGCACTTTGATGGCGGGCGGCGTCGCTGGCTTACGGGCGGCGTTTGGCTGACTTTTCACATCTTAATTGGGCGGGCGTGTGCGCCGCGGCGGGCGGACGGTAACTGGTGGTTTTTGCATCCGACAGCACGGCTGTAGTGCTTCCGCCCGACATCGTAATGGACCCCCAGGTTCTTTAAAAAAACGTGACCCTGTTTTCTGGTCAAGGTACTTTGCAAGGTGATGTGGAAGGTGGAAATGGTGGTTTTTGAGGTTGAGGCAGAGTTGTTAATAATAATGTTATTAATGCTAACAATTATTCAAATTAATTCGGGAGCATGTCATATTTACAGTAGAGATTGGCACTGGAAAAGAGACTCTGGGCCTGATTCACAAAGAGCCTTTGCACTCATGGCGGAGGCTTCACAGTCATGTGGGAGTCTCTGCACTCAGGCAGAATCTCTGCAATGAGAATTCTCATTGCAGAGATTCCTCCCCGAGTGCAGAGACTCCACGACGACTGTGAAGCCTCTGCCATGAGTGCGGAGGCCATTTGTGAATCAGGCAGTGTAAATTTTATGCAAATAGATTTCATAATGAGATGCAAATGGTCCTCCAAATGAATACCATCCAGCAGAATAGAAATTGGAATTCGATCTTAATGCACAGAATGGGATGAGGCAGCCAATGGCCCTAGCCCTACCAGCAAATGTGCAGAACATGCAAAATATAGGGCAGTTCAATGGGAATATGCCTTCAGTCCCAGGCCTACAACAAAATATACAGAATAACATCTCAGGATTTCAACCAAAATTAAAATGTAAGTGTTGAACTTGGCCCTTTCTGCAGGGCCATCCCCAACCTTTTTGCTTTCACCGTTCTGTTTTCTGAACCTGTTTTTGTTGGCTAGGACTCTGCGTACTTTAACACTGCTAACCAGTGCTACAGTGCTTGCGCTTGCTCTCTTAAACATGGCAAAATTGTCTCACACCCAATTGGCACATTACATTTACTTGTAAGTCCCTAGTAAAGTGGTACCACCTGTACCCAGGGCATGGAAATTAAATGCTACTAGTGGGACTGCAGCACTGATTGTGCCACTCACTTAAGGAGCCCTTTAAACATGTCTCAGGCCTGCCATTGCAGCCTGTGTGTGCAGTCTAAGCTGCCATTTCAACCTGGCAGAATAAACTGTTTGCCAGGACTAAACCTTCCTTTTTAACACATATATGTCACCCCTATGTTAGGCCCTACAAAGCCCAGAGGACAGGGTGCAATGTATTTAAAAAGTTGGGCATGTACGTTCAAGTTTTACATGTCCTGGTAGTGAAAAACTCTTACATGTGTTTTTTACTACTGCAAGGCCTGCCTCTCCCATAGGATAGCATTGGGTTACCTTATTACATTTAGTAAGTGATAACATTCAATTGGGAGCAGGTAGGAATGTCGAGTTTGGTATTCAATAATATTTAATTTAAAGCCCTCGTTCATGGTAAAGTTAGATTTTAAGTCACAATTCTGACAATCTCACCTTTAGAAAGTTGGCATTTTCTTGTACCAACTATTTGGTGCCTGCAGCATGTATCCTGGGTCACATTACCAGATGAAGCTGGTAGTTGGCCTTTGTGTATTTCTCCCAGACAGTGAGACAAAGGCACATCACAAAGGCTCTGCCTCAACACACTCAGAAAGGGTTCCACACTAGCTGTTTATGCCCCCAGACAAGCTGGGATCAGGAGGCAGGGAATTCCAAACGCCTCTGGGGTGGAAATCTCCAGAACCTTCTCCTACTTTAAAGCTGGCACCAGGTATAAATAGTGGACCCTCGGATCTAACTCTTTAGTACACCTCTGGACCTGTGGAAGACTCTGAAGGACTTCTTTGCTGCTATGCTGCAAGAAGGGCTGCTACTCTACTTCCCTGTTACTATGCTGCCTTGCTGACTGCTGCCTGAGTGAAATGGACTGGACCTTCAGTTTGAATCCAGGACCACCAGAGTGACTCTAACAGTTTGTTGGCTGACCTCCTGATCAGAGTCTCAAAGACAAAAAAGGATTCATCTACCATGAACCCTGCACCTGGACTCTGTCTGCAATGTGTCTGCCCCCCCCAATTGGTGCCCCCCAGTCCTGGACCCTTGGAAGCCGACCTGAAGGTGCTCTACCAGCCCAGCTGTGGTCTATTGGGCAGAACCGCCACAGCGTGACAGACCTTGTCGCTGTTCCGCAACAGAACTGCCTTTGTGCGACACATCCTTGAGGCAGGACCTTACATCGCCGCCCACAGCTCATCATCGCCAACACAGGATATCACAGCACTCCGCAACCAGGATTTAAGCTACTTGGTTCAGCGGGCCTACCTTGGTCCCTGTATCTGGCCTACGCTTCATCATTGTCGGCCTGAACCTGTGACTTTGTTCCCTTCCAGAGTGACCATAGTCGGTGCTTTGTGCTTTTAGGCACTATTTTCACATACATTTTTAAAATTGCATATCTCCAGTTCTACTGATTGCATTTTTGTTGTTGTGATCTCAAATCACACTATTTACTCTATTTTTCTAAATTGGTGTCAACTTTTTCTTGGGTTATGTTTTCACTGTGTTACTGTTGGAACTGCTGCATAAATACTACACACATTGCCTCTAAGTTAAGCCAGAATGTTTTGTGTCAAACTACCAGAGGGTAAACCACAGGTGAATTTTGGGTTTGCTTGTGTTTCACCCCAACAAGAATTGTGATTGCTATTGAGTAGGGTTTCACCACCCTCAACCAGTAACCCAATTTCCTACAGTCAGCAAAAATATTCAGTAATTAATCCAAATTTTCCATAATTTGCAGATACACTCTGATTCCATTCTGGAATTAGTCAGGCACAATGACAGTGCCTGGGTGTGGAGGGAGATTGCATGTTCGGTGCAGTCCTAGAGGTAGACCTGGATGGTCCGTAGAACCGTAGAAAGATAGGTGAATGGTCATGCAGTAATATTTTTGATTGATACAGGTTCTACCAGATCCACTGTCAGACCAGTGGAAGTTCCAGGCCTAACCCTCTTGGGAAAATAAGTCCAAGTTGTAGTCTTTTCAAATAGGCGAATGACTAGTAAGTTGTCAGCAAATGTCCCTGTAAAAATTTAATCAACTACAAATACATTTTTGTTTATAATTAGTGGTAAGACTGGTCCAGTACATCTGTCAAGTTGTGATCTTTTGTGCAAGTTAAATTGTATAGTTTATTGCACACTCCACTGTTTGTACTCAGAGAAAAGATGATTATGAAGACTTTAAATTAAAATCTCAAGGAACAAAAGTTGGTATGTTTCAGGTTCTCACAACTGAGGACTTACCTTCAGGTGTATGACACAATGTAAAATGAGAGGTTTGGGATTTTGCAGGAAAATACATTGGGCTGATTAAAAGCGCAGAACTTGGGAAAATTGCAGTAAAACCAAATCCATTCGCTCCTTAATACAAACTTACTCATGAAGCAGAGGAGGGAATTGCACCTGTCATTGAAAATATGATTGAAAGAACATTTCGAGAAAAGTCCCGTGGAGTCCATGTAACTCACCTATAATGGGGTTGCCCAAACCAAATGAGAAATGGAGAATAGCATAAGACCTGTGCAAAATAAATGATATAGTGATTCCTTTTAGTCCTGAGGAAACGAATCCAGCAGTGATTTTATTTCCTGTTCTCACACACCATGGCAATAAAAAGAGGCTACTTGCATATCTTTCTACACAACTAGACCCAGTAGTGGCAGCTCTTCCGGGATGTAAGAAGAATATCACAGCCACAGCACTGGCCATCACATAGAGCAAAACAATTGTAATGGGTCATGCATTGATTATATTTGTGCCACAATCAGTTGAAACACGTCTACCTCGCACACACACTCATCACCTGACAAGCAGCCATTTAATTAAATATGGCCAAATAATTCTGGCTGCAGAAATATTTCTATAAGATGGTGCACATTAATAAATCCTATTATATGTTGCCAATTTGTAGAGATGAAAGTAATGAGAAATTAATGATGTTGGCTGTAAGAAATTGGATTGGTTGAGGGGAATGGAAACCCCACTCAGGTAACAACCACAATCCTTGTAAGGGTGAACCACAAAGGTCACTAAACTAACCTGTGCTGAACCCTCTGGTAGACTGGCACAAAATCATTGAGGCTTAACTTAGAGGCACTGTGTAAGTAGTTAAACAGTACACAAGCAGTAATAAAGTACAACACAAGAAAAATCCCAATTAAGATTTAAAAAATAAAATATCATTAAAAAGACAAGAAATCAAATCAGGAGGACCAGAGCGATGAATTTTTAAAGTTTTTAGTTAAATCTAGCACCTAAAAGATCAAAATGCCACCATGGGTATCTGGTTGAGCTAGACTGGGCCAAAGTCAAAAGTTAAGACCGACCGTGATGCAGCGTGGGTCAGATTCAAGGGAAGGATTGGGCCTAGTCTTGGCTTAGCTTTAATCCTAGAAGAAATTTCAAAATCAAATTCTGGAGAAGGTAGAGCCTCAGCAGGTTTAAGAAAAAAGGCTGTAGCTGAGAAGAGGCCGTAGACGACAGGGAGCTGTTGGACAAAGTCTTGGTGAAGCTGTCGACGATGGCTGGAAAAGCTTCTGGAGGGAAAATCTGGATTTTCCAGGCAGAGGAGGTCCTCATTGATGGGGTGTTGGTCGTCATCGAGCCTGGTGAAAACTTCTACTTCCAGACTTAGAAGTTTTTCTGGAGCTCTGATTCACGCAGCAGGATGCAGCTACAGGCTTTAGCCAAAGAGGGCTTCGCAAAGCTGAATACCGCTGCTGGGAGGTCCTGCTGAAAAGGATTTGATGCTCCAGAGAATAACGTAGCAGGAGCCACCATGAAGTCAGGCTAACTGGCGATTCAGGTAGGTCCTGTTCTTCTGTAGATTCTCCCGACAGTTTTACTTGCATTTTGTAAGTCCCAGTTTTTAGGGTTAGGCAGGAGCAGTACCACCAACACCACTTCCAATGGAGCAGGACCTGGGGGGGGCACCACTTGGGGCTTAGGTCTCACTCCAACTGTGGCCAGCGCCAGGGTTCAAGGACTCTGGAGCTTGTTGTTTCCCTGTAGCTTACACAGGAGGCCAGGCAGCTAGCCCTTGGAGTCACTCTGGTGGTCCTGAGTTCAAGGAGCAGGTCCAGTCTTCCTTCCTTAGGCAGCAGGGTAGACCTTCCAGCAGCAGGGAAGCAGGACAGTCCTTCCAGCAGCAGGGTAGCAATGCAGTCCTTCTGAGTCTTCTACAGGTCCAAATGTGATCTGAAGAGTGGTTTGGGGACTCCAATATACCTGGTGCCAGCTTTTGTGAGTGGAGGGACACCCTGTCCCACCCCCACCTCTGGTTCTGGAAAGTTCTGCTATTCCCCTGTCAAAGTTCCAAATAATCTGGGGTGAAAAAATGCTGGTGTCAGGTTACTTTCAGTGTGCCAGAGGCAAACCCTTCAAAGTATAAGTGGGGCAAAGTACAGCTTGGCCCCCAGTCATCCTGCCCTCACATAGTCCTCCTTGTGTCGCTGTCTGGGAGGAATACATATACCATAACAGTAGAGCCATTCACAGTCATGTGACTCCGATTATTGGCAGAAGACACAAATGGTTAGGACAAGAAAATGGCAACTTTCTAAAAGTGGCATTTTCAGAATGTGACTTAAAATCCGACTTTACCATTAAAGAGAATTTAATATTACAATTCATTTGAGTGTAAACACCATGGGGCCGATTCCGATTCGGGCCGGAAATCTCTCCGACCGAGCCGGACCCGGAGAGATTTCCGACCGAATCGGACCCTAGCAGTCCGACCGGACGAGTACGATGCATTCGCATGCTATCGGACTCGATTCGGTCGGACTTCCATTGAAGTCAATGGGAGCCGGTCGTACAACGCATACGCGGGCTCCCATTGACTCAATGGGTGCGAGGCAAACGAGGGCGCCCCCTACAGCGGGTACGCGTCCATGCGCATCGCGGCATACATGCACAGGTAGGGGGACCCATGGGTCCCCCTGTGTGCGACTCGCGTGGCTACGCGTACAGGAGGTCCGACACGGACCCCCAAAGTCCGGCTCCGACAGCTCTTTCGAGCCGGACGGCGCGAGTCGGTCGGACTGCTTGCGGCGCGCATCGTACTTACCCGGCAAGGAAACGTCTCCATAGCGCGGTGCGAGTCGTGTCCGTGCGAGTCGGTCGGAGCGTGTTGAAGCCGCGTACGAGTCGGTCGGCGATTTCGCGGGCGCTTGCATCGTACTCGCTCGGCCGGACCCGCGTACGATTCGGTCGGGAAACAGGGCTCCGAATCGGATCCGGTAAATCCGAATCCAATTCGGAGCACTACCGGCCGAGATCGGAATCGGCCCCCATGTCTCTAGCTGCTCTCAATCCAAAGTTATCACTTACTAACTGTAATAAGGTAACCCAATGTTAGTCAATGGGTGAGATAGGCTTAAAACAGAGACCATATGGGACTTACAAGTAAATTAAATGTATCAATCAGGTATATGCCAATTATGGAGAGAGCACAAGCATTTTACCATTGGTTAGAAGGGAAAAAGGGCCCAGAGTCCTATTGCCAACAAACACGGGTTCAGCAACAGAAGGCAAAAAATCTAGAGACACCCGGAGGAAAAGACCAGGTCCAACATTGATAATGATTGTATTGATGTAACAGAATTATGTACTAAGCCAAGATCAGACATTCAAGATGTATCACTCAAGTTGGCTGATTTCATTTTGTGTATGGTTCATTTTTGATACACCGCAATGGAACCTTCGAGCAGCATATGCAGTTTTCACATTGACATGCATTGTGGAAGAATAGTACTTGTGTAATGTAACCTTGGCACAGGTAGCTGAATTAATTGCCATTACAAGGACATGCTGCATAGCCAATGAACGGAGTGTTACAATCTACACAGACAGTCAATATGGTTTTGGAGTGGTCCATGATTTTGGGCAATTGTTATCGCAGTGCAGGTTTATGACATCTGTTGGCATTCCAATTAGAAAAGACACACATATTTTTGATTTAGTATAAGGCCTTAAAATTGCCAAAAAGAATTGCTGTTGTGAAATGTGCTGCACATAAGAGTGACAGTGACATGGTTACCTAGGGTAATTGTTTTTCAAATGTTTCTGTTAAATTGTGCTTTTATCTCTACCACATTACCAAATCCAGATGCCAGTTCAGAAGCAGCTGATTCAGATGTTGAAATTGCAGATGCTTTTCTTTTTATGACAATTCAAACAGCCAATGAATTGAGGGATTTGCAGAGTGAGACTGTAGATAAGGAAAAGAAAAGGTTGAAAAAATCAGAATGAAAACGAATGATGGAAATCAATAGATGAGAGGTTTGTTTTGCCAGGCTCACTGCTACTGCAGATAGCGAGATACACGGACATGATGGAATGGTGGACACATTAATCCACATTTTTGAAACATTGCAGAAAACGTGTCAGAGATGTATCAAATGTCAGAAAATGAATATGGGGAAAATCAGAATGTCCCTTCACAAGATTACAGATGCATTTTGTAGAAATGCTGCCTTGCATCGGGTCCAGGTATATATTCTTTTAAACATGTCTTTTTATTGAGGTTTTTACAAGAGGTATATAACAAGAAATGGCAAAACATGCAAAGCATGCATTTGTAATGGTCAAACCTAGAATTGAGAACTGTCTCTGGTGTCCCACGCACTCTGGTTTATGAAGGGTCGGAAATCCGTGGGGCAAGGCTGCCACTACTAGCTGGAAAAGAGGCTGGGCCAGTAGGTTGTGGCGGAAGAGTGGGAAGAGGGGAAGGGGAGGAAGGTCAGGAGATGTGCTTCGAGTGTCCAAAAGACTTACGAGTCCTGTGGGAGGGAGGAGGCCAAATGGGAGGGAGAAAGCCAGGGAAGACATGCAACAGTCCTCAAGAGGATGGGATGGCAGAGTCCGAGGAGGACTCCGACTGTCGGTCAATCAATTTTGAGAGTAGTGCCTCCCAGCTAGGGGCCAATGGGCATCAGCGGAGACCTTTGGGGTCCTCCCCATGCAATGCCACTGCCTCGGCCTTAGCTCATTGGATAAAAACTGGATGACTTCCAGTGAGATGTGATCGTCTTCTTAGCCAGTATGAGGGCTAAGTCAAGGAAACGAGCAGCAGCCATGGGGTTATGCGGCTTAGAGTATATGCCAAGAGCGCCCACCTACCAGGTAAAAATATTTGGAATGCCCGTGCAGCCCTCCAGTTGTGTGAGAAGAGTCGGCCAGTATGTGTGCAAATGTGTCCACAGTGTTTCAAGTCAGCCCCCAGGGCACTACATCTGGGACACGTGTCAGAGGCACCAGGAAAGACAAATACGATTGGTTTTAGGGATAAATATGCCTGGTGAAGGATTTAAAACTGGATACATTTGAGGTGCACATTGCAAGACACCCTTCACTGGTACGCCAGCACCTTCTCCGATTCCATGTTGTGAAGTGATCTGTTAAACTCCTCCTCCTAAGCTTCCTGTAAGGGCTGGAATGAAATCTGTATGAGTGCTAGCATGGCTTTAGAAAGCCAAGTGATTACCTCATGACCGACACCCATAGTGTGGAGTGTTTGCAGGAGTTGGTGTGTGACTAGCTCAGAACCAAGAGTCCCTCAGGTATCCTCTAGCACCACCCTCAGGGAAGCATAAAGGAGGAATTGGCCCTGCCGGAGTGCATTCTGCTCAACCAGCACATCGAACGGCAGCAAGTGCCCATTCACATGAAGCTTGCCCATGCAAGAAATACCTGCATCCTCCGACCCCTGGAGGCAGCCACTGGTGATGTGACCCCCCCCCCCGCCTCCCTGGAGCAGGGAATCCCAGCAGTTGAATCGCTGCAGCATACGGGGGAACCTGTCTAGGGAGGCGAAGTGCACACTGCAGGCATGTGGGAGCCACCCGTGGGAGAAGAGGCAAGCACCAGGGGACTCGTACTCGGGAGTGGAGGAGAGAAAGAAGGACCGATTATCCCAGTGTCCTCTAAGTACCGGCCTGCCAACCAGCAGGAGAGCCACTGTAACTGGCCCGCCAGGTAATAATGTTTGAAGCTGGGTGCCCGAGGCCTCCCTGCTCTGGGGAAGCTGGAGTTTTGCAAGGGCCACCCGTCTGCGTGACATGTGCCAGAGGAGGCCCCCCAGAAGGACATAAACATCCTGAAATAATGAATGAGGGCGGGAAAGTGGAATGTTCCCAAATTAATGAGGCAGGGGAGGATGATCATCTTAGACATTGCCACTCGGCCTGCCACTGACAGGGGAGTGACATACAGATTGGGATCAGCGAGTGAATGGAGGTGACAGTTGCCACCATGTTACCTTCAAGAAGGTCCAGGCTTGTGTGGTATACCCGAATCCCTAAGTATCAGACAGTAGAAGGTTTCCACTGGATCTGCCCCTCCCCCCCAAGTCTATGGCTCCCGGTGCTGTTCCCTGCACCAGTGGAAATAAGCGGGATTTATCCCAGATGAATATCAGCCCAACACCCAGCAAAAGTCTGCCAACAACAAAGCAACCATGGAGAGATCGGAGTCTGCATCCCGCGAATAGAACAGTACAACATCTGCATACAAGGAGACCACATGGGCTCTGTTGGATAAGAGAATACCCCATCCCATTCCCTCTGCTTGTGCCCGAGATGCCGAGGGCTCCATTGCCATGGCGAACAGCAAGGGCGAGCGAAGGTAGCTGTCCTCGTGTGACCCCTGATGGACGTTCCCGAACCCTCCCTCAAACACAAATAGCTGTAAGTCTCATAAGGATTTGTTCTTTTATTGAGTGTCACCAACGAATGGAGATGATTTTGCACAACTGTTTGATAATTCTCAGGGGATTTTAAGGCAGGCTTAAATGCAACAAAAGTAGCGTGTCCTCTCCTCTTGCCACTTCACTTCCGCCTTGGGTGTAGTCCTCAGGAGGGATGATGAAACCAAAAAGAACAAAAACAAGAAAACAAAACAAGTTCAGGCTACTGCCTTTCTGTATTATATGTGCTTTGGGGTTTGTGCTCCTCCACCGGTGCCCTATCAGTGAAGTGCCTAGGTGTAGGGATTTTGGTGTTCAAGTCGGCGTGGCCCGTAACCCCGCCCACCAACCCCTTAAAGAAAATGAACGTGTAGCTGCCACTTGCCTGAGTCCACAACCCTCCTGGGCCATGGTGATGGGAGATCCAGCCTCCTTGTCCCTCCTGGGAGTACTGGTCTCAAGCGCGGTGCTCTGAGAGCGTCCCTCATGTTCTGGAGTCTCCTCCTTGTCTCGCAGGTCCTCCACCTCCTCCGGTGACTCTTCTCCTCCCTCCTTGTTGGTCTGCATTCTCGCGTCCTCCTCTGCTGTACTCCTCCCACGCCGCTCTTCCTCTCCTCCGCACTCTGTCTGTAAGCTAACGCTGTTCGTCTCTCCTCCTCCTTGTTTCCCTTCGATTGCAGTCACGCTCTCAGGACATAACTGGTGGATTAGACCGCATCCCTCACTTCCGGGTTGGTGCGTATTAGCCGCCATTTTGAAAGCGTCGTGATACTCGCGGGTGCCATGGCTGAACTCCTCACAGTAGCCCTTCCGGGTGCCATGGCCAACCGCGAAGGGCCCTGATATTACCCCCCCAAGACAGGTCCCAACGGTGTGCAGGTATATAAAAGCCGAATGAGCCTGGTGATGTAAGGACCAAGATCAAACTTCTTCAGGACTATAAAAAGGTTCGTCCCACAAGAGGGAATCAAAGTCTTTACGAATGTCCAACACCAGCGCCGCTGCTCCAGGCCATCAACCCTGTGCTGCCTCCATTATCCTGAAGAGCCGACAGACACACATTGAGGTGTTTCTCCCAAGTATGAATCCGTTTTGGTATCTATGTGTCAGGTGCTGCAAGACCAACTGAACCCTGCAGGCCAGTATCAGGCTTAATATCTTATAGTCTACGTTCAGGATTGCGACAGGGTGATAGGACGACAGCTCCAATGGATTTTTGCCCGGTTTAAGCAACAAGGCTATGGAGGCATTGCACATCATGTCCGGAAGGGTCCTAGCAGTGAGCCCTCCTTCATAGAGCTGGAGCAGCCAGGGCGCCCTGGAAGGATTTATAAAATTCAGACGGGAGACCGTCAGTCCCAGGTGATTTATCAGACGCCAGCGCCGCGATGGACTGGCAAGTGGAGAGTCAAGGTCCACTTGTTCACCCGGCATAAGCATGGGGAGCTGCATGGGGTCCAAGAACTCTCCCAGAAACACAGGTGGGGTCTCCGGCGCGGGGCAGTTGGGATCAGTAAGGGCGTCGTGTATCTCTTTTTGAGAACGGAGGAAACTGCACGGAGCTCCAGCACTGGTGCCTGTTTTGTGTCTCTGCTAGCCAGCCACGCTAATAGTTTACCCAACTTATCACCTTTGGCATGCATCCTGGCTAAGGAAGATGCAAAATCTACACATCGCAGGTGCTCTAATAGCCGGGCCTCTGTCTCCTGAAGGCGAACCAGGGAGGACAATAGAAGAGGGTCCTCAGTTGCCTGCTGCTCTGTCTCAATGTAATCATGTTCAACCACCTCCGATTCTCGGAGGATCACGGACCTGACTTCAACTACTGCCTGTATACTCTCACCACAGAGCACCACCTTGAATGCGTTCCACTCCACACTTGAGGAAGAGGCCGAGCCCTCATTGTGGTCAAATAATTCCTGGATCTTAGTGACGAGCATGTCTCAAAATGGGGGATCCTTAAGAGCCAATGGAGTCCAAGCACCAGTGGGCTATAATTGGACAATTCCCTGCCTAGGTAGTCTGGTGCAGTGATAAAGGGGCCGAGAGCAGACTATGCGGTCCAGAAGGAGTAGAGCCTGATGCCTGGATTGTGGTGATGCCAGACGTCCAATAGCTCCCATTGCCTCCGCCAGGCCTGCAAGCTTGCTGCGTTAATAACCATCGTAGTGGGTGTCGGTGGATGGGAAAGGTCCAACATCGGGTCCAGGACTGCATAGAAGTCTCCTCCAATCAGCCATGGCAGGTGGGCCCACCTAGCCAGAGTGAGAGAGAGGCGGGCAGAAACCTGGGTTGGTCAGTGTTGGGGGCATATATGCAGCCTATCAGGATGTGGGTACCATTCAGGCGCACCTCCAGAAGGACAAATCGGCCCCCCGGATTGAGCTCCTGGTGAAGAATCTCAAGAGAGGTCCTTGCCCACACCCATATGAGAGTCCCTCTTGCATATGCTGATAAATTAGTGATGAAACCATGTTCCCTTCATCTCTTCTGTAGTCTGGCCCCCTCCATCCTAGTGATGTGAGACTCCTGCTGCAAAGCTATGTGTATACCCTTCCTTTGAAGGAAAATGTGCAAGCCATAGTGTTTGGCGGGGGTATGCATGTCATGCACGTTCGAGGATAGGACATTATATTTCTGAGGTGTCATGGGCCCCTTAGGAAGTCCACTCCCTCCTCATCCTATGGGGAGCCAACAAAATAAGGGAGACACGCAAACAGAAAGGGGTATGAGGGGATCCCGCTGGGAAAGGGATCGTGAGACCGTCCACACTTGAATAATCCACCAACACGCAGTAACTGAATAGTGCAAGGTCAAAAAATAACAGGAATTCTTGGGGCAGCAAGGCAATAGAAGTATCAAACCATCCTAAGAGAGAGGCAAGTTGAGGGTGCAACAGCACGAAGCTGCCCGCGTTACAAGTCCCGGGGGAGCGAACAAGGTAACGAGGGGAGGCCCCAGATAAGTGCAACAGTGTGCCCGGACCCTCTAGCACCCAGGATCAGTGAACGAAGAGAGTACTCCAAGAGAAAAGATAAAGTACAGGGTGAAGGCCCATCCGGTTAGATGACGTCATGGGGGGGTCACCTGCGGGGTGAATTGCTATTGGAGATTGAAGGGGCAAGAGAACTACCAGTGCCCGAGAGGGCAGAGGATGCGGCCGAACGAATAGCCAGGGGGATCCTAGAAGGTCGCTGCCACCTCCAAAGCAGAGATGTGGCTGTCCTGTGCTTGCTCAGGGGAGGGTGTGGCCCTGACCGATGGCTGGCCAGGTCAGCTGCGGCCTGGGTGACTCATCACCCAGCCCAGCTGGTGCACCTGAATTAGGAGCAAAGGCTTCAACCCAGTTCTAAGCCTCCGACGGATCCTGGAAGAAAAAGGATTTATTGTCACGTATTACCTTGAGCCTGAAGAGGAAAAACAATGTGTAGTTGAAGCCCAAATCTCAGAGCTTGCGTTTGACCCCCAGGAAGGCGCCCCAGTGGCGCTGAACTGTCAATGTGAAGTCTGGAAAAAGAATGATGCAATGGTTGTCTCTGAGGAGCGGAGGGTACAGGTGGGCTTCTTGGAGAACAGCATCCCTATTTTTGAAGTGAAGCATTTTAGCAATGATGGGCCATGGGGGGGCACCCAGAAGGTAGTGCCATGCAGGGATCCAGTGTGCTCTCTCGATGGAGAAGAATTGGGTGAGATCTTCTGCAGGAATCAGCTCCTTAAACTATTGCTCCACTTAAGCGACTATATTGGGCCCCTCACTGTCCTCAGGAAGGATGATTATCCGGACATCAATGTGCAGAGCCCGACCCTCCACATCCTCTGCCCTCGTCTCCAGGACCTGTACCTGTTCCTTGAGGCCCCACACCTGCCTCTGAAAATCCGACACCTGAGGCTGAAGGTCTGCCAAGGAGCGCTCTGTGAGAGTGACACATTCAATCAACTTTCTGTGATACTGCTGGAGGAGGTTGATATCTTCGGCGACCACATCCACTGGCTTGGGGACCGGGTCGGGGACCGAGTAAATGGCAGAGATGTCTTTACTGATTTTGTGCGCCCCATTACGTAGATCCTGGCCGCAATGATGCACCCTAGGCTTGTGCGTCAGCCCTCTTCCTCCTGGGGGGCACAATACAGAGAACCACGGCTAGCCGGTGAAGGTCCAACAATAAAGGGCCTGCTTACCCTGCCACTGAGTGCTCCAGTGGGGCGGGGCAACATGAGCAACCCCTGGGGGCCCTAGTGAGGCATGAGGGAAAAAGGTGGAGTGTCCACATTGTGT
The DNA here is from genome assembly GCA_963921515.1 of Calotriton arnoldi. Taxonomy (NCBI): domain Eukaryota; kingdom Metazoa; phylum Chordata; class Amphibia; order Caudata; family Salamandridae; genus Calotriton; species Calotriton arnoldi. The sequence continues at coordinate 480,986 of CAWUFW010006996.1, forward strand.
TTTGTGCTGTTTCCTGTCGCGGGGACAAGGCCTACCCACACAAGTGAGGTACCGTTTTTCTCGAAAGACTTTGGGGAACGCCGGGTGGGTGGAAATTTATGGATCCACGCAGATTCTAGAACTTTCCACCACAGAAATGTGAGGAAAATGTTTGTTTTTTTACAATTGTTTAGGTTTGCAAGGGATTCTGGGTAACAGAACCTGGTGAGAGCCAGTCAAGTCACCCCAAACTGCATCCCCCTGGGTGTCTAGTTTTCAAAAATGTATAGGTTTGCTAGGTTTCCCTATGTGCCGGCAGAGCTAGGGTTCAAAAACTACAGCTAGGCACTTTACAAAAAAAGGGTCATTTTTCACTGTGAAAAAGTGGTGTATCCACGTTGCGTTTTGGGCCGTTTCCTGTCGCGGGCACTAGGCCTACCCACACAAGTGAGGTACCATTTTTCTTGAAAGACTTTGGGGAACGCAGGGTGCGTGGAAATTTGTGGATCCACGCAGATTCCAGAATTTTCCACCACAAAAATCTGAGGAAAATTTGGTTTTTTTGACAATTTTTTAGGTTTGCAAGGGATTCTGGGTAACAGAACCTGGTGAGAGCCAGTCAAGTCACCCCATCCTGGATTCCCCTGGGTGTCTAGTTTTCAAACATGTATAGGTTTGCTAGGTTTCCCTAGGTGCCGGCAGAGCTAGGGTTCAAAAACTACAGCTAGGCACTTTGCAAAAAAAGGGTCATTTTTCACTGTGAAAATGTGGTGTGTCCACGTTGCGTTTTGGGCCGTTTCCTGTCACGGGCACTAGGCCTACCCACACAAGTGAGGTACTGTTTTTCTCGAAAGACTTTGGGGAACGCAGGGTGGGTGGAAATTTGTGAATCCACGCAGATTCCAGAACTTTCCACCACAAAAATGAGAGGAAAATGTGGTTTTTTTGACAATTTTTTCAGGTTTGCAAGGGATTCTGGGTAACAGAACCTGGTGAGAGCCAGTCAAGTCACCCCATCCTGGATTCCCCAGGGTGTCTAGTTTTAAAAAATGTATAGGTTTGCTAGGTTTCCCTAGGTACCGGCAGAGCTAGGGTTCAAAAACTACAGCTAGGCACTTTGCAAAAAAAGGGTCATTTTTCACTGTGAAAATGTGGTGTGTCCACGTTGCGTTTTGGGCCGTTTCCTGTCGCGGGCACTAGGCCTACCCACACAAGTGAGGTACTGTTTTTCTTGAAAGACTTTGGGGAATGTGGGGTGGGTGAAATTTTGTGGATCCACGCAGATTCCAGAACTTTCCACCACAGAAATGTGAGGAAAATTTGTTTTTTTTGACAATTCTTTAGGTTTGCAAGGGATTCTGGGTAACAGAACCTGGTGAGAGCCAGTCAAGTCACCCCATCCTGGATTCCCCAGGGTGTCTAGTTTTAAAAAATGTATAGGTTTGCTAGGTTTCCCTAGGTGCCGGCAGAGCTAGGGTTCAAAAACTACAGCTAGGCACTTTGCAAAAAAAGGGTCATTTTTCACTGTGAAAATGTGGTGTGTCCACGTTGCGTTTTGGGCCGTTTCCTGTCGCGGGCACTAGGCCTACCCACACAAGTGAGGTACTGTTTTTCTCGAAAGACTTTGGGGAATGCAGGGTGGGTGGAAATTTGTGAATCCACGCAGATTCCAGAACTTTCCACCACAAAAATGAGAGGAAAATGTGGTTTTTTTGACAATTTTTTCAGGTTTGCAAGGGATTCTGGGTAACAGAACCTGGTGAGAGCCAGTCAAGTCACCCCATCCTGGATTCCCCAGGGTGTCTAGTTTTAAAAAATGTATAGGTTTGCTAGGTTTCCCTAGGTGCCGGCAGAGCTAGGGTTCAAAAACTACAGCTAGGCACTTTGCAAAAAAAGGGTCATTTTTCACTGTGAAAATGTGGTGTGTCCACGTTGCGTTTTGGGCCGTTTCCTGTCGCGGGCACTAGGCCTACCCACACAAGTGAGGTACCATTTTTCTTGAAAGACTTTGGGGAACGCAGGGTGCGTGGAAATTTGTGGATCCACGCAGATTCCAGAATTTTCCACCACAAAAATGTGAGGAAAATTTTTTTTTTTGACAATTTGTTAGGTTTGCAAGGGATTCTGGGTAACAGAACCTGGTGAGAGCCAGTCAAGTCACCCCATCCTGGATTCCCCTGGGTGTCTAGTTTTCAAACATGTATAGGTTTGCTAGGTTTCCCTAGGTGCCGGCAGAGCTAGGGTTCAAAAACTACAGCTAGGCACTTTGCAAAAAAAGGGTCATTTTCACTGTGAAAATGTGGTGTGTCCACGTTGCGTTTTGGGCCGTTTCCTGTCGCGGGCACTAGGCCTACCCACACAAGTGAGGTACTGTTTTTCTCGAAAGACTTTGGGGAACGCAGGGTGGGTGGAAATTTGTGAATCCACGCAGATTCCAGAACTTTCCACCACAAAAATGAGAGGAAAATGTGTTTTTTTTGACAATTTTTTAGGTTTGCAAGGGATTCTGGGTAACAGAACCTGGTGAGAGCCAGTCAAGTCACCCCATCCTGGATTCCCCAGGGTGTCTAGTTTTAAAAAATGTATAGGTTTGCTAGGTTTCCCTAGGTACCGGCAGAGCTAGGGTTCAAAAACTACAGCTAGGCACTTTGCAAAAAAGGGTCATTTTTCACTGTGAAAATGTGGTGTGTCCACGTTGCGTTTTGGGCCGTTTCCTGTCGCGGGCACTAGGCCTACCCACACAAGTGAGGTACTGTTTTTCTTGAAAGACTTTGGGGAATGTGGGGTGGGTGAAATTTTGTGGATCCACGCAGATTCCAGAACTTTCCACCACAGAAATGTGAGGAAAATTTGTTTTTTTTGACAATTCTTTAGGTTTGCAAGGGATTCTGGGTAACAGAACCTGGTGAGAGCCAGTCAAGTCACCCCATCCTGGATTCCCCAGGGTGTCTAGTTTTAAAAAATTTATAGGTTTGCTAGGTTTCCCTAGGTGCCGGCAGAGCTAGGGTTCAAAAACTACAGCTAGGCACTTTGCAAAAAAAGGGTCATTTTTCACTGTGAAAATGTGGTGTGTCCACGTTGCGTTTGGGCCGTTTCCTGTCGCGGGCACTAGGCCTACCCACACAAGTGAGGTACTGTTTTTCTCGAAAGACTTTGGGAACGCAGGGTGGGTGGAAATTTGTGAATCCACGCAGATTCCAGAACTTTCCACCACAAAAATGAGAGGAAAATGTGGTTTTTTGACAATTTTTCAGGTTTGCAAGGGATTCTGGGTAACAGAACCTGGTGAGAGCCAGTCAAGTCACCCCATCCTGGATTCCCCAGGGTGTCTAGTTTTAAAAATGTATAGGTTTGCTAGGTTTCCCTAGGTGCCGGCAGAGCTAGGGTTCAAAAACTACAGCTAGGCACTTTGCAAAAAAAGGGTCATTTTTCACTGTGAAAATGTGGTGTGTCCACGTTGCGTTTTGGGCCGTTTCCTGTCGCGGGCACTAGGCCTACCCACACAAGTGAGGTACCGTTTTTCTTGAAAGACTTTGGGGAATGTGGGGTGGGTGACATTTTGTGGATCCACGCAGATTCCAGAACTTTCCACCACAGAAATGTGAGGAAAATTTGTTTTTTTTGACAATTCTTTAGGTTTGCAAGGGATTCTGGGTAACAGAACCTGGTGAGAGCCAGTCAAGTCACCCCATCCTGGATTCCCCAGGGTGTCTAGTTTTTAAAAATGTATAGGTTTGCTAGGTTTCCCTAGGTGCCGGCAGAGCTAGGGTTCAAAACCTACAGGTAGGCACTTTGCAACAAAAGGGTCATTTTTCACTGTGAAAATGTGGTGTGTCCACGTTGCGTTTTGGGCCGTTTCCTGTCGCGGGCACTAGGCCTACCCACACAAAGTGAGGTACCGTTTTTCTTGAAAGACTTTGGGGAATGTGGGGTGGGTGAAATTTTGTGGATCCACGCAGATTCCAGAACTTTCCACCACAAAAATGTGTTTTTTTTGACAATTTTTTAGGTTTCAAGGGATTCTGGGTAACAGAACCTGGTGAGAGCCAGTCAAGTCACCCCATCCTGGATTCCCCAGGGTGTCTAGTTTTAAAAAATGTATAGGTTTGCTAGGTTTCCCTAGGTGCCGGCAGAGCTAGGGTTAAAAAACTACAGCTAGGCACTTTGCAAAAAAAGGGTCATTTTTCACTGTGAAAATGTGGTGTGTCCACGTTGCGTTTTGGGCCGTTTCCTGTCGCGGGCACTAGGCCTACCCACACAAGTGAGGTACCATTTTTCTTGAAAGACTTTGGGGAACGCAGGGTGGGTTGAAATTTGTGGATCCACTCAGATTCCAGAACTTTCCACCACAAAAATGTGAGGAAAATGTGTTTTTTTTTTACAATTCTTTAGGTTTGCAAGGGATTCTGGGTAACAGAACCTGGTGAGAGCTAGTCAAGTCACCCCATCCTGGATTCCCCAGAGTGTCTAGTTTTCAAAAATGTATAGGTTTGCTAGGTTTCCCAGGTGCTGGCAGAGCTAGGGTTCAAAAACTTCAGCTAGGCACTTTGCAAAAAAAGGGTCATTTTTCACTATGAAAATGTGGGGTGTTCACGTTGCGTTTTGAGCCGTTTCCTGTCGCGGGCACTAGGCCTACCCACACAAGTGAGGTACCATTTTTATCGGGAGACTTAGGGTAACACAGAATTGTAGAGCAACTGTTATTACCTATTGACTTTTGATGCATTTCTGCCTTCCAAATGAAAGACAATGGGGCCGATTCCGATTCGGGCCGGAAATCACTCCGACCAAGCCGGACCCGGAGAGATTTCCGACCGAATCGGACTCTGGCAGTCCGACCGAACGAGTACGATGCGCACGCATGCAATCGGGCTCGATTCGGTCGGACTCCCATGTGAAGTCAATGGGAGCCGGTCGTACAACGCGTACGCGGGCTCCCATTGACTCCAATGGGTGCGAGGCGAACAAGGGCGCCCCTACAGGGGGTACGCGTCGATGCGGTTCACGCCGCACACGCACAGGTAGGGGGACCCATGGGTCCCCCTGTGTGCGACTCGCGCGGCTACGCGTACAGGGGGTCCGACACAGACCCCAAAGTCTCGGCTCCGACAGCTCTTTCGAGCCGGACGGCGCGAGTCGATCGGACTGCTCGCGGTGCGCATCGTACTTGCCCGGCCGGGGAACGTCTCCATTGCGCGGTGCGAGTCGAGTCCGTGCGAGTCGGTCAGAGCGGTTAGGACCCGTGAACGAGTCGGTCGGCGATTTCGCGTGCACTCGCATCGTACTTGCTCGGCCGGACGCGCGTTCGAATCGGTCGGGAAAGAGGGCTCCGAATCGGATCCGGTTAAGCGGAATCCGATTCGGTGCGCTACCGGCCGAGATCGGAATCGGCCCCCAAGTGTAAAAGAAGTCATTTTGAAAAATGACCTATAATTCTCATGCTAGTATGGGTACTCCCAATTTCGGAAATGTGCAAATATCTACTGTTTCTAAACTCTATATTTTGTTCCCATTTCAGAAATACATAGGTGTCTTTCATACCGATTTTTCCATGTATACATTTTTCCAGAATAATTGCTATGTACCCGGTACATAATAAAAAAACATTGCAAGACGCTGCTCAATTATTGCCTCTGGGTTCGTTGGGTTCTTGGTGAACCTACAAGTCCTATATATCGCCACAACCAGAAAAGTCCAGCGGATGTAACGGTATATTGCTTTCAAATAGCTGTCATAATTACAAGAAGTTACAGGTGAAAACATTGACACAAATGGCTGTTTTTTTCAACTAATTTTCAATTTTTCCTATATTTAACTGTTTGTTTCTATAAAGAAAACTTGAAGGATCTACACAAATGACCCCTTGCTGAATTCAGAATTTTGTCTATTTTTCAGAAATGTATATCTTTCCAGGATCCATTATTGCTTTCATACCCATTTCTACCATTAACTGGAAGGAGGTTGAAAGCACAAAAAATAGCAAAAATAGGCTATGTCCCAGAAAAATGCCAAAACGGTGTAAAAATTTTTGGTTTTCTGACAAAAGTCTGCTTGCCCCTGAAAGCTGGGAAGATGGAGATTTCAGCACCACAACCCCTTTTTTGAAACCATTTGCAGGGAAAAAACCAGACGCTTTCATCTGTAGCCCTTTTTTCGCATTTTTCCCCCAAAAAACAACATTTTGCTGTATTTTGGCTAATTTCTGGGTCCCCTCCAGGGGAATCCACAAACCCTGGGTACCTTTAGAATCCCCATGATGTTGGAAGAAAAGGACGCAAATGTGGCGTGGATACCTTATGTGGTCAAAAAGTTACAGGGGCCTAAGCGCGAACTACCCCAAATAGCCAAAAAAAGGCTTAGCACAGGAGGGTTAACAGGTTTATAACTGATGTTTTTTTAATGAACTATGTTATAATGTAAACAATCTATTACTTTTTAAATATTGGCAAAAACACACATTGTTCCAAGTCTAATACAAAATGTATTTTAATTATGTAAAATACATTTGACAAAAGATTACAATTTATTTCAAATTTTAAAAACGGTAATTAATACAGCTAGTTGTTTTTAAAAACAAAGTATATTATTGATATTGCTACTCCATATTTTGGTTATTTTTCTATGAATTCTAATGTTAATTTTAAAAGTACATTTTTATACTCTATATTTTGGTTGCAAATTTTTTTTAACTTTCAGTATTTTTGTAGGACGATATTTTGGAATTGCTGTTTCATTTATTTCAATTAAAAGTGTAGGATCACAAACTTTGGTCATCGATATTTTGACCTTGATAGTATTGTGGGATGATATTGTTTTAGTCAATATTTACAACCCCATATGGCAAGAGTTAATGGACCTAAATGTTTATTGGGCCCGCAATGAAGTGACCTAGACCAATGCGCCAAGCTGATAAGATGGGGGTCATGTTGGGTGCTGCTCGCTTCTTGTATGCTTTTGATCTGACTCATAACTATTGGCAGATCACATTGGAACCTAGCACCAAGGAGAAGACTGCATTCTCGATGTCAGAAGGCCCGTAAGAGTTTAAAGTCTTGCCTTTTGGGTTCAACAGGATACCTGCTATTTTTCATCACCTGGTGAATTGTGTTTTATCAGGACTTGAGGAGGTCTGTGTGGCCTACCTTGACGACATTGCCAGCTTTAAGAATTTGCATGAGGATCACTTTAAGCACCTGGAACAGGTGTTAGTCAGAATACAGGGGTTGAAACGGACCATCAAGGCAACCAAAAGCAAAGCAGGGGGGCCTGTTTGATCTAACATGGACACAATGTTCGTAAAGGGAAGATCTGCCCACTGTATTCCAAGATTCAGTCTGTGTTGGATTGGGAGATCCCTGCTACCCAGATACAAGTGAGACTTTGCCTATGACTCACAGGACACTACATGAAATTTCTGGCTAATTATGGAACCATAGATAAGCCCTTAAGGGCTCTGACGTCCAAGAAGCAGCCTAAGAAAGTGATATGAGCTGTGAAGTGTCAGAAAGCCTTTGAGGCCCTGAAAGCCATGCTATGCACATGTGCTAAAGGCATCTAACTACTGTCAGCCCTTCTTTGTGCCCACTGACGCCTCTGATATGGGAGTTGGAGAAGTAATAGCGCAGGACAGAGAGCATCCAGTGACATTTATCAGTCACAGGTTGCTTCCTAGGGAACAGACCAGGGCTTTCATTGAAAAGGAATGATCTGCGATACTGTGGGCCCAGAGCAGGTTCTGGTGTTACTTCTTTAGTACCACGTTTGAGGTCCAGACAGATCAGAGACCACTCAAGTGGTGGATGGCAATGAAGGGTAAGAATCTCGAGTTGGTGTGATGGCCTATCTCACTAGCAGGCCTATATTTCACAGTAGAGCACACAGCCGGAATGAAAGACGTGAAAGCAGATGGACTTTCTGGCAATTTTTGCTGATTCAGCGATTGGACTTCTCCGACGGTGGAGTAAGATTCTGAGAAGTTTGATCTGAGTAAGACATCTATTGGCATAGGAATGTTGCCTGCATGGTGAACCTGCCCTGAGTGCCCGCCTGCTTATGAAACTGGCATCCTGACTTTTTGTTTTCCCCTAACATCATGCTAATCGAGGATGTTTGCAGAGGCCTGGGCATAACACTATTAATGGGAGATCAACAACCTGTTCTGTGATCTGGAGGTGTACACCAAATGTGCATTCATAGTTATGTCATGTTATGCGTATTTGTAAGGGTATCCTGGCACTGAGCAGGTTGTGTGCCTAGCCCTGCCATCTGGTAGATTGTTAATTGAAAAGCCAGGTCTTCACCTTGATGTGGAATTCAAGTAAGAGGCACTGATCGGTGTGGGAGGCTGTTTCACGCTTTAGGGGCGATGTAAGAGAATGCCAGTCCTCATGTTCTGGCTCTTTGTGTGCATTTGAGTAGAAGTCCTGTGGAGTGGGGGTGTCTGGGTTGTTGGTGAAACGAGATGCAACTTTTCAGGTAAGTGGGTCCTAAGTTGTGTAGTGCTTTGAATGTGTGTGTAAGTTTGAAATGAGTGCGTTTGTGTATCTGGACCCAGTGGTGCTCCCTTAGATGCGTTGTGATGTAAGTCCCATTAGGGAAGTTGAGAATGAATCTGCCTGCTGAGTTCTGGATGGTTTGTATTTGGCAACAACTACAGCCCATGCACTGGGTAGTTGTGTACAGTAGTGGTGGCAGAGTACCCACTTTTGTGAAACATTAAATGACCAGACCTTTCTTGTGTGTCAGGAGAGAGTGTGGTCTACTGACCCCTCTCATGTGAAGTCCTACTTTAATTTTAAACCCCAGATCATGCACTGATATCCAGTGCGTGTTGAGTGTGTGTATATGCAGTGAGTGTGTAGGACATGTATTATAGTAGGACTCAGTGTGTAGAGAGAGTAGGACTATTGGGATGAGTGAGAACCATTTTGGATTGTTCCTGGTTTAGCATGGCAAAACTGAAACTGAAGTGAGGGAGGACTGAAAAGGGCTACCTTTAGAAATTCAGAGAGGGCCTTATTAACAAAGAGTTGCTTATTCGTTATTTTTGAGCACTGCCATTTGTTAGATGGTAGGAGTGAGTGGTGGGACTGCATTTTCTGTTGTTCAAGGTGAAGATGTTTCTAGGCAGGGTGTGTCCTTTTGTGCATCCCTGATTATTGCTTCAGGGAAACTGAGGCCAGTTAGGTGCAGAGATTTCACACTCCATTCTGCCCTTAATTTAGATACTCCTGCTTTAAGCCAGCCTCATTGCTGCCTGATATGAGAGCTAGTACATAGTCTTGCTTTGAGCCAGTGTAATTGCTACCTAATATGAGAGCTATCAACTTGCACAAAGGAACAGCAAGAGAATGGCATTTGAGAAAGAACCAATTCGAGTTGTTTTTGAAATCTTAGATAGTTAATACAAATTCCCTGTCTGAAAAATTAAGCTAAAAGTGGGATCAAGTTCTTCTTCACCAATGAAGGGAGCGTTCCACAGAGTACTCAACGGACTGCTGTTTGACCGGGGTGTGTCTGCATGACAGCCAGTCTCTGAGAGGTCAGGGGACATAACCTGAAGTCTGCAACTTGCTGGAGAAGCTGAGGGTCTGCCCAGAGACTTAAACACCTTCCTGTTTGCTCAGAGAGGGAAGGAGAGTGTCTGGCCCTGCAGGAGAAGGGACTGTCCAGGACCAGAAGCGCAACATGTTCAGTAACCTTAAGTATCTGACTACTTTCTGGGAGTGCAGTAGGTATCGACCCGCGTCATTAGGGGGTCCCTCAGTGCAGTTCCTATGGTGAGCTGTGGGATGAAAAATCCACTAGAATGTTACCATACTGCCTGACAGCTGCTGCAGGCCCCCAAAGATCTGGAGCTCTCACTGCTACTGAGATGTTCACCTGAGAAGAGCCAGTATATAGGCCTGAAGGCCGCAACTGCCAAAGAGCCAGTCTGATGTATTGTTCAACACCAGTGACTCACGAAGAAGTGAGACAGCTTTACTGACACTGAAACCCAAGGGTACAAAGTTGCTGACCACACCCGCCAATGCCACTGCTCTATGAAGCCATTGAGCAAGTAACATGGGGGTGAGCTTGCATGAACTGGGAGAATGTGCTTAACTTGTACAAAGGTGAATCCTGCTGCTAAAACGCTAATCTTTGCCAATACAAAATTGTGGACATAAAGACTGTGAGAAATTGGGTAGCTGTTGGGTGATGGGACTCAGCTATAGGGACCCAGTTAGGCCCAATGATACCTAAAATCCTGGTTTCCGGAGTGTTGTGAGGATCAGCGTCGAAGATGTGTCGCACAGCCGAAGCGATGCAGCGGTTCTGAGATGCATCAAGACTGCGATACGAGGGCCTACATTGTCATCAAGGATCGTGCAGACAGGAATTGCGATGCGCAGTCTGTCGTCAAGGATGCGGCACGCAGTCAGGGCGATGCATCGATTCCGAGGAGCTGCGACGCGGTGTCCATCGTCGTCATCCAGGCTTCCTTCGAGGAGAGATATGAAGCCCTGTGCTGAGGATGAGTCGCACAGCGATGGTTCTGAAGGCGCTCCAGGCTGCAGTAGCGATGTGCATCTTTGCGACGGGTCCAATCCACGCATGCAGCGGAGATGCAGTGGTTCTGCTTGGGGTTGCGCCGCGCAGCAGAGGAGATGTGTTTGTTCAGATGGATCCACAGAGGCTTGCAGAGCACCTTAAGCCCATTTCCAAGGGTCCAGGACTGGGGTGGCACTTCTTGGCAGGGTAGACTCACAGGCAGCAGAGTCAAGGTGCAGGTGCAAGGTTGTAGGAAGCCTGTTGTGTCCCTGAAGCTTCAGATCAGGAGGTCAGAAAACTAGGCCTTTTGGTCATTCTGGGTTCTGGGTTCAGGAGATGCAGGTCCAGTACTTCCCACCAAGCCAAGAGGGCAGCAGGTTAGCATAGCAGGGAAGGAGTTCCTTCAGAGCAGCAGTCCAGCAGAGTGGCAGTCTTTTTAGAAGCACAGCAATCCTTCTTCCTGGCAAAGTATCCACAGGTCCACCAGTGTACTGAAGAGTTGGTGTCTGAGGTCAAGTATTTATCCCCAGTTGTGCCTTTAAAGTGAAATTGGGGGGCTACTAGAGACATGCCTTTGAAGTGCACAGGTGCCCTGCCTTCCTGACCCTGGCTCCAAACTAACTACAGGGGGTATGCAGCCCTTTGGTTGGAGGCAGGACAAAGCCTATTCAAGTGTAAGTGGGCTGGTCCCAGCTCCTCCATCTCATGCTGCCAGTGATGGCCCATCCAGTCACACCTAAGCTCCCCATTGTGTGTGGCAGTCTAGGAGGAATACACAAAGCCCAACTGTCACCCATACCCAGTCTTCATAAGTTAGGATTTGAATATCCAGAGACACCACACATGAAATGGGTACCTGGTCCCATTTGGAAAATATACTTATAAAATGCAATAAGGTAAGTCAAAAGTTATTCTATGGGAGAGGTAGGCCTTGAAGTAGTGAAAAACAAATGTAAGTGTTTTTCACTACCAGGACATATAAAACTTAAAAGTACATGTTCTACTTTTTAAATACATTGTACCCTACTCTCTGGGCTGTACAGGGACTACCCTAGGGGTGACATATGTATTAAAAAAGAAGGTTTGGGCCTGGCAAAAGGTTTGTATTGCCAGGTTGAAATGGCAGTTTAAAACTGTACACACACACAGGCTACATGGGCAGGCCAGATACATGTTTAAAGTGCTACTTAAGGAGCTAAGATGGCCAACAGGAGGCGTGTCTAGCGGCATCCTGCTGAAGTAGACGGACATCCTGCCCCTGCTGATCAAGGCTCACCTGTCCCCGCTCCTGTGAGACATCTGGGTGGTCAAGTGGTGATTTGCGGCACCCGGGGAGGAAACAGCAGTATCCTGGAGGTGCTGCAACTCACGCAATCCTGGGCCTTCCCCAGCCTCGGTCGCAGCTCCCTTTGCAGCTTTGTGGGGAGCCCTGCCCTCCGGTGCAAAGGATAACTGCGTGGGGGCTGGAGGAGTCATAGTAGCAGGGGCTGCTGCGGACAGCTGGACGGCGCAGGTTCAGCCGTTTCGGCGTGGCAATTGCCTATGGGGGACCCCATGGTGCCATGGAGTAAGAGCTGAGGGCCCCGCCCAGGCTCCTGAGACGAGAGACGGAACCGGGCAGTGAGGGTCTTGCATCGAGGGTGGGGCGGTGGGGATTAGCTGCCCTCGCCCTGCAGCCGCTGTCCCACGGAGGCCTGTATCAACCCTTTTGGACCGGATGCTTCCAGAGAGGCCAGCCTTGGGATGGCGGCTGGGAGCGCTTTGCGCTCGCTGCATGGAGACTTCCTTCTGCATCTGTGGTGGCTTCCGAACAGCTGGCCCAGAGCGGGTGTGTTGCTCGGCCTGTATTTCTTGACAGCGGAAGTGGAGGGCCTGCTATAGGGGTATGTTGACTGCAGCAGAGTGGAGCTCCATGAGCACATGGCGCGACGAAAGGGGAAAGATGCAAGGAACAAAGCAGAGAAGGAAGAAGCTCTGTTGTCCCCCCTCCTTTTGTAGCCTAGGAGAGTCCCTTCCCAGACTCAGTGGCGTCCTGCTGCGGCAGTGATACAGGAAACGGAGTGTGACAGGAGAGTGCTGGACCTTCTGAAGCCGTAAGCTTGCATCTCTGGGGTGTAAGGTACAGGGGAATCCTGGAGTCCTGTGGGCTTTGATCTAGTGTTGCACTGAGTGTGAAAGACATCTGTCCCTCAACCCAGGGCCCTGGGTGCCGCTCTGCCTCTTTGGTGAAGGAGAGGGTAGGTAGAGTCTGAGGGAGACCTAGTGCTCCTAGATCCCCCTCAGGACTTGGTGAACTACTTAACCTGGAGGTGGCTCTGACCTGTCCAGTTTGAGTCCCTCTGTTGCCTCTCCTTTCAGCCACGAGTGGATGTCCCAACCAGCGGATGCTTTGGTTGCTTACCTGTGAACTTTGTACTTTGCACCTGTGAGATTTCTGGGGGGCCTGTTCCTCGCCAATGTACTTGGGCACCCATGACATCCTTTTTCCTCCTACAGTGACTGTTGCCTGACTGTGTGGGCATTTGGGGGCATCTATATATTGGACTTCAGAGTGAACTTAGTGCCCACATCTTGTACTTTCACACCTCCATAATGGGAAAGGACAGACCCCTGAGGCAATTGCAGGGTAACACCATCACACCACCCCATGCCAAGCTACAGAGAGAATAACTAGACAGGAGCGTCGGGTCACACCAGAGCACTCCCCGGAGTGCCAGGGGGAACCATTGCGCGCTGCCCTCTTGAATGCTATGCAGGGATCAAGAGCAGCACTTGAGGGCCAAATTGCAGGGGTAACCATCAAAGTAAATCTGCTCAGTGTGGATTTGCTCAAAGTAGCGGAAACGTTGACAACGCGGAATCCAACATTACTTCACTCCAGTCAGAGGTGTGGCAACTTAAACAGCAGTTGACACGACTGACTACGGTCTTTGTCACCTTGAAGGATTGAGTTGAGGTTGCTGAGGACGACTCAAGGAGAAATAATTTACACCTGTTGGGTTTGCTGAAAGGGCAGAAGGACCATCTGCAGAACACTTCCTGGCGCAATGGGTGAGAAACGCATTGCGGCCTACAGGGTTGTCCACCACTTTTGTCATTGACACGGTGCACAGGGCCCAGGCGCCGGTTCCCCCTCCGGGTGCCCGCCTGAGGGCACTCATTGCTCGTGCTCGTTTACTGAATTACAGAGATAGCAATGCGATTCTGCAAGCTGCCAGGAAGGCTCCTGTTCCTCACTTCAAGAGTAGAAACATTGCGATTTACCCTTATTACACACAGAAAGTGCAGGAGTGTCGCAAATCATTCTTGGAGGTCAAGTAACGGCTGCGAGCCATGGACCTTAGGTACATGCTCCTCTACCTAGATAAGCTACGTGCATAGTAGCAGGAAAGTCTAATTTCCTTGAGCACCCTGAGGATGTTTGGTCATGGCTGGATATGTCGGATGCACCACAAGTACGCCCCCTGAGTGCAGTTGACCCATTTCATATTAGTGGAAAACAGCACAGACGCTGAGACCCCCATGCCAAGAGTGAGCCGCAGCCAGTGGAGAGGAGCACTGGTCGCATTGTGATGTGGGACAATAGCACCATGGACACTGTGGGGATGGAACTGCTACAGAGGCACAAGGATGATGAGGACTCAGACACTCCCTCACACAATGGTGGCGTTATTGATGGCACTGTGCCATGATGAACTAATAGCTAGTGCTCCTGCCTGTGGGGTCCCCTTGGGGGGCTGCACTGCTGTGCACTTGGAATAGGGGGAGTGCCTAAATGATGATTGTTCTCTTGTGGAACGGTTGCTATGTGACTGAATACGTGATCCCTAGCGCGACTGATGATTAGTCACTGGAGTCAGCCTGGAGGATTCACAATGAACAATGTATGTTTGAGTGCACAGGTTCTATGGCCACCTGGGGGACGGGTCACATTGGGAGTGCCTGGTTGACTGTCTCACCTTTATATCAGAGTGGGTATTGCTATGCTTGAATTGACATATTTGTCTCTATTTTTTTTTTTTTATAAATCTTTTTATTGAACTTCTTTCGACACAGATTAATCACATTGTTAGCGTTACATTTGTCAAGTAGATGTCCACCTGTGCAGCACTTTTATACATTTACCAAATCCCTTCTTCGTACAATATCCCACATACAGCTCAGTACCTATAAACTTTTGATGTATGAAAATTGTCTCTGCTATACCTCTCCCATGCTAGTCCTGACTTAGCTATGTCTCCTGAATGTCCCCTCGTTGTGTTTCCTCCCCTCCCTCCATGTCTTCGTCGTTCTCTCCGCTATCCCTAGTTATGCTGCCCATGGACGCTACCCACTCGATTACGTCTTCCTCCAGTTTATCATCCCTACGGATCTTCTTCATGTATATTTCCTCCGCTTGTGCCCATTCCCATGCCAGGTGGAAGAACGAAGCCCCGTCCATCCCACATCTGGGGCAGACTGATCTGAGTCATATATGTTCGATGCAGGTAATTAAAGTGCGTCAACCTGAAGCGTGCATTACTTGACACCATCCGAACCAGTTCACATACCACACTCCATTCAGTGTCTTCAAAGGGGCCTCCTAAATCCTCCTCCCATGCCCTTCTGGACGGCATTTCCCTTACTTCTCTGTCCTTCTTCAACGTTCTATACAGAAAGGTCACCATATGTCTCATACCCCCGCAGTCAGCAGGAGCTGCAAGGTGCCGTTCTGCCTCGGGGCATTTGGGAAGCGCGTCCATATTTCCTTCACAGTGTGCGTTATTTTAGCATATTGAAGAAACTGGCCCCTTGTCACCACGAATGCCTCCTGTGCTTCTTCAAAAGTCAGACATGTCTCTCCCGGGTATAGTTCACCCAATGTAATGCATCCCCTCTCTCTCCATCACACCATCGACATGTCTCGGTCTATACGACGAAATTGCAGAAGCGTCCAGATATCTAAATCCCTGGTGAATGGCGGCTTCCTAAACACTCTGCTGTTTGGCTTATTAGATAAGGGGTTCCCTTGGGTACCTCATTACCCAGCATGAGCAATTCCATCAATGAGAACATTCCATGTGTTCCCCTCAGCATTAGCTTCTCAGCGTTGTCCTCTTCCGACGCCCATTGTGCCACGTATTGCAGTTTAGAGGCATAATAATACAACACCAAATGCGGGAGACCCATCCCACCTTCCCGTGTGTCACGTGTCAATTGCGGCAATGCTACCCTGCTCCTTTTTCCCGCCCATACCAGCTGGATCAAGCGGCTATCTAGTTTTCGGAACACACTGCAGGGAAGTGTATACATCACATTCTGGACCCTATACAGACACCTTGGGAGGTACACCATCTTGGCTACCGCCACCCTCCCCATAGTGGAGAGCGGTAGCGTATTCCAGAACTGAATGGACCAGGTTAATCCCGAAATCATCGGGCCTACCACCAAGAGCTCCTGATCCTCGAGGTCACGGCCTACTGTAACCCCCAAGTATCTAAAGGACGACACCTCCCTTCACAGTCCCACCTGTGGTAGCTGTGTTATCTCCTTTTCCTCCAGCTCTCCAAGGGGGAATAACAACGTTTTCTGTTTGTTTACCCGCAAACCCGTGACTTTACCAAACTTGTCCAGCTGTTGCAGGAGCTGCGGCACTGTTGCCGTTGGCTCCCTTAGATAGAACATCATGTCGTCCGCGTATAGCGAAATCAGTTGCGTCCACTCTCCTCATTTTATTCCCATCATCTCCGCCTACTTCCGCAATAATTCCGCCAGGGGCTCCATTGCCATTGCAAATAACAATGGGGAGAGCGGGCACCCCTGCCTTGTGCCCCTCCTCACCTCCCAGCCTTCTGACAGAGTACCTCCACTATGCACCCATACTCCTGGGGAAGTGCACAGTACCCTCACCACGTGAAAAAATTTCGGGCCGAAGCCCATGTGCTGCAGCACCCTCTGTAGATATGTCCATTCGACCATGTTAAAAGCCTTTGTGATGTCCACAGACAGAAGCGCTAGGTCCTCCTGACCATCTTTCACCGCATGCATTGCATGTGCAAGCATACGCAGATTCAATGCCGTGCTCCGCCCCGGGATGAATCCGCACTGGTCTTCATGCACTAATCCCCTCACTACGCCTGTCAGTCTCCCCGCCACTATCTTGCATAGTACCTTGCTGTTGACATTCAGCATTGTTAAAGGTCGGTATGCTGCCGGGTCTGTGGCATCCCCCCCCCGGGTTTGGGCACCATACAAATCACTCCTTCCCTGAGCGTCGGAGGCATTATCCCCTTCTGTCCTGCTTCTCTATATACTTCTAATAATGGCCCCGCCAACTGTTCCATATATGTCTGGTAGAACTCTACGGGGAATCCATTGATTCCCGGTGTCTTGCCCCTGTTCAGTCCCTTAATTGCCTCTTTTACTTCCTCTAAAGTAAGGTCAGCCTCGATTTCTTCGCTAACCTGTTGTTCCAGTCTGGGAAGTCCCACCCCCTCTAGATATTCCTCAAGTTCCCCGTCCGCAGGCTCTGCCCCCCCCATGTAGACTTCTTGAAGATGTTCCTTTAGCAAGTCGTTTATCAGTCTCTGTGTAGTGGCTATTGATCCGTCCTGCCTCTGCAGCATTACTATAGGGTCCCTGGCCGTTTCTTTTTTGAGCAGCCATGCAAGCATTCTGCTAGGCTTATCCTCTACACCATGCAGTTGTTGCCTGTAGTCTCTGCATGTGAATTTATCCAGTCTGTCCCATGTATCGTCCAACTGTCTCCGCACCCTGAGCTCTTTGTCCCCATTGTCCTCATTGTCCCACCCCCTAGCCCTCCTCTGCTGCACCTCCGTCAGATCTATTTCCAAACTCCTCAATTCCGCTTGTAACTGCCTCCTTACTCCACATATCTTACCCATGCATTCTCCGTACACAACCGCTTATAGTACTTCCCATTCCATGCCCCGGCTTGCGGCTGTGCCCCAATTCCCCTCAATATACTCAGTAATTTTATCTGCTAATTCCTGTCGAAAAGGTGCATTCGTTAGCATTTCTGGTTGCATTCTCCAAGTTCTGTTTCCCTGTCCTGCTACTCCTCCCTCCCATTCCAGCAATAGCGGGAAGTGAGCAGATAGGTACCTGGCCAAATATCCTACTCTGTGTGTTTCTGCCTGCATGTGTTCCGTGCCGAGCGCTCTGTCCAATCTTACTATATGTGTTGTGGGTTACCGAGTAACGTGAATATTCCCGTCGGGTCGGATAACGTTCCCTCCATAGGTCCTTACAACCTAGGTTGTGCAATACCATGCCTGGTTTAGTCCTAGCGCTCGGGGGTGATCTATCCAAACTGGCATCTAGCACACAATTGAAGTCCCCCTCCCAGAGCAGCCTTTCTATTGTGTTGTCTGTAATCATGTTTTGCAATCTAGGAAAAAACTCCCTGTTGTCCACATTGGGTGTATACACACTGAGTATAGTCATGTCTGGGCCGTCTAGCACTCCCTGCACCAATATATTTCTTCCTTGTGTATCCACTTCCGAGTATACAGGACGAAACGGGGACCCAGGAGCTACCCAGATTGCCACTCCCCGTGCATGGAGGAATATGTAGATGAGTATAGCTGTCCCCTCCATTTTTTCTGTAACTTCTGGGCTTCTTCCTGTTAGACCTGGCACCATTGGCGTGGGTCTCCCCTGCATTTTTTGCCTTTGCCTCCTGTGTTTTTGCTGTGTGTTGGACTCCATTTTGCTGGTCTAGATGCTTTGGGCACTTTGCCACTGCTGTTCAGTGCCAAAGTGCAAGTGCTCCCTTTGTAAATTGTTGTTATGGATTAGTGATTCCATGATTGTCATATTTGATTTACTTGTCAGACCCTAGTATAGTGCACTGTGTGTGCCCAGGGCCAGTAAATCAAATGCTGCTAGTGGGCTGCAGCACTGATTGTGCCACCCACAGAAGCAGCCTGTAAAAGGTAACTCTGGCCTGCCATTGCAGAGCCTGTGTGCAGTCTGGGACTGCCATGTCGACTTGGCAAGTGCACACACTTGCCAGTCCCCAAACCTTCCCTTTTCTACATATTAGTCACCCCTAAGGTAGGCTCAAAGTACCCCTGTGGGCAGGGTGTTTTGTATGTGAAAGGTAGGACATGCCCTGATGTGTGTGGCATGTCCTGATAGTGAAATACTGCCAATTTCATTTTCACTATTGCAAGGCTGCCTGTTCCCATAGGACAGAATGGGGAGTTTGTTTATAACATCTTATAAACATAATGGCCATAGGAACAAGGTAGGAAAATAACGTTTAGTACGTCTGAACTCAGAATGTTAAAATGCATCTTTTGGTGAGGGTGATTTTTACATTCTGTGTTTGAAAATACCACTTTGAGAAAGTAGGTATTTTCTTGCCTAACCATCCAGTGTGCCTCTGCTAGGTTTGTGTATTGCACGTATGGCTTTTGGATGACAGGGGCAGTGGCTCCAGAAGTCTGATGAGTCAGGGCTGCGCTGAATGGATCTGGACGGCATTTAGAGTAGGGGGAGGAGATTTCCTTTCACCTGAATGGGCCTGGTCTGGCTTCAACAATGCTGTCTCCACCTCCTGCCGGGAAGCTGCACCAGTGAGGACAGAACTGGTTTTGGCTGGGTACAGACACTCTCTGCCTTCAGAGAACAAAGGATTTTTGTGTATAAAAAGAGGGGCCCAGACCCCAGACTTTTAGATCACTTCTGGGAAATCAAGAGGAACCTTTGCCATGCAGAAGAGCTGGAGAAGCTGAGGAGGAATATTGCCCCTGTGCTGTTTGCTGACTGGGGTTGGCCTGCAGTGGCTACTTGCTGCCAAGGAAAGGAGAAAAGGACTCTGCTGCTTACTTTGTCCCCCTGCTTGAAGAAAAAGATCTCCAAGGGCTTGAACTGAGCTTGCCCCCTGTTCTAGAGGTCTCAGGAACAGCAAAGACCTCACTGTGTCTGTGGGCACCATCTCTGATCGTCGCCGCAGAAGAAAAGGGTAACCGACTCTGTCATCGAGTCTGTCGCAGGATTCCGTGTCCTGAAAGCACCGCCAAGAGCAACGCCTCGCAACGCAACCCTGCTCTCACCGACTCCGTCAACGAGCCCCTGCTTGCACCGCGTCCTGTGGGCACAGCACTCAGCAACGCTTCGCTACACGCTGCAAGGACGTCACCGACTCCGTCGCTGCCCGACCCGAACATCGACCGGCTCTGTTGCCGCACCGTGACCTGTCAGCACCGCAGTGAGCACCGTCTCACCCTTCAACGCAAGCCCTGGTCTCACCAACTCCGTCAACGAGCCGCTGCCTGCACCGAATCATGAGGACATCGTCCGCCGCAACGCTCCGCTTCACAATGTGACTGCAACGTTTACCCCAACGGACTCGCATCGACGTGTTGGTCGCAACAAGAAAGGTACTGTGTCCGAGTCTGTCAACGCTTTAGCTGGCCCGTATCGACGTGGTTGGCTGGAATTGTTAGACTCTGTTGTATTCAGTATCGCAGTAGCTCCAGGAGGAGCTGCTGAGTCGGAAGAACTGTGTTTTATTGATTTTCCTGCAATTTCAAGGTTATTTTGCACAAGTACTATTTTTCAAGAGTATTGTATGTTGGATTTTTATCGTATTTGGTCTTGTTGGTTTAGATAAGATTTACTATTTTTCTAAACTGGTGTGGTGTCCATTTGTAGTGTTTTCACTGTATTACTGTATGTGTTCACAAATGCTTAACACACTGCCTCTGAGATAAGCATGTCTGCTCGTGCCAAGCTACCAAGGGGGTGAGCAGGGGTTATTTAAGGAGTGTATCCCCCTTACCCTGACTAGAAGCAAAGGTCCCTATTTGGACAAAGGTACCTACCTCTGCCAACTAGAGACCCCCATTTCTAACATTTCTTCTATGAGGTGTGTTACCTAAATACAGGCTATACTCACTCCCGTGCGTTTCAAATATGAGTGTATTCTATATCTCTTCACATAAGTACCCATTCCCCAGACATTCCGCAAGACTATCTGATAGCGTTGTGTCATAGCTGTGGCATTCTCCCCTATTCTTCTCTCCGGCACGGGGGTCCTCCCTATGTGTTTCACCATGATCCAGCGTGTCTTCCTTCACTCCCCCTTTTCTCAGCCCAGTGGGTTTTGTACCGCACCGCTCTGTGTAACTTTTAACCTTTATCAACATGTGTACCCCCCACCCCTTCCCTCCCCGGACAATCATGTGAACACAATAACTAGAACTTTGATGATTGCCCACCCCATGGGGCATTGAATGCCCAAAACCCCCCATATGTCCACCTGTGGTAAAAGAGAAAAAAGATTCCTCCTACACCAGCTGCCCTCTTTATTCCCCTCCCTCGTGCGGAGGTAAGGTGTCCAGTGGGCTTCCCCTCCCTCAAGGGGAGAGTCGGAGACCCCACCGGATCTTACCTCAGCTGCCCTACCCTTATCCCATAAACTTTTACAACACCCTCAGTTCCTTCGATTTCCTTCAGCATATATGTCCACATTCTGTTTTCCCACATGTCCCCGATGTTCCCACCTCTCGACCTGTGGTATTCGGGCCCCACTCCCCAATGTCCCCTTTTGTACCTCCTGTGTTTTCTTAGTCCGGAATATCTGGAGCGGTATTCAACTTTCTTCTTTTCTGACTACTGTTTCCGGCGTCTCTTGCGTCAGGTCTTCGGCGTTGCCTCCTTGTTCCATATCACTCTCTGCTTCCTCTTGTTGCACCGCCAGCAGCCAGCCATCTTCCTGTACCTCTATCCAAGGGGTCTCCACGTTCTCTCCGGTCGAAGTTCCAGGGGACTGTTGGACTTGGCCCTTTTTGGCAGGTTCACCCCTAAACTTTTTGCCTTAAGTTCTGACATGGTGTTGGTGGTTTTAGGCCTCTGGGCACTTTAGCACTGTGGTCCAGTGTAAAGTGCGTGCACTCTCTGTGTACATTTGGTGAAATTGACCTGCCCTCCCATAGGAATGCATTGGGGATAAGTGTGTTCGTGGTAATTCCTGGTACGAGAGGAGCGGCCGGGGCGAGTTTAGTATGTATGAACTCGTGAGAATAAATGCTGCGCAATGGTGTGTGCAGATTTATGATGACTGGTGGAGAAATGCCACTTTTAGAAGTTGGCATTTCTGTGTGCTGTGTGTCTGCCTGCCTGATGTGAATTGCATGTCTGGCTTGTGAGTGACAGGGGCTGGGAGGTGTGTGTGGCTCCAGGAGGGGCAGGGTGAGTCAGCGCTGGGCTGAATAGGACACCTGGGCTGGGAGTAGTGGGAGGAGTAATCCCCTGACTCTGAATAGGATGGTGCCTGCCCTAGTGAATGCTGTCTCCGCCCCCTGTGATGTGTCTGATCACCTAGCCCCCACCTGACAAAGGGGAAGAGGAGCTTGCAAAACAAAGTGCTCCAAATCCCCCCTGAACCAGTTGCATCTGGTTCCCCCATGCCCTGCACTTCAGACAAAGGAATTCTGGGTATAAGTATAGGGGCTGTGACCCCATGATGTTGTTCAGTTCTGGGCTTGTGTGCTGTTCCTGGCCCTGCTGGGGCGTGCTGCTGCTGGGGCCCAGGAGGAATCGCCATGAGGGCTTGCCTCCCTGTGCCCTGCATTGTCCCCTTGATCTCCTGGATCTGGAGGAACTTTTTTTGCATCTAGCGCCTTGTGAGCGTTTTATTTTTATTTCCCCAGAAAGGAGAATGCGTTGGCTTTTGCAGCGCTGAGCTGCTCGTCCTGTTGGAGGGAATCCCGGTGTGAGGGATTCCCCCATGATGCTGGAAACGGCGGGTGCCCACCCCGCATTTTTTGCTATTTCTTGCGGGTGCCCACCCCGCTTATTTTTTATCTTAATTGCGGGTGCCCACCCCACTGGTGTTTTATTTTAATTTCTAGCGGGAGCCCACCCCGCGTTCTATCTACAAGAATCACCGCTGCGGCCCGGGCGACAATCGGAAGTCAGGCAAAGTTGCCTGGCGTTGGGCGAAGCAAGGACAGGAAGTCCCGCCCACCGCGGGGAAAGCCACCTGGAGCCTTGCGGGCTCCACAACGATGTCCCGGGTCCCTGGAGGGGGCCCGGGTGAAGTAGGGAGAGTAGTGACGGAAGGAGGACGGGAGCCCACCCCGCCTCCGCGAGACAGTGCCAGGAGCCTCGCAGGCTCCACATGAAGTCCCGGTCCCAGAAGGGGGACCGGGCGAAGAGGAGACCGTGAAGAGAAGACAGAGTCCCCAGCTGCCTGGAGAGCCCGGTGAGTAGGGGCTTCTCCGTTGTGTGTGCCGGTCAAGGCACAGAGTCGGTGCCACTGTTCTGAGCGGCCCCCGCCTGATATGGGGCCGCTCCAACGCTTGGGGCCATTTTCGTTTAGTGAGTCCCGGATAGGGGCTCCATCAGGAGGCACGCAGGTAGTGCCCATTTCCGAGTGGACCCGCCAGAGAGCGGGCCGCTCCAACGAAGGGGGACATGTTAATTCCAGAGAGCCCAGTGGGGGCTCCCAGATCGGAGCACATTGTCGGTGCTCGTGCTCCCGCCCCAGCTGCCCCGCCTGACAGTGGGCAGCTGCAACGTTTTGCCCGCATTCCTTGGCTACAGAGGAGGCACCATGTTGCCAGGGCTAATTTCTTTTTTCCAGCTGCACCGCACCAGCAACATGATGGGCATTTTGTTATAGAGTCCCTGAGTGGGACAGGAGGGCACAGTGAGTGCCCAGGCCCACGTTCAGCTTCACAGCTGCCCAGCAAGTAGTGGGCAGCTGCTCCTTCCGTTTCCGGCCAAAGTCATCGAGAAGACCGTCAACAGACAGCTTGCCGCCTTCCTCGAGACGAATGGATCCCTCGACCCCTCGCAGTCCGGGTTTCGGGCCAACCACAGCACCGAGACCGCCCTTATCGCAGCCACCGACGACATCAGAACCCTAACCGACAACGGGGAAACAGCAGCCCTCATCCTCTTGGACCTCTCCGCGGCGTTCGACACCGTCTGCCACCGCACCCTAGTGAAGCGCCTCAGCAACATCGGAATCCGAGAGAAAGCACTGGAATGGATCATCTCGTTCCTCGCCGGAAGAACCCAGAGAGTCCGCCTCCCCCGTTCAGATCCAAGGCCACCGAAGTCATCTGCGGCGTTCCACAAGGATCTTCACTCAGTCCAACCCTCTTCAACGTCTACATGAGCCCCCTCGCAGCCATCGCACGCCAACACAACCTCAACATCATCTCCTACGCCGACGACACCCAGCTGATCCTCTCCCTCACCAACGACCCCACCACCGCCAGAGCCAACCTACACGACGGGATGAGAGACGTCGCCGACTGGATGAGGAACAGCCGCCTTAAACTGAACTCAGACAAGACAGAAGTCCTCATCCTGGGCTCATCACCCTCCGCCTGGGACGACTCTTGGTGGCCCCCGGCCCTGGGCACCGCGCCCAAGCCAACGGACCACGCACGCAACCTGGGCTTCATCCTGGACTCCTCCCTGTCGATGACCAGACAAGTCAACGCCGTCTCATCTTCGTGCTTCAACACCCTGCGCATGCTCCGCAAGATCTTCAGATGGATCCCCACTGAAACCAGAAAGACCGTCACCCAGGCACTCGTCACCAGCCGACTGGACTATGGGAACACCCTCTACGCCGGAACCACAGCCAAACTTCAAAAAAGACTCCAGCGCATCCAGAACGCCTCCGCACGACTCATCCTGGACATCCCCCGACACAGCCACATCACCGGACACCTGAAAGACCTGCACTGGCTCCCCGTCAGCAAGAGAATCACGTTCAGACTCCTCACCCACGCACACAAGGCCCTCCACGACCTGGGCCCAAAGTACCTCAACGACCGCATGACCTTCTACACGCCCACCCGCCAGCTACGATCAACCAGCCACGCCCTCGCCACCGTACCACGCATCCGCAGAGCCACCGCCGGAGGAAGATCCTTCTCCTACCTGGCAGCCAAGACCTGGAACTCCCTCCCCACTCACCTTCGGCGAACCCAGGACCATCTCGCCTTCAGGAAACAGCTCAAGACCTGGCTGTTCGAGCAGTAACTTACCCCCTCCCCCAGCGCCTTGAGACCCTCCCGGGTGAGTAGCGCGCTCTATAAATGCAGTGATTGATTGATTGATTGAACGTTTAGGCCACAGTTCTTTGGGGGCATTTGTGATTGAGACAGGAGTGAGATGCACTCCTCTGCCCCAGTACTTTCACAGCTGCACGGCAATTAGCGTCAGCTGCCACATTTAGGTATGCGCAATTGCGCACTTGCGAATTCTGCTGCATTGGCAGCCCCCTGACTTTGTTGGACATAGGGCATTTGAGCCCCTTTTGAGAAGGCCAGTTGGCCAGGGGGACTGTGAGTTTGATAGGGTGCCAGGCCCTAATGTGATTTATGTGGTGCTAGGAAATGTGATTCCTGTATTGTGATTTACGCACCCTGTTTTATGCCTCTAACTGTGGATTATGTGTGAGGTTATTTGCATACTGTGGTTTATGCTAGTGAGATTATTCTCTACTGTGAGCTATGCCCCTAATGTGAGTTATGCTTAGGAGGTTATTGTCTAATGCGTTTAGACTTATGAGATGATTGCATAATGTGTTTATGCTGGTGAGGTTGGCGCAGAATAGATTTCACGCCTAATGTGATGATGACTGCATATTATGGTTTATGATTGCAGGACGATGCTGAGTACGAGGTTTTGCCAGTAATTACTGGTTGTATTCTACATCTACAATTTGTGCTACATTTATTATAAGTTCTACATTTACTAAGTTCACTTTGTGATGGTTCTGACAGTGGTCCAGTTGGCCCTGTCAGGTATAAATAATCCCTTGTAGATATTACCTAGTGCCAGGTGGCACAATGTATATTATGTGATTACTATTCTAATGTGTTAAGAGAATACAAAGGCTATTTTTTTATATAACCTTGTGTGGAGTTCCTCTTGTGGTGTGCCTGGTATGTTGTTGCTGTGTGCGTGTTGCGCAAACGCTTTACACATTGCCTCCGGGATAAGCCTGATTGCTCGTGCCAAGCCACCAAGGGGGTGAGCAGGGGTTATCTTTGGCGTGTAACTCCCTCGCCCTGACTAGAGTGGTGGTCTCTGCCTGGCTTTGACGCAAGCCTTAGCCAATCAGAGATCCCATTTCTAACAGGGACACATTCCAGTTCTCCACTCTTCGTGCTCCTCCTCTACGCTCCTTATCCGTTTTCTGTGTGCCCCTCTCCCTCGATGGCAGCTTGTCTCAAGCTTCAAACCAGGCCGAGACCTCCTCAGGCCTCTTGAAGAAATGCGTTTTTACCTTGTCTACCACTCGGAGCTTGGCCGGGAACATAAGCATATATTGTAGTCCCATTGCCTTGAGTTTGTTTGGCTTCCACAAATGACTTGCATTGTGCTTGCACCTTTCGTGTATAGTCCGTGAATATCCTGATGTTATGATTTTCAAACTCTAAGGCACCGGTGTCTCGTGCTGCTCTAAGGATACAGTCCCGGTCACGGTAATTAAAAATGCGTGCAATTATTGCCCCGGCTTGCGCCCCAGAGGGGGCCTCCTCACCAACGCCCTGTGCGCCCTTTCTACTGCAAACATCGGTGACAATTCTTTTGGCCTCAGGGTGTTACGTATCCAGTCTTCCATAAAGGATTCCGTGGACCTTCCTCCGGGAATCCAAAGAAACGAGAATTATTTCATCGGGATCTACCTTCGGCGTCTTCTGCCCGGTTTTCCAGTGTTGCTGTCAGATTTGTGAGTTTCCCGACCTGTTCCTTGAGGGCACTGACCTTCCGCAAGACTTCCTCGATCCTGTGTTCATGGACCGCCACCTTCTCCGAGACCTTGCGAAAGTTCGCACGGAGAAGGTCCACCTCAATGGACACCGTGTTTATTTTTCCCTCCAAGGCGCTGCGTGTGCCCTGTATTGCTGCCATTAACTCTGCTCTCAAGGGTTCTTGAGCATTCTCCGCTTCCTGGGTCTGTCTTGTCACCATCTGCTGTGGTGCCCCCAATTGGGCATATTGCGTTATAGTGTTGGTCTGTTGCCCTGTGTTTGTTTTATCCTTCCCCATCTTGTGCCCCTGGGGTAATGTTGCCCTTCTTATCCGTCGAGTTGGGGCTTCCTAGTTCCGCAGGCAGTCATTTTCTATGGCTGCTGGTTATACTCTGTGCCTCCTGTATTAAAACTCTGCCGGATCTCTGGGGACAGTCTGTTCTCACGTCCCCCTGCAACCTCGTCCGTACACCTGCTTTTGTTTGTGCGTGGTTTCCCTCCTCAGTCCTTCTCTCCTTGTCTTCGGCTCGCCTGCTATATTCTCCAGGCCTAGCAACCTTTCATTGCAGCCTGCTGCTTCCTACTTGCGCCTGGATCACCGGTGCTGCACTCCGCCTAGGGCCTTATCTACTGCGACGCCTTAGCCCCCTACTTGGTCCCAGCAATGCCACCTCGGATAAAGCCAGGATGCAACAGTGTCCAGTCCGCTGCTCCCTCGTGATTTTTGTGCCAATCCTCTCACCCGCAGCCTCTCTTCTCGCGCTCACAGTCTCCACGCGCTGCTGTCCACTACGCGGCTGTGCATGCAGCCCATCCTCTCATTCCAACTTCACCCGCTGAGGGCTGGGGGAGAGACAGTAACCCTCCTCCCCCTCCGACACCGCAGTGTATCTCACCCCGGGTGCTCCTCCGTCCTCCGGGCCAAGCACTGGCAGCAGGCAGACCAGGCAAGGAAGTTTTCTCCCTGCGTCCCCAGGAGACTCGCCCTTCGCTGCTTCCTTGTTGGGGGGTCCCTCCGTAGCCCGATGGCAGTCCATCTGGTCCCTCCCACATTAGCGCCGTCTTCGGAAGTACGCGTCAGGCCGTTCCCCCTTCCACCGCGAGTCCGTCACTCAGGCCTCGTCTCTCTTTTGTGCGGGATTCAGATCAGGGAAAAGGATCTCCCCAGGCCCGTCTCGTCTCCCAGGCCCTCCGCCCTGGTACCTGCTCACCGGCGGCTCTCCGTATCTCCTGTCTCAGTGTTGCTCCCTGCAGGCTGCCACTCTCGATTTCTGACCTGCGTGCTGGATCCCGCGGCCTGTTCGTCTGCAGCGCGATTTCTGTCTGCCCACTGTTTGGGCTGGATTCCGTTCTACTTCACCCAGGAGGGGGGCCAGGATGTCCTGAAGGTAATCTCAGTTAGTTTCTTTTATAGGATGACTATTGCATTGTAAGGATCCCATAGGATTTTATATTTGGGCTGCAGAGCTCTGCCTCAATGCATTCGATCGGCCATCTTGCCAGGCCACGCCCCCAGTTTGTCTCTAGTTTATTGACGTTAAGTGTCGTGGGATGCGGTGTTTCCTCTTGACGTTGATGGTTTAGTTTATGGGGATCTGAGTAGCAACGGTGTACACCCTAACACTTCGATTTCTTTGGACATGTATAAGGGTTGTTGTTTAGTCCCATTTGTCAAGGGTTCGGGGAGGGGGTTAGTTGTGCTATTTGTTTTGTGTTTTCTTGGGTTCAGTGCCATCCTGACATGGGGAGGGGTACACGGTATACCCTGCTAGTTTTAGGACATGATGAGCACGCCTAGAACTTGTTAACTCCTCTCTTGGAAGAATGTGCGGTGTGGGGATCCTATAATAAGTGCTATAGGATGTTGTAGCTCCTTAAGAGACACAGGGCCCGATTCACAGAACTAACTTAAGACAAAATCCTAAACTTACTACCATTTTGGTATTCACAGAAGGCACTTACTCATTTTGGTATTCCCAGAAGGCACTTACTCATTTCGGTATTCACAGAAGTTAGTAGTCCTAACTTTAGGACTCCTAAATGCCTTCTGTGAATACCGAAAGTCTTAAAGTTAGGATTTTTCTCAGTTTAGGAGTAGTAAAGTTAGGACTCCTAACTTCTGTGACTACCGAAATGAGTAAGTGCCTTCTGTGAATACCAAAATGAGTAAGTGCCTTCTGTGAATACCAAAATGGTAGTAAGTTTAGGATTTTGTCTTAAGTTAGTTCTGTGAATTGGGCCCATTGTGTTGATGTAGAGTGCCTGCAGGAGACCAACTGCTACTCCATAGGGAGGGAGACAGCTCTGGGCAACTCCTGGCCTGGATACTCTGCCGAGAGACACCCTGTCATCCTATCCTTCATCTTAAATCCTCGCACGGACGGGGACGTTTCTACACAGAGCGGTATAGTAGACACCCTTATGGCCATCTGGAACAGGTGTATCATAGCCCACAGCCATCTGATCCGGAGTGCATTGCTGGCTTTCTGGATGCCCTGCCTATTCCGTCACTGGAGGATATGGCGAGCCAAGAACTGGACTCGGTTTTCACCCTAGAGGGGCTGTCAATCATCTGGTGTTCTTTTAGACGGATGACACCCTTTCCATCCCTCAGTCCCTCGGACGTCCCTTCCACTCCTCTTGCAAAACCTCGATGCATTTGGGGAACTTACAGGTCTTAAAATTAACCATGGAAAAACATTGGTGTTCCAGTTGGGCACTTTAGCTGCTCAGGAGCCGTCCTCTTTGTAGGCTTGGCCCTTGCACTGGGAGACTGATCAATTCCGCTATCTGGGGAGGGACGGCATGCATCGTTCCATTTATGGAATACCCACCAGCTATCCCTTATGGGCCGAGTGGCCGCTATCAAGATGATGTTTTTGCCATGTTGCCTGTATACTATGCAACACTCACTTGACACCGTGCAGTCCTTCAGAGATTACACTCTCTCCTTACTACTTTGATATGGGCTGGAGGCAGAAGTAGGGAAGCAAAGAACCTTTTATTTTTGCTCTTGATGGAGGGAGGACTGGAGGTCCCCACTTTGAAACTGTACTATTTGGCTTTGCAGCTACAGCACACCGCGCATTGGCAAATGGCCATCTTTTTTCAATCTAAGGTCCAAACAATATATCAGGAATTAGAAAGTCTGAGTGCTGGCTGTTCCTCCTTTCAGGCCTCTCCTTCGGAATTCGCGTCACCTATCACCTGTCGCTTGAATAGCTTCTCCCCCTTGACTATCAACAGGGTAAATGACTTATTACTGGCGATCAAGTCGGGCTCTCCAATTGACCCATGCCCTCCAGACATCATCCATGGGGTTTCGAACAAAGTTAGCACCCTTCTTGCCCCCCTCCTGAACAATGTTATCAATACGGGTGTCATCCCGACTTCTTGGAAGAAAGCCTGTGTCAGACCCATTCTAAAGAAACCCTCCTTGGACCCTCTCGAAGTAACAAACTACCGCCCGATTGCATGTCTGCCCTTAGCAGCCAAAATTTTGGAAACAGCCATTAACTCAGAGCTCAGGGAATACCTAGATACCAACAACCTTCTTGACCCAACACAACATGGCTTTCGATCCGACCACTCCACGGAGTCTGCTTAAATTATGGCTACTGAGGAAATCCGCTGGCAAATTGATAGGGGTGACAGGGCCATCCTGATCCTACCTGACCTATCAGCCACGTTCAATATGGTTACCATACTGTACTTACGCGACGGCTGGAGGCAGTGGGAATTGGAGACACTGCACTTAACCTCCTCACCTCCTTCCTCGTAGCCAGAGAACAGAGGGTGTGTTGGGATACCCTAGAATCAGGCAATTTCTACCTTCCAGGGGGAGTGCCACAAGGGTCCGCCCTCTCTCCAAAATTGTTTAACATTTATGTCACCCCTTTGGCCAAGCTTATTAGGGACCATGGTTTCTCACTAGTATCGTAAGCGAACGATACCCAAATTATTATCTCCATTTCATCTATGACAGACTCTGTGGCACACAGCTTTCATAGATGTCTAAGCCACATCATTAAATGGATGCATAAGAATTACCTCAAATTGAACACAAACAAGACCGAGGTTATGGAATTTGGAATCTGGTCCCAATCTTGGTGGCCAGCAGCAGCGGGACCTTGTCCTACCCCTGCTACCAAAGTGAGAAACCTTGGCTTCTTATGCGACGCCCAGCTCAATTTCTCAGGTCAGATCAATCAGCTTACATCTGCCTGCTATTTCCTTTTAAAGGTGCTACGTAAAATCATACCTTTTTTACCTATGGACTTGAGGAAAACAGTTGTGGAGGCCCTTGTTCTTTCCCACCTAGACTACTGTAATGTCCTGTACCTAGGCATTGACAAACGCCAGCTCTCGAAACTCCAATCCCTACAGAATGCAGCGGCACGTACTCTGTTAAACATTCCTAAATATAGTCACATTTCTGGTGCCATTAGAACTCTACATTGGCACCCAGTCAAACAGAGAACTGAGTTCAAGGCACTCTGCCTGGTTCACAAAGCCCTATATGCGGGTGGGCCTAATGAATACCACAAATTATTCCAATGGCATGCCCCCGTCGGATGCTAAGATAGGCCAACAAAGCCCTGTCCCACTTTCCTAGGGTGAATAAAACCAGATGGGGAGGCAGATGTATCTCATTCATGGCATCTAAGCCCTGGAACGAACTTCCCCTCAACATTAGGCTAATCCCATCCAGGTCTCAGTTCAGGAGACAGGTCAAAACATGGCTTTTCCCCCCCTCATAGCTATCAAGCGTTTCCTGACTCTCGACCTCTGCTCTTTCTTGCTTCCTCTAGCGCCAAGACGCCCCAGCATTCGTGCGCTTTAAAAGCCCTTTACTTACTTACTTTTGAATAAACCAACTTACAGAGTAAACAGTGTTCTAGTTATTTTTGATTATTACAATTTTGGCACCGATCTGGCCAGGCATGAGGCAGTTCCAGAGGTTAAAGAAACCCCAACCACGAACTCAAGCGAGCAGAAAGGCCAATGGCTGTTCGTTGACCTCAAGATTTATGACATTTACAGGTCAGATCCTTCTGATTATTAAGCTGATGCCCTCATTGTGTCTGTGCATTGAGTAAGAAAAACTTAGCATTTTGCTTGTTGGTGAAACGGCTCACCATTAAGGGTGCGAGGCAGGCCAGCCCTTAAGCAGCTGATTGAGTTCTACATACCACGCATGAACCAGTGCGCGAAGAAACTGTTTGTGCATCTGACTGCACGAGTGTTGTGTGTCAGACCGACACAGGAGGACAGTAATCAAACGCATCTATGAGAAGTGATAGCTCTAGGTCTCACCCGAGTTGAAGAAAGTGATTTAATGAGGCGCGAATTACGTATATGAACGGGCACTCATCTTCAAAGACGCCGTCAACATAGAAGCTTGTTAGATTCATTATTAAAGGAAAAATCAGAGCAGAGCACTAACGTAAAGATAAAGGACAATTCCTTATCTGGCATGCTTTGTCCACGATTCTGTTTGTTCAGTTGCAAGTGGACTAAGGTAATATCTTGAACCAGTCACTGCACAGTAAGGGCATTATCCATTGCTGATTGGATTACAGATAAAATCAAGTCACCTATTGGTCCGCAGGTGTTTTTAGTGTTTATTGGCTGTTGTGTTCATCATTCTCATTGGTCATCACAGTTTACATACACTCCAGTGAGTTTGGTATCTAAGTTTGAATATTCTTGGGCAATACTGCCATCTTGTGGTCAAAGCAGGTAACACAGATTTGTCAAAATTGATTTGAGTATAGCTATTGTAACTCCACCTCCCTTTCTAATGTTGTTGCCATGAGAGCCCCCTATCAAATGGGAGGACTGGATTAACTGTTTTGAAAATTATCTGCTAGCACTGAATGGGGCCAGATTTCCAGCAATAAGAAAAAAAGTGTTGCAATTGGGATCTTTGAGCAAAGAAGGCCAACATGTTTTCAAATACCTGCCTGCTGTAGGAAATGCTCAAGGGGGTGCAATGGAGGATGTCTACAAGCAAGCGGTACTACGATTACAAACTAGGTTTGCAAAGCAAGTTAATGTGGTGATGCACCATCACAAATTTTACACACAGCCACAATGTATCAATGAATCCATTGATGACTTTGTTGCACGGTTAAGAGAGCTGTCTGCTAAATGCAAATTTGATCCAATGACAGAGGAAAGGATCAGGGATAGGTTAATTGTACAATGTAACAGTAAAAAAATACAGAAGAGATTGTGGGCCGCAAGCAATCCCATACTCAAAAATGCAATAGCCATTGCCAAAGTTGTAGAAGAATCTGAAAAATGCATGTATGAAATAGGGATTACAGGTGTAGTCAGCCCAAAACGAAGGACGTTGCAGTACTGGGGGATAATACTGAGAGCGGCAATGTAGTAAACAATAAAACTCAGGTGGCTGGAAGTAGTTTGCCCAGAAACAGCAATTCAAGGGGATCTGGTCCAATAAATACACAAGAAAAATTTGGATCTCGCGTCTGCCACAGGTGTGGAAGTAGTTATCACATGGCAGATTCTAAACAGTGCTTTGCTGTTGACAAAGAGTGTCCTAAGTGCTGCAAGAAGGGGCATCTTGCGCACATGTGTTAGTCAGCTGAGAAGAAAGTTACAATAGTAAAAGAAGAACAATCTGTATACAGAGTTCTAATTGTACAGGATGAGAGTACTGTGGGGGAAGCAGAAGATGTTGAAAGAAGGGGAACACGTCCAAAAGCTGTTTTCGATATCAATGGAAGGGTGGTGTCCTTAATGGTAGACACAGGTTCACTATATATGATAGTCCCACAAATGCTATTCGACGTTACGTGGTCAGGAGAGGCGTTCATGACATCAGATGTATTGAAAGGGTATCAGGGAGCCGACATAGGTGTCATAGGATTAATGACTGCACAAATTAAATTCATAGGAAGGCAGACAACAGGAAAGATTTACGTTGCTAGGGAAGGCCCGCCCATTAACTGCTGGACACATCAATATGATCTAAATATAATGGTAAATCCACGAGCTGAGGATCAAGTGATGGTGATCGATGCAATAGGATTGACAGACATTTTGGTCTCCACAAAGAGGATTTTGAAAACAGATTAGGAGAGGCTGCGAACTATGAGCAAGAAATCAAACTCAAGAAGAACTCAGTTCCTGTGAAAGATGATGCCAGGAAAAATGAAGGAAATAATTCTGTTACTCCTTGAGGATAAAGTAGTAGAGCCTGTCGAGGCAGCGGAGTGGCTATCTCCCGTAGTCATTACCAAGAAGCCTGATGGATCTCTCAGGTTTTGTGTCGACTTGTGCAGCTTAAAAGAGAATGTCACCGTAGACAACTTTCCGTTGCCAAACATTAATGAATTCATTCTCATGCTGTCTTGTGGAAGTTTTTTTCTCAAAACTTGACTTGAGGAGTGTGCATCATCAAGTGAAACTTAATGTGCACTCCAAACATTTCATATAATTTATTACAAATAAGGGCACTTTCCAATTCTGCAGGCCTTCTTTTGGGTTGTGCTCCGCTGCGAGTGTGTTCTAGCATCTTATGTCAAATGGACTTTCAGGGCTTAACAAGGCCATTGTGTTTCAAGATGATATCTTGGTGTTTGGGAGAAATTTTGAAGAGCACAATTAAATGTTGAGTGCAGTATTAACCCGCATTATTTAACCCGATGAAAAGAAAAATGTGCATTTCTTATACAAGAAATAGACTACTTAGGATATCTGATAACGAGGGAACGAGTGAAGCACAAAATGAATTTGGTCAGTGCCATACTAAACGCTCAGGTACCACATGATAGGGAAACACTTAAGATCCTTCCTGGGATTAGTGGAGTATTACTCCTAATTTGTACAGGACCTTGCTCATAAAATTGAGCCTTTGAGAGAACTGTTGAGGAAAGGGAAGATGTTTTTACGGGGTGAACAGCAACAAGCAGCTTTTTCCCTGGTCAAGGGTGACAGCACATGCTGGTGTGTTGTCACCATATCAAAGTGGTTTGAAGACAGTTGTCACTGTTGATGTCAGTGCTGTGGATAATGGGGCAGTCTTGGCACAACTGCATGACAAGGAAGAGAAAACCATAGCATTTGCCTCGCGCTCTTGAAGGAAGTGACCCAATTAGGGCCACCCGGGTCACTCTCGACCTCCTCTAGCCTTCCACTTAATGAAGAGTCGATGAATCAGTAGAGAATACAAGCAAACTAGTTTATTCACATAGTACACTGCAGTGGAGTTCAATCTGGCCAGCCTCCTATGATGGCTGACGAGAGACTGACTCTAACAAACATAAAGTTACATTATGTATGTTGCGGAGCCCACAGAGACCCGCCTATTATGTAAAAACACTGGTTGCTGTCGTAATACAATGGGGGTACAGAGCACAAGTTTTGATTCCGCAGCCTGGCACAAGCTATCTTCTGCCCAAGGTAGTCTGGCTTATCCTCCCCACTAGACAGGTGGGAGAAGGCCTCTATGTAACAGAAAAGGCATGCGTTAATGAGCAAGATTCAACATTGGAGAAACAAAACTTACCAAGGACCATTTCTCGTAAATGATCAAGTAATAGTTTCGATTATACTACAAAATGGCGTCTTCGAGAAGTAAAATGGTAGCACAGATGTCAATCTAACTAACGTAACATCTGCACTTACTAGTTGCGTATGCATACAGCAAGGATATATAATGAATTAGCTACATAAATGCTAACATAATATCAGGTAAAATACGAGTAATATGGCAATAATACATTTCAATTCTAACAGACCCTCCTTTTAGCATTTATAAGCTAATATGGACACCTTTATTTTTGCTATCAGGTAAAGGTCTTTACAATTCTAAAAGTAGAGAAAATATAGAAATACACGTAATACCATGTCAAGTACGAATGTATATATGTATATATGCATAACAAACATATGGAAGAAAATGACACTAAACATTAGCAGTACAAGTAACATCAGGAACGGAACCTGCAAGAGAAGTAGTTGAACCAAAAACACCCTCATTAATTTGTATAATTGTATCAAGCTCCTTTTGAAGCATTATTGTTGCATTAGTATCATGAACCGAAATCCTTTTGGGAGAGAGATAGGTAGCACAGTATGAGCAGCATAAGGGAAGACACTGAATCAAAACACAGCAACAAATTAAAAGGACAATGAAATATATCGCCTTTTCCAGAATCCAACCCCAACCACCAAATAAAGACCAGCTCCAGTTACCGCTCTCCATTCCTCGAACATTTTCCAAAATGTCTAAAATATGTTGTGTGATATTCCTTTCCATATTCGTGATACCGACCACACACTGCTCTCCTATTATTGCGCATGCACCACCGCTGTTAGCTAAAATAAAATCGACCGCATATCTCGTTTGCTCAGAGTATAGCGCATACTTTCTAACTGGGTGGTGATGTCATGTAAAGCTGCCACTGTAGAATTAGACAAAATCTGCAGTTTGCACCCAAAATACTCTCTAGCTCGTTCACCCCTGGCCATGGCAGTGCCACCAAATGTGATAATAGAGGAAAGTATATATCCAAAAGTGATACCATTACTGTAATTGTTGACTTCCAAATCGGTAACTCCCTCACAAAATTCCTTGGTCAGCGTTCTTTTTACCTATCTTGTATTTGGTTGCAAGGTACCCCAAGAGGTAACACCATTCCCAAGGCCACATCCTCTGTGCCGTTGTACATATTAGAATAGGTACCATTTGATAAAAAATAGAAACCTAGGTGTGCATAAAGCGGACCCTGATAATCCAATGGAGCATATCTAGTATTCATGCCCTTCATACTAGGGTCATCCTTTTTTCCTAAACGCAATATATTTTTGTACACTATTGATCCAGAACAATTTAGATACAAATAAGCATCAGTACTATTTATTATTGGGCAACACGCAGGATAAATACCTGCCTCTTGAGTGACTGTCAGATGTTGATAATGCCAACCTGTCAGAGTGACATTTCGTTAATCAATATACAAATTATCACAATACATTTCAGGCATGCAACCTGGGTACCCTGTCTCTCTGGGTTTTCTATAATACAAACAAGGGCCAGGATATCCCATACCAAATTCACCTTTTGCCACTACAAAATGGGGAGGACGAACATATGTATAATTCACCAACGATAATAGGTAAGCAGTCCATAAACCTGTAACAGAGTCAGTGGGATAGCAAGCTGTGTTATCTCCGAAAACATTCCTGTGCGTATCTAAGAAAAAATTACTTTGCATAGCTCTTTTACTACGACCTGAAGAGACAATCCAATATAAAGCACACAATGGGGTATCACCAGAACACTACAAAACCCTGAACATCCCCCCTCCCACCAATAAGAACAATAATATGATAATAACACAGAACACCTTCTTTCTGAGCAACCAATCGAAACTGAGCTGCCCCGGTCGCAGGACAACAAAAGGCTGTTCATCTTCTACAATGGGACGACCAAACAGATCATCCCGACCAACCTCATAACGGCCCCTTCCACTCGAACCCCGCCCTCTAGGTACTGCAATTTTCTGTAACAAATCTGGACACTCACTTTGCCAATGTTCCTCCTTTTTGCAATACGCACACTGATTCGGCCCTAGGGGTGCACCACCTCTACCGGCACCCCGTGACCTTTGAGCCGGACCAGTGCCTCGTCCCCTTGCGGACACTCTTGCAACCTGTTGCAGCAACACCCTCGTTTTCAAATCCTTACTCTTCTTTTCCACCTTGTCCTTTTCCTCATTTTCTTGATGCTCATAGTACTGAGCCATACTCAATATCACCGAAGGGGAGGAGGTAGTCCAAGTGCTCTCCGAAGCCTGCAACCGAGCCGCAATCTCCGGAAGCAAATTTGTGACAAACCTGTTAACAAACAAACGAACACCACCTTCAATTGACAAATCCTGTCCACTGAAATCCAAGAACACCCCTTCAAATCGAGTAAAGAAATCAGACACACTCTCCTCTTTCTTTTGACGACATGCCATCAGCTTATCCCAATCTACTCGTCTGGGTGGGATAAGAGAATGCATATAAGTGATGATACGACTTGGCAAAGTCAGAATCTCAGCCCTAGGTTTTTCACTGGGCTTTCGCTTCTTATCCCATGCCATAATCTCATCCCAAGAGCCACCCAATTCCACCCTGTGTATACACCTGCCTCCATATATCCACCGGCACCAACAGCCCGAAAAACATCTTAATATCTGCTAGGGTCATAACTGACAAGGAGGCGGCCTCTGTTAACTCTTTATAATACGCCGTAGGGTTTTTCCTAGGATCCGGCAACTGACTCTTAAGAGCTAGCACCTCACTTCTCTTCCATGGGATATAAACCCACTGTTCCTGAAAATGAGCCGCTACCTGCTGTTGAACCACCTCCCCACTCTGGTTACGCTGTTCTGGGATCTCTGGATGGAAAATAGGATGCACCTCCCTCATCGGAAATTGGGACACACTAGTCGGAGTACGGTGATGTAATCTTTCTCGATAACCGAGTAGCGTCCCAACATTACTAAAAACTTCTGCAGGGGCCATACCAGCTGAATAAACACGATCTCGAATGTCAAATAATTTGAGGAGCTGTGCCTCCAATACACTGTTCCCACAAACCAATCAACGTAGCCGACATATGCTGAAGGGCATGCTGTTGTACAAACGGATCAAAATCTTTCATCACACTCCATATATCCTCCACACTATAAATCGGACTCCGAGCCCACTGTGCTGCCTGATTTGCAACCACCCTTTTCTCCTCTTCACCTACATCAGAACGAGTCAGTACCCGCTGTAAGAAAGTGGCTCTGTATATACTGAACCAAAGTAAGGTTCAGTGTGCACAGGGTCCACAGTCCCCAGAGGTTTGGCAGAGGCTAAAGTTAGATATAACCTTACTCTCTAAAGTGGTAGCTTGGTCGAGCAGTAAGGCAGTATCAGAGGACAGTGTAAAGCATTTGTTGTACACACTCAGTCAGCAAATGAAGCCACACACTAAAGAACTGAACTCTAGGCCAATGGTTTGTATATAAAAATATATGCTTGTTTTATTTTAGAACCAACAACAGGTATCAAAATATACTTTCTCAGAATGAGATGCTTTAGGTCAATATTTTCAATAGGCAATAGACTTTTGAATGCAATCGTTACAGTTGTTGCAATAGGCAACACAATTTTAAACACAATTATACATTGAGCTCAATGGGAATTTCTAGTTAAATGCAATAGATTACTTTTTGGGATTACTTTTCTAACCACAGGACTGGATCCTAGATTCAGTCCTGGGACATCTCCTGTAAACAGTTGAGTAAAAACGTTTTGGTTACAGGTGTGATTTTTAAGGAATATTATTGTATTTTAAAAGTTGGCACTTAGAAACTTTTTCACTTAGAATCACCAATGTTATCCTACGGTAGGAAATTCACTTAGCAGGTAAGTAGTGTTATCGTTACTTTTTCTTACTCAGTGTTGGATCCTGGATCCAGCACTGGTGCATCTCCTGTAAACAGTTGAAAGAATGTGTTTTTGTTATACAGGCGATTTTTAACGAATATTTGTAAGTTTGCAAAATCGACACACAGAAACCTTTTCAGCAAAAACCAGGCAATGTTATCCTATGGAAGGAAATTCAATTCGCCGGTAAGTTACTTTAACGTTACTTTTGTAATCCAGTGCTGGACTCCTAGATTCAGCACTGGGACATTTACTTAAAACAGGTAAGTAATTACGTTTTTGTAGTTTGTACGATTTTTAAAGAATATTCTTGTATTTCAAAAGTTGACACTTAGAAACTTTTTCACAAAGAACCACCAATGTTATCCTATGGAAGGAAATTCAATTCACAGGTAAGTTACTTTTTAATTACTTTTGTTACTCAGTGCTGGACACCTAGGTTCGGCACTGGGACCTTTCCTGCAAACAGTTGAGAAAGTTCGGTTAGGTTATTTGTGCGATTTTTAAGGAATATTCTTAGTTTTCAAAAGTCGACACTTAGAAACTTTTTGGAAGAAAAAGTGTCCATGTTATCCTATGAGGAAAAATGAGTTATCGGTTTTGAGGTAAGTAATCGGTCTTTTGAGTTAGGGTTCTGGAGTTAGACTCAGGGGTCTTCCAGGGTCAGTGATGCACTGTTGTTGCACCCTCAGCGGCACTAGGGCGGCCGGGTGCAGAGTGTTGAGGCCCAATGTTATCCTATGGAGGATAGGGGGACTCCGGTTGGTGGCGGCTGGCAAGCAGGCCAGGGGGTTGTGGGAGCAAAGCTCCTAGGGTTAAGCTCAGGGCACGTTGGGGACCAAGTTAGCACCAAAGGGGCACCCTCAGCGGCACTAGGGCGGCCGGGTGCAGAGTGCTGTTTTGAGGTCGGGTGCCCTGTTGATTTCAATGGAGATTCTCCGGGACAAAGAAACACTGCAGGCTCGGGGACGAGGACCTTCCAGGAGCAACCACCACTTCGAGGGGTAAGTTGGGATGTAGAGGGTTGGTTGGGCACCGTTGGTTTGGGCACACAAGGCCGTGGGGCGTCGGGTGCAGGGGTGCCTTGGGACGTCGGATTTTCTTACCCCCTCTGGTCACGGTAGGGGGGGTCCTCTGGATTGAGTCTGCAGGCGTCGTCAGGAGGCTTGAGGCAGGTCAGGGGTCGCCGGATCTCGGGTCAGGATCGCCGGGGGGACCTCCTCTGGGTATTTGCCCACTCGAGCTCGGGCCGGATTCGGCGGGTGCAGAGTGTGCGGGATTCGCGGTTCCTGGCTGGCACCAGAAGCTGCAGTTCAAACACGTCCGGTGTTCACGGGAGAAACAGCTTGGAAAGTGAAGGCAGGCAGGTCCTCCGGGGTTTTTGAGGTTGCTGGCCGCTGGACATGCCGGGGTTTTGCAGGAGCAGGTTCGAGGGGAGACAGGCCTGTAGGGCTGGGGCCAAGTCAATGGGCGGCGTCCTCTTGTTAGCTCTGCACGGCTTCTCGTCCTTCTTCTTCTTCCTTGTCTTTTTGTTGCTGAATCTAAGGAAGGAAGGTTCAGGCTGCCCCTAAATACTAGATTTAGGGCGTTACAGGCTAGGTAAAGGGCAGGGACCAATGGGTCCCTGCCCTGGGGTGAGTACACCCCTATCCTGCCACTCTCCTGTGGGAGGGGGCAGGAGCCTAGTCCTGATTGGGCAGGGCTCCCCATCTTCAAGATGGCGAGAGCCCGGAGATGTGCTTCACCTCGCCTCCCCCACCTGAGGGGTGGGGTTGGCAGAGGGTGGCACACCCCTTTCCTCCCTTGGTGTTTCCCGCCAGTCTTCCCGCCAGGATGGGGAAGAACCGGTGGGGACCAGTTGCTGAGCACAGCAAGTGGTCTGGGGAAGCTCACAAAGGCGGAATGCCTTTGAAGCTTCCCCCTGCCCATCCTGGGGGAGGAGGCCTAGCACCTCGCCCAGTACGTGCATTGTTGCAGGCCCGGGAGAGCGGATGACTCTCTACCCAGGGGTCCAGCAACATGTCTGCTGTGTGGCAGCCTAGGCAGCCCCTCAGACAAGACGTGGATTGTAGGTTAGGTTCAGGGGGCAACTCTAAGTTGCCCTCTGTTGTGCATTTTACAGTAAATCCCACACTGGCATCAGTGTGGGTTTACTGTGCTGAGAAGTTTGATACCAAACTTCTCAGTCTTCAGTGCAGCCATCATGGTGCTGTGGAGTTCATGCTGACGACCTCCCAGCACCATATACTTGAAATGGCAGCACTGCACTTAAAGTGCCCAGGAATGGACCTGGGTACTGTAGGGGCACAGGGCTCATGCACCTGTACCCTCACCACTGGCATAGGCACCCAGCTAGAGGGGTGACTGAGATATGCCAGGGCAGTGTGTTTGTGGGCATGGCACACAGGGATGTGTGCCATGTCGACTCTCTGTTTTGTTCTGCACCAAGACACTCAGCCTGCAAGGGCAGTGTGTGTGTGTCAGGGTACAAGGCCTCCAAGGGTGGCACAATAAGTGCTGCAGCTCTTAGAGGCCTTCTCTGGTCACAGTGCCCTGGGTACCTAGGGTACCATTTACCAGGGGCTTACCTGTGGCCAGAGAGGCCAATTGGGTTTAGGCTGTAATGCAGTTTTAGGGAAGGAACACAGGCCCTGGGTACCTGATTGGCAGGGACCCAGGGCACACCAAGGAAAAGTGCATCAGTTATCAGGCAAAAAGTGGGGGGGTTATTGCAACAGAAACCCACTTTCCTACACCCGCTCCATTCGCTCCCGTGCTGCCGCCCAATTCCCTCCATCCGACACTCGCGCTGGTGTCCCAACACTACACAACACTGCAGATGAAATATCTGGGGAAGACGCAAGGGATACAGACGCAGGTGACAGTGTCAGCAATGGCTGTGTGGTAGGTGTAAGAGAAGGAGGAGAAACATGAACAGAAACAGCAGACACTGCGGGGGTGCCTGCAGTCACTGCACTCGCAGGTTGCAAAACCGGAGGGGAGACAGATAGGGCTGGAGTCGAGGCTGTTGAGTCTGCAGAAAAACCAGAGGAAGACGGAGGAACAACAGAAGACTGAGACGACGGAACAGCGGGATATATTCTCTGCGGGGCATAGGGAGGTGGGGGGGGGCGAGTTTCCAGCAGATCCCCCACAAAAGGATCCTCATCCTCTCGAACAACATAAGACTTATTACATTGTAATCGAAACTTCCTATCTGCACACTCAATACCCTTTTCGGTTTGTTCTCTATCATAAGCTAGAGCTTTCTGAACCACTGTTTGCACTGCCTTTTTCCTAAACTCCTTCTCGGCTCTTATACGCCTCTGCTTAGCTTCATTCTGCCATACCTGCAAAGTATCAAACATCGACTGCCTACTTCTTCTAGCAAATAATTTGTCCTGTAAATAATTCAATTTTTGTTCGTCAAAGGTACCATCCAGTGGCCACTGAAGCTCAGTATTGTCCTTCGTATACTTGTGCCATAATGTACAAAACATAATGGGGCCAATACCGTGCTTCACATACATCTCAAAACTCGGAGTGCCTTCTGGAGGGGCAGGCTGCCTCTCCTCCAGCCGATGCTCAGCAGAGCAACAGCGGCACCCCAAACACCACACTTTACTCCAACAAGGCATCCTAGCATCAGACACATTCACTATCCACTCGATCAACACACACACACACAATAAAAACACACACAAACAAAAGAGCTCTCAAAAGCAGTCCTCAGACTGCACCAAGACAAGTCAGTCCTCAGACTGCACCAAGACAAGTTAGGCTCTAGCCCCAGGCCTTTTCAAGA
Organism: Calotriton arnoldi; assembly: GCA_963921515.1. NCBI lineage: Eukaryota > Metazoa > Chordata > Amphibia > Caudata > Salamandridae > Calotriton > Calotriton arnoldi. Next base: position 523,499 of record CAWUFW010006996.1, read on the forward strand.
ATAAACCCAATTCAACAAGTGGCCTGGCAGAATGTTCAAAAATGCTCTGTATCACAAGGGTCCACAGACCCACCAAGTTAATCAAGACGGTGCCGCTCTTACCAAAAATCGAGACAAACTCACCTGGTGCACACAGGTCAAACAAGATTTTTCTCCACTGCCGACTCTTCGGACCAAACGGTCAGATCCAAGGGTTTCGCCTTTTCAGGACCCCAGCCGAGATGACCACTAGACAAGGAGCCACCCGATCAGACAGGCGGGGCTGCCACGAGAACCAGGCTCTATCATATGGGGATCCCCGATCCGCCCAACCGACAGGATGCAACCCCGACCCCACAACCCGACTACAGGCGGGATGGGCCACCTGGTGGAGTCCCTGTTTGGGCGCCAACTGAAGGAAGTGACCCAATTAGGGCCACCCGGGTCACTCTCGACCTCCTCTAGCCTTCCACTTAATGAAGAGTCGATGACACAGTAGAGAATACAAGCAAACTAGTTTATTCACAAAGTACACTGCAGTGGAGTCCAATCTGACCAGCCTCCTACGATGGCTGACGAGGGACTGACTCTAACAAACATAAAGTTACATTATGTATGTTGCGGAGCCCACAAAGACCCGCCTACTATGGAAAAACACTGGTAGCTGTCGTAATACAATGGGGGTACAGAGCACAAGTTTCGATTCCGCAGCCTGGCACAAGCTATCTACTGCCCAAAGTCGTCTGGCTTATGCTCCCCACTAGACAGTTGGGAGAAGGCCTCTATAACAGAAAAGGCATGCGTTAATGAGCAAGATTCAACATTGGAGAAACAAAACTTACCAAGGACCATTTCTCGTAAATGATCAAGTAACAGTTTCGATTATAATACAAAATGGCGTCTTCGAGAGGTAAAATGGTAGCACAGATGTCAATCTAACTAACGTAACATCTGCACTTACTAGTTGCGTATGCATACAGCAAGGATATATAATGAATTAGCTACATAAATGCTAACATAATATCAGGTAAAATACGAGTAATATGGCAATAATACATTTCAATTCTAACACTCGTTGTTGGAGGCTGAGCGCAACTACTCTGTCATTGAGCGTGAGGCATTGGCACCTGCCTGGGCCACAAATTACTTCAGAGTGTTTTTGTGGGGTAGTGTGTTTTCTCTACGAATGGACTAATTGTGAATGCTCATGCATAATTTATGAGTACATTGTAGGCCTGTATTCGGGAAAAACCCTGCAGTGTTCTAACCACAGACTAGATAACGTTCAACCCTCAGAGTTCATTGTGTACTGTAGGGAACTAATGTAGGTAAAAGATCATGCCTATATTAGGGCATAGGAGATTATGACCATAATAGGGCATAGACGATCATGACCAAAATAGGGCATATACAATTATGATCATAATAGGGCATATACGATTATGACCATATACAGCATATATGAACGTGTCTATATTAGGGCCTCTATATGAAACATAACACCCACTCCACTTCCGAATTGGATGACAATGACCATACTTAAAATCTGGACCATTTAAATTTTTTCTTAAAAACAGCTAAAAACATGGTTTTAAAAAGACATTTAAAAAATGTTTAAAAATGTTACAAATCAGCTATTCTTTTGTTGCCACTTGAAAAAGTCAATTCTGTCTCACTTATAAAAGTTGCATTACTACAAGCAGAAGAAGGCCATTCTTTTCTCAAGTGAAAGTGTCAATTTAGGAAATGTTCCAATTTTAGTTCGTTTATTTATGAAACGAAGTGGAGAAGCCGAATTCTTTCCCGGGACGCGATGAGCCAATTCAAGATTAAGTGTCCTGGCTTGGAGATACAGCATTATCGGTGTTAGCTACTGCAGACGACAAATCCAATGCCTCACAGAGAACGTCAGTCGCACATAGATGGAATTCAGCACTGCCAACAGTCGGTGCTGCAGCAGCTTGTGTGGCAGTTGTTACCTGAGTGTCTGTGGAGGAGCCACCTAACCCAGCAGGAGCAAACGGCACCTGTGGATTCTCAAGGAATGCGTTCATCAGAATTGGAAGACGCTGGGGACAACACAGAGCATGGGCCTTTAGGGGGTCCAGCATAGCATCCATGTCCAGAGGCGTATCTGATGGAAACGTTAGACAGAGATCCAACGTGCATTCTTCTCTGCAAAACAGGCATCGAAGAACAGGTAAGATGCAGTCCACCCAGACTGGTCTAAATGATAGGAACCAAGAGGCGCTCAGTTCTCTTAGGCAAGGTATACCCAGAAGCTGCACCATGCGTTCACGGCAATTCCGCTCCATGAGTATGTTCGCCATTTCCTCGGACTCCTGCAATTAGGAACAGGATAAGCGGGAGACCTCCAAAGACGCTTCCCAATACGAAGTGTATAAAATTTGGGATTACTCCGAGGACTGTCTGAAAGGTGCTTAATAGTCCTGACCCTATGGTCTTAAATAGGTGTACAATACCACTCGTATCAGACATGTTAAAGATACGACCCACCATTTCTGCTAAATGAAAGGGGCAGTTCGTACGTATAAGCGCCTGTATCTCAGTCGAGGTCCTTGCAACTTGAAGTTTATTTTATTTATTTATTTATTTTAAAGGTTTTATATAGTGCTTGCTGGACCCGGAGGTATCAGTGCGCTTCACAAAGTGAATGCAGTACAGGTAAAACACAGTAGTACAAAACGTGGATTTCACGCAGGTTGAGTTACAAGGTACAGTTAATATAATACAATTAACAGGAGTCAAGTCGGTGAGAAATAGTAGCAAAAAATACAATGAATACAAGTAGTCAGGATTATATACAGTAACATGTAGATGGAGGGGGGATAAGTGGTAAGGGGTGGCGGGCGGGGAGGCGTGGATAGGGTGAGTGAAAGTAGGCAAAGGAACGGGAGTTAAAGACTGAGGGGAGGGAATATGGAAGGGGGGGTGAGAAAGGCGGAGGAGGTGAGAAAGGCGAAGTTAGGGAGAGGAAAGTATTAAGGACCCCAGTATATGTTGAGCAGATGCAGTTTGAGGTCTTTTTTTAAGCTGATGTATGAGGGGTTGCAGCGCAGGTCTTTAGGGAGGCATTCCAGATGGTGGGGGCATTTCCGGAGAAGGAGCGGGATTGCGTAGTTTTCTTTTTGGTCAGGGGTGGGATAAGGAGGAGAGAGTTTGTGCTTCTCAATGATCGAGAGCAGCCCCCTTTGTTGAGTTTACAAGTGAGATACCGCGGGGTCTTTTGATGAAGGGCTTTGTGCGTAATACATGCAATCTTGTAGGTGGATCGGCCTTCTATGGGTAGCCATTTAAGGGTCTTAAGGGCAGGGGAGATGTGATTGAAGCGTTGCAGTCGGTGATTAGTCTGGCTGCTAGGTTGAGCACCGATTTGATTAGTGCTAGGGGAACTTTTGGGGTTCCGGAGAGGATAGCGTTACCATAGTCAATTCTTGAGAGGACTAGAGTTTGGACAACCGATTTGAAGTCGTCGGCTGGAATGAAGGGTTTAATTTTCTTGAGGTGACGGAGCGTGAAGAGCGCTCCTTTCGCCGAGTTTTTTATGTGGGTCTGAAGGGTTAGGTTGTTGTCAATGGAGATACTGAGGGATTTTACTGAGTTAGTTAAGGAGAGCGCACAGTTGAGGGCATTTAGTTCGGAGATCCAAGTTTGGATAGGCAGAGGGTTGGTTTTAGGAGAGAATAGAATGATTTCTGTTTTTTTGGGGTTGAGTTTGAGATGATTGGAGTGGAACCAGGATTGGATTTTGGTTAGGGTGTTATTGAGGTGCAGAATATCAGAGTGGGATTTAATCTTATAGTAGAGTTGGGTGTTATCGGCATAGAGGTGGTAGTTGATTCCAGCTTGTTTTAGGATGAGGGTAAGGGGCTCCATAAAGAGGTTAAAGAGAGCGGGGGAGAGAATAGATCCCTGAGGGACACCCAGGGAGACAGGTGTAGGGTTTGAGAGGCAGTTAAGGATTTTGATTTGTTGTGTTCTGTGTTGGAGGTAGGAGGAGAACCAATTGGAAACAGGACCATTAAAGCCAAAACGAACTTTGAGCGCGTTGAGTAAGGCGGGTGGTTAACGGTATCAAACGCGGCAGAGAGGTCGAGGAGAATAAGTAGGCAAGTCTCACCATTGTCAAGGGAGTGGTGGATGTCATCCACAAGTTTAAGCATGGCCGTTTCAGTACTGCAGCCTTTTCGGAAGCCAGATTGTAAGGGATCCAGTAGGTTAAAAGTGTCGATGTGTTTATCTAGTTGGAGCAGGGCACACTTTTCCAGGGCTTTAGAGAGTAGGGGGAGGTTGGAGATTGGGCGGAGATTGTTAGGGTCGTTAGGGTAGGCATTGGGGTTTTTGAGAATGGGAGTGATTTGTCCAAGTTGGAGGGAGGCAGGGACACAACCCGTGGAAAGGGAAGAGTTGATGACAGCAGCCCAAAGAGGCGCGATGATGTGCTTAAGTTCGAGGACAAGGTTAGAAGGAAGAGGGTCATTAGTGTGTGAGGACGGTTTGAGATTAGAAATGAAGTTAGAGACATCAAGCTCCGTTACGGGGTAGAAGTTATGCCAAGGGGCATTGTTTTTAAGTTGTAGATTGGGCAGGCAGTAATCAGGGGGTAAAGTGGCATGAAGGTGGGAGGGGGAATCAGGGGGTGGAGCTGACGAGGAGGGAGAGTTGGTAGTGGAGTCAGCGTTAAGGAGGGGGTTGGGAGGGATCTGAAATGCTAGGAAGGATTGATCTAATGTGGCGATTTTTTCAGAGAAAAAGTTTGCAATTTCTTCACATCAGTCGGTAGTGGCTGTCAGCATGGGTGGGGCAGAGGATGTTTCAGTTCGAACAATGTTGAATATCTCTCTGGGTCTATTTTTGGTCCGATCAAGTTGAGTATGGAAGAAGGAGGCCTTTTCAGTGAAAATGTGTTTCTTGTATGTTGATCTAGCAGATCTGAGGAGGGCAAGATGGGCAGGAGTTGGGAGTTGTCTCCATGTTCTTTCCGCAAGTCTAAGTGCACGTCTTTCGTTATTGAGATTGGAATTGTACCAAGATTTGGATGGAATGTTTCTTATGGTTTTTAGTTTGGATGGGGCAATTTTGTCTAAGATATCAGTGACGGATTTGTTATAATATTCGGTAAGTTCATTGGCATTTTGTGAGAGAGGGGAGAGAAGAAGTTTTGCTTGGAGTTTAGACTCCAGTTCACCAGGAAGGATACAGTTGAGATTTCTAGTCCATTTCTTAGTTTTGGTGATTTTGGTGAGGGAGGGAGGAGCTGAGGTGGTGATTGAGAACAGAATGAGGTGATGGGGATGATGTTAGAAAGGGAGGCCAAGTCATTGTTAGCAATGATAACATCAAGAGTGGTCCCCTTAGTGTGGGTTGGAGAGTGGCAAAGTTGTTGGAGGTCACTGATCTCAAGGAGATTGGTGAGGAGGTTGATTGTGGGGTCATTGGGCTCATTCCAGTGAAGGTTAAAATCACAGAGGAAGAGATTTTTTGAGTTAGAAAGTGAGGAGTGAGTAAGAAGTTCAGATAGTTCCTCAGTGAAGGGAAGGGGGTCGCCAGGAGGATGGTAGATATTATGAAGTCGAATTAACTCCTTCGGTGCTCGTGACGAGACCAGCTCGTCATGAGTCATGGTGGAGCTGTGCTCATGATGAGCTGGTCTCGTCATAACGGCGCCGCTCCGCCCACGTGTGATTAATTCCCCGCCTGTGCGGGTGAATTAATCAGTGGGCGGGGTCGTGACGAGACCAGCTCGTCATGAGCACAGCTCCACCGTGACTCATGACGAGCTGGTCTCATCACGAGCACCGCGGCGCCGTGCTCACCCCCCGCCCCCCCGCACCGTGGGGGAATTACCCCCGCAGGGAAGGGGTTAAGCGGGACCCCTGAAGCTTAAGTGCGGCTTCAAGGTATTCAAAGGTAGCACGGTCAGAGTTCTTGACAAGGGAGAGTTGGAGTTCATTTTTAAAGATTATAGCTAGTCCACCCCTATTCTATTAGATCTGTCTTTTCTGATGATAGAGTAACCGGGGGGAGCGAGTAAGTCTAGGCTGACGGTTGAGTGGTCATTGAGTCAGGTTTCAGTGAGGAAGGCGATGTCAATGGCTTCACTAAGGATAGTCTCCGAAATTTCGATCGTGTGTCGGACAGCCGAGCGGCAGTTCACTAGCATGCAGGAGAGGGGTTTAGAGTTGTTTTTTGGGGCAGAGCATGAAATGATGGTGGTAAGGTGGGGTGGGGATTCTGCAAGTCCCCACGATAACCGGAATGTTGTGATGGGAGGGAGGGAGGATCGTTAATCAATGAGTTAGGAAGGTAGGAGTTGCAAAGGTCGAGGAGGTCGGAGGATGAGAGATTGTTCGAAGCGCGGAGGGGTCTGTGGGTACGACAGTCGAGGGGCGTAGTGCTCCACAGTTTAGGATTAGAGATGCGTTGTGGGCCAGGGGCGGGGTGGATGGGACGGTTAATGAGGAGTCTGGAGTTGAGGGAGTTAAAGTCTTTTCTCAGTCGTGTGAGTTCAGTCGTCAGTGTTGAGAGATTGCGCTCAATGTTGGACAGAGTCTGGATACAGAGAGTGAGGGGTGATGCGGTGGAGAGAGGGGTGGGAGATAGGGTATGTTCAGTGTTGGACGGGGGAGGAGAGCTGATGTGGGGAGGGGGGAGTGGCCGGGAGGGGAATATAGGGGGTGTATGGGCTGTGGGACGGAGGGCGGACCGGGGACAGGGACAGGAACTTCCTAGAGTTAGAACATGAGGCTTGGGATGGTAGGCGGGCATGAGGGGAGTGGGGAAAGACGACAGCGGCTTCCAGGAGGTGAGTGCCATTCGGAGGGGGAGATATTTGGGCCAGGAGGGGAGCATTAACAGGTTCCAGGGGGGGAAGCCAGGCATTAGGAGTGTGGCAAGGGGTGCAAGGGGGGAGACGGACATTGGAGGGTGTGTGGGTTTGAGGGACGGAGTGTGTCGTTGAGATGTCAGGAGGAGGGAGGGGCGTGGGAGAGAGGGGGTGGTTGGAGGTCAGGGTATGGGAGATAGCATTAGCAGTTGGGACGTCTCGGGGAGGGAGGGAAGGAGTCGAGGGGGAGGGGGAGGGAGAGAGCAGCTGGGTGTCGAGAGGTTGGGAAGATGGGGACTGATTGGATAGGGATAAGGTATTGAAATGGTGCTCGAAGATGGCAAGGTGGTGTTCAGAGGCTTGGATGAGAATATTGCCCGTTTTAAATATGGAGATGTCAATTTCGCCAGGGAAGGATGGGTAGGGGGTAGTAGACAGTTTAAATCCAAACAGGATTTTACTTGATTTGGATACTGTTAGGTGGCGGAGGAAAGTGCTTTTCCATTTGGAGGGGCGTTTGGAGTAGAAGATGTAATTAGTTTTAATAGGGAGGAGAGGCTGAGGTAATTGTCGACAATTAAGGTTTCCGGGTGCTGAATCAGTAATCTGTGTTTAACATTTTTCTTTGCGTTTTTGGAGAGGTAAGGGGGGTAGAGAATGGTCCATGAGTTGAGGCCATGTCTGCTGAGGGTAGCGTCATATATAGTGGGGGGTGATTGAGGGGTGACATGTTGTTACGGTAAGGTTGCAGAGGGGGAGAGAGAGGGAGGAGGCAGGATGTGGAGGGGGGAGGAAGGGGGGCGAAACTTCCCGGGGAGAGGGGCTGAGTCGGGTCGTCTGTATTGGGGGGAAGAGAGCGGGATGAGGTGGGGGAAAGGGGGAGGTGAGGGATCCCTGGGGGAGGTTTGGGGAGGGAGGATAGTGTTGACTAGGGTAGTCGTGGGGGAGTTAAGGGGAGAATAACGAAATAGTGAGAGGTAAGAGGGGGTGAGGAATCCGTGGGAGAGGGGTAGGAGAGGGAGGACAGGTAAGATAAAAGGGAGAAGGTAAACAATCAGAGTAGACACCGGGAGAGAGGGAGGACAGAGCTGGACAGGTGGGAGAGTCCGGTAAGAGACTGAGTGAAAGATAAACAATCTGAGAACGCATAGGAAGAGAGGGAGGTCCGTTCAAGGGGGAGGAGAAGGAGGTCAGTGTTTGGGAGGGGGGGTGGGAGTGTCAGTGTAGATACATAAAGAAAGAGGGTTGAACAATTTGATTCAGCGCAGGGCGACAAAAATTACAGGAACAATCATAGACAAAAATTATAATAAAAGTGAACAGTGGGTGAGGGTTTAACAAAAGCAAGCACAGGCATGGGTAACGGTCAAGTAACAGTCAAGGAATAAACAGCCTGGAGTGAAGAGGAAAAATAGGACGATCTATAACCAAAGCAAGCACAGGCATGGGAAACAGTCAAGTAACAGTCAAGGAATTTCAAAGGTTTCTCGAGCGGAGGTTAAGGGCACGGGTTGCTGTAAAAGCATGGCTTTCAGTCTGCTCAAAGTATCAAATTGTATAAAGGAAACATTCAACGAAGGCCATATCGGCGCCTCCCTGACTGTGTTCAGTGGCGGAAACAATACTTGCATACAGCAAGTAACCCTGGAGTTAACAGTGACCAGATAGGCGACGCCCGGAAGCATCCCACAGCAACTTTGATCGTTTAGCATCAAGTAACTCCCATTCGAGAGCATCTGGAAAACCGGCGTGATCATGGCCGCTGGGGTCCCTGACATGTGACACGATAAGTTTGCTACCGAACCACTACATGCTCCGTGCAGAGAAATATCCTGACACATGAGAGAACCACTTAAAGCGTTCTTGCAGTTTGTACCACTCAGATACACTTCTCGATCCCCATTCCAGCATCGATATCTATATGGTAACTCCCAAGTTTCCTTAATGTAACCCTTACCCATTTTTTCATATCTGCCTGCCTGCCTTTGCTCAAGGCAATATTGAAACTGAAACGTAGTGACCGGCAGAGTGATTTGGCCATGAATTAGCCATTCAGTTGATGGTAATTCGGCTACAGTGAATGGTAACCTTTCCAGTTTCTCAATACGCAACATTGTATATTTGGCTCCCCTTTGTGCCATTTCTATCTGTTTATCAGTTACATTGTATTCTGAAAACAGAGACGTGGTGTTTATAAAACGACAGGGCACATAGCCTGCACGCAAAGATTGCAGCGTCCAGCTTAACATCATAATAGAACGTAATTGGGATTGCCCGTATTGTAACAAGGCCAGATCTTGTTCTAATATGTCGATTGCTGAAGACACAATGTTGCCTAAGGAGTAAATCCTGGAGGTCAAAGTTGTTAACCCATTATTCACTACAGCTAATGCCTTCTCTAGGTTAATACGGTCTATTTCCCGTATTCTTTCTGCGGCCTCCTGTTGGGATATTTTCCAGTTTTCATTATAATAGGCATAAATGCCAGCATACATGAAACGTTTCTGACGTGTTTTCCTTGGGCCTGACAAGAAATCCCTGAGGTCCACATCAGGTGTGAGTAAGGTCAAGTGATGTTTTACTTCTGTGAGTGTTGAGGTCTCTAGCCAATCAAGGCACAACTTCCCAACACTATAGGATGTCACTACCCCTGGGTGTTGTCTTTGTACATAGCGTGTATCTGGCCTACTGATACTAAACCCCTCGGTTATACCTAGGAATCTCTGTTGACGTGTGTTCGTGTCAATGGGCCAAATCAGCCATTCTGTCTAATTGGGATCTGACCTGTTGTACTGGAGAATGTCATCTAATCCTACCCCGTGGGGCATATCCCCAAGAACGTGTGATAACCACCGCAAATTTAGCTTAACGCAACTTTGCATATCGCAGTCCATCGCGAGAAAACAACGCTGTGTTAGCGTAGCATTCTCAACCTGGCGGCACGATGCGATAGTCCCACGATAACGCGTCAAATGCCCGCATTAAAATAAATGCGACGCCGCAAAAATGCGAAACACCAACACAAATAAAATCGCGATGAGGCCAACCGCGATAAAAAAAATCAGCCATAACCAGCGACAGGGCTGCCATACCCACGCGTCATGAGGGAAAATGCACAATAAAAGCAGAACAAGAAAAAAAAAAAAAAAAAACTGCGTAGCAACATGGATGCACCCGGAACCAGTGCCCAGCTCAACGCGAACCCCACAAGCCCCACAGACCACCAGCAAGGAACCTCGGGGTCGGGAAAGGCCAAGGAGAAGAGGAAGAGGAAGACAGGGCACAGTCCACATGACAACCTGATCGTCCCACGGAGGTGACAGAGCACGAACAACAACTGTCCGTCACCTCCACCGTGTCATTGGCAACACAGACGGACAAATGGCATTACATCGTGAATGCAGTCGGAGCGTCAATGAGGCCAAGATGCGCTGGCACGATGTGAAAAAGCCAAACCAAGCAGAAACCCGCTGCCAACAGGAAGGCAGCAATGGCGAATGGAGGTGGGAGCCCAGCGCCACAGGAGGAGCTAGAGCAAATGGCAGCCACAGTCATCTGTGCGGAGAAGGTGGAAGGAGTCTGGAGTCCTAATACAGCACGACATGATTGGACACAACATTAACAGGGTGAGTAATGAACAGGGACTGGGGGTGGGGGGGGACGGGCACAATGGCACACATGCAAAACGACGTGTAGCACACCGCACACCCACAACGACCCTGGGTCATGTCCCTGATCCCCGTGGCACACTGCAGCACACATACAAACATCAAGTAGGCCCCCGTCCACCATGTGTCCAAAGGGGTCACACCCCACACATCACCAAGTCCATGACACACACAAGCACCCGTGCGAAAGACAGCAAAGATGCGTATGTGAGAGCCACACTGACAATGCAAGTGACACCACATGACGAGCAGCATGGCCGGAGTACAATCACCATGACATTGTACACGCCACAAGACTGAGGTGGCTGAGTGTGGACCACATCCGGAAAGGAGCAGGTCACACTCTGACACATCCACCTGCACAAACAACCACTGACGGCAACTAGACATCTGCAGACAAACAATGCACAAGAGTACAAAAACCGACCAAGAGCACAAATGACCCAAGTCGCCAACATCACAGCACCTTAAAAGCCCAAAAGTCAAAGGCACACCGCCTCCAAGGGATAAGGGGCAGCAAAATCACAGCTGCAGGTGCGACCCTCCCAAAATGCAGCACACACACATAGCAATGCCAGCACATCCACATGGACGACAATGTGGTACACAGTGCAACACTTACACTGCAGAACAGAGGACACAACTGGGTCCGCCTGTGCGTAGGAAATGGCCAATCACATCTGACCTAGCAGGGAACTGCGAGATGCAAACGGACGTGTACAACCACACCTACGTCATGTAGTCCAAATGTCCCCTTCCCGCATCAGACAGTCCACCCCTCCCAAACAGTCACAATGTACATTGACATGCAGTCTGTATGTAAACCTAAATAATGCGTAAACATACATGCCAACACAATGTCAACAAGCATCTCCCCTTCACATTGCAGAGGGACAAACAACACCTCCAGCAGAGCAGACCAGACAACTCCACAGTGATTCTGAAGAGGACCTCCACACTTCCGACACCGACGCCCTACAACAGTACATGGACATCTTCGGGCAATCGACCCCCAGGAGCAGGGCAGCCCAGCTGCATCGAGGATACCCCACCCCATGCACAGACAACACAGCTGGATGCACGCACCACCACGACTAGCTCCCAGCAGCGCACCCAAGCACACATCGCATTCCAAGGCCAGGTGTCAGACTGCCAGAAGGGGGTGTCCGAACAGGTGCGGGTGGGGTCCCACCTCATGGAAGCCGAACTAGATCACAGACGTGGGTGTCTAAGTCCCATCATGGACCACCTACACTCCCCAAAGGAGACCCACACTGCGACAGAGACACCTGCATCTGCACATTTCCATGACTGACCACACCCTGAGCCACGGGATAATCATCCACACCCCCACACTGGACTGGTGCACGCCGGCCCAGTCCACTCCTCTTACGTATTGAGTGGGGGACAACAAAGCTACATGTGCAGTGTCCCACACTCTCACTGCGGTGACATGGCTGCGGCCTCTGCACACGGCACAATGTGATTTGTGGGGCCGTGGCCTGAATGCATATATCATGAGCACACGTACACAATCATAGAGCTCTTGAACTGGCCACGGGCACGTGCACCCGACAGCTTTATTGGCATGGTCACATGCACAGTGACGCATGGGCTGGATGTGTGTGGGGTGAGTGTCTGCCAGCCCTCAGGGAGTCGTTGGTGCTGGCAACAACTTGAACAGTGATCACAATTGAAGCAGTAGCATAACAGAAACAACTGTGAAGCATCATGATGGTAGCCGGAGAGAGTACAGTGTTCACCCAACATGCAAGCAGAATGGTCCTTGATTCGTTGTGCACTGAGTGAGTGGCACCTGTAGGGCTGAGCAGGGTATCAAGCTGATGATGGCACCCACGACAGGTGTGAGCAACCCTGACAGTCTGGCAGTTACACACTTATGACTCTGGCACCTGTCGTCTGGAGTTGGTCCTGGCGGTGGTGGCGTGTGCATCCTGCGGTGATGCCATGTCCGGGCAGGCCAGGACTCGATCTGATGTGTGAGCCCAGGTGGACCACAGTTGAGGCCGGAGGCAGCGGACAGCGTAGGGCCACAGAGACATGGCCTTGAGGCCCCCCAGGCCATCGGAACTGAGGCCATCCGACATGCCCTCAGGTTGGGGCCATGATTTGAGCTGCACAGAGATAGTGGCCCCTGTTGCACTGCGGCGGGCACAGCCACACTGCCACGGGACGGTGACTTGCGGTGCAGTGAGATAGTGCCACGCTAGGGGAGCGGGTCCTCGTCAATGTCGAAGGTGAATGTCGCGGAGGTTTGTGGGGGACAGTGGAAGGGCTCCACCAGGGCATGATGCAGAGGGCAGAAGCCGGCCAGAAGTGGCAAATGGAGGAGTGGAATACACGATGATGAAGACAACCCCCAAACCATGGACTCAGTATCCAACAGATCTCAAGAAGTAAGTGTCCATGGATGTCGGAGAACAGACTTAGTGGCACCGGAGCTGTGAGGGGATGCAGTCTGCGACGTGGCCAGTACAATGTTGTCAGCTCGGCCATAAATGATTCATGACAGAGTTCCCAATGTGTGGCCTACTCGACCGCTGTGTGGTCCGGAGGCAGCGGGCAGCGCTGGCCAACTGCTGTTCAGCAAGCTCCTCCTGTAACACTAACACACGGCGTTGAAATGGCATGTGGTGATGACTCGTGGTTGACCGAGGCAGTAGCGACAGAGCTGAGCGGGTGTTTGGCCAGCGACTATGCCGTGTCCTGCCTGGTACAGACTGGATTGGATTTGTGTGAGGCCTGCAGGCCCGCAGTGTAGTCCGAAGGCGTAGTCTCCAAGGGCCCACAGACACGATTGGCTGGGATGCCATGCACATACTTCCTGTCACCACATAGAAGGGAGTATAGTGAGTTCAACTCGGCATTTGCGTGTGTACTCGGCCATTGCCAAATCAAGACTCAGTCCCACATGTGTGACCTACTTGACCGCAGTGTAGGCCCGGGGCAGTGGTCAGTAGGGGCACACATCCATGGGTCATTGGCCCACGATGCACAGAGTTAGTGACACCAGTCCAGTTGTCGTCAGTGTCCGGACACCTCCGTGAAGATGGTCCTTTTCTCCTCCGGACTAAACCGCGTCTTCCTCTTACGCGTCTCCTTGCATACAATGATATGGACTCCGCCATGCAGATATCACGACTCAGTTCCACATGTGTGACCTACTTGAGCGTAGCGTAGGCCGGAGGCAGCGGTGCAGTACGTAAAAGGTAAAGGGGTGAAGCGGGCCTGTGTCACGGGGGCCGTGATGGTGTGAGGAGGCTGCCAAGGACGCGGGGTTCGGGCTTGGAGTTTGCACCGGCACGTGGTGGGCCCTCTTCGACACACGCCGGTGTCGGCAGGTGAGCTGTGAGGCCTGTATTCGCAGGGGCGGGCATGACAGGTTGGGAGTCCAGCGGCCCGTGGTGCAGCAGGCGCATAGGTTCGCAGGCCACAGCGCTCACGCCGAGGGCGTCGGCCTCGTGGTGGGCTAGGAGGAGCCGCACTGGCCGGCACGTTTGCCATTCCGGAAGAGGACCACGCCCAGGGCTACGTGCTTTTTATTCACACCCCTATTCTGGCCTTGCGTACGCCGGGCCAGGCCACTCCCCACACGCTTGCAGGGGGGGACGTCACAAGCTACATTTCCGCGTTCTTCCCCACTGGCTGTGGTGACATGGTTGCGTCCACTGTCCACTGCACTCCACACATCAGCAGTGCATGTGGGCATGGATATGTCTGTGGTCTGCATACTGCTATCTGTCCAGGACATCTCCGCCACAGTTGGCATTGTGTACATTCTCATTCATGGGTCACTTGCCTCCTTCGCACATACCTGGTTCCCATCTCTCCCCATGTTCGACTACTGTGTGGCTGCGGTGCCATGCCGTTGATGGTTCGTGTACATGGCTGAGCAAGGTTGCCACAGTGAGTTGTGCTGTCGTGTCTGGTGGGTGCGATACAAAAGGGGATGATGGACGGAACGCTTGAACCAATCAAACACTCACCCCCAGTCAACTGATCTGGGTTTAATCCATCATCATTCTTTAGCTCACTCCACCACCCCAGTTCAGACATGGCCATATGCAAATCAGTCTGACCCTGTGCCTCATGGGAACAGTCCAGCCCGAACTGCCAAGCCATGTCTTCCCTGGACCGGAAACAAGCATCCTAGGACCGGTTTCTGGCATTCCAGCCGTCATCAGCCAGGCTTGCTTGAATCCAGTGGCAAAGTGAGCAAGGGACCCACGTCTGGGCATACCCCCGCCAACTTAGGGCGAACAAAGCGATACAAAGGGGATGATGGACGGAACAGCTTGAGCCAATCAAACACTCACCCCCAGTCAACTGATCTGGGTTTAATCCATCATCATTCTTTAGCTCACTCCACCACCCCAGTTCAGACATGGCCATATGCAAATCAGTCTGACCCTGTGCCTCATGGGAACAGTCCAGCCCGAACTGCCAAGCCATGTCTTCCCTGGACCGGAAACAAGCATCCTAGGACCGGTTTCTGGCATTCCAGCCGTCATCAGCCAGGCTTGCTTGAATCCAGTGGCAAAGTGAGCAAGGGACCCACGTCTGGGCATACCCCGCCAACTTAGGGGCGAACAAAGCGATACAAAAGGGGATGATGGTCGGAACGCTTGAGCCAATCAAACACTCACCCCCAGTCAACTGATCTGGGTTTAATCCATCATCATTCTTTAGCTCACTCCACCACCCCAGTTCAGACATGGCCATATGCAAATCAGTCTGACCCTGTGCCTCATGGGAACAGTCCAGCCCGAACTGCCAAGCCATGTCTTCCCTGGACCGGAAACAAGCATCCTAGGACCGGTTTCTGGCATTCCAGCCGTCATCAGCCAGGCTTGCTTGAATCCAGTGGCAAAGTGAGCAAGGGACCCACGTCTGGGCATACCCCCGCCAACTTAGGGCGAACAAAGCGATACAAAAGGGGATGATGGACGGAGCAGCTTGAGCCAATCAAACACTCACCCCCAGTCAACTGATCTGGGTTTAATCCATCATCATTCTTTAGCTCACTCCACCACCCCAGTTCAGACATGGCCATATGCAAATCAGTCTGACCCTGTGCCTCATGGGAACAGTCCAGCATGTTGTCTGGCATGTTGTATGTGATTTTGTGTCGTGCACATTGCCAGTGTTGTGAGTTGCATGATTGTGGAGTTGAGGTGTGTGCTGTTTTTATTTGGTACTTACCTACATGCAGTGCATTTCCATGGGTGCCATCCTGGTAACGCTGGTTGATGATGGACTGTCGGAGGATGCTGGAATCATGCACACTGGCTGGGTAGTTGGCTGCAACCTTGGTGTAGGGTCCCCGCTGGTCCACTATTGCCTGCACATTGATGGGATGCGTGTGCTTTCTGTTGCGGTAATTGTGTGTTTTTTCTGCAGGGGGCACAAGTTGCACATGTGTGCGGTGGATTGCCCCCAACAGGTGCGGGACTCCTGCTATGACGTGTAGTCCTTGCTTGGTCTCCAGCTGTTCCTGCACATTGTGGGGGACGTTTAGGTACTGAGGTACCTGGCTGGTGATGGCATCCAGGACAATTGTGGGGAACTTGGATGGGGCTGGCTGTGTGTCTTCTCCAACTCTGGCGGATGTTGTTTGCAGCACAGCCAGCAGCTTTGTCTGCGGAGGGATGTTGGTTGTCCGCTGTGTTGGTACCGTCAGCCTGTGGGCAATGGTGACCCGGATGCGGTGGATGGTTGTCCTTTTGAGCCTGTAGTGGGCATTGACATTGTCTGGTGTTAGGTGTGTGGGGCTGGTGCGTTTCCTGAGGGTCCGCTGTCTTTGTCTGCGCTGCCTCTGTGGTGGTCCGGTGGGGGGGGGGTGCTGGGGCCCTGGGGGTGGTGGCAGAGGGTGTTGTTGCCCTCTCGGGGCTCCAGGATGCATGGTGAGTAGCTCCATGGCATCTGTTGTTCTTCATGTGTGGGTGTGGACTGGTCTCCCTTTGATGGTGCAGGTTGTCGTCCGACTTTACACCAGGTCAGAGCAGCTGTTAGGTTCCTGCTGCTAGCGCGCCTCATTGCCTGTTTTGTGGTCTTATCGCTGATCGGGCTGGTCGTTGAGAATGTTGTGGTGTGCTGTTGTCGCCGGTTTTTGCTTGGGAACGCCTACTCTGCATCTCATTAGCGATAGTTGAGGGGGTCATCTGTGGCAATGTTTTTTGCGGGTGCTATCGCAGGTAAAATGGTGTTATGGGCTGTTAACACCAACTTGTGAATGGTGCGATGAATTTATCGCCACTTTGGCTGCGATAAAGTGCCTCTAACTACCCGATGTGTCCTTGAGAATATGCCCCCATGTGTAGTTGAATTCTGCCCCCCACCCATCTGTGATGGTGCTGGAAACCCAGGTGTGTTCATTTCCTTGTTCTTGGCCAGTCCAAGACAGGATGTCTGTTGCACAGTGTCATTTAGAAATATCATCTGCTGTGGAATGAGGCATGCTCTAAATAGTGCTTCTGTTCCCTGGACCTGCCAGTCCCTAGAACCCCAGATTGATTTTAAATCTATAGTGTCCTTCCATAGGTCGAAACCATGTGTAGACAACTGGGTCATAAAGGAAGCAGAATAAATCAGTTTGGTGTTAGTAAACATAATTTTCTGTGCTGATGTTGTTGCCACTTTGTAATAAAAATGACTTCGGGTCAGATGTATTAAACCCTGAAAAGTATGTGAATTTCTGTGCAAATGTTTGCGAACTACCTTTTGGAGGTGTTGGGCAGTGTTCCCACTGGTGGTATTCAAATATATTTCTAGGTGTTATGGATTTGTGCAAGAAATGATGACCATAATGTTGGTAACAGTACAATGTATCATAGTCTGAAGTACCTTCTAACATTTCATTGTTCGGAAATGCTGCAGTTTTTTCTAAATCAGACATCATATTATTTACAGTTTCAGTGTCCCAATCATCCGAAAATGTACTGGAGGTAATGATATCACTTAAAGAAATTTTAAATACATGTTTAAGCTTTAAAAGTTCAGTCGGACTGAATATATCGAAATCAATCTTGTCCCATACTATACCGTCCGGTATAGGAACTGCTGTGATGTTCACTGAAGACAAGTCTCTTGGTTCACGATGTGAAGACTGGTGTGGCTTCAAAATCAAATTTGGGCTGTAGAGCTCTGCTGGAGATATCGTCCATTAATAAGCATACTAAAAGTTATTGTTAAACCTAGCCAGAAAAGAAAAAATAGAATCCCAGTGATATACCATAGTTCTATCCAAGGTGACACCAGGTAAGTTTTTCTAAAAAAAGTTCAAAAAGTCAATGAGTTTCTGTTTATGTGATTTTTTGGCTGGCGTCGTTTCCGGCTCGCTTGGATCCAGTGAAAACGTATCAAAGTTCATGAAATAGCCAGAAGCAGTTTGATCAATTGTTGGAATTGCATCGGGATTTGTTGAAATCGGATTTTGCTCGTGACGAGGAATGTTGGCGTGAGACGTCTGTAGTCGGTCTTATTGCAACTTGGTTGTTAAGTTGATTTTCTTCTTGAAGTTGAACTTCTTGTTGAAGTGGAACGAGTTCCATAGCATTGTTGCTTAGTCCTTCATTCCGTACAGGTGGCTCTTCAAACGTGATGAGTCTTTCTGTTTGAACTTCTTGGATTGTAGCGAGAGGAGGGCGTATGCTACTGTGGAGTCCACGAGGCCTACTGTTTAGTATCGGCCACATAGTGTGGTTTGATTAAGTCGATTGAGACAAATCTTTTCTCCTTTTTCCCGGCAAGAGGCGGCAGAAGTACAGTTCTTGTGCCTTGGATTGCTAGGACCGGTACAGCTGTTCTGTAGGATGGTCCGAATTCTTTCTTGTCTGCAATCTTCTCTCTGACCAGATCCCCAACTTTTGGGATCCAGACAGGTCTTGCCGTTACTGCCTTGACTTCCTCAGTGGCGGTCTGTTTTAAGTGGACGTTGCTTTGTTGTGTCCTGGATTCATTTAGATCCTGTAAAACAGCCTAACAATCATGGATATCAAATGGTTTTCATCCGCCACTGTGCCTCCACAATCAAGATCAGGCACCCACATTCTTGTCCCAAATAGGACCTCTTAAGGAGTGACACCCCCTAGAGAGCTTCTTGGCTGGTTGTTTATTGCTCTTTGGACCCCATAAAGGTGACTGACCCAACTACCGCCCTTGCCTAATACCCTAGCTGCTAAAGATTGCTTTAAGTCACGGTTTTTCCTCTCCACAACAGAATTTCCCTCAGGATGGTATGGAGAGGAGTACCGCAATGCTACGCCCATTCCTTCCATGGCCTCTTTGTAAGCCCAAGAACTAAACGCCGGGCCACGGTCAGAATGTAACGTGCCAACTGCGTATGTGCCGATAAAGACTCGCAAATCTTTTATAACAGCTCGAGCGTCAGCCGAGCGCTGAGGCCAGACCCATAGGAATCTAGAGCAGGAATCCACTGCAACCATGATATATTTCTTGGCCCCATCAGATTGTAGGGGTCTGCAGTGGTCCAAATACACACATGCGAGAGGTTTGTCTGATTTTAACAATGGTGTCTGCGTTGGGCGTGCTACGGTGGAGCCTTTCATCTGCTGGCAGATGTCGCACTTTAAGAAGTAGTCTTTGGTCTGCTTTGTTAACCCTGGCCACCAGTAGCGCTGTTTCAGTAAAGAAATAGTCACTGTAACGCCTGTATGCGCAGAGCCCAAACCCTCGTGTGCTGCTAGAATTAAGCCTTGCCTACGATCCATATTTGGTATTACTCTATCCCCCACTCCAGGAATCTGAGCATATGGAATGTTTTGTGCATCTAACTTGTAGGAGTACTTGAGTGGAAATGTTTTAGGTACTGCTGTGCTGCCTTTGCGTGAAGCATTGACAGCTACCAAAATCTCGCCGTTTATTCTCGTTTTTGAACGAGTGATTGCAGCTACGGATGCTGTGTGTACAGCCCCCTTTGCGGCTTCATCAGCCAATGAATTCTCTTCAACGTGAACGCCATCACGCTGATGACTCAGTGTATGTATCACGTGAGCCCTTGGTAGTTCGTTTTTCAACTCCACTACCTGTTCCCATAGCATTTTATGCTTAATTGTGCCACCTTTTGCGTCTTTAAACCCGTTTTGTTCCCAATTATGTAAATATTCATTGTACGACTGTACACAGTAAAAGGAATCACACACAATTAGTGTGGGGGAATTCGTGTTCCGTGTTTATGAGTGCCAGTATTAGTGCTTTTAATTCTGCCAACTGAGCCGTTCAGTCTCCTAGAGATTGCGTTTTAGTGCAACTTGGGTGGAACTTTCCATCGCGCAAGCGACCTTTAACGATTGCACATGCTGCGCTGTAAGCTTGCTTACTCCCTATGGCCGGTTGAGCAGATCCATCAGTGTACATAGTGTATTCATACTGATCTAGAGGCAAAATCTCATTTGGTAGAGGATATTCTTGTTCGTATTGCAGAAATGCTTGTGTTTTTAAACTTGGATCAAATCTGTATTCAACATCCGTTGCAGTAAGAGAATTAGCCCATTGTATCCATCTGGGATGTAAGGTTTTCGCATTTGGAATGCTAGCCTTTGTAACAGCCTCTAAGGCTGGTACTGGGGTCACGACTATTATGCGCTTTCCCTGAGCCAGAGCTCTTTCTCTTGCTACAGCGGTCTGCACTGCTGTCAAGATTTTTTCTGTTGGAGTGAAAAGCATCTCTGCGTTTGTGTACAGGTGTGATTTGTATGCGATTGGTACCGTTTCGCCTTCATTGAAAGATAAATAAGTGTACCCGCATTGACCCGCTATTACTCGGATTACTAAGTTGCGTACGTTTACGCGTGTCTGTAAATGTTTTGAAGCTATCATGTCTTCCTGTAGTGAACGTAGGATATTTGTTTGTTCCTGTGTCCATTGTCTGACTGAAAAATCAGGTTTTATTAAGTCGTAGAAAGGTTTTACTCTTTCTGCGTAATCCAAAATGTATGTTCGACCAAAATTTAGGAATCCCAGAATTGATTGTAAATTCTTTAATACTTTTGGAGGTTGGAGCAGCGCACACTTTTCTAAAAAGTTAGCTGCTAGGCTTTTTCCTCCACGTGACAGCTCATACCCTAAAAATAGGACATTGAGATGGGCAATTTTCAATTTTTTTAAATTAAATTTATAGCCCTCAGAGGCGAATCCCATAATAATGGTGCTCACCCTGGTCAAGTGCCTCGGTAAGTCATCGTTCGTCAGATAAATATCATCCACATAGGACAATGCTTCTTCATCCAAATTTTGGAGTAACTCTGTTACCCTTGGGGCAAACGACAAAATTGACCATGTGACCCTAGCCCTGAGAATGCAGTCAAATACCTGCTTTCAGGCGCTATATTTTGGCAGAAAAATCCATTTGAGATATCAAGTGTAGTTTTGTATTTTCTCCGCACAATGTTATTCATTAATGCGGCACTGTGTGCATTTTGAACTGCAAATGTCTTTGTGCAGGTGTTTAAATGTCTGTAATCTAAAACTAAACGATATGTGTTGTCAGGTTTTGATACGGGGAACAAAGTATTGTTCATAGGTGAAGTGCAATTTTCTATCTGGTATTCAAGTTGATCTACGATCTGGTATTCAAGTTGATCTACGATCTCCCTGACTTGTTTTTTAGCTTCCTGCTTTATAGGGTATTGCCTTTGAGCATTTGGGGAAACTTTTAATGGGATCACATGGTGGATTGAATCCTCATCCCAACCAGCATGATTTTTGTACAATGCTGGGGCTAGGGCAACCTCCCACTCCTGCGCATATGCATGTTTTAAATGTATGGGAACGAGGTCGGAAAATGCTGGAAAAATTACCTTTTCTCCCTTAGGGCACTCCATGACGAATGCTGGCAGCCAGTCTTGCTCTGCTAATAGGATGTCATATCCAGATGACAGATTTTTCCGAAATAGACCTTTAACTTTCCTGGGCTTGTCCCCCTCCATCCGGAGTGTTATCTCATGTAACTTATGTGGAGAGGTGTGGTGCAGCGGCCAGGGCAGCTGACTTCGGAGCACAGGGTTCACGGTTCGATCCCTGGCTCCGGCAGCAGCTCAGCTCAGCACCATGTGACTCTGGGCAATAGCTCACTTAATTTCCACTACGGCCCCCAGCGCCTTGAGACCCGTAAGGGTGAGTAGCTGCGCTATATAAAAACGGATTTACATTTTACTTATGTGGGACACTTACCCGAGTATCAGGTGTTTCCACCGTGATATACTCACTCAACTCCGCTGTCACCAGAAATTCCTTCAGGTTCTGGCGAGCTATTGTTACTTCTGCCGCGCTGTCTAGCATCGTCAGAGCCCATTCCCCATTCAGAAGCTGTGTCCTCAGAATTCTGGGCATGTCAGTCAGTCAGTCAATCCACTTTATTCGATTAATTAAAATCATAAAAGTACAATACACTATATACAAAAAAAGACACAGTCCT
The DNA here is from genome assembly GCA_963921515.1 of Calotriton arnoldi. Lineage (NCBI taxonomy): Eukaryota > Metazoa > Chordata > Amphibia > Caudata > Salamandridae > Calotriton > Calotriton arnoldi. The sequence goes on from CAWUFW010006996.1 coordinate 545,448, forward strand.
ATGTAAACATTTGAGTGAAATATATAAAACAGCCACATTTGTGTGTTTCAGCGTTATCTGATATCACAAAGTTAAAAAGAAAATTCCATAAAAATATTATCATTAAAATTTATACATTATTTAACGTGGGATATCTTTTTTCCTAAGCCGTACAGCAGCAACAAGAAAACAAGCAATATTAAAAATGTCCAACGGGTTACTCAGCATTTGCAGATAAAGTAGCGCAGGTCTAACCTGTAAAAACCCTTTCCATTCAATATAGGGACTAAAAACTTCCTACGGATATCATTATAAAAATCACAGAACATCATAAAATGTAAAGTGTCCTGTGCAGAATAATTAGCACATTGACACGGTCCTGCATCCTCAGGTTTGCACCACCCCGAATAATCACCCAACGAGAACTGAATCAAACTAAAACGGAACCTAGTCAGGAGCCAACGATGGAACGGCTTAGTAACTATTTTCAAGTACGGCTCAATTAAAATAGTTGTCTTTGTCAGAAAATGGGCCCTAACTAAAGGTTTCTGTAACTCTTGTTCTTCCCGTTCCATCATTAATATATTCATAAAATTCATTTTGACCCACTTCACGTCTTCCTTCCTAATCCTTTCTGGGGCTTCAAATAATTCTGGCCGCCCTATTTTGGATAACATAAGCTTAACATATAACAGCCACTTAATATTGCTAGTTTTATCCAATTTAACACAATCCCGCAGAATCTGATGATTCAAAGTTAATTCTGAGTTAAGCCATACTTTAAGCCAATAAAGTAACGGGGCTGTACTCAGGATGTCAGAAACGTAACCCAACCCCAGTTCCTGGTGTATAGCAAAGGTTGGGGTTGATTGAGGTACAGACAGGAGGCTACGTATAAATCTATTTTCAGCTATCTGCACACCTGCCTGCTGTTTAAATCCCCATATAGATGAGCCATAGGCAGCGATCGCCAGACACTTCGATCTATATATCTTAAGAATGGCCTCTACAGGTCTTGCCCCCAGACGCTGTGCAAACCCTAATAAGGCTGAGATAGATCTAGTGACTGCATTTTTTTAAATTTTTTGTTGGGGTACCCAAGAACTTCTTTCATCAAATAATACCCCTAAATATGTAAAGGAGGACACCATGGACACTTCCACCCCATTACAATAAAAAGATTTGGCTTTTCTAACTCTATGACCCGTTGTCATAATATGTGACTTCCGATGTTCACTACCAGGTCCAATGACTTCATGTAGGCCCCAAAAGCATCCAAAAGCCGCTGGAGGCCTACCGCAGTACGTGCCAAAAGAACAGCATCATCTGCGTATAGGAGAACCGGAATTGGACAGTCTCCTACACGCGGAATATCCAGGCTCGCCTCCACTAAAGTTTTGTCCAGGGCGTTAATATAAAGTGTAAAGAGCAAGGGCGCCAATATACACCCCTGTCGAACACCCCTTCTTGATTTAAAAGACCTGGTACATTTGCCGTCCTGGGAAATCCTAACTGATGCAAAAAGATCACGATGAAGTTCAGCCAAAAAATAAACTAGACACGGGTCCATACCCATTTCCAACAAGATACTCCACAGCTTCGACCTGTTAACCAGGTCGAACGCTGAAGATAAATCCATAAATGCCAACTTCAGAGAACCTTCTTTGGCCATAGTGTATTTGCTTATTAATAAATATAGGTTAAGACTCTGATCCATGGTGCTTCTTCCTTGTCTAAAACCGTACTGTAAATTAGATAAAATCTTATTATCATTGGCGCAGTCTGTAATTTTAACTAAAATCACTTTCCCTAGTATTTTAACCGCCGAATCAATCAGGGATATTGGTCTATAACACCTCGGGTCCCCTCTCTGGCCCTTTTTAAAAACTGGAATAATAATAGACTGGGACCAGGATACGGGAAACCCGAGCATTCCAGAGGCATTAAAAACATTAACTAATATCTTCCCCGCAGAATTTATTATCACCTTTATAAAAGTCTGCTGGAACACAGTCAGGACCAGGTGCTTTATTGCTAGAGGTCTCTTTTATTGCTCTCTCAATTTCCTCTTCATTAAAAACAAGTGATACTGTGTCCTGCTGAGATGATATCCTGGGGAGGTGTCCAGTACCTCATCGGAACCATAGATTGCCTCAAAATGAGACAACCACTGTGCCTCTGTAATATTACATTCCTGTGTGTCATTTTCCAGACCGGAGAAAAACAGAGTGTTTACAATAGCCCAAAATCTTGAACTATCCTTTAAAACATCAACAGATAGAAGAGCGTTCCAGGCCTCTGCCTTAATCTCTGATTTCCGCCTATGAACTGCTATCTTATACTGCTTCCGTAATCTCACTATCAATGCCCTATCTCGAGGTAAACTTTTCAAGGCTAAAACTAGAGAACGGTGGGCTCGTGAGCAGTTTTCATCGAACCATCTTTCTCCACTTGTAGTTCTTGATTTAGTGTTAATGGTCAAATCCGCAGCTATCTGTCTACAAATGCCATCAAAGGCTCTAAGAACCACATCCTTGGTGCTTGAAGAATCAGCACATATTGTGATAAGCCCTTTAGCTTTCGAACAAAAGTCCGTGAAAAAGATGTCAGGCATCACTTTAGACCACTTAAGGCTCCTCCCTTGATCACGAGTTGCCACACTGTTAGCTCCCAAATTCTTTCCTCCTTTTCCCAGAAGGCCACAACTTTTATCCAGTTCTAATATAACAGGATTATGGTCACTAAAAGGTGATAGTCTAGCATTATAAAATACTACTTTACCTAACAACATAGGGGACAAGAATATATAATCAATAATAGTATCTCTAGCCTTAGATTTAAACGTAGGACACCGTTCAGATTGGTTAAAAAAGTCGGGTTCAAAAAGATTGGCTTCAGTCAAAAGGGCCTCTAGACACTCCCCCTGAGATGAATGCTCAAAATAAGGGATCACCGAATGACTGTGCCCTAAATGATCATCAATAAAACAAAGCAGATCACACAAATGTATATTAAAATCACCCATAAGTAGTATATAATAAAAAGTGGATTGCTTCAACCTATATTCTTCTAAAAAAAGTTTCAAATTACACAAATGTTGATTCATAAAATCGCTTTCCCCAGAGTTATAAAAATTTACAAGTAATAGCTTGGGGTAGTTTGAGATGCTTACTTCTAGTATCAGACAATTAAAAGAGTCTACCTCTACCCTTTTTGAAGACCCCATTAACTTGAGGGAAAGAAGAAGCATCAGACCACCTTTTGCTCTACCAGCCGGGGCAGGGCGGGCAGGTAGGAAATAGGATCTAAACCCATCCAACCAAAAACTATCCCCCTGTCTCATGTTTCCTGGAGAGCAATTATATCGTATGATTTTATGAAATTCAACCAAATTGGATCAGCTCTTTTAGATCTAAGACCCGCAATGTTCCAGCTGATAATTCTGCAATTAGGGGAATTTCAGCTCCTGTATCATCTGTGGCTTGGTCTTTAGAGGATGGTTCAAATATACAACTATCTGTATCCGCCAGTCAATCATTCATATCCATCTGGGTAAGTGGGAGAAATCTATTTGAGACGGGAAAACCTCCCTCTTCAGGCCTTGTCAACTGAGCTACCAATTTTGGAGATGTTACTCCTCCCCAGTTACTTTACCAGGGCAAAAAACAAGACTTTTACTGCGAGAAGGACACAACAAGGACTGATGAGAACTAGTGGAATTAGCAGCACTAACCCTGTCAAAAGCTCGTAATGCACTTACTGGGGGTAAAAATACCCTAATGGCAAGGCCCTAATGCCCCCCTTGTAATTCAGTGGCGTCCCTAAACAACCTGTCCACTATATCCCATTTGTTGAAATTAACTATAATACAGTCACCAGGTACATGTTTGGAACCATTACCCACCCAAGCCACCCGTCTAGCCATTATAATATGAGCAGAAATCTCGGGTTGACCTGAGCAATAGTGGTCACACCAATTTTTTGTCTTGCGCAACAGGGCTGCCGTTGATTCACTGTCATGGGCACTTAAAGGGGGGATCCCTACAAGAACCGCAACCAGAGGAGTAGCTTCTGGAGGGAGATTAATTCTACTTCCATTAGAACTTATATTTCTCTCTTGCGGGACAGAGTTTTCATTAATTGCCACAATCGATCCTGCAACTGGCAAATTAGCTAGACTTGAGTCTACTTGGAAGGGTTTCCCTCCCCCTTGGGCCAGACCTTGAAAAACCTCAGGTCTACCAACTATATTAGGTTTTACCCCCCACCCCCCCCCCCGGGGAATGAAAATGATTGATTGCCTAAATGTTTCCCTCGGGAAATCGGCCTAATCTCTAATGGAGGAGTAGGTAACAAGCCCAAATTTGCTTTAACTTGCGGGGTATCCTTTGTATCGCTTCTGAAGAAATCCATAAAGGAGTCCAGTCGTTCACATTTTTTCTTTAAATCCGCGACACAAGAATTCATGGTATCAATTACATCTTTAGCAATACTGGTCAATATAGATTCAAACCGAGCACTGAAAATGTCCTCTACCAAGTTCCGCAATGGCAATTTAATATTCTCATCCACCACCGGCACCAACTTGGGGGTACTATTTTTAGAGCCCTTCTTCCTCTTACTGGCTTTTCTGCTGGTAAGCTTTCCCCCCCCCAGTCCTCACAATTGGGCCCCTTGATATCCTTTCCTCATCCAGGGCGGGAACTTCAGATATTACATCCACAACCCCTATCACTGCACTATCGTGAGTCTGAGCTTCGGTCCTTGATCTTGGGCCACTAATCAACACCGCCGGTTCCAATGGTACGGGAATAATTGATAGAGGATCAATTACCACATTCCCTCCTCCATCATTTTGGCTTGAACCCAGTCCCAATTCATTTTCGGCATTAGCTATCTCCTTATTCAATGCTCCCACAGCCGAGGTCAAGTATGAAATTATAGATGGTGACTTTCTCGATATTTAGGCTTTTGCACCCCCCTGTTCTTGACTGCCAAGGTGTTTGCACTTACCCATAGATGAACGTTAGATGGGTGGCCCAGCCCAGCCTCCTTCAGGCTCTGATGGGCGCGGACGGGCCCGCCCTTGGCCCGCCCGCGCTCGTCCCGCGCTGCGGGAGAGCTGCTCGGCTGATAAGCGCCTCCAGGCACCGCGATGACGTCCCCAGTGTGAGAAGTTGGCCTGGTATATGCTGTCCACTAATTATAGTGGGCACCTTGCACCAGTCCAAACAACCCCTTATTGGAAATAGGTTAAAGACAACCTTTATTGAAAGCTATCCTAGTGGTAGCTATGGAGAGCAGCCTTCAGGCTAAGTCTTGAAGGAATGTAAAGCAGCTTGTTTTACCAGTCTATAATCTCTTGAGTGACCAAATGAAAGAGGACCACACCAGGTAATTATATAAAATATATGTATTTAGTCTTAAACACACCCCTCTAGTCCCTTTATGAGGCTAGAGTTCGAAGTACATAAGTTACAAGTCAGTTATCAACAGGAATAGCACAAATACACGTTTGAGCCCTAGGGGCGTACCAAACCATATACCAATAAAGTGGTATAAGAACCACGACTGAGCTAGACACAAGGCCTAGAGCCTGTAGAAATGCTTGGACCACAAGGAACCATCCAAGGTAGTGACACAGGGGACCCACGGGAAGCGTGCAGTGTGAGAACACAGCCGCGAGCCGCCGTTGACTTCTATGGGGAATGTCGCGGTTGGAGTTTTAAAGAAAAGGACACTTAGAGGAGGACTTGGAGCCAACCCTTTTAGAACTAGGTGGTTCTAGAGCCTATACCCACGGGAGCACCGGAGTACTCGAGTTACCTCACCCAGGGGAGCCGGGTGCATAGGTGTCTTTCGGGGTCGGGTTTCGTCGTCGTTTTCAATGGCGATCTGCTACAAAGTGCTGCTGGCGACCAAGTCGAAAGTGTTCGGGTGGATCCAAAGGTGGATCGAAGATGTGATGAACCTGAAAGCAGAGGGGACAGAGTCTGGGTCACTAGCCAGTGACCAGGAAGGCGATGAGCAGATGCCTACCGATGTCGGGTGCTTCAGGTAGGTTGACGGTCATTTTGACTCTTCAGCCACGAGGTCCAGGAGGCGTCGACGACAACCAGGAGCTGGATTCGAGCTGCCCACAATGTCTGTCGATTGCTGCGGTGTCGACGACCGGATTGGACCCAACAAGCCTTGGCAACGGCAAGTCTTGAAGAAACAAAGAAAGGACGATGTTGCAGACCAGCAAGGTCTGGGGGACTCACCCAGCAAGGGTAAGTCAGGGCACCTCTGGGGCAACCAGGAAAACCCAAGCAGAAGAAGAGTTGCCTTCGGGAGGGCCCACTAGCCAATGGACTAGCGACCACAAAGGAGCCTCGAGTGGACGCACTTGGAGCTGGCTTGCAGGACACTCGTGGAGTGGAGGCCAGTGATATTTGGTGCAGTTGGTGCTGGAGGCGGGGGATACTTGGAACCCAAAGCACAACTTCGTGGGAGACCAGGAAGAGGATGCACTTGCAAATGTGCTCCGTGTCCAGGGGTCACGGTTCCACTTTACCCACGACAGCTACGGGCCTCAGCTTTGCTGGGGACTTAGGGCAGCCTCGGGGAAGTCTGGAAATCCACCTCTGGTGATACAAAGACTTCGGTGTCCGGCGGGAGCTTCAGCGATGCAGACCGGACAATTGCTTCTTAGGTGCCTGCCAAGCAGGGGAGTCACTCCTTGACCCCAAGGGAGATTCTTCAGTCCTCTAATCTTGAAGTAGAGCGTTCGGCGTCAGAGTTTCGTCCAGGGTAATTTGAAGTCCTAAGGACTGGGGTCCCATACTTATACTAAGTTAGGGGGTTGGACATACTCTGGGGACCCACCTATGGGAGGGTCAGGGAAGAGGGGTGGTTACACCCATTCCCTTTGTCCAGTTTCGCGCCAGAGCAGGGGCAGGTAGCCCCTGCAACCGGTTTGAACTGACATATGCACAGGGACACCAAATGTGCCCCCAGTGCAGGACTTCAAAGCACCAGAGGGTGCTCCCGCCCAGCCCCAATACACACTATCCTGTCTGGGGAGGTGGTTACACCTCCCTTCGACAGGAAACCTATTGTCCAGGCCTCCTCTGCCGGAGTTTCAGTCAGCAGCAGGAGGCCAGACCCGTGTCTGTGGCAGCGGCAGCGGCATCCATTTTGTGATGCCAGGGCTCTGGAAAGAAGTTACCGGGTAGCCCGGTGTGTACATGTCTCTCCCTCTAGAAGGGTGGAATGCTACCCCCGCTGCCAGGATTGGCGGTGGGGTAGTATTCCAAGATGTTTGACACCAAACACGACATGTTTTGGTGCAGCCAGTCCAAAGTTAGCATTGTACCGCGAGGATATAATGCACTTAAGAGTATATGGTCAGGCTGTACCACAAACAGCATCAGAGGAGGGACTCCGAACGCTGCAGAGGGGCTCTGCTCATGCAGGGGCACCCTCTCACATAAAAACCAAGCACTCTGCCTTCAGGATTGGTAAGGCCTGCCATAGGAGTGACTTATAGGTTTATATGTGTGTGCAATGGTAGTGATATAGGTAGCCCATACCACTGTAAGGGGTGCATGCACCACCTTACCCAGGCTGCAGTAGCAGACCTGTGGTGTCATTTTGGATGGCCTTCCAGGGGTGGCACAATACATGCTGCAGCCCCTGGTAGGCCTCTGAGGTACCTATGCCCTGGGTACATAGTATACCATATACTAGGGACTTATAAGGGCACCCCAGATTCCAATCAGAGATGTGCCTAAGGCACATGGAAACCATTTTATAGAGGGAGCAGATAGACTGGGACCCTGAATAGCAGGATCCCAGTCCAACTAAGTCATAAACCAGCAAAACACCAGGAAAAAAGTGGGGGCAACCATATAGTCAGATTCCACCTTCCTACATAACCCCCTCCAAACGAAAGGAGATAAGGCTAACCTTGGCCAGTTGAGCCTTTATTGACTAAGTGGCCATATAAGGAAGCACCTGCACTAGCATGGTTGCCCCCTGTCTTATGGTCCACTAAGCAATCCCTCACCCTAAGGGTATGAGAGGGTCTCCACCATGGGGAATTACTACCTGTGGGGTGCTTTGGTAAAGTACAAGGCTGGTGAGGTGTCTGAGTAGGGAAGTGAGGCCCTAGGAAGGTTGGTCTCAGCTTCCTCAGATCACTGGTCACCATGTATGCCTGTCTTTCCATGACTGAGTTGCACTTTGCTCTAAGGGTCAACCTTTGGCTACCTACAGCTGGGGGTTGGGTCCCTTTGGATTGACCACTGGAGGGACATGGCAGGTTTGGAACCTTTTGGTCCCAGGTTTGCCCTTGCCTAACAGAGTCCTTCTGGGGGAGGTCCCTACACAAAGGTATGGGGGATCCCTCAGTGTGTTGAGGAATTTTCACCTGGCTAGGGCTACTAGACTGGGTGCCCCTAATCTGCTGATGGGGGGGGTTCCTCTGGACAGGGGGCCCTGGGGGTCCACTGACCTCCCTGACCTCTGCAGCCCTGGGCTGACTGAGGCAGGGTAGAGAGGGGCAGGTTACCTGCTCCAGACTGGGTACCACCTTGGAAGGGTCCTCTGCCATCAGGGGTATGGCCAGGCCAGGCCTGACTACCTCTGGGGCAGTTCCTTCACTAGGGGTAGGGTTAGTTCCCTGAGGAGGCTGACCCTTACCTACTGTCTGGAGGGAAGAAGACTTTTCTTCAACCCTTGTGCTCTCTTTTGGGAGAGAGTGGGCCATTCTTCCAGGCTCCATGTCTCTCCAAACTTTCCCTGGGCTGGGGCTGTGGCCATCACAGCCCCACTAACCTTTACAGGGACGCCCAGCATTCTCAGATGGGTTTGGTGTTCAACTTCAGCCCAGGCTGAAATTTCCAGATCATTGCCCATCAGGCAATCTACAGGCAAGGTTGGGGACACTGCTACTCTTTTTGGGCCTGGGACCCCTTCCCAGCTGAGATTGACTATGGCATGGGGTGATCTGTTCTGACACCATCAATGTTGGTTACCTGGTATTTAAACTCAGGTAAAAGCTGGTGAGGGGGGACTAGTTTCCCTGCCACCATGGTGACACTAGCCCATGTGTCCCTAAATGCCACAGCTTTCTGACCATTAATTATTGGCTCCAGTCTGTACCTGCCCAATGCATTGGGACCCATGGTAAAGGTGGCAAATCCTATACCACCATAAGAGTCAGATGAGTCTGTTGAGGGGGTCCTGTCTAAACTAGGGCCCACCTCTGTTCCTCTTGCAAAAGCACCTAACTTTTTGGGTGTACTACTCCCAACTGGAGGATTACTACTGGTAGTACCAGGAGGGGTGGTAGTAGTTGTTGGAGGAACATTTTCTTTTTGCCAATCCTGGGACAACTGGGATCAAATTTCCAGTGCCCAGGCTTTTTACAGACATGGCAATAGGGTTTCTTTTCAGGAGAGGAAGGAGTTTGGGACCCACCCCCAGAAGAGGACTTTTGGGGCCCTGTAGTGGTCTTATCCTTGGATTTATCCCCACCTTTCTCTTGGGACTTGGTAGAATCTTTCTTCTGGTCACCACCCTGATTCTTAGGCCTTACCCTGGTTCTGACCCATTTGTCTGCCTTCTTTCCAAATTCTTGGGGAGAGGTCAGATCAGAGTCCACCAGGTACTGGTGTAAAAGCTGGTTTGACAATTATTAAGGATCTGCTCCCTCATAATCAAATTGTACAATCCTATAAAGTCATGCACTTTGCTGCCATGTATCCAACCTTCCAGAGCCTTAGCAGAACAATCAACAAAGTCAACCCAGTCTTGAGTCTGAGTCTTTTGGGTATCTCTGAACTTCAACCTATACTGTTCAGTGGTTAGGCCAAACCCATCAATCAGAGCACTCTTCAAGACTTTGTAATTGTCAGCATCCTCCTCTCTAACAGTGATGAGCTTATCTCTACCTTTGTCTGCAAAGGAGAGCCACTAGATTGCTGCCCACTGCTCCTGAGGGACCCTCTGTACTTTACAGGCCCTCTCTAGAGCAGTTATCCATTTGTGGATGTCATCCCCACTCTGGTAGGGAGGGACAACTTTGCTCAGGTTTCTATGGTCATAAGACCTTTCCCTATCTCTGGGGAAATTGCTGCCACCATGGGACTCTAGTCCCATCTTTTTTCTCTGTCTATAGAGATCTAGGGACTCCCTGTCTATAGCCAACTGCTGTTTTCTGAGCTCAAGCTGGGCTTGCTCATACTGAATCAGTCTCTTTCTCCTCTCATGAGAGGATTCCCTCCTATGAGAGGAGACAGAGGTCCCTACTGAGGTGTCAGAGTGGTTAGACTCCTGAGAAGGAGATCTAGACCTTCTGGGCACACTCACAACTCTTCCTGGGGGGACAAAGGAGAGGTCCTTCTGGGCCTCCTCCTCATCCTCAGGAGTAGTTGCACTTTCCAGGTCAGGATCATTGTCATCCCCCTGGCCAGTTTCAGAGGTCAGGTCCTGGGCATTTTCATCCCTGGCCCCTCCCTCATCTTCTGCCCCACCCTCTCTGCCTACCCTTTCAGACCTTATAGGTCTTCTAAGATCATCTAGCAGAAGCATCTCCAGGAGACGTTGGGTGTTGGCACTTTTGCCTGTCTTCAACTTCCTAACTTTGCACAACTCTCTTAATTCCAAGAATGAGAGGTTGTCATATCTGGATGGCAGGAGCTCACTGGTTCCTGGCAGTGAAGACATTACTAGTGTGGTGTGGTGTATGCACTACCTACTCTAGTGTGGCCTACTAAACTCTCTTGAGTTGTAGAAAGGGTGTGCTATCCCTTAACACACAACTCTAAGTTCAGTAGAACCGTCTGTATCCTAAGCTTGAATTATATGTACCTAAGGTACCCTTAGTGGTTTTCAGTTGATCAATTCAATTGAGATTATCTGGTAAAACAATAGCAAGCTGGAATTCCACACGCTGCACACCAATATGAGAAGTTGGCCTGGTATATGCTGTCCACTAATTATAGTTGTTAGACTTGGCATCTTTTGGCGTGTTTCCCCTGACTTTTTGCTTTCTGACCTCCTGGTTTTGACTGTTTTTGCTGGTGTAATGATTCTGCGCACTTTCCTCACTGCTGTCCAGTGGGAAAGTGCAAGTGCTCCTGAACAAAATGTGTTATGGATTGGTATTTCCATGATTGGCCTATTTGATCTATGTGTCAGTCCCTAGTAAAGTGCACTGAGAGTGCCAGGGCCTATAGATCAAATGCTGTTGGTGGGCTGCAGCACTGGATTGTGCCACCCACGCAAACAGCCCGTAAAGTGTAACTCTGGCCTGCCATTGCAGAGCCTGTGCGCAGCCTGGGGCTGCCATGTCGACTTGGCAAGTGCACACACTTGCAAGTCCCTAAACCTTCCCTTTTCTACATGTTAGTCACCCCTAAGGTAGGCCCAAGGTACCCCTGTGGGCAGGGTGCATTGTATGTGAAAGGTAGGACATGCCCTGGTGTGTGTGGCATGTCCTGATAGTGAACTACAGCCTATTTCGTTTTTCACTATTGCAAGGCTACCTGTTCTCCATAGGCCAGAATGGGCAGTTTTGATTATTACAGCTTATAATCCTAACTGACCCAGGGAACCTGGTAGAAAAACGAATTTAGTATGCCTGGACTCAGAATGATAAAATGCATCTTTTAGTGAAGTTGGTTTTAACATTCTGTGTTTGAAAATACCACTTTTAGAAAGTGAGTATTTTCTTGTCTAACCATCCAAGCCTGCCTCTGCTAGGTTGTGTATTCCTTGTCTGGAGTGTGCGTGACAGGGGCTGGGGGATGCCAGGAGACAGGGTGAGTCAGCACAGGGCTGAATAGCAAGATCTACATGTAGATGGGTGGGAGGAGATGCACCTGGGACCTGAATAGGGCTGGGCCTTCCCTCCACAATGCTGGCTCCACCTCCTGTGGTGCGTCTGATGTCCCTGGCCTGCACTGTGAAAGGAAAGAAGGAGACTTGTCAACAAAGTGCTCCAGGACTGACCAGAACTGGTTTGGACTAGGCAAAGGCCTCTCTGCCTTCAGAGGACAAAGAGAAATTGAGGATAAAAGGGGGACCCAAACCCCAGAAAATTAGAACTCTTTTGGATCAAGAAGACTGCCAAGAAGAAGAGCTGGAGAAGCTGTGAGGAGGAACTACCACTTTGCTGTGTGCTTTGCTGTGTTGGCCTGCAGTGGCTGCTTCTGTCTTGGGCAGTGAAAGGATTGGAACTGAACTTTCTGCAATCTACTTTGTGAGTGTCTCCAAGGGCTTGAGGTAGAGCTTGCCCCCTGTTCAAGAAGTCTCAGGAACAGCAAAGACTTCAAGTTCTTCTGCCCTCAGCACTGGGGACTGTGTGTTTTGTGCTGCAACAGAAGAAAAAGCAACTCGACGACGTCGACGACGCCGCTGCCGACTCCGTGTCCCGACGGCACCGCAGAGGGCACCGCCGCAACGCCGCACCGCGACCCTGGTCTCACCGACGACGCCTGCTGATGCCGCCACCGAGCTGCTGCTCGCACCGCGACCTGTGGGCACCGCACTCCGCACCGCCTCGCTTCACGACGACGCCATGGCCTTCCCGATGACGCCGCTCCACGCCGGACTCGACGCCGCTGCTTGCACCGTGGTTCGGGGGCACCGCTCGTAAGTTACACGACGCACCGCCCTCATCCCGCACCGGAGCCTTGGCCCACCGACGCCGGTGCCATCGACTCCAGTTCATCAGCCGACGACAGCGCTGCAGCTACGACGACGACGCTGCTGCACCATGACCTGCCAGCACCGTGACGAGCACCGCCTTCATCTCACACCGCGACCCTGGTCTCACCGACGACGCCATCCGACGCCGCCACCGAGCCGCTGCTCGCACCGCGACCTGAGAGCACCGCACGCCAAACCGCTGCACTTCGCACCGCAGCACCCGATGCCGGCCGACGCCAGCGCTCCTGATTTCAACAGAGGAGATCGAGCTGCAACGCGTGTGACTTCGAGGGCCCCAACGACGCCACACCGACCTCCGGAACCGACGCCTACGGACGCCGTGTTTTCGGAAGCTCACCGCGAGGTCATCGACGCCCTGCATTTCTGAAAGGTACTGTTTGCGGGTCTTCCCGACACCGTAGCTGACCCGCGACGCCGCGGTCAGCCAGAACTGTTTGGATTTGTTTGTTCACGACGCCGCGATAGCCCCGGACGGAGCTATTGACATCAAGGAACTGTTTTTAAGGACATTTTTGAGAAGTAACTATTTGAGAAGTACTGTACAGTGGATTTTTATCGTATTTGGTCTTGTTTAAAGTATATAAAAGTATTGGATATTTTTCTAAACCGGTGTGGTGTCCGTTTGTAGTGCTTACATTGTATTACTGTTGGTTATGTGCAAATGCTTTACACACCGCCTCTAGAATAAGCCTGACTGCTCGTGCCAAGCTACCAAGGGGGTGAGCAGGGGTTATTTTAGGAGTGTAACTCCCTTACCCTGACTAGGAAGAAGGGTCCCTACTTGGACAAAGGTGCAAGCCCTTGCCAACTAGAGACCCCCATTTCTAACAATAGTAGGCACCTTGCACCAGTCCAAACAACCCCTTATTGGAGATAGGTTAAAGACAACCTTTATTGAAAGCTATCCTAGTGGTAGCTATGGAGAGCAGCCTTCAGGCTAAGTCTTGAAGGAATGTAAAGCAGCTTGTTTTACCAGTCTATAATCTCTTGAGTGACCAAATGAAAGAGGACCACACCAGGTATATATATAAAATATATGTATTTAGTCTTAAACACACCCCTCTAGTCCCTTTATGAGGCTAGAGTTCGAAGTACGTAAGTTACAAGTCAGTTATCAACAGTAATAGCACAAATACACGTTTGAGCCCTAGGGGCGTACCAAACCACGACTGAGCTAGACACAAGGCCTAGAGCCTGTAGAAATGCTTGGACCACAAGGAACCACCCAAGGTAGTGACACAGGGGACCCACGGGGGATGCGTGCAGTGTGAGAACACAGCCGCGAGCCGCCGTTGACTTCTATGGGGAATGTCGCGGTTGGAGTTTTAAAGAAAAAGGACACTTAGAGGAGGACTTGGAGCCAACCCTTTTAGAACTAGGTGGTTCTAGAGTCTATACCCACGGGAGCACTGGAGTACTCGAGTTACCTCACCCAGGGGAGCCGGGTGCATAGGTGTCTTTCGGCGTCGGGTTTCGTCGTCGTTTTCAATGGCGATCTGCTACAAAGTGCTGCTGGCGACCAAGTCGAAAGTGTTCGGGTGGATCCAAAGGTGGATCGAAGATGTGATGAACCTGAAAGCAGAGGGGACAGAGTCTGGGTCACTAGCCAGTGACCAGGAAGGCGATGAGCAGATGCCCACCGATGTCAGGTGCTTCAGGTAGGTTGACGGTTGTCTTGACTCTTCAGCCACGAGGTCCAGGAGGCGTCGACGACAACCAGGAGCTGGATTCGAGCTGTCCCACGATGTCTGTCGATTGCTGCGGTGTCGGCGACCAAATTGGACCCAACAAGCCTTGGCAACGGCAAGTCTCGAAGAAACAAAGAAAGGACGATATTGCAGACCAGCAAGGTCTGGGGGACTCACCCAGCAAAGGTAAGTCCGGGCCCCTCTGGAGCAACCAGAAAAGCCCAAGCAGAAGAAGAGTTGCCTTCGGGAGGGCCCACTAGCCAATGGACTAGCGACTGCGAAGGAGCCTCGAGTGGACGCACTTGGAGCTGGCTTGCAGGACACTCGTGGAGTGGAGGCCAGTGATCTTTGGTGCAGTCAGTGCTGGAGGAGGGGGCTACTTGTATCCCAAAGCACAACTTCGTGGAAGACCAGGAAGAGGATGCACCTGCAAATGTGCTTGGTGTCAAGGGGTCACGGTTCCACGTTACCCACGACAGCTATGGGCCTCAGCTTTGCTGGGAACTCAGGGCAGCCTCGGGGAAGTCTGGAAATCCACCTCTGGTGATGCAAAGACTTCGGCGTCTGGCGGGAGCTTCAGCGATGCAGACCAGACAATTGCTTCTTAGGTGCCTGCCAAGCAGGGGAGTCACTCCTTGACCCCAAGGGAGATTCTTCAGTCCTCTAATCTTGAAGTAGAGCATCGAAGGTCCAGGATTCGGTGTCAGAGTTTCATCCAGGGTAATCTGAAGTCCTAAGGACTGGGGTCCCATACTTATACTAAGTTAGAGGGTTGGACATACTCTGGGGACCCACCTATGGGAGGGTCAGGGAAGAGGGGTGGTTACACCCATTTCCTTTGTCCAGTTTCGTGCCAGAGCAGGGGCAGGTAGCCCCTGCAACCGGTTTGAACTGGCATATGCACAGGGACACCAAATGTGCCCCCAGTGCAGGACTTCAAAGCACCAGAGGGTGCTCCCGCCCAGCCCCAATACCCACTATCCTGTCTGGGGAGGTGGTTACACCTCCCTTCGACAGGAAACCTATTGTCCAGGCCTCCCCTGCCGGAGTTTCAGTCAGCAGCAGGAGGCCAGACCCGTGTCTGTGGCAGCGGCATCCATTTTGTGATGCCAGGGCTCTGGAAAGAAGTTACCGGGTAGCCCGGTGTGTACATGTCTCTCCCTCTAGAAGGGTGGAATGCTACCCCCGATGCCAGGATTGGCGGGGGGTAGTATTCCAAGGTGTTTGACACCAAACACGACATGCTTTGGTGCAGCCAGTCCAAAGTTAGCATTGTACTGCGAGGATATAATGCACTTAAGAGTATATGGTCAGGCTGTACCACAAACAGCATCAGAGGAGGGACTCCAAACGCTGCAGAGGGGCTCTGCTCATGCAGGGGCACCCTCTCACATAAAAACCAAGTACTCTGCCTTCAGGATTGGTAAGGCCTGCCATAGGAGTGACTTATAGGTTTATATGTGTGTGCAATGGTAGTGATATAGGTAGCCCATACCACTGTAAGGGGTGCATGCACCACCTTACCCAGGCTGCAGTAGCAGACCTGTGGTGTCATTTTGGATGGCCTTCCAGGGGTGGCACAATACATTCTGCAGCCCCTGGTAGGCCTCTGAGGTACCTATGCCCTGGGTACATAGTATACCATATACTAGGGACTTATAAGGGCACCCCAGATTCCAATCAGAGATGTGCCTAAGGCACATGGAAACCATTTTATAGAGGAAGCAGATAGACTGGGGCCCTGAATAGCAGGATCCCAGTCCAACTAAGTCATAAACCAGCAAAACACCAGGAAAAAAGTGGGGGCAACCATATAGTCAGATTCCACCTTCCTACACCCGGCAAGCGACAAGCAATGCCTGCTGGGGATGTTAGTTCAGCCGTTGCCTTAATGGCAGAAGTAGCGGTGCTGCAGTGATTACTTAGCCGTTTCCCCTCACGGCAGTCTCCAGGCTCAAAGTGGGGCAAGATAGACCATTTCCCTCACGGTACTGGTATCAGCTGTCTGCGCGTCTAGGCATGTCTGATCTTAAGACCTGCTACCTTTTTCTTTTTGAACTGAGGTTTTTGTTTTTGTTTATCTTCTTTTTTAGGTGCGTAGTCCGCAGCGCGTTGCCTGTCTCTGGACTTTGAGAGGAACGTGTATCAGTATCCTGATACCTGTCAGGTTTTTTAATATTATCCCTATTCCTGAGGTTATACCTCCTTTCAGAGGGCTCCTGTTGAGGAGACCTACCTCTGGATTGAGATCTGCTGTCTTTAGACTTTTGTGGTTTTTATTTTCCCACTTCTTTTAGAAGAAGTAGGTGTCTGCTTTGTAGTGTCCTTTTCAGGACTGCCCACCAGTTGTGGTTTTAATGCTTTCCCACCTAGACTGTCTCTGCCTAGTTCTGCATATGCAGTTTCAATTATTTTGGGTAGTTCGTGTGGTTGATCTACTGGACTGAACTCCCTTAGGCATTGGCGGATCGCCACTGAAGCTGCTTCCCCCTTAATGTTAGCTAGTATTATGGCTGATACCTGTTCGTAGTTACCTAGTAACTTCGGGGCATATTTACATTCCCTGGCGCATCCCTGCATATCAGCAGGGATGCGCCAGGGAAAATGTGTCACGCAAGTTTACCCTTGCGCCACGTCCGATGCGTCGCATTTACAATGCGGCGCATCGTGGCGCAAGGATAAGCAGATGCGTGACGCATCTGCCGGCGGAAGGTTGGCGCAGTGCTGAAGTTGTGTCGCAAGCGCGACGCAACTCCAGCACTGTTCCAACCTTCCCTATCCCTGACATGGTGCGTCAATCCTTACGCCTGCTTGAAGCAGGCGTAAGGATTCGACGCACCAGCGTCGAAAAGTGACTGCGTGAAATCTTGTAGATTTCACTACGTCACTTTTCCGAGGCGTA
Source organism: Calotriton arnoldi (assembly GCA_963921515.1). NCBI lineage: Eukaryota > Metazoa > Chordata > Amphibia > Caudata > Salamandridae > Calotriton > Calotriton arnoldi. The sequence goes on from CAWUFW010006996.1 coordinate 562,737, forward strand.
CCTGCGCCGGAACGCCCCCTGCGCCGGTACGCCCACATGAAACCTGACGCAGGTTTCATGTGGCGCAGGGGTTTACTACGTGACGCATCTCCCTAGATGCGTCACGTTGTAAATATAGCGCAACGCGGCGCATGGTTTGCGTCGCCGCTGCGGCACATGCGTGACGCAACGGCGGCGCAAAAGTGGCGCAAGGGGCTTGTAAATATGCCCCTTTATCCCTAAGTTAAGGGCAGGCTCTGCTCCATACTCATTTTGTATCTGTCTCAATACATCAGGTACTACTGCTAATGACGGGATACCATGTGTTCTGGTATATATGGCAGCAAAGACTGTACCCCAAGAGGTGCAGTCCTCTATTTGTGGTGTGATCCCCATGGGCAAGCAGATTGTTAGTATTCTGTGTTTATCACAGGTGGTAGTATTCGGGAATACCTCCTCAAGCTGAGTCATTTTCTGAGCTATCCAGAATGGTATTTGTTCGCGTTTTGTGGGCGTTTTGCCCATTACCGCGTGTAATGTTTGAGGAGTAATTTTATTTCCTGTACCCTGAGCTGGAGTACTATTTGCTGCACCTGGTGCAGCAAATAGAGGATTGTTAAAGTCCTCATGACAAATTGTGTCAGGTTTCTGTAGATTTTAATTAAATCTGTGTGTTGTATGAGTAAGTCTGGCTGTGGCATTGTGCCATTGTCAGGATGCGGTATGTAAGCCGCTAGTATCGGCCATGTGGCTCCGTCTCCTCCGAGCGGGCCTAATCTTACTCTTTCTCGTACGTGGGGTAGGGCGCCATTAAACCAGTAATAATGTTCCTGTTAAGTGAGTGGAATCACTATGTCCTCAAATGGACAATATTCCCGTGGTGCATCTCCTTCTATATAGTAGTGAAATATCTTTGTTATTGCATTTGCTGCTGGGAGTGTAACCCATGAATAGAATACCTCTGTTTTGTTTGATTCGTGTGCCTCAATCACGAATACTACCACGCCACCCCTGGCTTGTAAACATTTTCTAATAGTCTTAGGGTGACTGTCCTTCTGAATTTTGGTGCAATCTGTACTGCATCCGCAGGATCATCTTCCTCGTCCTGACAGGGGCAGTGGCATTCGTAGTGGATCTAAGACCACGGTAGTCATCGTGTATAGAACACAGACTAATGTTTCAAAGAAACTATGATAAGGTTTTAGGCACAATTTTAGGAACACTATGTCCTTTCAAGCTTGAATAACCAACAGCCAATAAATAGTATTTTCGTACTACTCAGCTGCGGCGGATTTTGTGCCCACCCACTCCAGACGTCTCTGGGGTTTTGTGAGTAGGTTCTCTGAGAATAGCACGACTGAACTACTCAGATTCTACTGTTAAATAAGTACCCAACCAACGTTGGGCGCCATGTCGTGTAGTTCCTATAGTACCCATGCAGGACATGCACGTTTGGATAACATAAACTGTGGGCTTGGTGTTAGACTGACTCTGTGCACCCCTACCGCGTATGTTAGCCGGAGTTGCATTAGCTAGCTCACAGTGCCACTAGAATCTCCTCTTATCGGGGAGAGATTAGTTTCTGGCAACCTTAGATCATGACAACCCTGATCCCTCAGAATTGTGGAAACAATGTACTACTTTTCGCTCAGTCACTCGTGCTTACTTATTCGGTTTGTCTCAGAGAGTTACACAGAATAAACAGTCTGGGCGTTTCAATAAGTATTTATTGAACAGTTGTTACTCTAGTGTAAAATATATGTGCTGCAGCAACCAGCAGACAATAGCAGAGATATATTATCAGCAGTACGATAAAAGTGAAAGGATAGTACAGTTCTACCATATTGCAATAATAATGGTTATATACATGAATATATAAAATGCATTATAAAAGTGTGCGTACTCCTACGATGCCTAACTAGATGTACCTAAGTGTACCTAGCATGTGTGTAGGTCTAAAAGCCTCAGAGCCAAGAATCCTTCTAGGATTTAGTCGAACCCCATTACCTGAATAGAGAGAGTGTGGGACCCCGTCCTGGTCTCGAGTTGGACACCCCGCAAGGGCTGTGTTAGACTGCTGTCAGCTGGAGCGACTGCATGCAGGAGCCTCAGCGTCTCTGGTCAGTGTGTCGGCATGGAAGTCTCGGTTCCCTCTATCCTACCGTGGCAAGATGTGGTGTATTTATACCCTAAAGTGTCTCGTCCCTCAGTATGGTTTGTATTGGTCTTTGTTAGACATGAGGAAGACGTCAGGGGTGAACTTTGTACATACATATTATGCGGGAGATGTAGCTGGTGAATGCTCATGCATAATTTATGAGTACATTGTAGGCCTGTGTTCGGGAAAAACCCTGCAGTGTTCTAACCACAGACTAGATAACGTTCAACCCTCAGAGTTTGTTGTGTACTGTAGGGAACTAATGTAGGTGAAAGATCATGCCTATATTAGGGCATAGGAGATTATGACCATAATAGGGCATAGACGATCATGTCCAAAATAGGGCATATACGATTATGACCATAATAGGGCATATACGATTATGACCATATACGGCATATATGAACGTGTCTATATTAGGGCCTCTATACCAAATATAACATTGAGCGTGAGGCATTGGCACCTGCCTGGGCCACAAATTACTTCAGAGTGTTTTTGTGGGGTAGTGTGTTTTTTCTACAAACGGACCATAAACCACTTATTAAAGTGTTGGGTCCAGAAGGTATCCGGAACTGTTCAGGAAGGTTATTAAGGTTAGCGGTTAGATTGAAAGAGTTTGAGTGCAGAGTGGAATAAGGCCATGGTTGGGAAAACCGGGTAGCTGAGTGTCTGTCCAGGTTGCCAGATAGAGCAGCCAAGGTCAGTGAGTTGACCACAGAGAAAGCGGTCGCCAGTTTGGATGATGCCACATATGATTTTGGAAACGCAATTGCCAAGAGACATTGAGTCAAGGCGATGGAACAGGATGCCACCCTTAAACAGGTAGTGAAATTAGTCAGAGGGAGTGTGAGGAGAGAGAGTAACTTGCCTGAAGGAGTGAGGCCCTTCCCCAAGATTGTTAATGAATTATCCATAATTGACGATGGCTTGATTGTGAGGAAAGAAAGGTTTGTGCCACCCGCTACACTCAGACCTAGGTTGATTAATTTGGCACATGAGAGACACCTGGGGCAGACATTGACCATCAAAAGATTGAGGGAGAGATATTGGTAACCCCTCATTGACAGCTAGTTAAAGAGTGGGTAGAGGGATGTGAATCCTGTAAAAATTCTGGCAAACGCCTTAGAGTGGGTTTAGGGAATTTACGGGATGAACAACACATGCCAGAAGCAAGGGATGTCTGGGAGAAGGTATGTCTGTATTTTATTGGACCGTTTGGTTTTCTCCCAGAACAAGAAACAATTGCGGCAGTTTTGGTGGATGCCGAATCAAAGTGGGTGGAAGTTGTGTTTATGAAAGGGGTCACCTCATCTTCCACTATTCACGTTTTAGGTGACGTATTTAGGAGGGAGGGGATTCCCTCCGTACAGCTGACAGATAATGGCACCCAACTTACTTCACAAGAGATGAAGTGTTTCTTGGACACTCTAGCTGTGAGACACATATGTTCATCTTTGTATTACTCACAAGAGAATGGGTTAGTTGAGAGGATTAACAGACTGGTGAAGGGCACAATGCAATTAGCATGTAGTGCAGGTTTGCAGTGCAGGATGCAGTTAAGGACATGTTGTGGGCTTATCGCACCACTGTAAACACCAACACAGGAACAACTCCTTTTGAAATGATGCGAGGCAGACAACCTGTGATGAAGTTGGTACCCTCTTGGATGCGTAGGTGTCACATAAGAGTCTGAAAAGTGGGTGTTCTGAAGCAAATGTGGAAAAACGGTTTATTGATGTGGGAGATTGGGTGAAGGTGAAGCCCGGTGGCAGTGGAAAGTGTTTGACCAAATTCAGGGGGCCCTTCAGAGTTAAGGCTATTGGAGGTAAATGGGTCAAATTAGAAAATGGTCAGACATGGAACCTCAGGTGTGTGACTCTGTACCAGATACATGGAAGCATGGAAGAAAGGTCAATGGAGAGGGGAGGTCTATGTAGCCCATGTTCACCTTAGTTATTGATAAATGATAGGGATTTCACAAGTGAACAAATTGGTGGCAGGTTTCAGGAAGCTGCTAGTCCACTGGAGAGAAGAGATGAGTCATTGATAAGAAGAGGAGATGAGTCCATGGGTATATCACAAGCCAGGAGGGAGGCAAAGGCAAGAAGGATGCCAGCTTATTTGGGTGATTGTGTTTGTGAGAAAAACCACTTGCTTTGTTGTCTCATAAGTTAGCATTCAGGTATTTTGTGTTCAAAGTTATTTTCTTCATTCGTTGAGAAATTTGGTTTATATGTGGGTCAGTCGCTGTTATGTTTCGTATAGAGGCCCTAATATAGACACGTTCATATATGCCGTATATGGTCATAATCGTATATGCCCTATTATGGTCATGTAATGTAATGTAATGTAATAATCCATTTGTAGAGCGCAAACTGTCACTCCAAGGAGCATCATGGCGCTACAACGGAAACCAGGGATGGGAACTCAAAACCTGGTTGACTGCTAATAGTCTGAGAGGGACCTCAGATCAGAGTTTTGCAAAGAGAGTCAGATGCGCTGAAAATCCAGGTTTTTAGTACCTTCCTGAAATGGAACTCAGATGTAATCTGGCGAAGCTGTGGAGGAAGTTTGTTCCATGCCTTTGAGCCTAACACTGTGAGTGTTTTTCCTCCCTTCGTTACCAATCTGAAAGCTGGTATTTTTAGCAGATTGGCCTTTGATGATCTTAAACTTCGGGAAGGAATGTATCGCTTAAAGCATGTGTGAAGATATTGAGGGCCCAAGGAGTGGAAAGCCCTAAAAGTAATGAGGAGGACCTTAAAAAGAACGCGTTTGTGAATTGGCAGCCAGTGAAGTGTGTTTAGAGCCGCCGATGCAGATGACTTCCTAGGCCACCTCAGTACTAGTCGTGCTGCAGCATGCTGGACCATTTGTAGCCTATGTAGGACTGACTTATTAGTCCCTACATAGAGACTATTACAGTAATCTAGCCTCGATGTAATGAGGGCTACGGCCACTGTTTGCCTTGCTGAAAAGGGAATCAGGTCAAAAAATTTCCTTAGAGTTTTTATAATATGGAAGCAAGTTCCAGCAACTGCCAGCGATTGCTGTTTGAATGATAGAGTTGTATCAAATTTAATTCCCAAATTCCTGACCACATTTACTGTGTTTGGAGGAGGGGTGGTATGTGCTGGCCACCAACGTTTGGGTGAAAAAAAGTGCTCTTGGCCTAGGGGTAGAATTTTCGTTTTTTCGGAATTACACTTTAGGTGGTTTGCATTCATCCAGCTGAAAGTTGCAGTAAGGCATTTGCGGAGATTTTCTTCTGCCTGTGTGGTGTTATTCTCCAGCACCAAGATTAGCTGTGTATCATCCGCATATGAGATGGTATCAATATTAAAGGACGATATCAGCTTAATCAGTGGAGCCATATAGGCATTAAAGAGAGTCGGACTGAGACTCGATCCCTGCGGTACCCCTGAGAGAAGTGCCTTCTCTTGTGACCTATATTGGCCAAGTGTAATCACTTGCTTGCGATCCTGTCATAATCGTATATGCCCTGTTATGGTCATAATTGTCTATGCCCTATTATAGTCATGATCTCCTATGCCCTAATATAGGCATGATCCTTCACCTACATCAGTTCCCTACAGTACACAACGTACTCTGAGGGTTGAACGTTATCTAGTCTGTGGTTTGAACACTGAAGGGTTTTTCCCGAACACAGGCCTACAATGTACTCATAAATTATGCATGAGCATTCACCAGCTACATCTCCTACATAATATGTATGTACAAAGTTCACCCCTGACGTCTTCCTCATGTCTAACAAAGACCAATACAAACCATACTAAGGGACGAGACACTTTAGGGTATAAATACACCACATATTGCCACGGTAAGAGAGAGGGAACCGAGACTTCCATGCCGACACACTGACCAGAGACGCTGAGGCTCCTGCATGCAGTCGCTCCAGCTGACAGCGGTCTAACTCAGCCCTTGCGGGGTGTCCAACTCGAGACCAGGATGGGGTCCCACACTCTCTCTATTCAGGTAATGGGGTTCGACTAAATCCTAGAGGGATTCTTGGCTCGTAGGCTTTTAGACCTTCTCACATGCTAGGTACACTCAGGTACATCTAGTTAGGCATCGTAGGAGTACGCGCACTTTTATAATGCATTTTATATATTCATGTATGTATCCATGATTGTTGCAATATGGTAGAACTGTACTATCCTTTCACTTTTATCGTACTGCTGATAATATATCTCTGCTACTGTCTGTTGGTTGTTGCAGCACATATTTTCTACACTAGAATAACAACTGTTCAATAAATACTTATTAAAACGCCCAGACTGTTTATTCTGTGTAACTCTCTGAGACAAACCGAATAAGTAAGCACGAGTGACTGAGCGAAAAGTAGTACATTGTTTCCACGATTCTGAGGGATCAGGGTTGTCATGATCTAAGGTTGCCAGAAACGAATCTCTCCCCGATAAGAGGAGATTCTAGTGGCACTGTGAGCTAGCTAATGCAAAACAGGCTAACATACGCGGTGGGGGTGCACAGAGCCAGTCTGCCACCGAGCCCGCAGTTTATGTTATCCAAACGCACAGGTCCTGCATGGGTACTATAGGAACTACATGACATGGCGCCACCAACGTTGGTTGGGTACTTATTCAACAGTATAATCTGAGTAGTTCAGTCGTGCTATTCTCAGAGAACCTACTCACAAAACCCCAGAGACGTCTGGAGTGGGTGGGCACAATATCCGCCGCAGCTGAGTAGTACAAAAATACTATTTATTGGCTGTTGGCTATTCAAGCTTGAAAGGACATAGTGTTCCTAAAATTGTGCATAACACCTTATCTTAGTTCCCTTGAACAGACTTCTTTCTTACAAAATGACTGAGTCAGGAGAAGACACAGTAATTAATGTACACGAAGAAGGAGAAGATCCTACGGATGCAATACAGATTGCTCCAAAATTCAGAATGACAGTCACCCTAAGACTATTAGAAAAGGGTTTGCAAGCAAGGGGTGGCATGGTAGTTTTCGTGATTGAAGCACACGAATCACACAAAACAGAGGTATTCTATTCATGGGTTACATTCCCAGCAGCAAATGCAATAACAAAGACATTGCACTACTATATAGAAGGAGATGCACCACCAGAATATTGTCCGTTTGAGGACATAGAGATTCCACTCACTTACCAGGAACATTATTACTGGCTTAATGGCGCCCTACCCCACGTACAAAGAAAAGTAAGGTTAGGCCCACTCGGAGGAGACGGGGCAACATGGCCCATATTAGCGGCCTATACACCACATCCTGACATTGCCACAATGCCACCAGGAGACTTACTCGTACAACACAAAGATTTAATTAAAATCTACAGAAATCTGACACAATTCATCATGAGGACTTTAACAATCCAACCTGCCCCAGCTGCAGCAAATAGTACTCCAGCTCAGGGTACAGGAAATAAAATTACTCCTCAAACATTACATGCGGTAATGGGCAAAATGCCCGCAAAACGCGAACAAATACCATTCTGGATAGCTCAGAAAATAACTCAGCTTGAGGCAGTATTCCCGAATACTGCCACCGGTGATAAACACAGAATACTAACAATCTGCTTGCCCATGGGGATCACACCACAAATAAAGTACTGCAACTCTTGGGGTACAGTCTTTGCTGCCATATATACCAGAACACATGGTATTCCTTCATTAGCAGTAGTGCCTGACGTATTGAGACAGATACAAAATGACTTCGGAGCAGAGCCTGCCCTTAACTTAGGGATGAAGTTACTAGGTGATATCTTTATTGATGGCTTCACAATCCAGTTCACAGAGTCTTTCTCATATTTGGGCATTGTCTTTAATCAATCGGCAAATTGGCAAGGGGCGATTAAATCTAGGCGACTCCATTTTATGAAAACGATAATTGCATTACTAAGTTTTGCTAGACAGCTTGGCATTAAACATCCAAAGGAATTGATGACAATTTATAAGGCCAAATGTAGATCCTCTGCTATGTACGGGGCAGAGCACTGGGGGCACGGAAAGATTGATATACTTCAGCTTGAAGAAAATGCTTTTTAAGGTCTCTCCTTGCCCTCCCGAAAAGTAGCCCAACCTATGTGTGTCACTCTGAACTAGGAGCCCCTTACATAGCAGATTTGATCAGGATCCAGCCAGTGCTACTATGGCACAAAATATGGTCATCGGAACATACAACCTTAAATCGAGCCATAATTGCTGACTGCCAAAAATCTACAAATCCCCTTAATATCCCTTGGCTTAAATATGTGTACAATTTTCTGACAGATCTCGGTCATCCCAAGTACTTTAGCCGCCCTGAGAGTTTGGCCAAAGTCCAAAGAAAAGCTTTGAAATTGAAATGCATTTCACTATTGGAGGAAACCAGATTAGCTTCTGAAATCTGTAAACCCACTGTGTTGAGGAATCAGATGATCCTGACTAGTTTTGAAATGCAACCATATCTAGCCAAGGTGTATAATCCGCGCCACAGGTTTGTGTTGACGCGCTTCCGGTTGGATATTTTCCACCGTCTAATTAGTTTTCCTACTATTAACAACTGGTCACCTCACCTGGAGAACTGCACGTGTGATGCTACCTCACCACAGAATACCATGCATACTGAGCTTTTCTGTAAACATTTTTCAGGGCTGAGAAACAAATTCGTTAAACCCTTGTTATTACAGTTGGGTTTTACACAATGCCGCCCGGCTTTTATTTTTCTGCAAACGCTACCGAACTTATATATATGTGCAGTAATGTCTCGATTTCTGCTGGCCATCATTAATTATAGGAAGCAGTTGTAAATAGTAATTAAGTGATTATGTAGTGATGACAATCCTTTTTAATATTCATGTTTTTATATAGAATAATTTTTGTACACTGTTTTAAACGATTTTAAATTTTGTCACGGCTGTTTTTGTGTAGCTTTTATGATTCACATGGTGAGTTCGAATAAAGCTTATTTTGATTTGATTTTACTAGGTAACTACAAACAGGTATCAGCCATAATACTAGCTAACATTAAGGGGGAAGCAGCTTCAGTGGCGATCCGCCAACGCCTAAGGGAGTTCAGTCCAGTAGATCAACAACACAAACTACCCAAAATAATTGCAACTGCACATGCAGAATTAGGCAGAGACAGTTTAGGTGGGAAAGAATTGAAACCACAACTAGTGGGCAGTTCTGAAAAGGACACTACAAAGCAGACACCTACTTCTTCTAAAAAGAAGTGGGAGAATAAAAAACAACAAAAGTCAAAAGAGAGCAGATCTCAATCCCGAGGCAGGTCTCCTTCAAGGGAGCCCTCCGAAAAGAGGTACAACCTCAGGAATAGGGATAATATTAGGAAACCTGACAGGTATCAGGATACTGATACACGTTCCTCTTGTTCCTTTCAGGGTTCGTCAAAAAACTCAGAGAGGGAAGGACGGTCAGAACAAAGACAAGAGGAGCATACAAAGTCCAGAGACACGCAACGCGCTGCGGACTATGCACCTAAAAAAGAAGATAAACAAAAATCAAAACCTCAGTTCAAAAAGAAGAAGGTAGCAGGTCTCAAGATCAGACATGCCCAGAATTCTGAGGACACAGCTTCTGAACGGGGAATGGGCTCTGACGATGCTAGGCAGCGCGGCAGAAGTAACAATAGCTCGCCAGAACCTGAAGGAATTTCTGGTGACAGCGGAGTTGAGTGAGTATATCACGGTGGAAACACCTGATACTCAGGTAAGTGTCCCACATAAGTTACATGAAATAACACTCCGGATGGAGGGGGACAAACCCAGAAAAATTAAAGGTCTATTTTGGAAGAATTTGTCATCTGGTTATGACATCCTATTAGCAGAACAAGACTGGCCGCCAGCATTCGTCATGGAGTGCCCCAGGGGAGAAGAAATAATTTTTCCAGCCTTTTCCGACCTCGTTCCCATACATTTAAACATGCATATGCGCAGGATTGGGCGGTTGCCCTAGCCCCGGCATTGTACAAAAATCATGCTGGTTGGGATGAGGATTCAACCCACCACGTGATCCCGTTAAAAGTTTCACCAAATGCTCAAAGGCAATATCCAATAAAGCAAGAAGCTAAAAAACAGGTCAGGGAGATCTTAGATAAACTTGAATATCAAGGTGTCATTGAAACATGCACCTCATCAATGAACAATCCTTTGTTCCCCGTATCAAAACCGGACAATACATATCGTCTAATTTTAGATTACAGACATTTAAACACTTGCACAAAGACATTTGCAGTTCAAAATGCACACAGTGCCGCATTAATGAATAACATTGTGCGTAAAAAATACAAAACTACACTTGATATCTCAAATGGATTTTTCTGCCAAAATATAGCGCCTGAAAGCAGATATTTGACCGCATTCTCGGCGCTCGGGTCTCAACGGCAATTTTGTTGACTCCCCCAAGGGTATAAGAATAGCCCGGGGTTGTTTTCAGCATGGGTAACAGAGTTACTCCAAAATTTGAATGAAGAAGCATTGTCCTATGTGGATGATATCTATCTGATGGACGATGACTTAAAAAGGCACTTGACCAGGGTGAGCACCATTATTATGGGATTCGCCTCTGAGGGCTATAAATTTAATTTCAAAAAATCAAAAATTGCCCACCTCAATGTCCTGTTCTTAGGGTATGAGCTGTCAAGTGAAGGAAAAAGCCTGGCAGCTAACTTTTTAGAAAAGTGTGCGCTGCTCCAACCTCCAAAATCGTTACAATCAATTCTGGGATTCCTAAATTTTGGTCGAACATACATTTTGGATTACGCAGAAAGAGTAAAACCTTTCTACGACTTAATAAAACCTGATTTTTCAGTCAGACAATGGACACAGGAACATACAAACATCCTACATTTACTACAAGAAGACATGATAGCTTCAAAACACTTACAGACACGCGTAAACGTACGTCACCTAGTGATCCGTATAATAGCTTGTCAATGCGGGTACACTTACTTAACCTTCAATGAAGGCGAAACGGTACCAATCGCATACAAATCACACCTGTACACAAACGCAGAGATGCGTTTCACTTCAACAGAAAAAATCCTGACAGCAGTGCAGACCGCTGTAGCAAGAGAAAGAGCTCTGGCTCAGGGAAAGCGCATAATAGTCGTGACCCCAGTACCAGCCTTAGAGGCTGTTACAAAGGCTAGCATTCCAAACGCAAAAGCCTTACATCCAAGATGGATACAATGGGCTAATTCTCTTACTGCAACGGATGTTGAATACAGATTTGATCCAAGTTTAAAAACACAAGCATTTCTGCAATACGAACAAGAATATCCTCTACCAAATGAAATTTTGCCTCTAGATCAGTATGAATACATTATTTACACTGACGGATCTGCTCAACCGGCGATAGGGAGTAAGCAACAATACAGCGCAGCATGTGCTATCGTTAAAGGTCGCATGCGGGATGGAAAGTTCCATCCAAGTTGCACTAAAACGCAATCTCTAGGAGACTGCCCCGCTCAGTTGGCAGAATTAAAAGCACTGATACTGGCACTTGTAAATATGGAACACAAATTCCCCACACTAATAGTGTGTGATTCCTTTTTCTGTGTACAATCAGACAATGAATATTTAAATCATTGGGATCAAAACGGGTTCAAAGATGCGAAAGGTGGCACAATTAAGCATAAAATGCTATGGGAACAGGTAGTGGAGTTGAGAAACGAACTACCAAGGGCTCATGTGATACATACATTGAGTCATCAGCGTGATGGCATTCACGTTGGAGGGAATTCATTGGCTGACGAAGCTGCAAAGGGGGCTGTACGTACGGCTTCCGTAGTTGCAATCACTCGTTTAAAAACGAGGATAGACGGTGAGATTATGGTTGCTGTCATTGCTTCACGCAAAGGCAGCTCAGCACTACCAAAGAAAGTTCCACTCAAGTACTCCTATAAGTTAGATGCACACAACATTCCATATGCTCAGATTCCTGGAGTGGGGGATAGAGTAATACCAAATATGGATCGTAGGTTAGGTTTAATTGTGGCAGCACACGAAGAGATCGGTTCAGAACATACAGGACTTAGGGAGACTGTTTCTTTGTTGAAACAACGCTACTGGTGGCCTGCGATGAGAAGGCAGATTAGAGACTATGTCTGGAACTGCGACATCTGCAAGCAGATGAAAGGGTCCACCACAATGAGTCCAGTACAGATACCATTATTAGACAGCATTAGGTTGTCCGTTCGTGTGCGTCCAGCTCAAGTTTCCTCAAGGTTTGGCGTCAGTGCTCGGCTGACGCTTGAACCGTTATAAAAGATTTGCGAGTTTGTATCGGCACATACGCAGTTAGCAAGTTACATTCTGACCGCAACCCGGCGTTTAGCTCTCGGGCTTACAAAGAGGCCATGGAAGGAATGGGCGTAGCATTCCTGTACTCCTCTCCGTACCATCCTGAGGGAATTCGGGTGTGGAGAGGAAAAACCAGGACTTAAAGCAATCTTTAACAGCTAGGGTATTAGGCAAGGGCGGTAGTTGGGTCAAACACCTTTATGGGGTCCAAAGAGCAATTAACAACCAGCCAAGAAGCTCTCTAGGGGATGTCACTCCTTACGAGGACCTATTTGGGACAAGAATGTGGGTACCTGATTTTGATTGTGAAGGCGCAGTGGCGGATGAGAAACCATTTGATATCCATGATCGTTTGGCTGTTTTACAGGATCTAAAAGAACCAAGGACACAACAAAGTAACGTCCACTTAAAACAGACCGCCACTGAGGAAGTCAAGGCAGTCACGGCAAGACCTGTCTGGATCCCAAAAGTCGGGGATCTGGTCATAGAGAAGATTGCAGACAAGAATGAATTTGGGCCATCCTACAGAAAGCCTGTACCGGTCCTAGCAATCCAAGGCACAAGAACTGTACTTCTGCCGCCTCTTGCCGGAAAAAAGGAGAAAAGATTTGTCTCAATTGACTTAATCAAACCACACTATGCAGCTGATACTAAGCAGTAGGCCACGTGGACTCCACAGTAGCAGACGCCCTCCTCTCGCGACAATCCAAGAAGTTCAAACAGAAAGACTCCTCACGTTTGAAGAGCCACCTGTACTGAATGAAGGACTAAGCAACAATGCTATGGAACTCGTTTCACTTCAACAAGTTCATCTTCAAGAAGACAATCAACTTAACAACCAAGTTGCAATCAGACCTAATACAGACGTCTACGTCAACATGCCTCGTCAAGAGCAAAATCCGATTTCAACAAATCCCGATGCGATTCCAACAATTGATCGAACTGCTTCTGGGTATTTCATGAACTTTGATATGTTTTCACTGGATCCAAGCGAGCCAGAAACGACGCCAGCCAAAAAATCACACAAACAAAAACTCATTGACCCTCTGAACTTTTAAAAAAAGACTTACCTGGTGTCACCTTGGATAGAACTATGGTATATCACTGGGATTCTATTTTTCATTTTCTGGCTAGGTTTAATTATAACTTTTAGTATGTTTATTAATGGACAATATCTTCGGCAGAGCTCTACAGTCCAAAAGGTTAATTTGATTTTAAAGCCACACCAGTCTTCACATCGTGAACCAAGAGACTTGTCTTCAGTGAACATCACAGCAGTTCCTATACCGGAAGGTATAGTATGGGACAAGATTGATTTAGATATATTTGGTCTGACTGAACTTTTAAAGCTTAAACATGTATTTAAAATTTCTTTAAGTGATATCATTACCTCCAGTACATTTTCACATGATTGGGACTCGGAAACTGTAAATAACATAATGTCTGATTTAGAAAAAACTGCAGCATTTCCGAACAATGAAATGTTAGAAGGTACTTCAGACTATGATACATTGTACTGTTACCAACATTATGGTCATCATTTCTTACACAAATCTATAACACCTACAAATATATTTGAATACCACCAGTGGGAGCATTGCCCAACACCTCCAAAAGGTAGTTTGCAAACCTTTGCACAGAAATTCACATACTTTTCAGAGTTTAATACATCTGACCCGAAGTAATTTTATTATAAAGTGGCAAAAACACCAGCTCAGAAAATTATGTTGACAAACACCAAACAGATTTACTCTGCTTCCTTCATGGCACAGTTGTCTACACAGGGTTTCGACCTATGGAAGGACACAATAGATTTAATACGATCTGGGGTTCTAGGGACTGGCAAGTCCAGGGAACAGAAGCGCTTTTTAGAGCATGCCTCATTCCGCAGCAGATGATATTTCTAAATGAAACTGTGCAACAGACATCCTGTCTTGGACAAGGAGCTGAACTCGCCTGGGTTTCCAACACCATCACAGATGGGCGGGGGCAGAATTCAACTACACATGGGGTAGGATTAGATGACATTCTCCAGTACAACAGGTCAGATCCCAATTGGACAGAATGGCTGATTTGGCCCATTGACACGAACACATGTCAACAGAGATTCCTAGGTATAACCGAGGGGTTTAGTATCAGTAGGCCAGATACACGCTATGTACAAAGACAACACCCATGGGTTGTGACATCCTATAGTGTTGGGAAGTTGTGCCTTGATTGGCTAGAAACCTCAACACTCACAGAAGTGAAACATCACTTGACCTTACTCACACCTGATGTAGACCTTAGGAATTTTTTACTAGGCCCAAGGAAAACACGTCAGAAACGTTTCATATATGCTGGCATTTATGCCTACTATAATGAAAACTGGAAAATATCCCAACAAGAGGCCGCAGAGAGAATACGGGAAATAGACCGTAGTAGATAATGGGTTAACAACTTTGACCTCCAGGATTTACTCCTTAGGCAACATTGTATCTTCGGCAATCGACATATTAGAACAAGACTTGGCATTGTTACAACACGGGCAATCTCAGTTACGTTCTGTCATGATGTTAAGCTGGACCCTACAATCTTTGCGTGCAGGCTATGTGCCCTGGCGTTTTATAAACACCACGTCCCTGTTTTCGGAATACAATCTAACAGATAAACAGACAGAAATGGCGCAAAGGGGAGCCAAATATACAATGCTGCGTATTGAGAAACTGGACAGATTACCATTCACTGTAGCAGAATCGCCATCGACCGAATGGCTACTTAATCTCAAAATCACTCTACTGGTCACTACTTTTCAGTTTCAATATTGCCTTGAGCAAAGGCAGGCAGGCAGATATGCACAGATGGGTAAGGGATACATTAAGGAAACTTGGGAGTTACCATATAGATATCGATGCCGGAGTGGGGATCGAGAAGTGTATCTGAGCTGTACAAACTGCAAGAACGCTTTAAGCGGTTCTCTCATGTGTCAGGATATATCTCTGCACGGAGCATGTAGTGGTTTGGTAGCAAACTTATCTTGTCACATGTCAGGGACCCCAGCGGCCATGATCACGACGGTTTTCCAGCTGCTTTCGAATGGGAGTTACTTGATGCTAAATGATCAAGGTTGCTGCGGGATGCTTCCGGGCGTTGCCTATCTGGTCACCGTTAACTCCAGGGTTACTTGCTGTATGCAAGTATTGTTTCCACCACTGAACACAGTCAGGGAGGCGCCGCTGTGGCCTTCGTTGAATGTTTCCTTTATGCAATTTGATACTTTGAGCAGACTGAAAGCCATGCTTTTACAGCAACCCGTGCCCTAACCTCCGCTCGAGAAATCTTTGAACTTCAAGTGGCAAGGACCTCGACTGAGATAAAAGCGCTTATACGTACAAACTGCCCCTTTCATTTCGCAGAAATGGTGGGTCGTATCTTTAATATGTCCGATACAAGCGGTATTGTACATCTATTTAAGACCATAGAGTCAGGACTATTAAACACCTTTCAGACAGTCCTCGGAGTTATCCCAAATTTTATACACTCCGTTTTGGGAAGCATCTTTGGAGGTCTCCCGCTTATCCTGTTCCTATTGCAGGAGTCCTATTTGTGATATTACCGCTATGCAATGGACGGTCCAATTTCCGAGGAAATGGCAAACACGCTCATGGAGCGGAAATACCGTGAACGCATGGTACAGCTTCTGGGCATACCTTGCCTAAGAGAATTGAACGCCTCTTGGTTTCTATCATTTAGACCAGTCTGGGTGGACTGCATCTTACCTGTTCTTCGATGCCTGTTTTGCGGAGAAGAATGCACGTTGGATCTCTGTCTAACGTTTCCATCAGATACGCCTCCGGACATGGATGCTATGCTGGACCCCCTAAAGGCCCATGCTCTGCGTTGTCCCCTGCGTCTTCCAATTCTGATGAACGCATTCCTTGAAAATCCACAGGTGCCGTTTGCTCCTGCTGGGTTAGGAGGCTCCTGCACAGGCACCCAGGTAACAACTGCCGCATAAGCTGCTGCAGCAACAACTATCGGCAGTGCTGAATTCCATCTATGTGCGATTGACATTCTCTCTGAGGCGTTGGATTTGTCGTCTGCAGTAACTAACACCGATAATACTGTATTTCCCAGCTAGGACACTTAATCTCGAATTGGCTCATCGCGTCCTGGGAAAGAATTCGACTTCTTCACTCGTTTTATAAATAGACAAAATTTGGAACATTTCCTAAATTGACACTTTCGCTTGAGAAAGCATGGCCTTCTTCTGCTTGTAGTAATGCAACTTTTATAGGTGGGACAGAATTGACTTTTTCAAGTGGCAATTAAGAATAGCTAATTTTTTACATTTTTTTAGCTGTTTTTAAGAACATTTTATAAATTGTCCAGATTTTAAGTATGGTCGTTGTCATCCAATACGAAAGAGGAGTGGGTGTTATGTTTCGTATAGAGGCCCTAATATAGACACGTTCATATATGCCGTATATGGTCATAATCGTATATGCCCTATTATGGTCATAATCGTATATGCCCTGTTATGGTCATAATCGTCTATGCCCTATTATAGTCATGATCTCCTATGCCCTCATATATAGGCATGATCCTTCACCTACATCAGTTCCCTATAGTACACAACGTACTCTGAGGGTTGAACGTTATCTAGTCTGTGGTTTGAACACTGAAGGGTTTTTCCCGAACACAGGCCTACAATGTACTCATAAATTATGCATGAGCATTCACCAGCTACATCTCCTACATAATATGTATGTACAAAGTTTACCCCTGACGTCTTCCTCATGTCTAACAAAGACCAATACAAACCATACTAAGGGACGAGACACTTTAGGGTATAAATACACCACATCTTGCCACGGTAGGAGAGAGGGAACCGAGACTTCCATGCCGACACACTGACCAGAGACGCTGAGGCTCCTGCATGCAGTCGCTCCAGCTGACAGCGGTCTAACTCAGCATTTGCGGGGTGTCCAACTCGAGACCAGACGGGGTCCCACACTCTCTCTATTCAGGTAATGGGGTTTGACTAAATCCTAGAGGGATTCTTGGCTCGTAGGCTTTTAGACCTTCTCACATGCTAGGTACACTCAGGTACACCTAGTTAGGCATCGTAGGAGTACGCGCACTTTTATAATGCATTTTATATATTCATGTATGTATCCATGATTATTGCAATATGGTAGAACTGTACTATCCTTTCACTTTTATCGTACTGCTGATAATATATCTCTGCTACTGTCTGTTGGTTGTTGCAGCACATATATTTTACACTAGATTAACAACTGTTCAATAAATACTTATTGAAACGCCCAGACTGTTTATTCTGTGTAACTCTCTGAAACAAACCGAATAAGTAAGCACGAGTGACTGAGCGAAAAGTAGTACATTGTTTCCACGATTCTGAGGGATCAGGGTTGTCATGATCTAAGGTTGCCAGAAACTAATCTCTCCCCGATAAGAGGAGATTCTAGTGGCACTGTGAGCTAGCTAATGCAAAACAGGCTAACATACGCGGTGGGGGTGCACAGAGCCAGTCTGCCACCGAGCCCGCAGTTTATGTTATCCAAATGCGCAGGTCCTGCATGGGTACTATAGGAACTACACGACATCGCTGTTGTATGGGTGATATGTATGTTATGCAGTTATGACATTCAATGTGCATCATTGTTTTGTGCTTTGTGATATGTTTGTGTTGTATAAGGTAGGGAGATGTGCTGTAATGTACTTAGGCAGTCTCAGCTAGGCTGGGCTGCAGCTCATTATGATACCTATGTATTCCATGATGACATAGGATTGTTCTATGGGCTGATATGGCAGTTGGCTGACCAGCTGTGCCTGACAAGACTGTGGTATGGGGTTTTACCTCTGTGTGAATAAACCAACTTACAGAGTAAACATTGTTCCAGCTATCTTTGATTATTACAATAATAATCTAAATTTTTATAACAATTATTACCTTTCATTCATGTTGACCATCATATGTAGCACAATTCTACTAAAATTAGCAAGGAAGCCCAGAGAGTAAACTAGACTGCATATGTAAACTTACAGATTTACTACATGAATAACTGAAAGACACATTTATGGTCACATGTTAATGGAAACCTATAAACAAATACCTAACGAATAGAATGCATTTTAATCTACATAAGTTTTCTTTGCTTGCTCTCTGGCTCACAAAATTAAACAGGGCCCAACAAGCCAAACTGAAACCATCTTCCTAGACCTTATGTGCTCCTGTGCAACAAAATGGAAAAGTGACATAGCAATGAGCTACACAAACTACTATATGGAGAACATAATAATTGGCCATTAGGAAAAAAACTAATAATCTTAATCTTTATAACAACAATGATTGGCTTTCATTCATTTTGGGCTTCATATGTAGCACAATCCTACTAAAAGTAACAAGGAAGCCTAAAAATAAACTAGACTGCATATGAAAGTTTCAGAATTACTACATGAACAACTCAGAAATATTTACCGTCCAAGAAACAAATACAATGGATAAAAAGAAAGCAATCACATTAAATCTAATTTCCACTCTGTAGTTATAGTTAGTATTCCCAAAGATAGGAACTCCTCAGATATTACCTCCCGAATAGCTTTCCATCTGTTTGACGAATCACCACAAAACTTTGCAGACCTATAGCATTTTATGACATTTTGAGATGATGTACATTTTTTGGGTGAATCGCTATGGGGGTGCAAAGATTAAGGGGGTCCCGAAATGCGTTTTTTCACCAATGCATTTTCTGTAGACTATTCTATTCCATGTAGCGGGAAAACGGCTAAATGGATTTACATGAAATTTGGCAGGATTATACATTATGGTGCAGAGATATGTACTGCAATTAAGGTTTTGTGAAACTACCACAGTACATGGCTGTAACTGTATTTAAAAATATATTAAAAAATCTAAATAAATGTCCCTACTTATTACCTCTTTAATAAAGTGGTAATAGGTAGGGATCTACTACTTACCTATATCTAAGGCCCTAACAATGAACACAGCAAACGTGTAGTAAAACCAAAATGGCTGCCTTTTCAATCTCAAAAAGCCATTACCCAAAGATATACTAGCTTGTTGTGAGAAGTTGGCCTGGTATATGCTGTTCACTAATTAAAGTGGACACCTTGCACCAGTCCAAATCGTCTCTTATGGTAGATAGGTTTAAGACAACCTTTATAGAAAGCTATCCTAGTAGTAGCTGTGGAGAGCAGCCTTCAGGCTAAGTCTTGAAGGAATGTAAAGCAGCTTGTTTTACCACACAATCTCTTGAATCACCAAATGAAAAGACACCACACAGGTATATATATCAAATATACATGTATTTATTAATAAACAACTCTCTACTAATCTCTTTATGAGATTAGAAGTCAGGAACATATGTACAAGTCACTTGTTATCACAATAAGTTAAGCACAAGTAAATACCACAATCTTATCTTGGCTAGACCAGGGCCTAGTGCACATAGAATCGAGGGACCCCCAGAGAACCACCCCAGGTAGTTGTAGGAGACCCACAGGGGACGGACGCGGTGTTCAGACACTGGTGCGAGTCCTGTACGAGTCTATGCAAGCGGACGCGTTTGAGTTATCAAGGTTACAGGCCCTTGGCGTGTTCGAGGCGAACACACCGATCGGTCAGTACGAGTCGAAGGACGCGGATACTGGTAGAGTTACAAGGGAGTCGGACGCGATGTGTCTAACACAGACGCGAACCCTGTACGAGCCAGTGCGAGAATCGCACGGGGAAAATAGGAGTTTTAGGATACTTTGGGTGAACCTACAAGCAAGTCACTTACAGGGTAAGTAGTTCTAGGGCCCACACCCACAGGAGCACCGTAGTGCTGGAGTTACCTCACCCAGGGGAGCCGGGTGCATAGGTGTCCTTTGGTGTCGGGTCGCGGCGTCGTTTTCAATAAGTCTGGATTCGGAAGAAGGATGACCTGAAAGCAGAGGGGACAGTGCTCAAAGTCACTTGGCAGTGACTCGGGGCAAGGAAGATGGATGCCCACCGTCGTCGCAGGATTCAGGTCATTCACAGTTGCCCTGACTCTTCAGCCACGAGGTCCAGGAGGCGTCGACGACAACCAGGAGCTGGATTCGGCGTGCCCCACAATGTCTGCAGCTTACTGTGGTGTCGGCAACTCGATTGGAGCCAACAAACCTTGGTAACAGCAAGTCTTGTGGAAAGTGCGACGAGGCAATGGCGCAGACCAGCAAGGTCTGAGGGACTCACCCAGCAAGGGTAAGTCAGGGCAGGCCTGGAGCAACCAGGGGAGCCCTTTGGTTTCTTGGAAAAGTCTTCTGGGGATCCACGAGCCGGCTGGCAAGGGATCACAAAGATGCCTCAGGAGGATTCGCTCAACAGGGGCCCACGGTCACTCAGGATGGTGTAGGCTTCTCATCTTCGGAGGGATTTCTGCTGGAGGCTGGGAACACACGTGGTCCAAAGCACAGGTTCTTGGAACGTTGTAAAGGGGTTGCACTTGACAATAGTGTACGGTACCCAGGGGTCGCAGTTCCTCGTCACTCGTGAGGTCCACTTGCCTCAGCTTCACTGGGGACTCACGATGGCCTTGGAGAAGTCAGGAAATCCACATCTTGGGCTGCAGGGACTTCGGACTCCGGCGGGAGCGGCGTAGTTTGCGACCATCTTTATGAGATTAGAAGTCAGGAACATATGTACAAGTCACTTGTTATCACAATAAGTTAAGCACAAGTAAATACCACAATCTTATCTTGGCTAGACCAGGGCCTAGTGCACATAGAATCGAGGGACCCCCAGAGAACCACCCCAGGTAGTTGTAGGAGACCCACAGGGGACGGACGCGGTGTTCAGACACTGGTGCGAGTCCTGTACGAGTCTATGCAAGCGGACGCGATTGAGTTATCAAGGTTACAGGCCCTTGGCGTGTTCGAGGCGAACACACCGATCGGTCAGTACGAGTCAAAGGACGCGGATACTGGTAGAGTTACAAGGGAGTCGGACGCGATGTGTCTAACACAGACGCGAACCCTGTACGAGCCAGTGCGAGAATCGCACGGGGAAAATAGGAGTTTTAGGATACTTCGGGTGAACCTACAAGCAAGTCACTTACAGGGTAAGTAGTTCTAGGGCCCACACCCACAGGAGCACCGTAGTGCTGGAGTTACCTCACCCAGGGGAGCCGGGTGCATAGGTGTCCTTTGGTGTCGGGTCGCGGCGTCGTTTTCAATGGCGAACAAAGAAGACTTGCTGCTTGTGATTTCTGAAGAAGTGTCCGGTGGAATCCAAGTCTGGATTCGGAAGAAGGATGACCTGAAAGCAGAGGGGACAGTGTTCAAAGTCACTTGGCAGTGACTCGGGGCAAGGAAGATGGATGCCCACCGTCGTCTCAGGATTCAGGTCGTTCACGGTTGCCCTGACTCTTCAGCCACGAGGTCCAGGAGGCGTCGACGACCAGGAGCTGGATTCGGTGTGTCCCACGATGTCTGCAGCTTACTGTGGTGTCGGCAACTCGATTGGAGCCACCAAGCCTTGGTAACAGCAAGTCTCGTGGAAAGTGCGAAGAGGCAATGGCGCAGACCAGCAAGGTCTGAGGGACTCACCCAGCAAGGGTAAGTCAGGGCAGGCCTGGAGCAACCAGGGGAGCCCTTTGCTTTCTTGGAAAAGTCTTCTGGGGACCCACGAGCCGGCTGGCAAGGGATCGCAAAGACGCCTCGGGAGGATTCGCTCAACAGGGGCCCACGGTGTAGGCTTCTGATCTTCGGAGGGATTCCTGCTGGAGGCTGGGACCACACGTGGTCCAAAGCACAGGTTCTTGGAACGTTGTAAAGGGGTTGCACTTGACAATAGTGCACGGTACCCAGGGGTCGCGGTTCCTCGTCACTCGTGGGGTCCACTTGCCTCAGCTTCGCTGGGGACTCACGATGGCCTTGGAGAAGTCAGGAAATCTACTTCTTGGGCTGCAGGGACTTCGGACTCCGGCGGGAGCGGCATAGTTTGCGACCGTTGTTGTAGTTTTTGGTGCCTGCCAAGCAGGGGAGTCACTCCTTGACTCCAAGGGAGATTCTTCTGTCTTCCAAAGGTAGTGGAACGTCGAAGGGCCAGGATTCTTCTTTAGAGCGTCGTCCAGGGATATCTAACTTTCATGTTCAAGGGTTCCCTACCTTATACTAACAAGGAAGGGAGGGACTAGCTCTAAGACCCCACCTATGGGAGGGTCAGGGGAGTGGGTGGCTACACCCACTTCCCTTTGTCCAGTTTTGCGCCAGAGCAGGGGCAGGTAGCCCCTGAGCCGGTTTGAACTGGCATATGCACAGAGGAGCCTTCTGCTCCCCCAGTGCAGGACTTCAAAGCACTCTAAGAGTGCACCCACCCAGCCCCAATACACTAAACCCTTAGTGGGAGGTGGTCACACCTCCCTGTGACAGGATACCTTTTGTTGGGATTCCTCCACTGCAAGTTTCGGTCATCAGCAGGAGGGCAGCCCCGTGTCTGTGGCTGGTGGCATCCATTTTGTGATGCCAGGGCTCTTTAGGATTCTACCGTGTTTCCACAGTAGGTACATGTCTACCCCTCTAGAAGGGTGGAATGCTACCCCCGCCACCAGGACTGGCGGGGGGGGTAGTATTCCAAGATGTTTGACACCAAACACGACATGTTTTGATGCAGCCATTCCAAAGTTAGCATTTTACTGCGAGGATATAATGCACTTGAGAGTATATGGTTTAACCGCATCCACAAACAGCACCAGAGAATGGACTCTGAGAGCTGCAGAGGGGCCCTGCTCAGGCAGAGGCACTCCCTCACATAGAAGCCAAGCACCCTGCCCTCAGGATTGATAGGGCCTGCCTTAGGGGTGACTGTTAGGTTTATATGTGTGTGTTGGAGAGATATAGGGAACCTATATCTCAGTGAGGAGTGCTAGCACCACCTCACCCAGGCTGCAGTAGCAGGCCTGTGGTGTCAGATTTAGTCTGCTTCCCAGGGGTGGCATAATATATGCTTCAGCCCCTGGTAGGCCTGTGAAGTACCTATGCCCTTGGTACCTAAGGTACCATATACTAGGGACTCATAAGGTACTACAGTATCCAATCACTAGTGCACCTAGAGTGCACTCCAAGTCGTTTAGAGAGAGCAGATAGACTGGGGCCCTGAATAGCAGGATCCCAGTCCAACTAAGTTATAAACCAGCAAAACACCAGGAAAAAAGTGGGGGCAACCATATAGTTAGATTCCACCTTCCTACACTTGTCATCCCCATGTACCACAGTATATTGCAAAGTTATCATGGTATACCATGGGCCAAAATCTAACTAAGGCCTAGCTGTGTTATTGGATTGCGGAACCCTTGAGTCACTCACGGTGTCACATGGGCAATGCAATACCTAAGTCAGATTTACAAAGGAACGCAAGGCCACCATGCGTTGCCCTGCGTGGATTGGTAAATCTGGAGGAATGCAAGGCAGCACAATTTGCTGTATTGCGTTACTCTGCACAGTATAATCTACATTGTTGCTAAATTTCACATACATCCGTATGCCACACTACTCTAGCCACTCCACTGTATGCTATTCCACTTTACGCTACTCCATGCTTCTCCACTATACAAGCATCCACTCTACGCCACTCCAGTCTACACTATTACACTGTATGCAATGCCACTGTATGCCACTCCAGTGTATGTAACTCCATTGTACGCCACTTCACTGGACACTACACCACTAAATGCTATTCTACTCTATGCCATTCTACTGTACATCACTCCTCTCTACTCTATTCTTCTGTATGCCACTTCACTCTACAACACTCCACTATATGCTGTTGCACTGTATGCCGCTCCACTGTATGCTACTCCACTCTACGCCACTCCAGTGTATGGCACTCAACTCTACGCCACTTCATTCTACGCTATTCAATTGTACCCCACTCCAATGTACACCACTCCACTGTATGCTATTACACTCTATCCCACACAACTGTATGCCACTCCAGTCTACACCTCTCCATTATACGCCACTCCACTATACACTACTCTACTATACGCTATTCCACTGTACGGCAGTCCACTCCACTCTATTATACTGTACACAACTCCTCTCTACGCCAGTCTACTCTACGCTATTACACTATATTCAACTCCATTGTATGCCTCTTCAGTGTACGCCACTCCATTGTATGCCACTCTGCTATACGCTACTCCAGTATATGGTATACGACTCTACGCCATTCCACTGTATCCCACTCTACCCTATGCTATTCGACTGTGTGCCACTCTACTGTATGCTACTCCACTCTATGCCACTCCAGTGTATGGCACTCCACTCTACTTCATTCTACGCAATTTATTTGGACCCCACTCCAATATGCGCCACTCCACTGTATGCGATTACACTCTACCCCACGCCACTGAACGCCACTCAAGTCTACACCACTCCCTTATACACCACTCCACTGTACGCTACTCCACTATACACTATTACACTCCTCACCACTCCACTGTATGCCTCTCCGCTATGCGCTACTCTAGTATATGCTATATCCCACTCTACACCATTCCACTGTATGCCACCACTCTACTCAATGCTATCCCACTATATGCCAATTCATTGTAAGTAAGTAAATAATTTCATTATGCATGATTAATTAAAACCTTTGCATACTCATAACATGCATACTCATAACAATAAAAGTTTCTTGTACATAATTCAATAGATAAAACAATACTAAAGACATCATTATACATTATATTAACATTTCGCATTTGGGCATTATGCTCTTCAACGGGTCTAAACTGAGCAGGCGGGCGCTTTTCCGAGTTAAACAGCTGTCGTTATTCATCCTATTAAAGTTCACGTTCAATCCATTGTAAGCTACTCCACTCTTCGCTATTCCATTGGACGCCACTCCACTGTACATCACTCACTGTACGATATTCCACTGTATGCTACTCTACTTTACGGTAATCCACTCTACGCCACTACAGTATATGCCACAACACTCCATTGTATGACACTCTCCTCCACTCTATATAACTCCACTCTAAAAGTCTACCACATTTCATGTCACTCTATGACATTCTACTCCACTTTGTCACTGTACACTCCACTGTCCACCTGTGTACTTCACTCTATGCCCGTACAATCTAATGTACAACACTATTCCACTACTATACAACACTTTTCTATATGACACAGCACTCTACTCTACTGTACGAGACCCAACTCCAATTTATAACAGTTTACTACCTATGCTACACCAGTACACTCCACTCCATGCCACTCTACGACAGACCAATACACTCTATTCTACTTTACTCCACACTAGGTTAAACCACTCCACTTGACTCTACTGCACTGTATGAGACTTTACCTCATTCTACGCTACAATACACCAATCCACTCTATGCAACTCCACTGTTTCACACACTACTGTACTCTATGCAACAACACTCTACTACACTTTACGCCACTTTACTCCTGTCTATACACCTTCACTCCACTGTACAACACTGTACCATACTGTATGCCACTGAACAGCACTCTACTCCATTCTACTCTACAATACTCTAGTCCACTATAAAACACTGTATGCAATGTTTTGTATGCCACTGAACCCCACTTTACTCCACTCTACTCTGACACAGTACTGCACTCTACTCCACTGTACTCTATGTTATTCCACTCAATGCCATTGTATTCTATAACAGTGTGCCAATCCACTCTACAACACTGTGCTGTTCACCACTCCACTCTACAAAAATCAACTAGACTGTATGCTACTGTAAGCTACATCACTTTCCAATACTGTACAACACGCCACTAAACTCTACTTTACAACATGGTACTCCAATTTACAACACTTTAGTCGACTGTATGTTATGCCACTCTAATCCACTGTACAACACTGTACCATACTGTATGCCACTGTACAACACTCTACTCCACTCTACTCTACGATACTCTAGTGCACTATACAACACTGTACGCAACTTTTTGTATGCCACTGCACCCCACTTTACTCCACTCTACTCTGACACAGTACTGCTCTCTACTCCACTGTACTCCACTTTATGCCACTCAATGCCATTGTATTCTATACCAGTGTGCCAATCCACTCTACAACACTGTACTGTTCACCACTCCACTCTACAAACATCAACTAGACTGTATGCTACAGTAAGCTACATCACTTTCCAATATTGTACAACACGCCACTACACTCTGCTTTACAACATGGTTCTCCAGTTTACAACACTTTAGTCGACTGTATTTTATGCCTCTCTACTCTTCTACACGACACGCCACTATAGTCTATGACAAGCCACTCCAAACACCTCCACTCTATGACACTGTACTCCACTCTAAAGTACCATACTCCAGTGTATTCCAGCCACTATACTCCGCTCTATGCTACTCCATTGTCAGACACTCTACTCCACTGTAGGCAACTCCGCTCTACAACACTGTACTGGACTGTATGCATGACACTCTACTCCATTCTATTCCCAACCACTCACTCCACTGTACTAGGCTGTATGACACTAGACGACATACCACTCAACTTCTCTCTACAATATGTCACTTTACTATATGACACTGCACTTCACTCTGGCACTCTCCTCCACTGTACTCTACGACACTCCACTTGACAATACTCCACTTTATGACACTCTACTTTACCTTACTCCATTCTAAAACACTCTACTCCACCCTGACAGTCTACAACACCCTACTCTACTGTTCGACACGCCATTCTACTGTAGAACTCGCTGCTCCAGTCTACGATACTTGACTCCACTATACGATACACCATGCCACTACAATATATAACACTTTACTTCATTGTATGATACGCTATTACACTCTACTCCACTCGAGTCCAATCTGCAATACTCCGGTCTATCACAATAGACTTTACAACACTCTCCTCCACTGTACTGTATGCCATTCCACACTACAACTCTCCACTTGTGACACTGGACTCTATGCTTTGAAACACATTTTTATTAACATTTAAAAAAAACATTGAAATTCAATGAATGAAAAAAACAAAGGTTAAAGCTTAGTTATAGTTAGGAAAACATATTTTCCCTATACAAACCATGTTTAAACTACACAAACTTTAAAAATTCTAAAGTTATAGTTATAACTTTCATTTACAATTTATCTACCGTCTTCAAATTATTATAAGTAGCGGACCTTGTTACAGACTCTTTTCAGCTCGCTAACCAGACAACACTAACTATAAATCACCACTTTACCATGCACTGAGTTCTCACAAATAATGATACTCCACTGTACAACACTATACTGTATGAGACTCCCACCATTCTACTGCACAACACTATACTCGACAATACCAAACTATATGACACTCTATTCCACTGAACTCCACTCAATGCCACTACACTCTACAACACTCTGCTACACTCTATGCCACTCTACGACACTCTACTCAATGACAGTCCACTCCACCACACTCCATTTCACCACACTCCAGTCGACGACACTCCACTGTACAACACTCAGCTCCACTCTACGATACTCCACTCACCTCCCCGATACACCACACCCCTCCACTCCACTGTTTAACACTTTGCTCCATTCCACTCTACTTGACTCCACTCTATTCCACCCTACAATACTCCACTCTATGACACTAGACTCCAACACTCTCCTCCACTGTACTGCACTACACTTTACGATACTCCAATCAATGACACTCCAAACTTCGATTTGAAACACATTTTTATTAAAAAATAAAAAACATTAACATACAATGAAAAAAACAAAGGTTAAGGATAATTTATAGTTAGAAATACTTTATAACGGCTTGAGGAGGGGGGCTGCGCAGCCCCCTCCCCTTTATTTTCAGCAGGGGCCCTGGGGGGTGGGGTCCCCAGGGCCTAATGAGGCTCTGGGAGGGGGCCATGCAGCCCCCTCCCCTTTATTTTAAGTAGTGGCCCTGGGGGATGGGTTCCCCAGGGCCTAATAAGGCTCAGGGATGGGGGCGATACGGCCCCCCTCCCCTTTAATAAAAACCAGCCCTGGAGGCTGGGGTCCACAGGGTCTAATAAGGCTCAAGGACGGGTGCCACCAGGCCCACCTCCCATTTAACAAAAAAAAGGCCCTTGGGAATGGGGTCCCCAGGGTCAAGCCCTGTGGCCAACCCCCTGTCGCACACAGGTGAAGGTTGTGTGCAACGTGGGGTTACCTGCATGTGGGGTGTTGGCCAGGCTCTGTGGCTAACTCCCTGCCGTGCAGGACTGAAGGCCCTGTGAGGTGTTCAGTAGGCTGCCTTTAGGGGGGTTGGCCACAGTGCCTGGCCACAGGCAAGGCCTTGTGGCCAACCCCCACTGCGTACGGCTGAAGGCCGTGCGCAGCGTAGGATTGGTTGCATGGGGGTTGGCCGCAGGTAACTATAAAGTAACTATAACTCGCACCCTTGCCATGCACTGCTAATTACCCCACATATTACATCACT
Source organism: Calotriton arnoldi (assembly GCA_963921515.1). Taxonomy (NCBI): domain Eukaryota; kingdom Metazoa; phylum Chordata; class Amphibia; order Caudata; family Salamandridae; genus Calotriton; species Calotriton arnoldi. The sequence continues at coordinate 591,659 of CAWUFW010006996.1, forward strand.
CATGTCATCTTCTGTGACATCATTGATAATATCACTGCAATAATTGCAGTGAAAAATTGATGTGAAAGCTGTGCCTGGCTTAATGCATTGTGCATGCATAAATGAGTTATCGTTACCTTAGGGCACAAGTTATAGTTACTTGAGATAACTTTAACTATAACTAGTGACTTTCAATGATTTTTAGAGTTTAAAACGTCAAGTTGTTACTGAACATTTCACCTAACTGTAACATTACTTTAACCTTTGTTTTTTTGCAGTGAATAGAGATATAGATATATATATATATAGATTACCTAGTGACGGTCACAAATAGGTGGTTATAGTTTGGTCTGCTTTTCCATAGAATGAGCGTTTTTGGGTTTGCTAATAATTTTGGCCCTGTTTGATGAATCTTCACAAAACGTTCCCCCCCAAAAAGTTCATCCACCTCAGCTCCTTCCTGAAACGTTTTGGGGGTGATCTGTCAAGCAGGGGCCGAGAAAAAAGGTGGGACCAAAAACGCAAAATCCCCATGCATTTTTCATTAACTTCTTTAAGACAGGCTACAGCAATAACTGCTGAAAGGAATTACACCATATTCGTCATGAAATTCCACAGATTGTACTTTTTGTGATTTGGTGTAAATCCTTTCAGTAGTTTTTGAGATATTAAGGGTCATTTTTTTAAAAATATTTGGAGGGTTGAGCTTGCGAAAGTCTCAGACTCTCGTGGGAGTGCCAATGTAAGAAAAACGCTTTATGTAGGTTTTCCCCCACGTTTTGCCCCCATTTGGACTACTAGCTGCTGGTTTTTCACTCTGAAAGAGCACAGGAGTCTGCTAACCAGGCCACTGTGCCAGTGCCCTCACCCTAAATATAATGAATGGGAATTGGCAACCCCAATTGGCAAGGATTTAACCCCCTAATAAGCCCCTGGTAAGTGGTACCAGTGGTCCCCAGGTCATGGGAGTTACAGGAGTCACAAGGGCCTGAAGCACTGAGTGTGCCAGCCTGAGTGGCCCAAGTAAACATATCACAGCAGTCATGCCTGTACATTGCAGCGCCATTTGTAATAGATGCCAGTCACCCCTAAAGTAGGCCTTGAGCCCAGGAGGCAGGGTGCATTATATTAAAGGTGTGGACATATAAGTGCAAGCTTATATGTCCCTTTAGTAGCCTCTTTCAATTGAGGGCTACTATAAGTGTTCAGGGGAAATAAGATAGCATGGGCTGGCACCCGGGCACCCCGAAGTTGCCAACTCCCTTATGGTCCCACTGAAAAGTGTCATGTTTGGTATCAAATAACTTGTCTCATCAAATCTGACTTTTCCCCAAAGTCAGATTTAATGTGACATACAACCAGGTGGCTGCCTTAGAGGTTGCCAGCCTGGTTGCCCTAGCCTTTCCTGTGCCCTGGCTGACAGCCTGCAGCTGCTACCGCCAGGACAAGAATATGACCCTCTGCCAGGAGGTGTGAACACTCCCAGGAGTCAGAATCAAAGGCCTGCCTGGGAAGGAGGTGACACCTCCCTCCCTGACAGGATGGCTAGTGAAGTGGCACATCAAGGCAGTGAGCTTAAAAGCTTACACCGCCTCTAATGTGCAATCAGGCTGCCTCCCAGAGGATGAAAAAGCCAACTCCCTGCCCCCAGGCACATTTGCTCTCAGAAAGGTGGGACAATTTGGTAGTCAGGAGGTGTACACTCCCAAAAGCTAGCCACCTTGGGTGGGCTACCTGGTCTAAACAGGCAAGGAGGGTTTCTGCCATTTTTAAAACTGGCAGAATAGAGGTTTCTGGGTAGAAAATGTGGCACACCCCACAAATGTGGTCACCTCAGGGTCAGATTAGCCACTGGGGCTAGTAGCCCATTGGCTACTTGCACACACCCCATAATATATGATTTAAGGAGCACCCTGGCATCAGAACCTCAGATCTGAATCGAGTTGCAACCAAGGACAAAGAAGACACAAGAATCTGTGCCTTCAGGACCTGCACAAAGCAAAGAAGTGATAACCTGCACCTGTGGCAACCACCCTGCAATTGCAAGACTTCGACTCGTCCCGGACCAGAGACCTCCAAAGGAAAGAGAAACCTCTCTAAAAGCCTAAAGCAATTCCAGAACCAAAGAATCACTGGCCATTGGGCCTGCTGAGAGATCACCCAAAAGTAAATGTTCTAGTGCATTGCGGGAAACATAGGCCTGACCCCCAGCAAGATTCAGGCAGCTACTGATTTGCCCCGGACTCCAGGACATCAAAGCAACCCAAGGCTTGTTGGTGGCCAGTCCATCTACCACTAAATTCTTTTGACGCTGAGCCTCAAGGGAACCCCGCAGCATCTTCAACCCCCTGCCTCAGTGGCCCCATTGTTGAGTTTTTGTATCCGTTTCCTCACCAGCACCATCTAAGCAGTAAAACCAGCAAAACTACGGCTTCCGCTTCAGCATCAGGGACAGCTAGGACAACTCTGCACCCGGGCCTTACGAGCCAAGTAAAATTCAACTGACTGTTGTGGCTTGACCCTGGGACCCCCATCACCTTACCGCCCATTGGTTTCCACTAGACCCAACCTGCAAGTGACAGATTGTCACTAGTGGTGTTCTCCACTGACCGCAATGTTAGTTTTGCAGAAGTAAATTGCACTGATTTATTTTTCCTTCTAAAATCCATAACCCCGGTTATACTTATCCGATTGTGTTCGCATTTGTGTCTAAAATTATATAAATATAAATCTGCTCTATTTTTATAGATTGATGTCAGATTTCTTTTGAGTCATGTCAATTATTTATAGTCCATGTTGGTACTCTGAAATGCTTAACACATGTTCCTCTAGTAAAGCCTGACTCCTCTGTGCCACACTACCAGGACTGAGCTAGAGATTTAATATTGTGAATCCAAAGGACCGATTTGGGGTATCGTGAGAGTATTGCACAGTGAAGCCTAAGCAGCCTCACTACATGATAATCCACTTTCCTACAGTCAATTTAAAAATGGAGTGTCTGTTTGGCCCAGGGAGCTTTTTTTCCCTTGGGCCATCTTGCTCCTGTGGGGGTCAGATTCCCACGAGAACGAGTGCTCTAATTGGCTGCCAGCAGCATAAGAAAAATTTCATTACAGGACTCAGGGACTTAGTCCCCTGTTTTGAAGCTGTAAAATAATTAAGCTATATGGGGAAGGGTAGGGATACCCTGACCACCCCCCTAGGCCCCATGGCGGGATTAAGAGGGACGCTTACCCCCGGAGTCAAAATAGAAAAAAAATCACAAAACAATCGGTGATCTTGTGAGACTCTTGTGGGATCGGGGAAAAAAACAGCGACTGGGCTGCATTTAATTACATTAAGCCCCGGGGTGCCCACCCCTGGGGCTGTGTTTATGAATGGGAGGGGGGCCACAAGCCTCCAGAGGCCCGGGTCGAAACTTTATAAAATGGGGACATGGCCATGTGGCCTCCCTCCCGAGCCTCAAAAGTCCCTGGGAGCCCACCCCCAAAGCAGATTACCTGAAGGGAGGGGTCCACATGGCCCCCTCTCTGAGCTATTAATGGCCTGGGAGACCCCATCCGCAGGGTCCGGCTCAGCAGTTATGTCCCGGGGAGCCCACTCCTGGGACATAACGGTTTCCCTGCCCGCACCGGCGCAGGCAGGGAAACTTGTGTTTGCTCTCGCCTGGTGGCAGCATTTTTAAATCTCCTGCCAAGCGGGAGCAAACACCAAGTCTTCTCCTAGTTAGCGAAAGCTTAAAAAATGCTCCTGCCCACTGGATCTTAGATCTGTTTCCTAGATCTAAATAGTGCTCCCACCTGCAGGGAGCAGCATAAGGAGCTGCCCCATGTGGGCAGGAGCAATGGGCGCTCCCGCTGGATGTGGGGAGCTGGCTCGGGCTGCGTGCTCCCCTCCCCATAAAAATTGCACCAGGCTCCGGGGCATGGGTCCCCGGGGTCAAAATCAGCCCAGGGGGGGGCCAGGTGCGTGCCTCCCCCAAACAAGCATACCGGGCCTGGGGAATGGGGTCCCCAGGGCCAAAATCATCCCGAAGAAGGAGGGCTGCATGTCCACCCTCCCCCTGATAAGAAAGCCGGCTCCCGGGAATGGGGCCCCAGGGCCAAAATCAGCCTGGGGAGGGGAGCCGTGTGCCCCCCTCCCTCTGAAAAGTGCACTGGGCCCCAGGGTATGGGACCCCTGGGGCCAAAATTGGCCCGAGGATGGGAGCCGTGTGCCCTTCTCCCCATAAAAAGAATGCCAGGGGATGGGGTCTCCAGACTCAATATCGACCCGTTGATGGGGCCACGCATGCCCCTCCCCCTTATTTAAAAGAGTGGCCCTGGGGGATGGGGTCCTAAGGGTCCAACAAGGTTTGGGGAGGGGGTCACATGGGACCCTCACCTTTATTTAAATAAGTGGCCCTGGGGGATCGGAACCCCTACGTCCGATACCCCCTCCTCTTAAAATAATACAGAGCCAAGGGAAATGGGGTCTCCAGAGCCTAAAGAGGCTTAGGAAGGGAGGCCACACGGTCCCCTCCCCTTTTCTAGATATATGTACCGCCCTGGGGGATGGGGTCCCCAGTGTCTAAAGAGGCACGTGGAGGGGGGCTGCGTGGCTTCCTCCTCTTTATTTAAAGCAGGGATGGGGTCCTCAGGGCCTATAATGGCTCAGGTAGGGAGCTAAGTGACCCCCTTCCCCTTTTTTTCAAAATGGCCCTGGGGACGAGGCCTCCCCTTTTATTATAAAAAAGTGGTGGCCCTGGGGGATGAGGTCAGTGATGTCATCAATGTTGTAATTTGAGATGGCATCAGTGATGCCATAAATGTTGTCATAGAATGTATCATGAGGGGAGCCCACCCCCCAGGGCCAAAACTGTAATAAATGGTAAGGGGGCCACGTGGCCTCTCTCCCTTGTCCTGTAGTTCCTAGGACCCCACCAGGACCAGCACGTTTTGGATGGCCTAAACTGAGGGCTTGGTGTGCAGACAGACTCTGGACACCCCCACAGAATGAGTCAGCCGTTAGACCTGCTAGCTCTTCAGTGCCACTATCACCCCTCTGTATTCTACAGTGCGGTAGGTAGCTTCTGGCAACCACTGAACATGACAACCCGATTCCTCAGGTATCGTGGAAACAATACGGTATCTTTCGTTCAGTAACTCGTGCTTGCTTTTCTCAGAATACATAGAATGACGATTGGAACGGTTTCAATAATTATTTATTGGTCAAGCGTCAGTCTAGTATGAAACATGCTAGCTGCGACAATCAAAAGACAGGAGCAGACAAATGTAATCGCTAGTACCGATATCATAAAAAGTAGATACATTTCTACCATAGTGTTAATAAGATGAATAAAAGCATATTACATAAAAACAATAGCATTGGCGTACTCCTATGATGCGTACCCTACCTAACCGTGCCTAGCCTAGAGGTGTAGGTGAAGCATGTATGTGTAAGTGCTAGGATATGTCCTAATGGAACCTAATGGAACCTAATGGAACCTGATGAAGCCTAATGGAGCCAAGAATTCCCCGGGGAAGTGCTAACCCCTCACCTGATGGTTCTGAATGAAGGACCCCGCCTCTGCGTCGAGGATGGCACCCCGCAAGGGATGTCAGATCTCTGCTTGTCGAAGGATCAGCTGGCAGAGCCTCGTCTCAGCTTGGAAGGAATTTCTCCTCTGTGTTAGTAAGGTGGAGTGAGAGTCTTTTATACTAAAGTGGTCACTCCGGGGTTTTTCTAGAATCGATATGTTTTGAAAACATTTGCTAATCCTTTTCTAAACAAACATGATCATATACAGCTGGCTGTTGGCCATGAATGAAAAAGTGGTGACCCTTGTACAGAATAAATCTACCATGCCTGGGGACATGTTTTGTGTATGTCAGGCACAAGGATTAAGATATGGTACCAAGAGCCTGATGTCGGAGAGACAGAAGTAAGCTACTGGGTAAAAGGTCACCTGTGTAAGACCGCTATGTAGTGTGGATGGGACGCAATGTATGTAATCGGTATGTACATGATGGAACTAACCTAAAGGACATGACACCCATTCCTCATACAAAGGTCAACAAGGTCAGCTAGGTAATGATAGTAAATGCATAAAAAGGCATAAAAAATCCTTCATATTAAAAGCATATTTAAAAAGCGTTTAAAACTGTCCATAAAAAGTAAAGTCTATAGTGAAAGTATTCTTCCCTACAAAGCGTTCAAAAAGGTCCATTATATATTTGGATATACTGTCATTTGTTTTTCTGAGCACATTGAAAGCCACTATGTTCATACAGAGCGGAGAAGAATAAAAACAAAGTCTGTTCGACCTACAATTTGGTACTTGTTTAAAAATTGCCCAAACGGTTCCCAGCACAGGAAAGGCCAGATTATTTAGGAATCCTGCGCTGAAGACTCAACATCAATGTACATGGCATCCGCAGGAGGCAGTCCCTCCAATACCTCTAGTGTGATATCAAGTGAGCAGAGGTGGTCATTGCTGTTTCCCACGGCAGCTCTCGGGGAAGAAGTAGATGCCTGTGTGCCTGAGACTGATGCTTGCACATCCGTTGCAGAGCCGTTCTCTGGTCCAACAGGAGCTGAAGAATCCTGTGGAGGCTCTAGGAATGCCATCATCAACATGGGAATACGCTGTGGACAACTGTGCACATGGGCCCGTAAAGGCACCAGGAGCATGTCTATGTCGGGCGGCGCAACCGATGGAAGTGTCAGACAGAGGTCCAACACGCGTCCGAATCCGCAAAAGAGGCAGCGGAAGACTGGTAGGATGCAGTCAAGCCAGGCCGGTCTGAAAGACAGAAACCAATGCTCACTCAGCTCTTGAAGCCGAGGTAACCCCATTAAGAACACCAATCGCTCACAACAACGTCGCTCCAGCAGTGCTCTCTCCATGTCTTGAGTGATGCTGACATCCATTGCGAAGCAATAGAAGTAAAATCAGGATGCCCGCTACCGAAAGCAGGACCAAAGGAAGCCCTCCAAAAAAACGCTTCCAAGTACGGAGTGTATGAAAGATGGAATCACTCCGAAAACGGTTTGAAAGGTGGTTCACAGACCTGATCCCATGCTCTTAAATAAGTATACAATACCACTCGTATCAGACATGTTAAAGATACGATGGACTATTTCCCCGAAATGGAGAGGGAAGTTCGTACGGACCAACGCCTGTATCTCTGCCGAAGACCTTGCCACTTGGAGATCAAAAGTCTCTCGGGCTGAAGTTAAGGCCACATTATGCTGAAACAGCATGGCTTTCAGTCTGCTCAGAGAATCAAACCCTTTGTTGGATACATTAAGTGAAGGCCACAGTGGTGCCTCCCTAACTGTGCAAGCTGGGGGAAACAATACTTGCTTACAACAAACAACCCTAGAGTTGACGGTCACTAGATAAGCAATGCCGGGCGTCATACCACAGCAGCCCTGGTCATCCAGCATCAAGAAATTCCCATTAGAAAGTAACTCAAAAACAGGATGAATTACAGCAGCTGGGGAACCCTTAAGGTAGCAGGACAAGTTCGCTATTGACGTATTACATGCTCCGTGCAGTGATATTTCCTTACACACTCAAGGCCTCTTTGCAGTTTGAACCACTGAGAAAAACTTCCTTGTCTTTCTTCCTGCACCTATATGTGTGCGGTAACTCCCAGGTTTCTCGTATGTACCCTTCGCCCAATGCTTCATACCTGCCTACTGGATAGTATCTCAGGCAGTATTGGAACTGGAACATCGTGATTGGCAGTGTGATATAGCCATAGATTAACCATTCAGTAGCGGTGACTCTGCTATTGTAAAAGGTAACCTCTCTAGTTTTTCAATGAGCAGCATGGTGTACTTCGAATCTCTGTGAGCCATGGTCAATTGACTGTCAGTCAGATTGTAAGCCGAAAACAGATTTGTGTTTTTAATGTATCGCCATGGAACGTGGCCAGAACGCAATGATTGAAGCGTCCAGCTTAGAAGCATAATAGCGTGCAGCTGTGATTGCCTATGTTGTAAAATAGACAAATCTTGTTCCATTATATCGATAGCTGAGGACACAATGTTGCCCAGTGAATAAATACGAGACGAGAGTGTGGTCATGCCATTGTCAACCACAGCTAAGGCCTTTTCTATGTTAATTCTATCTATTTCACGTAGTCTCTCAGCAGCTTCCTGTTGGGAGATTTTCCATAGTTCATTGTAGATGGTATACACAAAGCGTTTTCTATGTGGTTTCTTGGGACCTAACAAGAAATCCCTAAGATCCATGTTGTCTGACAAAAGGGTCAAGTGTTGTTTCACCTGCGATAGTGTTGAGGTCTTTAGCCAATGTAGGCACAACTTCCCGACACTATAGGAAGTCACTACCCCTGGGTCATCTATGTATACATAGCGTGGGTCAGGCCTATGGATACTAAACCCTTCGGTGGTACCCCTGAATCTTGAGTGACACCTATTGGTGTCTACCGGCCAAACCAACCTACCCTTCCAATCGGGAGATGATGAATTGTATGTACTTGTACCATGTTTCCCTTCACTTGTAAGTGTGTTATTTGCAATACCCTTGATCGGGCATGTGAGGGGATGCTCGGTGTTTTCAGGTCTTTGATTTTTGCAAACCCGTACCATGTGGTCTGTTGCACTGTTCTGTTCAGGAAAATCATTTGTAATGGTATTTGGCATGCTCTAAATAATGCCTTGGTTCCTTGACTCTGCCACTCTATTGTCCCCCAGATTGATTTTGTGTCTATAGTGTCTCTCCAGTAGTCGAAACCCTGTATAGACAGGTGGGAGATAAAAGGTGCTGAGTATATCAGCTTAGTATTTGTCAGCATAATTTTCTTCGTTGTTGCATTTGTTATTGCAAGTTTGTAATAAAAACGATTCTGGGTCTGATGTGTTGCACCCTGAAAAATATGCGAATTTATGTGCGAATGTGGCAGAACTACCCTTTGGTGGTGTCGAGCAGTGTTCACATTGATGCTACACATTAGCAGTGCGTGGAACACTTGCTCTATGCAAGAAATGAGGACAATAATGCTGGTAACAAAACATGGTATAGTAGTCAGTTGTCTCTTCATACAATTCCCTGTAAGAAAATGCAGCAGACTATTCTAAATCTGTAAGCATGGTATTTACAGTTTCAATGTCCCAATCATCAGATAGTGTACTGGGGGTAAAGAAATCATTTAAAGATATTTTAAACAAATGTGGAATTTTCAAATGTTCAGTGGAGCCATATATATCATAAGAAACTTTATCCCAAACTATACCATCCGGTATTGGAATTGCTGTAATGTTCACCAGGGACAAGTCTCTTTGTTCACGGTGTGATGACGTATGTGGTTTCAGGACCAAGTTCACAGATTTTACTGCAGAGCGTTCTGGGGGATAATGTCCGTTCAGAAGCAGAAAAAAGACAGTCACTGTGCCAATACTACCACTATTGTGAACCAAATATGCAACCAAGGTGGCACTAAGTAAGTCTTTTTGAGCAAAAGATAGAATTGGCAAATTTTTTCTTTCTTTAAAATGGGTGGCGTTTCATCAGGTTCACTTGGATCTGAAGAGAAATCATCGAAGTTGATGAAGTAGCCAGATGCAGTTCGATCTATCTTTGGTAGCTCCGCAGGTTTTGGTGAACTGGCAGATGTGTTGTTTGAAGGCACATTGATGTAGACATCATTGTTGGGTCGAATTGCAACTTGCATTGTTGTTTCTTCTTGATGCTTTACAATTTCAACTGGTGTGATTTGTACTCCATTGTTCGTTGCTCCATCACTCTGTGTTGCGGAGTCTTGAAAGGTAATCAGTCTTTCCATCTGAACTTCCTGTATAGTAGCAAGAGGAGATCTGCGGCTACTCAGGACCCCACGTGGCCTACTGTTGAGAATCGGCCACAGGATGTGGTCTGATCAGATCTATGGAGATGAATCTTTTTCTTTTTTGCTGGCAAGATGCGGAAGTAGTACTGTTCTTGTTCCCACTACCGCCAGGACAGGTACAGCTGTTCTGTAAGATGGCCCAAACTCTCTTCTGTCCACGATCCTTTCCCTGACCAGGTCCCCAATCTTCGGGACCCAGGCAGGTCTTGCCGGAACTGGTTTCACTTCCCCAGTGGCGGTGCGTTTGACTTGCACATTGCTTTGTAACGCTCGGAATTCATTGAGTTCTTGTAAGACAGCCAAACTGTCATTCAGTCCAAATGGTTTTGCATCCACCACTGTGCTGGCAAAATCGAGATCAGGTACCCACATTCTTGTCCCAAACAGGATTTCATAAGGGGTACGGCCTCCCACAAATTTTCTTGGCATATTGTTCAGTGCCCTCAGGACCCCATATACGTGATTGACCCATGTACCGCCCGCGTTAAATACCCTTGCTGTTAAGGATTGCTTTAGGTCCTGGATTTTTCTCTCCACCACCGAATTTCCCTCAGGATAGAGGGGGAGGAGTACCGCAAGGCCACGCCCATACCTTCCATGGCTTCCTTGTAATCCCTAGAGCTAAACGCAGGACCACGGTCGGAATGTAACGTGCCAATTGCGTATGTCCCGATGAAGACTCACAAATCCTTTATAACCGTTCGAGCGTCAGCTGAGCGCTGGGGCCAAACCCATAGGAATCTAGAGTATGAATCCAATGCCACCAAGATGCACTTGTAAGCCCCGTCAGAATTTAAGGGGCCGCAGTGGTCCAAATAGACACATGCGAGTGGTCTGTCTGAAATCAGTAATGGTGTTTGTGGTGGCTTGTGAACGGTGGAACCCTTCATCTGCTGGTAAATGTCGCACTTCAGGACATGATCCTTCGTTTGTTTTGCCAGCCCTTACCACCATTAACGCTGCTACAATAAAGAAATTGTTGCAGTGACTCCTGCCTGTGCTGAGCCCAGACCCTCGTATGCAGCTAGTATTAAACCTAATCTGCGATCTTTGTTTGGTATTATTCTGTCCCCCACTCCTGGAATCAGAGCATACGGTGTGTTATGCACATCTAACTTGTAGGAGTACTTGAGTGGAAAGCCTTTTGGCAGGACGGGTGAGCCGTTCTGTGAGGCATTGATAGCTACTAGTATATCTCCATCTATTCTGAAGTGTGAACGAGTGATTGCGGCAACGGCAGCAGTTCGCACTGTCGCCTTGGCGGCTTTATCAGCCAGTGAATTCCCTTCAACGTGTTTGCCAACACGCTGATTACTCCAGGTGTGAATAACTTGAGCCTGTGGCAGGCCTGCTTTCAGCTTTGCCACTTGTTTCCATAACAATTTGTGTTTTATCGTGCCACCCTTGGCATCTCTAAACCCATTCTGGCCCCAGTAGTGAAGATATTCATTGTAAGATTGCACACAGTAAAATGAATCGCACACAATCATTGTGGGGAATTCCCGATCTGTATACTGTAATGCTAGTATCAGGGCTTTCAGTTCTGCCAGCTGCACTGTACAAAGCGATACCAAAGGGGATGATGGACGGAGCGTTAGAGCAAATCAAACACTCACCCCCAGTCAACTGATCTGGGTTTAATCCATCATCATTCTTTAGCTCACTCCACCACCCCAGTTCAGACATGGCCATATGCAAATCAGTCTGACCCTGTGCCTCATGGGAACAGTCCAGCCCGAACTGCCAAGCCATGTCTTCCCTGGACCGGAAACAAGCATCCTGGGGACCGGTTTCGGGTTCAAAACCCTCATCAGCCAGGCGATCTTGAATCCAGTGGCAAAGTGAGCAAGGGATCCACGTCTGGGCATTCCCTGCCAACTTAGGGCAAACAAAGCGATACCAAAGGGGATGATGGACGGAGCGTTAGAGCAAATCAAACACTCACCCCCAGTCAACTGATCTGGGTTTAATCCATCATCATTCTTTAGCTCACTCCACCACCCCAGTTCAGACATGGCCATATGCAAATCAGTCTGACCCTGTGCCTCATGGGAACAGTCCAGCCCGAACTGCCAAGCCATGTCTTCCCAGGACCGGAAACAAGCATCCTGGGACCGGTTTCGGGTTCAAAACCCTCATCAGCCAGGCTATCTTGAATCCAGTGGCAAAGTGAGCAAGGGACCCACGTCTGGGCATTCCCTGCCAACTTAGGGCGAACAAAGCGATACCAAAGGGGATGATGGACGGAGCGTTAGAGCAAATCAAACACTCACCCCCAGTCAACTGATCTGGGTTTAATCCATCATCATTCTTTAGCTCACTCCACCACCCCAGTTCAGACATGGCCATATGCAAATCAGTCTGACCCTGTGCCTCATGGGAACAGTCCAGCCCGAACTGCCAAGCCATGTCTTCCCTGGACCGGAAACAAGCATCCTGGGACCGGTTTCGGGTTCAAAACCCTCATCAGCCAGGCTATCTTGAATCCAGTGGCAAAGTGAGCAAGGGACCCACGTCTGGGCATTCCCTGCCAACTTAGGGCGAACAAAGCGATACCAAAGGGGATGATGGACGGAGCATTAGAGCAAATCAAACACTCACCCCCAGTCAACTGATCTGGGTTTAATCCATCATCATTCTTTAGCTCACTCCACCACCCCAGTTCAGACATGGCCATATGCAAATCAGTCTGACCCTGTGCCTCATGGGAACAGTCCAGTCCGAACTGCCAAGCCATGTCTTCCCTGGACCGGAAACAAGCATCCTGGGACCGGTTTCGGGTTCAAAACCCTCATCAGCCAGGCTATCTTGAATCCAGTGGCAAAGTGAGCAAGGGACCCACGTCTGGGCATTCCCTGCCAACTTAGGGCGAACAAAGCGATACCAAAGGGATGATGGACGGAGCGTTAGAGCAAATCAAACACTCACCCCCTGTCAACTGATCTGGGTTTAATCCATCATCATTCTTTAGCTCACTCCACCACCCCAGTTCAGACATGGCCATATGCAAATCAGTCTGACCCTGTGCCTCATGGGAACAGTCCAGCCCGAACTGCCAAGCCATGTCTTCCCTGGACCGGAAACAAGCATCCTGGGACCGGTTTCGGGTTCAAAACCCTCATCAGCCAGGCTATCTTGAATCCAGTGGCAAAGTGAGCAAGGGACCCACGTCTGGGCATTCCCTGCCAACTTAGGGCGAACAAAGCGATACTAAAGGGGATGATGGACGGAGCGTTAGAGCAAATCAAACACTCACCCCCAGTCAACTGATCTGGGTTTAATCCATCATCATTCTTTAGCTCACTCCACCACCCCAGTTCAGACATGGCCATATGCAAATCAGTCTGACCCTGTGCCTCATGGGAACAGTCCAGCCCGAACTGCCAAGCCATGTCTTCCCTGGACCGGAAACAAGCATCCTGGGACCGGTTTCGGGTTCAAAACCCTCATCAGCCAGGCTATCTTGAATCCAGTGGCAAAGTGAGCAAGGGACCCACGTCTGGGCATTCCCTGCCAACTTAGGGCGAACAAAGCGATACCAAAGGGGATGATGGACGGAGCGTTAGAGCAAATCAAACACTCACCCCCAGTCAACTGATCTGGGTTTAATCCATCATCATTCTTTAGCTCACTCCACCACCCCAGTTCAGACATGGCCATATGCAAATCAGTCTGACCCTGTGCCTCATGGGAACAGTCCAGCCCGAACTGCCAAGCCATGTCTTCCCTGGACCGGAAACAAGCATCCTGGGACCGGTTTCGGGTTCAAAACCCTCATCAGCCAGGCTATCTTGAATCCAGTGGCAAAGTGAGCAAGGGACCCACGTCTGGGCATTCCCTGCCAACTTAGGGCGAACAAAGCGATACCAAAGGGGATGATGGACGGAGCGTTAGAGCAAATCAAACACTCACCCCCAGTCAACTGATCTGGGTTTAATCCATCATCATTCTTTAGCTCACTCCACCACCCCAGTTCAGACATGGCCATATGCAAATCAGTCTGACCCTGTGCCTCATGGGAACAGTCCAGCCCGAACTGCCAAGCCATGTCTTCCCTGGACCGGAAACAAGCATCCTGGGACCGGTTTCGGGTTCAAAACCCTCATCAGCCAGGCTATCTTGAATCCAGTGGCAAAGTGAGCAAGGGACCCACGTCTGGGCATTCCCTGCCAACTTAGGGCGAACAAAGCGATACTCAAAGGGGATGATGGACGGAGCGTTAGAGCAAATCAAACACTCACCCCCAGTCAACTGATCTGGGTTTAATCCATCATCATTCTTTAGCTCACTCCCCACCCCAGTTCAGACATGGCCATATGCAAATCAGTCTGACCCTGTGCCTCATGGGAACAGTCCAGCCTGAACTGCCAAGCCATGTCTTCCCTGGACCGGAAACAAGCATCCTGGGACCGGTTTCGGGTTCAAAACCCTCATCAGCCAGGCTATCTTGAATCCAGTGGCAAAGTGAGCAGGGGACCCACGTCTGGGCATTCCCTGCCAACTTAGGGCGAACAAAGCGATACCAAAGGGGATGATGGACGGAGCGTTAGAGCAAATCAAACACTCACCCCCAGTCAACTGATCTGGGTTTAATCCATCATCATTCTTTAGCTCACTCCACCACCCCAGTTCAGACATGGCCATATGCAAATCAGTCTGACCCTGTGCCTCATGGGAACAGTCCAGCCCGAACTGCCAAGCCATGTCTTTCCTGGACCGGAAACAAGCATCCTGGGGACCGGTTTCGGGTTCAAAACCCTCATCAGCCAGGCTATCTTGAATCCAGTGGCAAAGTGAGCAAGGGACCCACGTCTGGGCATTCCCTGCCAACTTAGGGCGAACAAAGCGATACCAAAGGGGATGATGGACGGAGCGTTAGAGCAAATCAAACACTCACCCCCAGTCAACTGATCTGGGTTTAATCCATCATCATTCTTTAGCTCACTCCACCACCCCAGTTCAGACATGGCCATATGCAAATCAGTCTGACCCTGTGCCTCATGGGAACAGTCCAGCCCGAACTGCCAAGCCATGTCTTCCCTGGACCGGAAACAAGCATCCTGGGACCGGTTTCGGGTTCAAAACCCTCATCAGCCAGGCGATCTTGAATCCAGTGGCAAAGTGAGCAAGGGACCCACGTCTGGGCATTCCCTGCCAACTTAGGGCAAACAAAGCGATACCAAAGGGGATGATGGACGGAGCGTTAGAGCAAATCAAACACTCACCCCCAGTCAACTGATCTGGGTTTAATCCATCATCATTCTTTAGCTCACTCCACCACCCCAGTTCAGACATGGCCATATGCAAATCAGTCTGACCCTGTGCCTCATGGGAACAGTCCAGCCCGAACTGCCAAGCCATGTCTTCCCTGGACCGGAAACAAGCATCCTGGGACCGGTTTCGGGTTCAAAACCCTCATCAGCCAGGCTATCTTGAATCCAGTGGCAAAGTGAGCAAGGGACCCACGTCTGGGCATTCCCTGCCAACTTAGGGCGAACAAAGCGATACCAAAGGGGATGATGGACGGAGCGTTAGAGCAAATCAAACACTCACCCCCAGTCAACTGATCTGGGTTTAATCCATCATCATTCTTTAGCTCACTCCACCACCCCAGTTCAGACATGGCCATATGCAAATCAGTCTGACCCTGTGCCTCATGGGAACAGTCCAGCCCGAACTGCCAAGCCATGTCTTCCCTGGACCGGAAACAAGCATCCTGGGACCGGTTTCGGGTTCAAAACCCTCATCAGCCAGGCTATCTTGAATCCAGTGGCAAAGTGAGCAAGGGACCCACGTCTGGGCATTCCCTGCCAACTTGGACTAAGTATTATTAGGTCACTCCTATGGAAGCCTGGTAGCCCACAAGGCAGGGTGCATGGTGTTTAAAATTAGGACATGCAGAAATGTAAAGTTAACATGTCCTTACAGTGACTAGCACATCAAAGCTGGTTTCACTGTAGGAAGTTTGACTGGCGCATAGAGAAACTCTGGAATGCAATATTAAATACTAACACTGTATCTCGGAAAAAGACCAGTTAGAAAAATAATTAAACCACTATTTTTGATAGTTATTAAAAATCCACTTCAATAATGAAGTTGGATTTTTAATAAGTAGTAAGGAAAAGTATCTTTTAGGGAGATATATATTTCCTGCCAGAACTATCAGAAAGCTAATAATCCTTTGCAGCTCTCAGCCAGTAAGTAGCCTTGAATAGCCATGAAATGCCACCCAGGAGCAAACTACAGGAACTGAATGGGCAGAGATGACTCCTCTCAACTTCACACAATATGCAAGGTAGTGTTGTGGGCCTCCCTTTGACAGCACAGAGTCAAACCCTGCTTGACAGGTCTGCTAAGCCCCATGTAACACTTGAAAAAAAGAGAACAGGATGCCAAGAAATTCTTAAATATCCACTTTCTCATTGCTGACGAACTCTACTTTTGTTCTACCAGACGTCTGTCCCTGTATTTATTGTGGGTACAGTGGCTGTCCCAAGCTGGGTTTTAGTGTTAGATGGGGGATGGACACTATGATTACCATAGTACACTCCCCACTCTCACCACCAGCCCTCAGAGCCCAAGCTTAGTGTGGTCAAAGACTTTCACCATCTTGAAAATACCCAAAATGCCAAAGGGTTGGCTCTAGGAACCTTTACCCCATTGATTAGGGTGTGCCCAGTAGTCATTCCCACCCACTAGCTAGTGTCAGGCATACATTTGGCACCTTCAGGCAGCCAGTTCAGAACACTGCTGGACTTGAGGAAGAAGGGAAGAGGACTGGACCTGCTGTCTGTGACCTGAGAGGAGCACTGAAGGACTGGATTTGTTCCCTCTTGTACTCAGGACAAAGAAGTGGACTCCAAGGGTTACAAGGCTGACATCCCATTCAAACTACAGTGATTTAAGATAAAACAGCCAGCTGACCAATGGCAACTGCACCTGGACTGGACTCTGTGAGTCTCTATGTGCCTCTCCTGAGGTCCTAGTGGGCTTTAGAAGTGTACTCCTGTGGTGTATTGGGACTTATAGGACTAAGTCAGGAGGTAAAATGGTTGACCAGGATGAACCATATTGGTATATCTGACCTGCGCTCCATCACGATCATCCTCAAATTGAGCCTAGGTCCCATGCTACCGCGACCAGTGGGTATCATTGGTGATTAGTGCTATTTGGAGCTTTTGCTACTTAAAGCTTTAAAAATTCATATCTCTAGTTCTCCTTATTGGGATTGGTTCATTTTGGTGTCATTTTATTTATTAAAGTTTACTCTGTTTTAGGTCGAGCATGTGACAGCGCATGCACTGCATTTCTTTTCGCCTGCAAGAGATATTGTTTACAGTAAAAGCCTTGAAGCCCGCCGTTGCTTACCATTTGTTGGCTTCATTGCCACTCTTCTTTGCTGCTTCCTAATTGGCCAGCGCAGGTCAAGCGTCACTTTCCTTTTATCTGTGTGGAGCATGGACCAAGCACATATTGATTCATTTTAATTAGTGTCCGTCTGCTACTCATGTTGTGATTCAGGTGCTATTTCTTCTTCTATCCTCCTACCCACTCCAACTCCATGCTGCTTCTCTCCCTCCCACTAACTTCTTCCCCATATTGCTGTCCTCCTACTCCACCCATCATTGTTGCTTGTCTGCACCCCTTCCCCATCCATTTTACATTCATTTTTTGTAACTTTCAGCCATGTTGTATAGCAGCTGCTGCACAACATGGCTGAAAATGTAAAAAAAAGGACTGTGACACAAAGCGCTGCTGTGTCATTGTGCTTTTTTTTATAGCTTTCAGACATGCTGCACAGTAGCAGTGCTGCTGTACAACATGGCTGAAAACAAATTGACAAAGCCAATAACTCTCATGCGTGAAACATATTGGCTTTGCCAATGCTTATTTTAATTCGGTTTGGGATTTTTATTGTTTTGGATTTTGAATTTATTACTGTTTTGGTCCTGAATAAATATTTTACACATCGCCCTATGTTATGTCTTTCTGTTCTGTGCCACAGCTACCAGGGGTTTCAGCTCATGTTAATTTAGTGACTTTAAGGGTTCACCCTGACAACGGTGTGATTATTCCTTGAGGTGGGCAGTGACCCACCCCAATTAATAATCCAATGTCTTACAAATTAGATGTTTCTTCAATGTCTACAAGTGACTTCTGTAAGTCACTTGTGAAGTTTGCAGCTGTGGCTTCCTTTTTATAGATAGTTTGGAAACACCATGTCTTTATTTAATCTTTTAATGAATTCAATTCTTCAACTAATTTGCATATGGGTCCAGTATTAACATATTTGACACACTCACTGCCATCTTTGTCCCTGGAGTGGTGTTCGGCTAGATGTGCTGACTCTTAGCCCAACCTTCATCCTCTAAATTTGTTATAAAGTATAATAGCAATCAACAAAAAAAGACAAGCATTGGCAAAGCCAATAGGACAGGCTTTAATGTGCTAGCACAAGCAAACGCAGGCATGTGAAAGGCTTTTTGCATGCACCTGTACAATAAATCCAGACCTATTGGTTTTGCCACGCCTTATTAAAAATTAATAGGCTTCCTGAACTGGGTAAGCCTGTCAGATGGGACATAATACACCAGAGGGGTGGTACCCAGAATTGGACACAATACTTCGCTTGACTACCTGGACAAACTTTCAGGAAAGTGCTTAACTTTTACCTTGAAATTCGTAATTTTATTTTAATGTAATCAAATTCGCAGTTTTTCACATCTTTTCAAATGTGCAGGACTCGTACCTAGGTTGGGGGGTGGGGGGTGCGGCAAGATCCATTTAAAATCCATTGCACTGCTCTCATAGTTGTTATGTACTCTACTTACCTGTAGTTTATGATGGCCAGTTGGGCAACAGTTATATAAGTATCTTACAAACTAAGGTCTATTCAATTCAATGGAATTGTTAGGTGATATCAATTCCTAGCCCCCCACATTTATTGCATGGGGCTGGGGTACTACTATTGATTATATTTTTAGGTCTCACCTAGGCAGAGCTTGCACTGTCTCTGCGAGACATGCTGTATTCAGGATATGGGCTTTAAAATCTCCGCCCATTTTCAAGGACTCCCCTGTTACATGTGTTGTTACTCAGAGCTTAGGAGCACTATTTGTTTCTTTGAGCTAGAGCACTTGAAACCAGTGCTCGTGGTTTACAGAGCTCTGTTGTAAACAGGGCTGTAAATCTTGCTCTTATCTTGCCCCATGTGCTGTGCATTCAAAGTTCGAGGTCTGTTTCTTTCCCCCTCGTGCTGGATGCCATTGATGCTTCCCCGTCCTTATGTTAAACTGATTAATAGGTCTGTGAAGCCTTGGTGCATGCCTTGGCCAATATTTATCAGACTCTTTCCCCATCCCAATTCAGCCAGATGGCCCTCACATCTGAATGCTCCATTTCTGTAAACAGGGAACCAATTACAGTGCTTTATGTTACTGCTAATTAATACTGTTTATGCACATTTTCACAGTTTTTGTATTTCTCCTTCTGCAGTTGAAGTACAATTCTTTAATTCAGTTCTGAATTTGATATTTCCTTTCAAGCCAGTTGTTTCACTTATGCCACTCCACGCGACACAAATTCACTCTACGTAATTGTACTCCATACAACTGCACTTCACTCTACCCAACCCACTCCACTCTATGCAAGCCACTCCAAGCAGTGACACTTAAGGCAACGCCACTCTATGCAACGTCAGTCCGCTCCACACAATGCCACTCCATGCCGCTGCACTGCACACAACTACAAGCCACACACCACTCCGAGCAATGCCACTCCACGCAACACCAATCTGCCACACCACTCCACGATACTGCACTCCATTCCACGCAACTGCACTCCACTCGACACACAACCCCACTCCACTCTACACAACTGCATTCCACGCAACTGCATTCTACGTCACACCACTGTAATCTACACAATGCCACTCCACGCAACAGCACTCAGTACAATGTCACTCCATGCAATGCCACCCCACTCTACGCAACGCCACTCTGTTATACGCAACACGACTCCACGCAATGCCACTCTGCTTTACTCCACTCCACGCAACGTCACTCTGCTTTACTCCACTCCATGCCTCTTTGCTTTACTCCACTCCTCTCAACTCCACTCTGCTTTACTCCACTCCACTCTATTCTGCTTTACTCCACTCAACTCTAGGCCACTCTGCTTTATTCCACTTAACTTTACTCTGCTTTACTCCACTCAACTCCAGGCCACTCTGCTTCACTCCACTCCATGCCACTCTGCTTTAAGCCATGCCATTCTGCTTTACTCCACTCTGCTTTACTCTACTCAACACCACTCTGCTTTACTCCACTCTACTTTACTCCACTCCACCTTGCTTTACTCCACTCCAATCTACTCCACCCTGCTTTACTCCACTTAACGCCACTCTGCTTTACTCCATGCCAAAGCTTTACTCCACTCTGCTTTACTCCACTCAACACCACTCTGCTTTACTCCACTCAATGCCACTCTACTTTACTCAACTCCACGCCACTCTGCTTTACTCCACTCAGCATCACTCTCCTTTACTCCACTCTATGTCACTCTGCTTTACCCCACTCCACTCTGCTTTACTCCACTCAATGCCCCTCTGCTTTACTCCACTCCACTCTGCTTTACTCCACTCCACACCACTCTGCTTTACTCCACTCTACTCTGCTTTAATCCACTCACTCTGCTTAACTCCACTGTGTTTTACTCCACTCTGCTCAATGCCACTCTGCTTTACTCCACTCCATGCCACTCTGTTTTACTCCATGCCACTTTGCTTTACTCCATTCTGCTTTACTCTACTTCACTGCTTCACTCCACTCTGCTTTACTTCACACCACTGCTTTACTCCACTCAACACCACTCTGTTTTACTCCACTCAATGCTACTCTACTTTACTCCACTCCACACCACTCTGCTTTACCCCACTCAGCACCAGTCTCCTTTACTCCACTCCATGCCACTCTGCTTTACCCCACTCCACTCTGCTTTACTATACTCAATGCCACTCTGCTTTACTCCACTCCACACCACTCTGTTTTACTCCATGCCACTCTGCTTTACTCCACTCTGCTTTACTCTACTCCACTCTGCTTCACTTCACTCTGCTTTACTCCTCTCAACACAACTCTGCCTTTACTCCACTCTGCTTTCTCCACTCCACTCTCCTTTACTCCACTCCACTCCACTCTGCTTTACTCCACTCCCCGCCACTCTGCATTACTTCAACACACTCTGCTTTACTCCACTCCACTCAATGCCACTCTGCTTTACTCTATGCCACTCTGTTTTACTCCACTCCACCTTACTCCATGCCACTCCACTCAACGCCACTCTGCTTTACTCCATTCCACTTTACTCCACTGTGCTTTACTCCGCACCACTCTGCTCTGCTCTACTCCATGCCACTCTGCTTTACTCCACTACACACCACTCTGCTTTACTCCACTCTGCTTTGCTTTACTCCACTCCACCCAATGCTACTCTGCTTTACTCCACTCCACTCTGCTTTACTCCACACCACTCTGCTTTACTCCACTCCATGCCACGCTGCTTTGTTCTACTCTACTCCACTCTGCTTTACTCAACTCCACTCTGGTGTACTCCACTTTGCTTTACTCTACTCTGCTTTACTCTACTCTACTTTACTTCTCGCTGCTCTGCTTTGCTCCACGCCACTCTGCTTTATTCCACTCCATGCAACTGACCTTTACTCCACTCCACTCTGCTTTACTCCACTCTGCTCAACGCCACTCTGCTTTACTCCACTCCACTCTGCTTTACTCCACTCCACTCTGCTTTACTCCATGCCACACTGTTTTACTCCACACCACACTGCTTTACTCCACTCCACTCTACTTTACTCCATGCCACTCCACTCAATGCAACTCTGCTTTACTCCACTCTGCTTTACTCCCTTACACTCTGCTTTACTCCACTCCACTCTGCTTTACTCCACGCCACTCTGCTTTACTCCACTCCTTCTCAACGCCACTCTGCTTTACTTCATGCCACGCTGCTTTACTCCACCCCACTCTGCTTTACTCCACCCCACTCTGCTTTACTCCACTCCACACTGCTTTACTCCATGCCACTCTGCTTTACTCCGCGCCACTCTGCGTCACTCCGAGCCACTCTGCTTCACTCTGAACCACTCTGCTTTACTTCACTCTGCTCAACGCAACTCTTCTTTTCTCCACGCCACTCTGTTTTACTCCACCCCATTCTGCTTTACTCCACACCACTCTGCTTTGCTCCATGCCACTCTCCTTTACTCCATACCAGTCTATTTTACTCCACCCCATTCTGCTTTACTCCACACCACTCTGCTGTGCTCCAAACCACTCTCCTTTGCTCCATACTACTCTGCTTTACTCCACTCCACTCTGCTTTACTCTGCTTTGCTTTACTCCACCCCACTTTACTCCATGCCACTCAGCTGTACTCCACGCCACTCAGCTTTACTCCACTCCACTCTGCTTTACTCCAATCCACTCTGCTTTACTCCACTCCGCTCAATGCCATTTTGCTTTACTCCATGCCACTCTGGTTTACTCCACTCATGTCACTCTGCTTTACTCCACTCCACTCTGCTTTACTCCACGCCACTCTGCTTTACTCCACACCACTCTGCTTCATGCCATTCTGCTTTACTCCACTCCACGCCACAACACTCCACACCACTGCACTCCACACCACCACACTCCACCGCACTCTACTCTACACAACTGCACTCCACTCTATGCCATGCCACACCATGCCACTCAGCTCTACGCAATGCCACTACACTCAGTACAATGCCAATCGATGCAACGCCACTCTCCTTTTCTCCATTTCACTCTACGCCACTCCATGCAGCCCCACTCTATGCCACTCCACACAATGCCACTCCACGCAACTACACTCCACTCTACGCAATGCCACCCCTCTCAACGCAAATGCACTCCACTCTGCACAACACCACTCCACGCAGGGTCAATCAATGCAGCGCCACCCATGCAATGCCACTTCTTGCAATGCCACTGCACTCTACACAACACCACTCCATGCAACCCCACTCCTCTCCACACAATGCCACTCTGCTCTATGCAACACCGCTCTAACCAACTGCACTCCACACAACACTACACAACTGCACTCCACTCAATACCACACCACTCTGCTCTATGCAACATCACTCTATGCAACACCAATTA
This sequence comes from Calotriton arnoldi, assembly GCA_963921515.1. Classification (NCBI taxonomy): domain Eukaryota; kingdom Metazoa; phylum Chordata; class Amphibia; order Caudata; family Salamandridae; genus Calotriton; species Calotriton arnoldi. The sequence continues at coordinate 614,700 of CAWUFW010006996.1, forward strand.
ATACAACGCCAATCCATACAACCACATGTTGTTTGTTCCTTCCGATGGAGCAGACCCCATGCCTTGTACCCTTCCACTTGTCCCATATTAGTTCTTGGCTCAGTTTATCCACTCTATGCAGAGCCACTCCACTCTGTGCAACGCTGTCCACTCTGTGCAACGCCACTCCACTCAACGCCGCTCCATGCAACGCTACTCCATGCAACTCCACGCAACGCCTTTGTCTAGGAGTTGAATTCTTGTGTTTTTAGCAGGTTAATATGCCCAGTGTTTGCTGAGAACGAACTTTTCTGTGTGTGTCGCCATTCCCATTCCCCAAAACAAGGTGTGCTATATCCACTTCTACCACCCTCTGCTGTGGCTTTATCCCCCATCCAACCCACTGCCGTGGCTAAAACCCTGCATCCCACCATCTGTTTTGGGTATATCCCTCCCCATCCTGCCTGTTGTGGATATATCCTCACCCAATCCACCAATTCCATTTGTGTGCTTTCGGCTTGTATGTCACTCTTTACTTCTGTGCCAGGTGTTTGCAGTTTTCTTCTGTGCTGTGTGACTTTTAGCCACCTGCGTCCTTACAGTGTGTGGTTGTTTGGCACCCTTTGTCTCTGGGCAGTGTGCCTGTTTGCTACCTTTTGATTTGATCTTTGGGGATAACTGCTAGACTACTCCTGCGTCTGCTGTGGGTCTTATTGTTGCCACCCCTCCCTGTGTCTTCTTAGTTCTCCAGCATTGGATTTTTCATAAATTCACATGCTTGAATCATTCCCCATTGTCGAAGTGAGAGTCCCACAGTACATTTAAAGCAGTAAGTAATGACTTTAACATTGAAGTAAATGGTGAAAAAACATTCACTTTATTAGCTCGTCCTAGTCATTAGGAATGGTCCAAAGTCCAGCCATTCAGGCGACAGCACCCTTTAGAACCCTCACTACAGAGTACCCAGGCTTTCAGATTTTCTACCACATGTTGTGTGAAGGGAATCTCCCTGAGCTCTGCTCAGTATTATTTTTTCTGGCCTACTTGACAGAACTTTTTCTTCTAATCAACACGTCTACAACTAAAAGATCTCTATTTAGGCACTGTGATGCCTGTGGAAAGCTGAGACTGCATTCGGACGATCCTCACTCGAAGTGCATTTACTGCCTTCACCCTGACCACCAGGTGAGAGATTGCAAAATCAGTGGAACTTTCTCTCAGAACACTTTGAGAGATAGAGAGGGAAGACTTTTTTTGTGGCTGCAGAAGTTAAAAACCAGGGACAATCCCCTGTATGACAGCAATACCTCCCTCAAAACTATTGCCTCAAAAAAGAGAGCAAGTGATATAGAAATCATCTCCCAGAAGGCTTCTAAGGTGGTAAAGAGCACCATTCTTCGAAGGCGGATTATTAGCCTTCCACCTCTAGAAAAAGGTCTGCCTCTCATAAGGGACATTCTTTACCCTCTACGCCTTCTACGACCTCCTCTAAGGTCAAAACAACTTCAAAATCTCTACCAGAGATGATTTTGTCACCTCAGAAGTTGAAGACGGATTCATCGCTGACAAAAACGTTGTTGACGCCTTGGTGGGTGACAGCCTCCGTCGTCACTACTATTATGATGACATTGACCATTTCATGTCAGCAGTTCAAACTTCATTTTATATGGTGGGGAATGCACACCATTTTTCATTTTTTCCTAGTTCATCACTGTTAGTCCGCAAAATTCATCCAATGTTGCGTGCTCACTTGGTTTGGTGCCTTGCCCTAATGGCACCTAGGTACAAAATCACTGTATGCTGGGGCGACACTCCGCCCCAAGACCAATGGCACAGCAAAGTGCTATTTGCACAATTCCTCCTATGTATACAATTTTTATCCTCATGTTCATTCTTTTCATCATGTTTTTTCCTTTTTCATAAATTTCTGTGTAGTCCCACACGTCAGACATCCTGCCAATTTACAAAGTTTTCTCATGTTCAGGTTTGTCCATCCGGACCTTTTTCCAAGAACAAGTACAAACGCAAAAATTCATCAGAGGCAGTATTTTATTGACCCAATGCATTTCGGGCAATTCCAGCCCTTCGTCAGGGGTAACTAGAAATATCAATGAAACACGCATTATTATAAAAAACAACACTGTAAAATCCAAACAATATCACAATCCATAATGAAATAGCTGCACTTCAATTCCCATTAAAAACAACGTTTTTCACAATATGTTCCTCTCCTGTGTAATAATCAGTCCAATAACAAACGATATTTTGCTACCATCACTGTTGAATCCTAAGTGGTCCCAGCACTTTTCCCTATGTTCAACCTCTCTTTTCGCAAACAATAATTATTTCTAGCTTGTGCCTGAGCCCCGAATCTCACTCCTCTTCCTGTCACTTTAACCTTTCTTACTTTCTCTCTGAAATCACCCATCCCTTCCACATAACATTACTAACAATCATCCTCCTTACAGGACTGTAAACCCACCCTATTCTTATTTTTCCACATCTTAACCATATATACTTAACCCCGATTCATCAACACTTCATCCAATCTACCACCTCTCTCTCCCTCATCCTCACTCCTCCACATCACCTCATAACCTTCCATACTTCAATCTCCTTATCACCCTCTCGCCCCTCTACATGTCTCACTGTCTAACTCAACCTCATGCTACAAACAACCCGTCACTCTCCACTCTTCCTATGCCTCCCACTCTCTCCCATCCTCACACGTGATGCAGCGGATACAATAAAAACTATTTCTCCCAGGTCTCATCCAGGCGCGACTTATAATTCTCTCATCCACATGACGATGGGGCCCATGACATCGCCTTATCAAACACACACACACACTCACCTGGACTATACCCCTAGGAGAAAGGAAAAACTCTAAACGAACATCATGATGTACCGCTGGAAGGAGCCGGGATACCTTTTACCATAACCTATCGCTTTCTTAGTTATTTCATAAGATATTCCTGCTCATTGTTTTGTCGATGGATCATCTAGAATGTATTAGTTGATAGTGATTAAGACCAGCTAAGTCACAATAACTAATTACTAATTTCGTAACCATTTAGTAAATAATCACTGAGTCATTTGTTTAAGAATTTTAAAGTTTATATAAATTTAAAAGCATGGAAAGGAATTTAAACTTTATTATTCAATTATTCATATTTTTATTAAATCAAATATTTATTAAGCAAAATCATTTTTATTGCAGAAAGGAAATTTTGTCATGAGGAAAAAATCCTAATTAACCTACCTATCTTCCTAATTAAGCCTAATGATTTCTAAACTAAGTTTTAAAGTTGGAAACTAGCACGATTCTCATACTCAACTGGAAAATAAAGACAGCAACAGAAACTTCAGCTCGTCAGCATCAGCTACCGCAACCCGTCTCATCTAACAGTCTCTCAGCATCTCCCGCTCATCGATCTGGAACTCTGCTCTACTGGAAGCAAGCGCGAGCATCTATCCACCCCCTCCCACTAAGAGTAGGCCTTCTTATACCCTAATTCTAGCTTTGCTAACTAAATTGTTGCAACATTAATAACACGCTTTTCTTTCATTGGTCCACTCAGTTCACTATTCAGTCCTAATCAAAATCTCCCGGTTCCAGCTTGTTCTTTTGGAATGTATATGTTCATTTCCTTTCTCACAGTTCATGACATGTTTCCATCCGCTTCGATCAGTACATTTGTAACTTCTTTCGATACATTCGAGAACTCTGCAGGCATTGTCCTTTCTCATAAGACGGTTTCCCACGATTCTTTGCTGATCACCACGGCATATTATCAGTTCAAATAGGTCACATCAGCCTTGACCATTCTTGCATCCTAGCCTTTCAGCCTCATCACGTGGTCAGTCTTTCTCCAACTTTTTCTCCCTCAGCGCGTGTTTTCTCAGCACATGCGCACTCTAATAAACGGCAGCCATTTTATATTGCCACTCGATTTAGACTTAGAAGCACTATTTAGAAATAAACAAAATATAATTAAAATAGAGAAACATAGCCTTTTCGTTTCCCTCCCGTCTTCTACGTACCCCAATTAGTTGTTACCTAGCGGAAAGCAACATTTAGGCTGTTCCTTACTTACCATCACTATTGTTTTTGCAACATCACGTTTTATTCTAAAAAGCACGGATCATGCATTTATTATTTAATTAGTACGCAATTATTTTTATGTTATAATTAGACACATGGACATTTGTAAATAGATTATTCAGCACACATTTTAGCGAGTTACCCTTCCCTTACATACATTGTTGATTAATACATTAAAAACGAACATGTTTATTAATTATTTATAAAATTTGTTAGGGGTTAAAAAATTTCTTTTACTCTGCTCCATCACACGCACTACAACCCCACTATACCACCAGCGTGGCAAAACATAAAACCAAACACTACGCCATGGTACATACCCGCCTCTGCTCAGAAACATATTCCTCCTCCTCTCTCTGTTCCGCCAAAAATGTTTTGTATGTATGTTAGCAAACCGCCAGTTTTAAACACGCTCACGTGACAGGACTCCTCCTTCATGACTCATACCTAATTAACAACCTGATTCACTCCCTCCTCTGGTGTCCCACCCTGTTTTCCTAACAACTACAGTTCCCATAATACAATGTGACTGTGTGTTTACACATCCCGAAGGTATTCGAGAACAACATCTTCAAAGGATATTTATAATATTAGTGCTATTATATTATATATATTATAAATATCCTTTGAAGATGTTGTTCTCGGATTACCTTCGGGATGTGTAAACACACAGTCACATTGTATTATGGGAACTGTAGTTGTTAGGAAAACAGGGTGGGACACCAGAGGAGGGGTTTGTGAGTAGCTCTATGGGTGACTAAGAGTGTGTGTGTGGCTGTATGGGTGTATGAGTGGATATATCAGGGGCTGTATTAGTGAGTGAGTTGGTGTATGAGTGGCTGTATGGGTGAATGAGTGAATGTGTGTGTAGACCTATGAATCAGTGAGTGGGTGTGTATGTACTGGTATGGTTGTATCAATGGGTTTGAGAATGGTAGTGTGGAGGTTGGAGTGGGTGAATGAAAGGTTATATTGGGGTGTAAGTGGGTGTGTGAGAGATTCTGTGGGTGATGTCATAAGTGATGACATTGAGATGCCATCAGTGATGTCACTGACCATGTCATGAGTGATGTAATAAGTGAGGTCACAAGCAGTGCATTGCAGGGGCGCGCGTTATAGTTAGCTCAGCTAACTATAACTGCTGAATTTCTCTAGTTTTGTACGAGTGAAATGTCAGCCTAACTATAACGCCCCTGTAACCTTTGTTTTTTCAGTGAATTTCTAAGGTTTTTTTAATGCTAAATCCTCACTATAACGTCCCTGTAACCTTTGTTTTTTTCTGTGAATTTCTATGGTTTTTCAAATTCTATTTCCCAACTATAATGTCCATGTAACCTATGATTTATTTTTTTATTGAACTTTTAAGGGTTTTAAATTGTATTTTCTATCTAAAATGGCTCCATAAGAGATATTTTTATAAGCTTGTATTTTCTTCAGTGGATTAATAAGAGTTATTTTTTTCTTCTTTACAGTTTTTTATATTCGCGACGATGTCGTAATCCCTGCAGATACGTCGCTAAAACGGAAAACAAAAGCAGACATTCAATGACCACCAACACATCCAAAAATAATATGTAAAAAAATTAATTCTGCACATTACCCTACCCATATTACTATACACATACTTCTTTAAAAACATTTTTAAACTCATGTTTTGGTACTAAGTTTCTTTAAAATCCATCTTTCAGACCTATTTTCCTTTTTCGCAGTTATTCGGGATGTCCGATGACGTCGTTAACGGCGATGATCACGCCTTTTCCATAAAGTCTAAAACACATATATGCACACATACTACAGTATTTTACACACTAAGGATTTCCTAGTGTATTCTCTAAAGTCATGTTTTTGTAGAGAGTTTCTATACAAACCATCTCTAAAACCTATTATATCTTTTGGCAGTGACTCCGGAGATCGCAATGAAATCGGTAATCACGATTCACCCGGACATGCGGCGAAAATGGGACGTAGCAATGACGTTGTTAACCCCGATAATCTCGCCTTTTCCATAAAGTGAAAACACATGTATGCACACATATTACAATATTTTACACACTAGTGGTTTATTACTGTACACTTCAAACTCATGTTTTTCTAGTGTATTTCTAGAACAACCAGCTCTAAAACCTATTTTCCATTTTTGTGGTGAGGCCATAGATTGAGATGGTAATCGCGAACCCCGCGGTTACGTCGCGAAAACGGAAAGCAAAAGCAGGAATTCAATAGCCACCACCTCATTAAAAAATTATAACTATATAATTAATTCTAACCATCACAGTAGATAACTCATTGTATAAATAACTCTATTAAAACATTTATCAAAATCTCAATATCTCTATAACAATGCATATTAATGATTCAGTGATTTTTTTTATATTTGCACCAATATTTGCAACGTCGTCAGTAGTCACTATATCCCCACAACGGTACACGGGGGCCGCGCTGGCGGTTGCGGCATCGTTGTGAATATCGCACGCAATTAAAAAAATCATTTTTGGCCCCAAAACTTGAGTCACTAACACCCCCATTTCTCAACCCTGGGGTCAGAGTATTTCCACCCTGACCCCTTTATGTGGGCTTTCACACACATTTTCAGCCCCAGGAACCGTTCCCGATAGACAAAATTTCAGCTGCAACTTTTTGTTCAGGTTGCGTCCAGCCAATCAGAGCATTCACGTTAGCGTGTGCATTCGCGAATATTCGCGAAACCGTCACGAAATATCGGGGACCAGAGATATCACTATAATTTTTGGTTTAAATTTCGCAAAAGCTACTGAACAGATTTACCCCAAATAGGCAAAAGGCACTTCCTTGAACCAACATCTACCTCCTTGCAAAATTTGGTGTAAGTCCGTTCAGCGGTTCGGGCTGTAGGTGTGGCTAAAGGTTCCCATAAGAATTAACATTACAAACGCAACCTTATTTCGTGCCCCAAATTCCCGGACCCCACTGCACGGATCACCCCCAAACTTTCTATGACAACCATAACCTACCCTGACACTTTGTTGGGAACATTTCATGAAGATTGGCCAAAACAACGCCAAAGTTATAGGCAAGTCAAAAAATGTTTTTCCTATGGAAACTAGGTCCTAACTATAACTACCTACTGGCAAACGGCAGTAGGTAATTTATATATATATATATCCACACACAATTTGGTGCTCTGTCGCGCTCCCAAATAATCCACAAGTCTCCTCTGCCATGTAGTAGAAGTACGTTTTTTATTCAGGAATATTAAACACGAACAAACTTTTCCCAACACATTTCGGAGATCGGCGTAAAATTTATAAAACTAATTTATTTAGAAACTCATACATTTTAAATGTATTATATAAATTCTTTACTGTCACCGTCACGATTCATGACTGTACTTGTATCACATAAACATGTCAAATTGCAGGCACATGAATTTTGTTTAAGTATCAAGTACGGTGGTGAAATTTAACCACCATGCAACAGATTGAAGGAATATTTTGGATGTTAAACAACTACGAATTCCTTCTCTTAATAATGGTGCCGATGAAAACATCAGTTCGAGAGTGATTTTTCAGCCTCGTAGAGTCTTCTTTCTACTTGTACTATTTCCTACAAAAGGTGAATATTAATTGCTCGAATTTGTGTGCTCGCCCTAACCTGTGATCAAGGAGACGCCGATCTCAGAAACGCGCTGGAAAACGTTTGTTCGTGTTTATTATTCCTGAATAAAAACCGTACTTCTTCTTCATGGCAGAGGAGACTTGTGGATTATTTGGTAGTGCGACAGAGCACCGAATTGTGTTTGGATTCTGTTCGGCATCAGAAGCTGAACCACAGGTCACCATAGCAAGCGGCCGGAGCATTGTGTGAAAATGGTGATTGGAGTATATATTTATATATGTATACATACAAACGTTATGTATGTTTTTTTCTCATATATGAATATTTTTATAAAGTATCACTGCTATCTATCCTGATTCAAGCATGTGAATCTATGAAAGATCCAATGCTGGAAAAGAAAATAAGTTACTTACCTGTAACTGTGGTTCTCCAGTATTGGTATCTTCTATAGATTCACATGCTACCCACCCTCCTCCCCATAGAGGCTCCCCTAGCTATTTCATACTCTTAAATTCTCACTTGTGCTAGAAAATCTGAAAGCATGGAGCCTGTGTGGTGAGGGTTCTAAAGGGTTCTGTCGCCTGATTGGCTGGACTTTGGACCATTCCTAATGACTAGGACAGCTATTAATTTGAATGTTTTTCTCCATTAACTTCAATGTTAAAGTCATTGCTTACTGCTTAAAATGTACCGTGGGACTCCCACTTCGACGACTGGAAATGATTAAATCATGTGAATCTATGAAAGATACCAATTTTGGAGAACCACAGTTACAGGTAAGTAACTTACTTTCTTTTGCTCTACAATGTGGTGTAGGACCACACTTTGCCATACCAATGTTATTCTAGTGTTTATACCATAACTTTAATGAATTGGGCCTGTTTGCTTTTTTCTGTGTCTTCGGATTTTTGGTCGAAGCCTACCAGACAGTGGTTATGTACAAGAAAGGACTTTGACCAAGAGATCTGATGTGAACACAACATCCAGTGAGTAACAGTGTCACAATATTTTTTTTCATGTTTATGGAGTACTTACTACGGTTTTTCGAGACATTTTGCGTGATGCTCACAACCAACCATGTTTATGCAAACTCTTTTTTAATTCATATTAAAATTCTGTTACAGTTTCACGCTGCACCCTACATTATTTAACTAATATACTAACCCTTCTTCTATTTTTTCTGATATTGCACAGGGAGAGGCGGAGGCACTTTTTTTTACTGAAAAGACATGTGTTTTCTTACTGAAAAGAAGAGTGTTTGAACACAAACAAACCCCAAGCTAGACCCCGCCTCTCACAGAACCAGTCAGGCACAAATCACTAACAACTGCGATCTGTAGGGAGAGGGGACCAGGGCCGTGCCAGCTGCTGGTAGAAACACAGAAGAGGCATGCCATGCTTTTGTTTGTGTGTAGCCATGCCACTCCACGCGACATCACTCGACTCCATGCAACGGCACTCCGCTCTATGCAATGCCTCTTGAAGCAACTGCACTCCATGAAAACGCCTCTCCATGTAATGCCATTCCACTCCATGCAATGCCACTCTGCTCCATGCAATGCCACTCTGCCATACGCAACGCCATTGTGCCTTACGCAACGCCGCCTCATGCAACTGCACTCCACTCTATGCCAAGTCACTCCATGCAACGCCACGCAACGCCACTCCACGCAATGCCACTTCACACAATTCCACGCAATGCCACTCCACACAATTCTACTCTAAGCCATGCCATTCTATGAAACGCCACTCCGCTATAGGCTATGCCACTGCACACAACTGCACTCCACTCTAGACAATGACACTCCACTCTATGCAAAGCCACTCTGCTCCATGCAAGGCCACTCTGCTCCACATAATGCCACTCTACGCCACTCCATGCAATGCCACTCCACGCAACACTAGTTTACTCCACTCCATGCAACAGCACTCAATGGAACTACACTCTACTCTACCCAGCACCACTCCACTCTACACAACACTAATCCATTCTACGCAACTGCAATCCACACAATTGCACTCCACTCTTCACCACTGCACTCCACTCTATGCCACTGCACTCTACTCTACGCAACGCCACTCGTCTCCATGCAATGCCACTCTGCTCCACGGAATGTCACTCCGCTCCACGCAATGCCACTCCCTCCACACAATGCCACTCCGCTCCATGCAATGCCACTCTGCTGTATGCAACACCACTCTGCTTTACGCAGTGCAATGCCACTCCACGCAACTGCACTTCATGCCATGCCACTCAATGCAACTCCACTGTACACAACACTACTCTGCTCCACGTAATGCCACTCAGCTCTACACAACGCCACTGCATTTTATGCACACACCACTCCATGCAACTTCACTTCACTCTTTGCCAAGCCACTCCACTCTATGCCATGCCACTCCATGCAACACCATGCAGCGCCACTCCACCAAATACCACTAAACTCTATGCAATGTTACTCCACATAATGGCACTTCATGCAGCGCCACTCTACGGCAAGCGACTCCACTTCATGCAACGCCACTGCACGCAACTTCATTCCACTCTATGCATTGCCACTCTGCTCCACGAAGTGCCACTCCACTCCATGCAACACCACTCCACTCCACTCCATGCAACACCACTCCACTCCACACAATGCCACTCCAGCAACTGCACTTCACTCTATGCCACACCCCTCTATGCCATGCCACGCAGCGCCACTCCACGCAACACCACTTTACACAATACCACTCTACGCCACTCCACGGAACTGTACTCCATGCAACTGCACTCCACTCTATGCAACGCCACTTTACTCTATGCAACGCCAATCCACTCTACGCAACTGCTGTCCAAGCAACTGCACTTCACTCTACGCCACTCCACTCCGCGCCACTCCACTCAACACCACCCCATGCAGTACCACTCAGTGCAACGCCACTCCACATAATGCCACTCCACTCTACGCTATCCACTGCCACTCTGCTCCACGCAACACCACTCCACTCTACTCAACATAACACAACTGCACTTCACTCTATGCCACACCACTCTATGCCATGTCACTCCACGCAACACCACTCCAAGCAGCACCACTTCACGCAATGCACTCTATGCCATTCCACGCAACTACACTCCATGCAACTGCACACCACTCTACGCAACAACACTCCACTTTACCCATCGCCAATCTACTCTAAGCAACTGCTGTTCAAGCAATTGCACTTCACTCTATGCCACTCCACTCAATGCCACTCCATGCAGTGCCACACAGTGCAACACCACCCCACGCAATGCCACTCCACTCTACGCTTTGCAATGCCACTCTGCTCCTTGCAACGCCACTTCACTCCACTCTACACAACGCCACGTCACTACATGCAACACCACTCTGCTCTATGCTACGCCACTCCATGCAACTGCACTCCACTCTATGCAACGCCAATCCACTCTACGCAATTCCAATCCACTCTACGCAACTGCTGTCCACACAGTTGCACTTCACTCTATACCACACCACTCCACTCCATGGCACGCCACTCCATTCCATTCTATACAACGCCATTCCGTGCAGTGACACTCAGTGCAACGGCACTTCACGCAATGCCACTCCACTCTATGCTATGCAACGCCACTCTGCTCCATGTAACACCACTCCACTCTTCTCAAAGCCACTCCACTCAACTGCACTCCACTCCACTCTATGCCATGCCACTCCACTCCACGCAACGGCACCCCACGCAACACCACTCTACGCCACTCCATGCAATGCCACACCACTCTACGCAATGCCATTCCATTCTACACAACTGCACTCCATGCAAGTGCACTCCACTCTGAGCCACACCACTCCACTCCACGTCTCTCCACTCTCCGTCACACCACTCGAAGCAACTCCTCTCCATGCAACCTCACTCCATGTAACGCCACTACATGCAACCCCACTCCACGCAACCCCACTCAACGCAATGCCATTACACGCAATGCCACTGCATGCCACTCTATGCAATGCCACTCCACTCTACTCCACTCTGTGCCACTCTGCTCTGCGCAACGCTACTCTGCTTTCCGCAATGCCACTCCACGCAACTGCACTTCACTCCGTGCAATTCCACTCCACTCCACGTAACTGCACTCCACTCTATGCAACGCCACTACACTCTACTCAACACCAATCCACTCTGTGCAACTGCTGTTAATGCAACTGCACTTCACTCTACTCCACACCACTCCATGGCGCGCCACTCCACTCTACACAGCCACTCCATGCAGTGCCACTCAGTGCAATGGCACTCCACGCAATGCTACTCCACTCTATGCTATGCAACACCACTCTGCTCCAGGCAGTGCCATTCCACTCTATGCAAAGCCACTCCTCTACCTAATGCCACTCCTTTCAACTGCACTCCACTCTAAGCAACACCACTCCATACAACGCCACTCCACGCAACACCACTGCCCTCCATGCAATGCCACTCCACTCTATGCAACGCCATTCCATTCTACACAACTGCACTCCACGCAACTACATTCCACTCCGCACCACACCACTCCTCTCCACTCCATGCCTCTCCACTCTCTTCCACACCACTTGACGCAATGCCTCTCCATGCAATGCCACTCCATGCAACGCCACTCCATGCAATGCCACTCCATATAACGCCACTCCATGCACCCCACTCCACGCAACCCCACTCCATGCAATGCCACTCCACGCAATGCCACTGCACGCAATGCCACTGCATGGCACTCTACACAACACCACTCCACTCTATGCCATGCCACTTAACTCTTCACCACTCCACTCTACGTAACGCCACTCTACTCCACTCTATGCTACGCTACTCCACTTTCCGCAATGCCACTCCATGCAACTGCACTCCTCTCTGCACAATGCAACTCCACACAACATCACTCCGCTCTATGCAACACCACTCCACGCAACTCCACTCCACACTATCCCACCCCACTCTATGCAACATGACTCTACACAACGCCACTCCACCCAATGCCAAACCACCCCACTCTACACCACTATACTCTACACAGTGCCACTCCACACAATGCCACTCCATGCAATGCCACTCCATGCAATACCACTCAACTTTACGCAACACCACTCATTCTGCTTTATGCAATGCCACTCTGCTTTATGCAACTGCACTCCATGCAATGCCACTCCACACAATGCCACTCCACGTAACTGCACTCCACTCTACTCAATGCCACTCCACTCTATGCAACGCAATGCCACTCATCTCTATGTAACTGCACTCTACACAAATGCAGTCCACGCTACACAACACCACTCCACTCTATACAACTGCACTCCACTCAAATGCAGTCCACTCTACTCTACACCACCCCTCTTCACTCTATGCCACTCCAGTCCACTCTATGCCTCTTCACACCTTTCCATGCCACTCTACGCAACCCCACACCACTCCACTGTATGCCACACCACTTAACTCTACCCCACTCTAGTCTACATGGGGCATTTCCACCCCACACAATGCAACTCCGCTCTACGCAAAGCCACTCCACTTTACACAATGCCGCTCCACACGACTGCACTCCACTCTACACCATGCTACTCTATGCAATGCCACTCTATGCAATATAATGCCACTCTACACCACTCCACTCTAAGCCGCTCCACTCTATGCAGCGCCACTCCACGCAATGCCACTCTGCTCTATGTAACACCACTATACGCCACTCCACTCTACGCCACTCTACTCCACTCCGTGCCACGCCACTCCATGCAAAGCCACTCTATGCAGTGCCACTCCACTCTATGCACTGCCACTCAGCTCTTCTCAATGCACTCGCTTTACGCAACCCCAATCCATGCAACTGCACTCCACTCTACACCATGCCACTCCACTCTATTCCACGCCGCTCTATGCAACGTGACTCTACGCAACACCGCTCAACCCTATGCCACACCACCCCACTCTACACCACTAAACTCTACACAGTGCCACTCCACACAATGCCACTCCACGCAATACCACTCTGCTTTACGTAATGCCACTCTGCTTTACGCAATGCCACTTTGCTTTATACAACCGCACTCCACGCAATGCCACTCCACACAATGCCACTTCATACAACTGCACTCCATGCAACTGCACTCAACTCTACTCAATACCACTCCAAGCAACTGTACTCCATGCAACATCATACCACTCCATGCAACACCACTCCACTCTACGCAACACCATTCCATTCTACACAACTGCACTCCATCCACTGCACTCAACTCTACTCAATGCCACTCCAAGCAACTGCACTCCATGCAACATCATACCACGCCATGCAACACCACTCCACTCTACACAACGCCATTCCATTCTACACAACTGCACTCTACACAACTGCACTCCACTCTAGCCCACTCCACTCTCGCCACGCCACTCCATGCAACACCACTCCATGCAACGCCACTCCATGCAGCACCACTGCATGCTACTCTACACAACCCCATGCCACTCTTCGCCACTCCACTCTATGCAATGCCACTCCGCTTCACTCAATGCCACTCAGCTCTACTCAATGCCACTCCGCTTTACGCAACCCCAATCCAAGTAACTGCACTCCTCTACTCCACTCTATCCCACCCCACTCTACGCAACGCAACTCTATGCAACGCCACTCCTCCCTATGCCAAACCACCCCACTCTACACCACTACACTCAACACAGTGCCACTACACACAATGCCACTCCATGCAATGCCACTCCATGCAATGCCACTCAGCTTTATGCAACACCACTCTGCTTTATGGAATGCCACTCTGCTTTATGCAACTGCATTCCATGAAATGCCACTCCAAGCAAAGCCAATCCACACTATGCCACTCCACGCAACTGCACTCCATGCAAGTGCACTCCACTCTACTCAATGCCACTCCACTCTACGTAACACAACGCCACTCAACTCTACGCAACTGCACTCTACACAAATGCAGTGCACTCTACACAAAGCCACTCCACTCTATACAACTGCACTCCAGGCAAATGCTGTCCACTCTACTCTACACCACGCCTCTCCACTCCACTCTATGCCACTCCAGTCCACTCTATGCCTCTTCACACCTTTCCATGCCACTCTACGCAACCCCACACCACTCCATTGTATGCCACGCCACTTAACTCGACCCCACTCTACTTTACGTGGTGCATTTCTGCCCCACACAATGCAACTCTGCTCTACGCAAAGCCACTCCACTTTACACGGTGCCGCTCCACACAACTGCACTCCACTCTACCCGATGCCACTCTATGCAATGCCATGCCACTCTATGCAATACCATGCCACTCTACACCACTCCACTCTAAGCCGCTCCACTCTACGCAACGCCACTCCATGCAATGCCACTCTGCTCTATGTAACACCACTCTATGCCACTCCACTCTACATCATGCCACTCCACTGCGTGCCATGCCACTCCACGCAAAACCACTCTATGCAGTGCCACTCCACTCTATGCACTGCCATTCCACTCAGTGCAACGCCATTCGACTCTGTACAACACCACTCCATGCCACTCCATGCAACACCACTCCATGTAACTCAACGCAATGCCACTCCACTCTATTCAACACCACACCACTCTACGCCATGCCTCTCGGCTTTATGCAACACCACTCCACTTTCTGCAGCGCCTTGCCACTCCACGCAACTGCACTCCACTCTACACCACTTCACTCTACACCACGCCACTCTACGCAATGCCACGCTACTTCACTCTACGCAACGCCACTCCATGCAGTGCCACTCCACTCCACACAATACCACTCTGCTCTACTCAACACCACTCTGCATTACACAGTGCCATCCTGCTTTACGCAACTGCACTCCACACCACTTCACTCTGCCACGCCACTCCAATCCACTCTATGTCACTCCACTCTACGCCATGCCACTCCACGCAATGCCACTTCACGCAGTGCCACTCACCTCTAAGCAACGGCACTCCACGCAACTCCACTCTACGTCACACCACTACACTCTCCTCCACGCCACTCTACTCCATGCCACTCCATAACACTACACTCTACTCAACTTCAGAAAACTTCCCTCCACGCCCCTTTATACCATTAAATTTTAGCCACACCGAATAGCAGCCACTATGGCTAAAACATATTGGCAAAGTCATAGGCGAGACCTCTGGCTATGCTAATGCTTGTTAATTATCTCCCATTTTATGCCAATCCAGTGACTCGCTAGTCGATGCCTTTGTCTTGGTGAATGACAGGATCAGGAGCTGTATCCAGTGCTCAGTTGCAGGGCATAATAGAACTGACCCTGCTGGTTTAAGAAGCCATGTAGGTGGCCAATAAACAATTGTGAGAGGCTACTAACTGTATCCCAAGGGACAGTTGCCTAATAGTAGCTCTAAGAGGCAAATACAAAGCAGCCATTAGTTTCAGCAAATTAGCCGCCAAAAATGAGATATGGGATAAACTTGTAGATGCTACCACAAGTCAAAGGTACCAGATATTTCTGGAAAATTATGACTCAGCCAACACTGTGTGAGGGTCATACTGATGGGATAGGGACTAACATCAGTGCAGGTGAATGGAAAAAATATTTAAAATCTATTTAATCAAATATTGGCAGCGCTGCTGTTAATCATTATTTCAAGCCCTACTTGAAAAGCCCCAGGACCAGATAGGGTCCATATGGAACTTTAAAAGGAGAATATAAAGTTCTGAGCACCTATAATTACCAATGTTTTAAACAGCGCCTTCAGTAGTAGGCTCCCTAGCTAATGTTATACTGCCATGATTATTCCTTTATTTAAAAAAGGCTGCAGGCATGATCCACAATGCTATGGACCCATCTCATTATTGGATTTAATGATTAAAATCATTGGATGTATCATGCTCATAAGGACTGAGAGTTGGGCTGATTTCCCCAGTCCAATATGGTTTCAGAGAAGGAATTGGCATGATAGAACAGTGCCTTAACCTGTACCTGATCATTAACAAGTATACAACTGCTAAAAGGGAGGTTTTATATCTTAACTTCATAGACCTGAGCAGTGGCTTTGACAGGGTTTATCATAGTAAACTATGGAATATCCATATTTGGGATCCAAATTTGGAGTTACAACAGGATCTGGTTTATTTCTTGCGGGCCCTGCACTGGGTGGGGGGGGGGGGTAGTGCATCAGTAAGGTATGAGTCTGGCGGTGAATGCTCTGACCCTTTCACTTAACAGCGAGGAGTGCACCAAGGCTGTGTTTTGGCACCCAACTTGATTTTATTATACATCAATGGGTTGAATACTTGTTTGCAACTTTCTGGGAAGGATATGCCAGTGATCAAATCTATGGCAGTCCCTGCATTACTCTATGCAGATGAAGCTGTTTTGTTCACCCCCACCCCCCAATAATGGCTTGAGGATCCTTGTGGATAATTTTGTGCAATTTATGGATAACTTAGATCTTGAGATGAATATTAAAAAAAATAAGTAATGCTCCGTGGTCACAATTTAAGGAAAACAGAACACCATCTGCATTCGGGATAGGTGTATTGAGAAGGTTAATAGCTTGCCATATCTCAGGATAATCTTTGACTCACTGTGCACCTGGTTGCCTTGTAGCGCTAATAGGTGTCATTGTTTTAGTCTTTCAGTGGGGCTTTGTTTGGCTTTGCTAGAGGGGTGGTTCATAAACCCATTCAGCCCCTTTTGGAAGTCTATAGACATAAATGTTTACCGGTACTGACCTATGGAGCTGGGGACTTCGGTTATCGTGATGTCTCCAACCTGTAAGTTGAGGATAACAAATTTTGCCGACAGTTACTTGGTTTGTCACCATTAACTCTCCATTTCTTCTTGCATGAGGAACTGTTTATGTCATCCGTGGTTGATCAGATCAAGGTTTCCCCATTGCTGCTCTGGACCTCAATCTGGGCTAATGCGCACACTGCCTTAAATCAGGCCATTATCTTAGACTGTTTGGCCTGCAAAAAGGGCAATATGATTCCTTGACTCAGGTATATGGAGTCCACCTCTAAAGCGATAGGTAGACATGATTTGTTTAAATCTCCTCCCCTGTTAACCAAAGCAGATATTCCCCCAATTAAGAAGTTATGCATGACATTTTGTGAAGCATCCAGGGAGCAAGAGGAAATGGGAAAGCCATTTTTGCGGGATTATGCTATTGTCCAAACCTCACCCAACCTAGAACCATATCTGATATGGGTAAATAACCCTTTGGAAAAACTTTTCTTAACCAGTTTTTAGTTGGGAACCATAAGATCCCACCTTTGTTTCTCACTTGGCCAATATGATGCCACATCTGTTTTAGTTAGTCCCTGTGACGAGGTTTCTGTGCAAACATTAGATCATTTGGGGCCAGATGAACGATGTGATTTTGCATGCGCAAACGGGTTTGCGACCTGTTTGCGCATGCAAAATCACTGTGGGCCATGTACAAAGCCTATTTAGCGAGTCACAAATTATTTGCGACTCGCTAAATAGGTTTTGCGACTCGCTATTAGTAAGGGGCGTTCCCTTCCTAATGCGACCGCAAGCCCATGTATGAATGTTTTGCGACCGCAAGTGCGGTCGCAAAACACTCGCAAATTACCACCCTCTTCAAGAGGGTGGTAATGCACTCGCAAAGGGAAGGGGTCCCCAGGGGACCCCTTCCCCTTGCAAATGCAGGGGAAAATAGTTTTTAAGGGCAGGCAGTGGTCCCAGGGACCACTACCTGCCCTTAAAAATGAAACGAAAACATTTCATTTTTTTGTTTTTAAATGCATCCCGTTTTCCTAAAAAGGAAAACAGGCTGCACTAAAAAAAACTGCTTTATTTAAAAGTAGTCCCAGACATGGTGGTCTGCTGAGCCCAGCAGGCCACCATACCTGGGAGGGCCTACCATTCCCAATGAGCTCGCAAATTGCGAGAGGCTCATTAATATTCATGAGCCTCGCAATTTGCAACCCCATTGGGAATCTCAAACAGTGTTAAACAAACTGTTGTACATGCAATATAGCGCCTCGAAAATTGAGAGTTGCAAAAAACTCGCAATTTGCAAGGCGCTATTTTGCGCGTCGTACATCTGGCCCTCAGTTTTTTTCTGTTGATATTATGAAGTTTAACCTGGAAATTTTTAATACATGTTCTTAATCTTTATGGATTTTATCACCATAATCCAGGTTTGTATTTTTTGCAGATGCTTCTGATTCAGATTGTCTGTTTTCATGTCGGATGTTTTTTTAAATTGACCCTACTCATTAGAAATCTGATGAATGCATGAGTTTCTTTTTGTATATTTTTTGTATTTTATTTATTTATGTATTTAGTCAATAAAAACCATTACACAATTGATCATTCCTTACATTTCATAAAAATTGATTTAAGCGTAGGTTCCTAACAAGTCTTTTAAAGCGGACCTATAAACTCCAAGTTAAAATTAATATAAAAATGTCATTAATGCAGTACTTATGAGGCCTTGACTCGAATGATTGTTCTTTAAAAGCTCGCAACTCGGAGCGTGACCATTTTCCTCATGTCTTTGTGTGGTCCCGTTATTTAAAGTGCAAATGTTTAAAGTGCTATTGTGCTGAGGTACATTTTAATTCGAATGTCTTCCTTCACGGTGAGTTGTCTTTGTTCTTTTGTTTAACCGCTCATACAACACTAATTTCTATTAAATGACCTTCAGATCTTTTACTCAGAGTAATTACTGTTCTTCCCTTGTACGTTACGTAAACCCTCGGTTAAAGTGCAGGTGCTTTATACAAAGACCATCGTTTTGCTTTAATCTTGAGATGATCTACTGGTTCTGCGTCCCAGTTGTAGTTCTTTGTCGAGGTGCTAGTGCCCTAAATTGATTGTTCTATTGCTTTCATGTTTACTTTTACGAATTTGACTCCCCGGCATACGAGCAGTATAGAGGAGCCCCCCAGGCAATGGGTTACCGCTAGCCTGCATGTTCGTATTTCTAACTCTCTAAAAATTATTTTCAGCATTCTCTTCCTTTCTGTCAGGTAACTCGGGCAAACGCAGAATATGTGTGCAAGACTTTCTTCCTTATATTTGCATAAGTGACATTCTTTGTTTGATGTCTGATCCTTCCAGGATGGCATTAGATCTTTTGTTTCCCATTTTCCAAAACGGTGCTGCATAAACTGGTGTTTTATTTGCAGTGAAAAGTGTGCTGTAAGATAATCCTGGTGCCGTAGTTTTTGATAGGAATTTATCACTATCCAGGCGTAACGTCTGAGTGCAAGGCTTGTCTTATCTGTTAAGTATGAAAAATGCTTGTTTGTGGCTTTTATTACTTTATAAAAGGCCCGTTTCCCAATACTTGCACTCCAGGCGTCTTGTATTCCAAGTTCCTTGATAGCCTGTTTCAGATATAGCCCCCATGAATCTTTTTTATTTTGCTGTGTTTGCTCCTCTATTTCCTTCCAGCACATGTGGTTGATTGACCCTCTTTCCAACAAGTGTAGTCTCCAGCATAGTTTTATAAAGGCTCCTTTACATTGGTATTTTTGGGTTCAGCAGTCCAAACTCTAAACGCACCTGTGCTGGAGATGCAGTTTTCGTGATGCTGAACACAGATTTGTATAGCCTTGTTTGGATTTTGTTTAAGATGCCTTCTGCGCATCCTTTCAGTGTTTCCATTAATTGAGCACTCATCACTGTTAAAAGATGGTCAAATGAAGGACAGCTCAATTTCGTTCTTAAAGTTTTGAAGCCCATAGTTTAAAGATTTCGCTTTCGCCTGCATTGTTTCTATGTGTTGTTTGCCTTTCATTTGATGCTCCACGTTGAATCCTAAATATTTATATGACTTAACTTCCTCGACTTTGTTCCCTTCCAAGAACCAGGTGTACTTCTTGTTCTTCGAGTCTACCAATCGAACCACCTTGGTCTTCCTCAGGTTTAGCTCTAACCCATTTCTGTCCTTGTAAGTTTTTAAGGCATCCATACTTCGCTGAAGTCCTATTGGCGTTTGGCTCACTAAGACGATGTCGTCAGCATACTGTAGGTATTCTATTTCTTCTTGAGCCAGTATGGGCGGGTGGGCGTTGATGTTCCGTACGGTTTGTACTAGATCTGCTAGATTTATGTTGAACAGGCATGGAGCTAATACGCACCCCTGTTTTAAACATTTGTTTGTGTAGACTTTATGTGTTACACTCTTGCCATCTCCAATTTTGACCTGGGCCCAAGTTCCTGTATATAACCCAATCAATCAATTTATCTTTATTCGATTCACACAAGGTGTATCATAAAAGAGTACAAGAATAAAATGCGTAATAAAAGTACAGACAATTAAGATACAATAAAATCGGAAGTGCCAAAGTACAAATCACATGTTAAGAAACAATTCATGTATTAACCCACTGCTAGTAAAGATTTTCTCCTTGCTTGAGTCGCCCTAAGAAATCTTGCAAGTATCACGCACGTGTACAAATTTGGAAGAAGTTGCAAATATAAAAATGCCGGCCTACATTGTTTAAAATTTAGTGATTTCAATAAGGGTACAATAAAAGATCTTCTCAGATCCGTATAAATTTTACAAAAAAGTACAATGTGCATAGTTGATTGATTAGATACATTGTCACAGGGGCAACACTGTAATTCATTAGACCAGTTATTCAGGGTAGGGAAACTTATCAGGTGGTGGAATATGTTTAGCCTAAAACGTGTTAAAACAAATCTATGTTGAGCATTAAGAACATTCAAAAGGTATGGTTGCATTGAAAAAGTGGTCAAGACCATTTGATTGTGTTTCACAGATGGTTTGGCCAGTTCCACACATAATCTCAGGTCCTCCAGGTGGTTTAGGCACTCTGTTTTTAGTGCGGTCCTTGAGATGGTTGACAGAGATTCCGGTCGTTCATAAAACTCCAGACGGACAATATCTAACATAAAGTTCTTAATAAACTTTAGCCAAGGGATCTTTAAGGCCCATTGAGAATCACAACTGTCCTTAGCTATGGCACGATTCAAGTCCGTGTATTCCAAAGTCCATATTTTGTGCCAAAGCAGAACTGGTTGAATCCTGATCAGATCTATTAGATAGTTGGCCCCAATTCTGAGTGACATACATGGTTTGAACAACTGGAGGGAAGTGGCAAAAGACTTTTAAAAAAAGCATTTTCCACCGCCTGTAGAGAGTCAACATTCACGTATCCCCAAATATCGGAACCATACATTGCTATAGTTCTGCATTTTGCATAATATATTGTTAGCATTTCTTTTGGTTGAATATTCCCCACTTTCCTGGCAAAATCGCGAAGGGCCATGATAGATCTTACAAACTGCAATTTTCGTGAAATAATAGCACTTTTCCAGGTCCCTTCGCAATCAAATAAAATACACAAATAATAAAAGGTCAGGGTTTGAGGTAGAATCTCTTTACCTATATAAATGTTGCGGCACTTGGCTACACTACGGCCTACTTTCATAACGTAGGTCTTACTTATGTTAATTCGTAGCCCCAAATTCTCCATAAATAAGGTAAA
The DNA here is from genome assembly GCA_963921515.1 of Calotriton arnoldi. Classification (NCBI taxonomy): domain Eukaryota; kingdom Metazoa; phylum Chordata; class Amphibia; order Caudata; family Salamandridae; genus Calotriton; species Calotriton arnoldi. The sequence continues at coordinate 636,862 of CAWUFW010006996.1, forward strand.
ACTGTCAAGGAGGCGTTGCAGGGCCAGAGGAGTGCGCGCCATAAGAACCGCATCGTCTGCGTAAAGCAGAACTGGGATTGACCGATGCTTTGCTTGTGGCAGATCGATGCAAGAACTAACCAGCGTATTGCCCAAGTTATTAATATATAGATTGAATAGAAAAGGGGCAAGTACGCACCCCTGGCGAACCCCTTTTTCTATTCTAAAGGGGCGAGTACACTCGCCTTTTATACCAAACCGCACTCTTGCATAGCTGCTTGAGTACAGGTTTCTTAAAAAATTAATAATAGTACTATCAATACCCAGTGAAGTCATCTCAGCCCACAGTTTCTCATAAATTACACAATCGAAAGCTGACGATAAGTCAACAAATACCGTATATAGATTGCCATTTTTAATGTGTGCATATTTGCCCAATAGCAAATTCAGGTTAATGGCTTGCTCCGTTGTGCCAATTCCCTCGCGGAATCCATATTGTAGGTCTGAGATCTTACTATTGCTATCTGCCCAGTTTTGTAATCTAGCTAAAAGTATACGCCCTACACCTTGACCAAAGAATCAAGTAAAGAGATTGGTCTGTAGTGCGATGGACAGTTTCGATCCCCTTTTTTAAATATTGGTACAATCTGAGATTCTCCCCAGGTCAGGGGGAACCCCGTGCTCTGGTAGGATCTAAAAACGTGGGTAAGGAGGGGACCCCAGAGCTCAATATTTGCTTTGAATAAGTCAATTGAAACCCCATCTGGCCCAGGTGCTTTGTTGCCCTTGCTTGAGCTAATAGCAAGAGAAACTTCTTCCAGAGTAAAATTTAAGGCAGACCAGTCAGGTGCGGGGGTAAATGTTTGTAAAGCTGCCACAGGAGTTAAAACTGAGTGGGGAATAGCCTTGTTTGCAGTAGACGAATATAAGGTGGAAAAATGTGTTACCCAATCCTCTTCAGTCACTGCCACCTCAATTTTTGGTTTATCGGCTTCACTAAGGAAAGGGGAATTAACAACATGCCAAAATGCAGTGGTATCGTTGCTTCTGCTCGCCTCATACAATTTCTCCCACGTCTCCTCTTTTATTATATTTTTACGGTTTTTTAAAGCAAGCCTATATTCCCGGCTCCAGTGCTGGACCTCCTCAATATTTCTGGGGTTATTTTTCAGAGCGCCTATACGTTTTTTATGGGTCTTGCTGCATACGCAGTCAAACCAGCCCTTCCTCTTTCCTGTTTCTGCCTTCTGCCTGGCTAGTAGCCCCGCTTTGATAGCACTAGTTATTTCTTCAAATGATTCCACAATAGCAGGGGCCTCCTCTGAGGAGTCCAAACAAACAGTGAAGGCACTCTTCTGCTGCTGGATTAATTTTGCTAAAAAGTCATTTGGATTGACCATAGACCAGCGTAGTGTAAACCCATTAGTTCGAGAAAGCTCTATTTTCTCCACGGCTAAAGTGTGGCCATGGTCCCTTTGATCTTTTACTGACTCAAAATTTATCATTAGACTCTGGGGGTAATGGTCACTCAGTGCACAATCGTGTAATGTAAACTTAGTGACATAGGTTGAGTAACGATTTGGAAAAAGTAGAAAATCAATAGCACTTTTACCCATTATACCGTCAAAGGTGCAGGATAATTGGGCAATTCCCAAACTCGTTGCTAAAGTCTAAGTCATATTTAAAGATAAGCTCGTTGAGTTTCCTGCCATAATCTGAATGTAAAAAATGGGTCGAATCCTCGTTCATTGAAGAAATCATACCACAAATAGTTTTAGAAGGCATTTTACATAGTTGGATATTGAAGTTTCCACCCAAAGTATAATTTTGTTTCCAGACCCCTTCGAAAGAATAGTATCCAGATCGTTATCAAGAGAGATCAGTATGGCCAGTATCTCCAACCCGCATGCATTATTATAAAAATTGACTAGAATTAATTTAAGAGATATAGAGAGGTCGATACTGATAATCTGATAATAGATACTAGTGATCCTATGATTTACAGAAGAGGACGGTTGTTTGACTGATACATAAATGCATAGACCACCCTTGTTTGTACCATGGCTAGATGGAATAGCCGACAAATTATAGGTTTTAAAGCCAATGAGATGACAGGTTTCAATCACCCAGGTTTCTTGCAGACACACAATGTTAAAATTTGCTATAAAATGTAGCCACTCTGGAGAATTAAGCTTGCTCCTCAGCCCCGCTACATTCCAAGATACAACTAAGGTACTGTTAGAATCTAGGGGCGTTAATTCTTTGCCTGACAAGGATAGTACTGGACTCATTTGATCTTCAAAACTCACATTTGGCTGCATGTTATTAACAGAGGACAAAGTATTAGAGCTAGTATTTTGCATTGTGGTAACCTCCAATGATTTATCCTTTAGTCAATCTACCCCACCAAGATTAGATAAAGTATCAAATCTATTCGAGGTAGGGATGGAATATAGAGGGGTAATTTCATGATTTGTACTTAAAAGTGCATGTTGCAATGAATGTTCCCTCTAATTTTTTACCTCCGTGTGCGGCAGTGTAGGGTCTCTGTGCGCTGCAGCCATGGCTATGTGCGCCGTGTGTGCAGCGCCAAATATCACTTCAAACGTTTGCTTAAAACCCTAGCAGCCCAGCTCTGTTAAGAAGAGACATTTTATTCCTCTGTCTGATGTAACATTTCCTATACATTGATTTACACACTATGATTCAGTGTCTCTGTGTAATGTGTATGCAATGTAAAGTGCCTAACACCTTACACTGGTATGAGTGGTGTAGGAGAGTAGGATCTGCTTCACATGGGTACCCCCACTTTTTGCTGATGCTTCACTGTTTTTCGACTTTAGTCTGGCTGGGGCCCTGCTAATCAGAACCCCAGCCTAGCTGCTTCCTCTCTAAAATGGTTTCCATGTACCTTAGGTACATCTTTGATTGGAATCTGGAGTGCCCTTATAAGTCCCTAGAATATGGTATACTATGTACCCAGGGCATAGGTACCCCAGAGGCCTGCCAGGGGCTGAAGCATGTATTATGCCACCCCTGGAAGGCCAGCCAAAATGACACCACAGGTCTGCTACTGCAGCCTGGGTAAGGTGGTGCATGCACTCCTTACTGTGATATAGGCTACCTATATCACTACCATTGCACACACATATAAACCTATAAGTCACTCCTATGGCAGGCCTTAACAATCCTGAAGGCAGAGTGCTTGGTTTTTATGTGAGAGGGTGCCCCTGCATGAGCAGAGCCCCTCTGCAGCGTTCGGAGTCCCTCCTCTGATGCTGTTTGTGGTACAGCCTGACCATATACTCTTAAGTGCATTATATCCTCGCGGTACAATGCTAACTTTAGACTGGCTGCACAAAAACATGTTGTGTTTGCTGTCAAACATCTTGGAATACTAGCCCCCCGCCAATCCTGGCGGCGGGGGTAGCATTCCACCCTTCTAGAGGGAGAGACATGTACACACCGGGCTACCCGGTAACTTCTTTCCAGAGCCCTGGCATCACAAAATGGATGCCGCTGCCACAGACACGGGTCTGGCCTCCTGCTGCTGACTGAAACTCCGGCAGGGGAGGCCTGGACAATAAGTTTCCTGTCGAAGGGAGGTGTAACCACCTCCCCAGACAGGATAGTGTGTATTGGGGCTGGGCGGGAGCACTCTCTGGTGCTTTGAAGTCCTGCACTGGGAGCACATTTGGTGTCCCTGTGCATATGCTAGTTCAAACCCGCTTGCAGGGGCTACCTGCCCCTGCTCTGGCGTGAAACTGGACAAAGGGAATGGGTGTAACCACCCCTCTTCCCTGACCCTCCCATAGGTGGGTCCCCAGAGTATGTCCAACCCCCTAACTTAGTATAAGTATGGGACCCCAGTCCTTAGGACTTTAGATTACCCTGGACGAAACGCTGAAGCCGAATCCTGGACCTTCGATGCTCTACTTTAAGATTAGAGGACTGAAGAATCTCCCTTGCGGTCAAGGAGTGACTCCCCTGCTTGGCAGGCACCTAAGAAGCAATTGTCCGGTCTGCATCGCTGAAGCTCCCGCCGGACGCCGAAGTCTTTGCATCACCAGAGGTGGATTTCCAGACTTCCCCGAGGCTGCCCTGAGTCCCCAGCAAAGCTGAGGCCCGTATCTGTTGTTGGTAACGTGGGACCGTGGCCCCTGGACACCAAGAACTTTTGCAAGTGCATCCTCTTCCTGGTCTCCCACGAAGTTGTGCTTTGGACTCCAAGTAGCCCCCACCTCTAGCACCAACTGCACCGAAGATCACTGGCCTCCACTCCACGAGTGTCCTGTAAGCCAGCTCCAAGTGCGTCCACTTGAGGCTCCTTTGCGGTCGCTAGTCCGTTGGCTAGTGGGCCCTCTCGAAGGCAACTCTTCTTCTGCTTGGGCTTTTCTGGTTGCTCCAGAGGTGCCCTGACTTACCCTTGCTGGGTGAGTCCCCCAGACCTTGCTGGTCTGCATCAACGTCCTTTCTTTGTTTCCACGTGACTTGCCGTTGCCAAGGCTTGTTGGGTCCAATCTGGTCACCGACACTGCAGCAATCGACAGACGTCATGGGACAGCTCGAATCCAGCTCCTGGTTGTCGTCGACACCTCCTGGACCTCGTGGCTGAAGAGTCAAGACGACCATCAACCTACCTGAAGCACCCGACATCGGTGGGCATCTGCTCATCGCCTTCCTGGCCACTGGCTAGTGACCCAGACTCTGTCCCCTCTGCTTTCAGGTTCTTCAGATCTTCGATCCACCCGAACACTTTCGACTTGGTCGCCAACAGCACTTTGCAGCAGATCACCATTGAAAACGACGACGAAACCCGACCCCGAAAGACACCTATGCACCCGGCTCCCCTGGGTGAGGTAACTCGAGTACTCCGGTCTCCCATGGGTATTGACTCTAGAACAGCCTAGTTCTAAAGGGGTTTGCTCCAAGTCCTCCTCTAAGTGTCCTTTTTCTTTAAAACTCCAACCGCGACATTCCCCATAGAAGTCAACGGCGGCTCGCGGCTGTGTTCTCACACAGCACGCGTCCCCCGTGGGTCCCCTGTGTCACTACCTTGGGTGGTTCCTTGAGGGCCAAGCACTTCTACAGGCTCTAGGCCTTGTGTCTAGCTCAGTCGTGGTTCTTATACCACTTTATTGGTATATGGTTTGGTACGCCCCTAGGGCTCAAACGTGTATTTGTGCTATTACTGTTGATATTCGACTTGTAGCTTATGTACTTCGAACTCTAGCCTCATAAAGAGACTAGAGGGGTGTGTTTAAGACTAAATACATATATTTTAAATATATACCTGGTGTGGTCCTCTTTCATTTGGTCACTCAAGAGATTATAGACTGGTAAAACAAGCTGCTGTTATAGGGATTCTGCACACACAGAGCTATGCACAGGATAATAGGACCTCGGAATATAGTGGTGAGCCAACCATAACACGTAGCACCTAAAACCCCAACCCAACTAGCCTTAGCGTCCCATTAGCAATAACGTACTAATGATTAGACAACCCAGAACACGGTATCTCTCTCTCAGGACTCGCAGAAGCAAGAACACTCTTTCGTCACTCACTCGTACCTGTCCACAACGTGCGTGAGAAGAGACACAGTATAGGTTAAAATGTTTATTTCAACTTACGTGCTCTAAGGTACAGTACACGTGTCAGTACTATTAGCATAATGCATAATGCATAATGCATAAGAATAATATAATCAGCATAGTTACAACTCCATAGAATACAAACGGAGAAAGCATCTCATAACGCAGTGGATATAGGGATAAATGACCTTACCACCCTCCCCGTGCTAAAAGCTAGTATATTATATAAATAGAAGACCTCCGGGCTTTGACTAGCGAACCCCCATACCTCAGTCTCTAGATGCAAAACTACATCAGCAGACAATCACAGCTCTTCTCCATGGAAAGGTTTTCTCCAAGTGCCTCTAGAGCGGGGAAACCGCAATATTAAAAGCACACTAATTTCTCCATGGCAGCTGTACATAGTGTTATGTCTAGGTGCGAGGGACTGGCCAAATCAGCAAGAACAAGGAAACGTTGTTATTCGACCTTGTACATGTTGTGCAGACTGAACCCAAAGTGAACAGGAGAAAAGGTGAAAGACTAAGAATGCAGACAGTGCTAAAATAACTTGGCAAGAGCAGAGGTCGAGAGAACAACGGCTCAGAGTAACGTGTGCAAAGAAAAGCATCATGGCAGCCAGGCCTAAGACAACGTAGCAAGCCAGGCAAAGAGGCCACAAACCACAAGACACCCTCCCCTGGACAGTCCATCGGCCAAGACAAAGGACTAAGACAGATTTCAAATGGACCGAGCAGAACAGAAATGTCAGTAGGGGACGCAGGCCCCACAAGGGAAAAAAAAAAGCGAGGCAGTCCACGTCAGTCCAAAAGCGTGTAAGTGCAGAAAAACGCTATAGCATCCAAGAGGACATCATTGGAATCGTCAGAAAACATAGACGCCATCCAGTCCAACAGATCAAAGCAGCAGGAATGTTCCTCAGAGGACGGAGCATCCAAAAGCAATGCGGGACAGCTTGCGTGATATTCAATATAGCTTTGTTGTAGGAGATTCTGAGCAGCCGCCCAGATATCCCATTGTGCCAAAATCCCCAGTGCAGCCGCACGCGTCATGCAGCCGGCAACGGAACAGTCCCGTTCATGGGCCTCTAAGGGACCCACCAACTGAACAAAATCCGGAACAGACAACGACATATTGGAGAGGCAATAATCCATGGTCCAGGTGAAGGGACAGCGGATGCAAGACATCACAGGTTGCACGCAAGTGAAATACGCAAAGCGAAAAGAAAGGGTATAGGACACACTCAGCGTCACCAAGGGCAGAACTCCGAAACCAGCCAGGATGCGCTCACGGAGCAGCTGGAGGCGTTCGGGATCGAGAAGGGCCCATCGGGGAGCAGCCATTGCGCAGAAAGCAGACCAACAGCAGGACACCAGCCGCCAAGGCGAGGATCAATGGGAAGCCACCAAACACGCTGGAAAAAATCGAATGAATAAATGCCGGTATCACACCGAAAACAGTTTGGAAAGTGGATACAAGACCGGACCCCACAACCTTAAAAAAGTGCACCAGACCGACAGTGTTAGATGCGTTAAAAATACGGTGAATTAATTCCCCGAAATGTTGTGGGAGGTTAGTGTTCAAAAGGGCCTGTATTTCACTGTGGGTACTTGCCACCTGGAGAATGAATGTCTCCCTGGCGGAAGTGAGCATAACCTCCTGGTTCAATAATAGCGCCTTTATTCTGCTCAGTTTATTGAAGTCTGCCTTCAGGGTTGGAATGGAAGGCCAAATAGAATTATCTATGATGTCGTGAGGGGGAGGAAAAAGCACATTCTTGCAGCAGACAACCCTGTGCGAAACCGTAACAATATAGGGTATGCCGGCCTGCATGCCACAGCAGTTCTCGTTATTCAAAAGCAAATAGCTACCATTTGTAAGCAAAGTAAAAGTAGGAGAAATAGCAGGAGCGGGAATACCCTTCAACACACAGGCAAGATTCGGAGCGGAAACGTTACAAGCTCCGTGCAATTTGATGTGTTTGCAAACAAGGGAATGACCCACAGTTGAATCGCATGACTCCCCCGGGAGAAGAACTTCCTTCCCGTCTCTAAGGCATTTGTACATGAAAGGCAGAGACCAAAGTTCATGCAGGAAGGCACTACCCAAAGGCTGGAAACGGCCCACAGGATAATGTTTCATGCACAAGCTAAATTCAAACAAGGAAAAAGGCAAAGCGATAACCCCATGAACTAGCCACACAGCAGAATCTAATTCTGCCACAGAGAATGGTACGGGCTCTACTTTCTCGATATGTAACAGAGTGCAAGCTGCATCTTTCATGGACATGAACTGCTGTTTGTCAGTTAAATTAAAAGGCAGAAATAAGGCAGTGGTGTTCAAAAAATGCCAAGGAACTTTACCTAACTTAAGTGTTTGCAAAGTCCACGCAAACTGCATAACTGAACGTAATTGATTCTGCCCATGATACAACACAGAAACATCATCTTGTACAATATCAACAACAGAGGACACAATATTCTCTAACGTGTAAATGCGGGAAGACAGGGTATTAATACTATTGTCAACAACAGCAAGCACCTATTCCAAATTTGCTTGGTCTATTTCCCGTAGACGGGAAGCAGCTTCAAATTGCGACAGCTTCCAGAGTTCATTATAAGCTTCATAAATTAATCTCTTCGGTCGTGGACCACGAGGCCCCAATATAAAGTCGGACAGATCAATAGTGCCTGATAGGAGGGACAAATGTTGTTTAACAGAGTCTAGGGAAGAATGCTGCAACCACTGTTTACATAATTTACCAACAGAATATGTGGTGATAGTACGGGAGTCAGAAAACCTCGGATCGGGCCTGTCCTGTTTATAGCCAGGAACTGAGTCGTGAAAACGCAGTTGGCACGCATTAGATGATATGGGCCAAGCCAACCAGGGAGACTGAACAAGCGTGGAAACATTAAACGAATTGTTCTGAAACAAAGCCTGCAAAGTCGAAAGGGACATATTAAAGTGCAAGCTATTGTTTGGAGTGGAAGACAGAGATGGAATTGATGGTGCGTTTAATTGTTTGGTGGTAGCCAAACCCCAACACGTAGTCTGATAGATGGAAGCATTCAGAAACACAATTTGGGCCGGGATAAGGCAAGCACGGTGCAAGGCCTCGGTGCCTTGCACCTGCCAAGGCTTTGAGCCCCAGATTGATTTCAAATCCACAGTGTTCTTCCAGTATTCATAACCACCCACAGCCAAGGCGCTCAAAAAGGATCCCGAATAAAGCAATTTGGTGTGGGTCAACATGATTTTCTGAGTGGATGGGGCGTTTAATTTAAAATAATAGGACCCAGGGTTCGATCTATTAAAATCAGTGAAATAGGTAAATTTATTTCTAAGAGTTTGGGAGCTACCCGGTAAGGGGTTTGGGCAATGTTCCCATTGGGTGTAGCCCACAGGGCTACGTAGTGCACTTGGTTTATGGACAAAATGGTTGCCCCAATGCTGGTAGCAGTACAAATCGGCATAACTCGCAGAATTCATATACAAATCTTCAGCATTAAAGGAAGCATAATATTTCAAATCAGCAAACAATGCTTCGACTGCATGCACATCCCAATCGTCAGAATGAATATTACTTTTTACTACATCACCCATCGAAACTCGAAGGACATTCGGTACATTAATAATTTCTGTCGGTCCATGAATTTGAAAAGCTACCGCATCCCATACGATACCATCAGCAACTGGAAAAGCTGAAATGTTCACAAATGTGTGGTCACGCTTCATGATGTGAGATGAGGAATGTGGAGCCAAAGTTCCAGCAACACTGTTCACAGCAGAGCGTTCAGGTAAATAGTGACCATTGATGAGTAGAAAAAACACTGTGACAAAGCCAATGGACATGAACAAAAAAATCAAGAAAAGTACCAACCAGATGTATGTCCAGGGGGGAATCAAAAAATTGTCTCTAAACCAGGATACAAAAATACTGAACTTGGACGGGACAATTGATGAGGTGGAATCCGAGTCAAAGGAATAACGTGTCGGGCTCAGTGGCCTTGTTGGTAGGTGTGCCACCGATTCTGTTTCGGGATAGGTATACTCGTTCTCGTCGATGCAGGGTGAGATAGGGGGTTCGAGTATACTGTCAGGCAAATCAACCATCTCAATTGTAACATCAGTGACCGTTCGGGCAGGAGGGCCACGAACACAAGTCCGGTAAATGGCAGGACAAGAGACCACTGGTGTAACACTATTCAGGATCGAACAGATGTTGTAGCTTGACATTTTCCACTGAGATGCATCTGTTCTCCTTGCGACCAGGAAGCGGTGGTAAGATGACTGTATGTGTTCCCTTCAGGACTGGAACCGGTGCACGATAAGAGGGGCCAAATTCTTTTTTGTTCTCCACCTTCTCTCGAACCAGGTCGCCAATCTTCGGAAGCCAGCCGGCAACCGGAATCTGCAGGGCAGGATCTGTGGCTGAAGGTAAATGTGCGTTTGCAAGTTTGTCTCGGGCTTCTTGTAAGTCCTGTAACATAGTAGAATGGTTATCTACATCAAATTTGGCGGATTGCGCCGCCATGTCTAGACCATCAAGGTCAGGCACAAACATTCTTATGCCAAAGAGCATTTCGTATGGGGTCCGCCCACCCAGAGGTCGTCTAGGGAGATTATTAAGTGCACGTTGTACGGTATACAAGTGGGCCAGCCAGTACCTAAGACTCTAGCTGTCAAGGATTGCTTTAAGTCACAGTTCATTCGTTCAACGATAGAGTTGCCCTCAGGCCTATACGGAGACGAAAATTTCACCCGCACCCCCAGTGAACCCATTGCGTCCTTGTAAGCCTTAGAGGCAAACGCCGGACCTTGGTCAGAATGGAAGGTACCGCAATCGAAAATTCCCACAAACACACGCAAATCCCTGATGACATTTCGAGCGTCAGCACTCCGTTGTGGCCAGACCCAGATGAAACGTGTGCACGAGTCCACTGCCACTAAGATATATTTATAGGCAGTGTCTGAAGAAAATGGACCGCAGTGATCCAGGTAAACACACCCAAAGGGTCTGTTAGAAATGCAGAGCGAGGTCTGTGGTGGTCGTGTAACCGTGGAAGGCTTAATCTGTTGACAAACGTCACAAGAAAGCACATAAGTATGGGTGTCTTTATATAAACCACACCACCAGTAACGCTGCTGCAAGATGGAAACGGTCGCAGACACTCCAGCATGAGCCGAAGCCATGCCTTTGTGTGCTGCCGTTATCAAGGAAAGTCTGCGGTCCGCGTTGGGGATCAGCCGATCACCAACGTCGGGTATTGTTACATAAGGAGCCTGTTCGGGACCTAACTGATAAGAATATTTGGAAGGAAAACCCCTAGGGTAATTAGCACCTTCCTTTGTCGCAGCAATAGCTGCCAATATATCATTGTCAATTTTAGACATGGATCTAGTAACTGCTGCTACTGAACACGTGACTACTGCTGATCTGGCAGCTTCGTCTGCCAGACCGTTACCAACAGCGTGTGCGCCCACCCGCTGATGGCCTAGGGTGTGAACCACCTGTGTGAGTGGCAGACGTTGTCTCAATTCTGCCACTCGAACCCAAAGCATTTTATGCTTGATTGTGCTACCTTTGGCGTCTCTATAGTCGTTTTGCGACCAAAAGAACAGATTGTCATTGAAAGATTGAACACAGTAGTAAGAATCGCATACAATGAGAGTGGTCACATCAGGATTAACGAACTCAAGTGCAAGCACCAATGCGCGCAGCTCGGCCAATTGTGCAGTACTGTCCCCGAGTGCCTGAGTATGCACTACAGTGGATTTGAACTGTCCGTTCACAAAGGTACCTGCAACAATAGCACATGCGGCTGAATAAGCATGCTTGGACCCCGTGGCCGGTTGTGCCGAACCATCGGTGTAGATCACACATTCGTAATCCTCAAGCGGCAGTAAAGACAGAGGAGGAGGATGAACGAATTCATACTGTAAAAACTCCTGAGTCTGAAGAGAAGAATCGAAAATGAAAGTGACATCAGGAGACGTCAAAGATGTTGCCCATTGAATCCAACGGGGGTGCAAAGCTTTAGAGTTCGGAACACTTGCCTTTGTCACTGCCTCTAGGGCGGGATAGGGTGTTACCACCAGAATGCGTTTTCCCTGTGCCAGTGCGTGCTCCTTTAGGATCGCCATCTGCACTGCAGTCAGAACTTTCTCCACAGATGAAAATCGCATTTCTGCGGAAGTGTAAAGATGTGACTTGTATGCGATGGGTACTGTGTCACCTTCATTAAAGGTTAAGTACGTGAAACCCACTGCCCCCGGAATTATTCTAATCACCAGGTTTGTGTGGTTGTCACGCGTCAAAAGGTATTTAGACTCAAGAAGGTCTGTCTGCAAAGACTGCAGAATGGAGGAATGCTCCGGAAGCCAGCAAGACTTCGAAAAGTTAGGTTGTATCAAAGCATACAGTGGCTTGATACGCTGGGCGTATTCGGGAATGTAAGTACGCCCGAAGTTTAGGAAACCCAGCAAAGACTGAAGTTTCTTCAGAGTAGAAGGAGGGCACAAAAGTGCACATTTTTCTAGGAAGTGGGGGGCTAAGCCCTTACCTTCATTGTTGAGCTCGTAGCCCAAGAACAAAACGGTAAATTCAGCAATATGAGATTTGGCAAAGTTAAATTTGTAACCTTGAACCGCAAATTCTAGAATAATGCGGTCGACTCGGGAGAGATGTGGGAACAATTCGTCGTCCGTCAGATAATCAATCAATCACAAGCTTTATTTCGACATAAAAAGTCATAAAAGCATCATGGAACAATAGTGACATAATTTAAAAAAAATTAATATGGATAAAAAAGATACATTGATAAATATACGCTCAATCATCCTAAAATTTGATTAAAAAACAAACAGCATTTCATCATTTCGTTTACAAACAGTGCAATACAAAAGGAGACTTCAAGAATTAAAAAGAATAAAGTGCTTGTGCATAGTGATTTTAACAAGAATACTATTAAAACTTTTAGATCTTGGCAATTTATCAGTGCATAGAGGCTATGTCTTTCTCGCAAGCGCTTTCCACCGAATCAGCCATGCTTGCCCCAAATACTTTGCTATGCAACTAGATAAAAAAGGTCTGGAATCCGACTTAAGAATACGGAGTGCAACTTGGTGCTCCCGTGTACCAAGTTGTCGGCAAATCGGACTCAGCCATTTTCTCCGTGATGTTTTATACGCTGGACAGACGAACAATAAGTGGGCAATACTTTCCACAGGGGCTTGGCAGCTAGGACAATGTTTTCCATTGGTGACCGACCATTTTGCTATCACTTCGCCCACTGGAAGAGAGCCATACCTAAAATGCATATAGAGTATTCTGTCTCTGGGTACTGTGATCAGGTCAAGATAAGGCTCATAGTATCTGCATTGTTTGTGGTAGTAAAACTCAGTTGTCAGTCTACCCACATTAAGCCTACTAATCGCTCGTTGGTCCCCCCATTCCCAGTACAGACGTTTAAGGTCTTCTCTCCTTGGGGGCTCCTGCCTGGTCCAACAGCCACAAAGCCCAATTGCAGATAGCGTTTTCCTAATATCACATATCCAACCAATTTTCCCCCCAGTGTCGAGCCTAATAACCTCAGTAAGGGCCTCTGCATAGGGGGAAAGCTCAGGGGTCCTCCTAATGCGAGCCCAAAAGAGCAGGGGACGCAGCCTAGCTACATCACTTATTGATCGCCTGCCCATGTCCATTAGTAGCGGCGTGAGGGGGATATATTTTGGTGCTGTAACTAGATCTCTTAAAAATTTGTATTCTGATCTCCGGAGCTCGTCGAGATTATCAAACCCCCAGACCTCAGCTCCGTAAAGAGAAGCGCTAACAGCCTTAGTGTCATATATCTGAAGGGCTGGAGCAACAGGCCTAGTATGGGAAAGACGGTGTTCTCTTGCTATTGCACCAGCCAAGCGTTTGTGGGCCATCAGCATCTTACCTAGGTGGGGTTTCCACGACATTTTATCAGAGAATCTTACACCTAGGTAATCAAAAAAGGCGACCTTTTCAAGGGGAACCCCACCTAAGAGAGGGCCATTCCTACAGATAAATGTCATCGACGTACGAACATGCATCTTGGTCAATGCCGTCTAACAAAGAGACAACACGGGCGGCGAATACGCCGGGGCTGTTGTTATAGCCCATAGGTAAACGCCTGAATTTGAATAATTTACCACCGGAGGTAAAAGCGCTCCATTGGCTACTCTCCGTGGCTAAGTTGTGCGTGTAGAATCCATTCGAGAGGTCAAGTGTCATTTTATATTTTTTACGAACAAGACTGTCTACAAGCGCAGAACTATGTGTGTTTTGCACTGCAAAGGTCCGACAATGAGAGTACAAATGCCGGTAATCCAAAACTAAGCGGTACGATCCATCGGGTTTAGAAACCGCGAACAGGGGATTATTCATTGGTGATACGCATGTTTCAATTACACCCTGATATTCCAACTGAGTCAGAATTTCAGAAACAGGACCCTTGGCGTCCCGTTTAATGGGATATTGGGGTTGGGGCTGCGGTAGGGACCTCAATGGTATTTCATGGGGGGGAGAGTCTTCATCCCAACCCACGTGGTTGCGGTATAACGCAGGAACCAGGGACACAGCCCACTCAGCTGCAAGAGCCTTCGCTTTGTCCTTTGGGACATGTCGAGAAAAGCTTGGAAGGATTACCTCCTCCCCTTTACGCACAGCAAGAACGAATGGGGGTGGCCAATCCACCTCCGCTAACAAGATGTCGTACAAAGAGGTCAGATTTTCCCAAAAAATCCCTTTAATTTCACGCTGTATATCACCTTCGATTTGAATGACAATATTAAAAAGTCTGTCAGGGGGTGCCACTCTGGTGTCTGCTGTCTTGATAGTAATGAATGTTTCAGTTGCAGTCGCCTCCATATGAGGACGTAGCGCCTCCCGCACTATGGTAACTTCCGCGGCGCTGTCTAGGAGGGTTACTGCCCACGTCCAATTCAGGAGCCTCGTTCTCACCGTCTGTGGCATATTTCGCTGTTACAGCGGCAACTTTCTTCTTCTGAAATTGGGGGCGAGAATGTTGAAAGTCTTCTGCTTTCCCTCTGACCTGTTGCCGAGGTTGGGCTCGTCCCTGGGGAGCCTCTCGACCCCTTCCTCTATCCTGGCGATCTCCTCCACTGGCCTGTGAAGTTGTCTGTGCCTGTGAAGAACGAGGAGAACGCGTATCAGGGATCTGAAACCTATCCGGAGATTTAATTCTCGCCCTATCGCGTAAATCATAAGTGCGTTCAGAAGAGACTGAAACCGGGGATGCGCCTCTCGACCCCGGCTTCTTTTGTTGCTTACCCTGTTTTTTCAGCCTCCAGCTCTTTTTAGTGAAGACTGGTCTCTCATCTTTCTCAGATTGAGGTTTGGATTGTTGTTGTTGTTGCGATTGTGTTTGCTGTTTTACAAAAGGCTTATTGCCCAGGCTATTTCTGCCAATAGTTTTGTAAGCCTGGGTAATAATTTTCAGTAATTCGCGCGGCTTGTCCAATTCTGGGACCAAAGCCAAAGCATTAGCTACTTGAAAGTTCACTGCATCGCCCTTGACATTCGCAAGGATCAACTCAGCTACTACTTCAAACACTCCCACCAGTCTCATCCCTAATTCCACAGCCGCCTCAGGGCCATGTTCATCCTGTACTCGTTTAATTACAGAGGGGAGAACCGTCATGGAAGGAGTGCCGAAACACTTCGAATAAACTGCCGCGAATACCCGACCCCAGTTGTCGCATGCTGTTAACTCGGGAATTAAGTCTTTTGGCAAACTAATCGTAAGAATTCTATGTTTATCCACCGGTGTTGTGTGTGGAAAAACTGCCTCCAACTGGTCAAATTTTTCTGCAAGCCAATAAGGAAAATCATCCTTATTTTGTGGACGTTTGCCCATCACTGAGTTCACCATGATGGGACTTATGGTCACTCCGCTTGCAACAGCTGGATGGCCCGCAACTCCAGGCGGGGCTCCCTGGATGTTGCCTGTAACATATTGCACTAAGGCTCGATGCACTCGCACCAAAGCCGAATACATATTGCGCAGGTCCGCGACTGGTATTTGCATATATCGCGGATGTCGGGTGTACCCGGCCAAAACAGGCTAAGTGGCCCCGTCAATAGATAAGGGGCCTAAACGAACCGTGGTTACCGGTTGGGGGAGGGCGCCATCAAACCAAACACGGTGCTGCCAAGCCGTGAGCGGTACTTCAAGATTAGTATAAGGTCTATAGGCAGCAGGAACAACGGTGGGTTCATATTCATGGAACAGATTATCGTTCGCATCCACCGCTGGAAAGGTGACCCAAGAGTAGAACACTTCAAAGTGGAAAGCCGGATCGGCTTGTACCACAAAGATCAGTTCGACCACCGTGTCTGGCACTCCATGCACCCTTAAGTGATCCCGGCTATGTGCCGCTATGTTTACACCCGCCATTACGATCGGGAATGTTCGACAACCTAACAGGAGGCAGCACAATATAGGGTTTCAGTCAAAAACCTTTTAACAAGTTCAAGCTTGAAAGAACCTACAAAAACATCAATATAGGATGTATCACCGTCACACACGCTTCCGGAAGCGTCTGCGAGGGGAGTTGTGGACAAGCACAAGTACTACTCAAGCGTCTCGCAGATAAGCCCCACGTTGGGCGCCATGTTATAGGGATTCTGCACACACAGAGCTATGCACAGGATAATAGGACCTCGGAATATAGTGGTGAGCCAACCATAACCCGTAGCACCTAAAACCCCAACCCAACTAGCCTTAGCGTCCCATTAGCAATAACGTACTAATGATTAGACAACCCAGAACACGGTATCTCTCTCTCAGGACTCGCAGAAGAAAGAACACTCTTTCGTCACTCACTCGTACCTGTCCACAACGTGCGTAAGAAGAGACACAGTATAGGTTAAAATGTTTATTTCAACTTACATGCTCTAAGGTACAGTACACGTGTCAGTACTATTAGCATAATGTATAAGAATAATATAATCAGCATAGTTACAACTCCATAGAATACAAACGGAGAAAGCATCTCATAACGCAGTGGATATAGGGATAAATGACCTTACCACCCTCCCCGTGCTAAAAGCTAGTATATTATATAAATAGAAGTCCTCCGGGCTTTGACTAGCGAACCCCCATACCTCAGACTCTAGATGCAAAACTACATCAGCAGACAATCACAGCTCTTCTCCATGGAAAGGTTTTCTCCAAGTGCCTCTAGAGCGGGGAAACCGCAATATTAAAAGCACACTAATTTCTCCATGGCAGCTGTACATAGTGTTATGTCTAGGTGCGAGGGACTGGCCAAATCAGCAAGAACAAGGAAACGTTGTTATTCGACCTTGTACATGTTGTGCAGACTGAACCCAAAGTGAACAGGAGAAAAGGTGAAAGACAGAGAATGCAGACAGTGCTAAAATAACTTGGCAAGAGCAGAGGTCGAGAGAACAACGGCTCAGAGTAACGTGTGCAAAGAAAAGCATCATGGCAGCCAGGCCTAAGACAACGTAGCAAGCCAGGCCAAGAGGCTACAAACCACAAGACACTGCTTTACATTCCTTCAAGACTTAGCCTGAAGGCTGCTCTCCATAGCTACCACTAAGATAGCTTTCAATAAAGGTTGTCTTTAACCTATCTCCAATAAGGGGTTGTTTGGACTGGTGCAAGGTGCCCACTATAATTAGTGGACAGCATATACCAGGCCAACTTCTCACATTGGTGGCAGCGGTGGGATTCCAGCTTGCTATTGTTTTACCAGATAATCTCAATTGAATTTATCAACTGAAAACCACTAAGGGTACCTTAGGTACATATAAATCAAGCTTAGGATACAGTAAGTTCTACTGAACTTAGAGTTGTGTGTTAAGGGATAGCACACCCTTTCTACAACTCAAGAGAGTTTAGTAGGCCACACTAGAGTAGGTAGTGCATACACCACACCACACTAGTAATGTCTTCACTGCCAGGAACCAGTGAGCTCCTGCCATCCAGATATGACAACCTCTCATTCTTGGAATTAAGAGAGTTGTGCAAGGTTAGGAAGTTGAAGACAGGCAAAAGTGCCAACAACCAACGTGTCCTGGAGATGCTTCTGCTAGATGATCTTAGAAGACCCCTAGGGTCTGCAAGGGTAGGCAGAGAGGGTGGGGCAGAAGATGAGGGAGGGGCCAGGGATGAAAATGCCCAGGACCTGACCTCTGAAACTGGCCAGGGGATGACAATGATCCTGACCTGGACAATGTAGCTACTCCTGAGGATGAGGAGGAGGCCCAGGATGACCTCCCCTTTGTCCCCCCAGGAAGAGTTGTGAGTGTGCCCAGAAGGTCTAGATCTCCTTCTCAGGAGTCTAACCACTCTGACACCTCAGTAGGGACCTCTGTTTCTTCTCATAGGAGGGAATCCTCTCATGAGAGGAGAAAGAGACTGCTTCAGTATGAACAAGCCCAGCTTGAGCTCAGAAAACAGCAGTTGGCTATAGACAGGGAGTCCCTAGATCTCTTTAGAGAAAGAAAAAGATGGGACTAGAGTCCCATGGTGGCAGCAATTTCCCCAGAGATAGGGAAAGGTCTTATGACCATAGAAACCTGAGCAAGGTTGTCCCTCCCTACCAGAGTGGGAATGACATCCACAAATGGATAACTGCACTGGAGAGGGCCTGTAAAGAACAGAGGGTCCCTCAGGAGCAGTGGGCAGCAATCTTGTGGCTCTCCTTTGCAGACAAAGGTAGAGATAAGCTCCTCACTGTTAGAGAAGAGGATGCTGACAATTACAAAGTCTTGAAGAGTGCTCTGATTGATGGGTTTGGCCTAACAACTGAACAATACAGGTTAAAGTTCAGAGATACCCAAAAAGCACAGACTCAAGACTGGGTGGACTTTGTTGATTGTTCTGCTAAGGCTCTGGAAGGCTGGTTGATGGGCAGTAAGGTATGTGACTTCACAGGATTGTACAATCTTATCATGAGGGAGCAGATTCTTAATAACTGTCAAAATCAGCTGTTGCATCAGTACCTGGTGGACTCTGATCTGACCTCTCCCCAAGAATTGGGAAAGAAGGCAGACAAATGGGTCAGAACCAGGGTGAGGCAGAAGGTACAGAACCAAGGTGGTGACCCTAAGAAGCAAGATTCTAAAAACTCTTATAAGGGTGGGGAGAAGGGTAAAGACCAGAAGTCTTCACAAGGCCCCCAAAAATCTTCTTCAGGTGGGGATTCACAGTCTAACAAGGGAAAAGGCCAAAAGAAACCATGGTGCAAAGTCTGTAAGCAAAAGACACACTGGACCAGTGATTGCACCAAGTCCAAAGACTCTATTCCAGCCCCCACCAATGCCCCTAAGGCACCTGTTCCCCCTAGTGCAGTTACAATTGGTGGTGGGAGTACACAAGCCAAGGGTTTAGTAGGGTTGACCCTGGGTAGTGAGATGAGCTCTGGCCTAGTCAGAGAACTCACTCAGGCTGTCCTAGTCTGTGATGGAGGCATGGATGTGACCTCCTCTGTGAGTCCCAGTAATCTGGGCAAGTACAGGCAACAGCCATTAATAAATGGAAAAGAGGCTTTGGCATTTAGGGACACAGGAGCAAGTGTCACCATGGTGACACAAGATCTTGTGGATCCTGGGCAGATTATACTTGGTGAAATGTACCAAGTGACCAATGCTAGCAATGTCAGAACAGACCATACTCTGGCAGTTGTTAACTTCTCCTGGGGAGGGGTAACTGGCCTTAAGAAGGTTGTGGTGAGTGCAAACCTACCAGTCGAATGCTTGCTTGGCAATGATCTAGAAACTTCAGCTTGGGCAGAAGTGGAGCTCAGGACCCATGC
Organism: Calotriton arnoldi; assembly: GCA_963921515.1. Classification (NCBI taxonomy): domain Eukaryota; kingdom Metazoa; phylum Chordata; class Amphibia; order Caudata; family Salamandridae; genus Calotriton; species Calotriton arnoldi. The sequence goes on from CAWUFW010006996.1 coordinate 656,272, forward strand.
AGAAATGCTGGGCATCCCTGCAGATGTGTTTGCTGTGACCAGGTCACAGAGCAAAATGTCTAACACTGAACAGGCCTTGGATCCTGGAACAATGGACCAAGTGCCATCCAAGAGGAGGAGTAGTAGGGTTAAGGCAGTGCCTTCCCCTTGGCTCAGAAGGAAGATCAGTCTCTTGAGGGGGATGATCTCAGTCCTGAGGAAGGAACTGTCCCAGAGGAGCTTGAGCCTGACCAGGTTGAGTTCTTGGGGACAGGGGGCCCTTCCAGGTCAGATCTGAGCCAGGAGCAGCAGAGCTGCCCCTCTCTTGAACCCCTCAGACAGCAAGCTGCTGCTGAGGCTGCTGGGAATGCTAGTGGTCCCCATAAAGTGTATTGGGATGATGGACTCTTGTACTCAGAGTGTAGAGACCCCAAGCCTGGTGCCACCAGGAGGTTGGATATACCTCTGAAGTTCAGGGGCTTCCTATTGACCCTAGCCCATGAAATTCCTCTAGCAGGTCACCTGGGCCAGAACAAGACTTGGGACAGACTTGTCCCTCACTTTCACTGGCCCCACATGTCTGAAGACACCAAGGAGTTTTGTCGCTCCTGTGTAACCTGCCAAGCCAGTGGGAAGGAAGGCGGTACCACAAAGGCCCCCTGATACCACTACCTGTGGTGGGGGTTCCCTTTGAAAGAGTGGGGATTGATATTGTTGGTCCCATGGATCCCCAAACAGCATCTGGGCACAGGTTTATCCTGGTGGTGGTGGACCATGCCACTAGGTACCCAGAGGCTATACCCCTTAGGACCACTACAGCACCTGTGGTGGCAAGAGCCCTCCTGGGAATTTTCTCAAGAGTGGGCTTCCCTAAGGAGGTTGTATCAGACAGGGGTGCAAACTTTATGTCTGGATACTTGAAAGCAATGTGGAAGGAGTGTGGAGTGACTTACAAGTTCACCACACCCTATCACCCACAATGCAATGGTTTAGTTGAGAGATTCAACAAAACCTTAAAGGGCATGATTAAAGGGCTCCCAGAAAAGCTTAGGCGAAGATGGGACATACTCTTGCCCTGCCTTTTGTTTGCATACAGGGAGGTGCCTCAAAGGGGTTGGCTACAGCCCTTTTGAACTTTTGTTTGGTCACCCTGTCAGGGGTCCATTGTGCTTGGTGAAGGAAGGATGGGAGTTACCTCTCAAGCCCCCAAAGCAGGACATAGTGGACTATGTACTTGGTCTCCGCTCCCGGATGGCTGAATACATGAAAAAGGCAACTAAAAACCTTGAGGCTAGCCAGGAACTCCAAAAAGCCTGGCATGACCAAAAGGCTGTACTGACTGTTTACCAGCCAGGACAGAAGGTGTGGGTGCTGGAGCCAGTGGCCCCAGCAGCTCTCCAAGACAAGTGGAGTGGACCCCAGACCATTGTTGAACAGAAGGGTGAGGTTACCTATTTAGTAGACCTAGGAACACCCAGGAGTCCCCACAGGGTTCTCCATGTCAACAGACTGAAACCATATGTGGACAGGGCAGACATAGGCTTGCTCATGGCTACTGATGAGGGACAGGAGGAAGAGAGTGACCCACTCCCTGACCTGCTCTCACAGAACCCTGATGATGGGTCAGTGGATGGTGTAGCCTTGGCAGGCAGCCTCACTGCTCAGCAGCAAACTGATTGCAGACAAGTGCTCAATCAGTACAGACATATGTTCTCTCTGACTCCAAGTCAGACCACCTGGTGCACTCATGAAATTGACACTGGGGACAGTCTGCCTATTAAAAATAAGATTTATAGGCAACCTGACCATGTCAGGGACTGTATCAGGACAGAAGTCCAGAAAATGTTGGATTTGGGAGTTATTGAACCCTCAGATAGCCCTTGGGCTAGTCCAGTGGTCTTGTGCCAAACCCTCACACCAGTGGTGGGAAAAGAGAGATGAGGTTTTGTGTGGACTACAGGGGTCTCAATGCAGTCACTAGGACTGATGCCCATCCAATACCCAGGGCAGATGAGCTAATAGACACTTTGGCCTCAGCCAAGTATCTAAGCACATTTGACCTAACAGCTGGCTACTGGCAGATCAGGCTAGCTGATGATGCAAAGCCCAAAACAGCATTCTCAACCCCTAGTGGGCATTATCAATTTGTGGTAATGCCCTTTGGTCTGAAGAATGCACCTGCCACTTTCCAAAGGTTGGTGAATACAGTTCTCACAGGTCTGAAAGCCTACAGTGCAGCTTATCTTGATGATATTGCTGTCTTTCGCTCCACCTGGGAAGATCACCTGGCCCACCTAAGGAATGTTTTAGAGGCCCTGCAAAAGGCAGGCCTCACTATCAAGGCCACCAAGTGCCAGATAGGGCAGAGTGAGGTTGTGTACCTGGGCCACCTTGTGGGTGGAGGCCAGGTTCAACCACTGCAGAGCAAAATCCAGACCATCATGGACTGGGTTGCTCCAACCACCCAGACTCCTCAGGTGAGAGCCTTCTTAGGCCTGACTGGGTACTATAGGAGATTTTTCAAGGGGTATGGATCAATAGTGACACCCCTGAATGACTTAACTTCCAAGAAAATGCCCAAAAAGGTTCAGTGGACAGCTAGCTGTCAAAAGGCATTTGATGACCTGAAGCAGGCCATGTGCACTGCTCCCATTCTCCAGAGTCCTGATTACTCCAAGAAGTTCATTGTCCAAACAGATGCATCTGAATTGGGGGTAGGGGCTGTACTGTCGCAATTGAATGATGAAGGTCAGGATCAGCCAGTAGCTTTCATTAGCAGAAGGCTGACCCCTAGAGAGAAACGTTGGTCAGCCATAGAGAGGGAGGCCTTTGCTGTGGTTTGGGCTCTGAAGAAGTTGAGGCCATACTTGTTTGGTACTCACTTCCTTGTTCAAACAGACCACAAGCCCCTCCTATGGCTAAAACAAATGAAGGGTGAAAACCCCAAACTGCTTAGGTGGTCCATTTCCCTACAGGGGATGGACTTTACAGTGGAACATAGACCTGGGAGTAACCATGCCAATGCAGATGGACTCTCTAGGTACTTCCACTTAGAACATGAAGACTCAACTGGTCAAGGTTAGTTCAATGTCCCTGCGTTTGGGGGGGGTTGTGTAGGATAGTAGGATCTGCTTCACATAGGTACCCCCACTTTTTGCTGATGCTTCACTGTTTTTTGACTTTCGTCTGGCTGGGGCCCTGCTAATCAGAACCCCAGCCTAGCTGCTTCCTCTCTAAAATGGTTTCCATGTACCTTAGGTACATCTTTGATTGGAATCTGGAGTGCCCTTATAAGTCCCTAGAATATGGTATACTATGTACCCAGGGCATAGGTACCCCAGAGGCCTGCCAGGGGCTGAAGCATGTATTATGCCACCCCTGAAAGGCCAGCCAAAATGACACCACAGGTCTGCTACTGCAGCCTGGGTAAGGTGGTGCATGCACCTCTTACTGTGATATAGGCTACCTATATCACTACCATTGCACACACATATAAACCTATAAGTCACTCCTATGGCAAGCCTTAACAATCCTGAAGGCAGAGTGCTTGGTTTTTATGTGAGAGGGTGCCCCTGCATGAGCAGAGCCCCTCTGCAGCATTCGGAGTCCCTCCTCTAATGCTGTTTGTGGTACAGCCTGACCATATACTCTTAAGTGCATTATATCCTCACGGTACAATGCTAACTTTGGACTGGCTGCACCAAAACATGTCGTGTTTGGTGTCAAACATCTTGGAATACTACCCCCCGCCAATCCTGGCGGCGGGGGTAACATTCCACCCTTCTAGAGGGAGAGACATGTACACACCGGGCTACCCGGTAACTTCTTTCCAGAGCCCTGGCATCACAAAATGGATGCCGCTGCCACAGACACGGGTCTGGCCTCCTGCTGCTGACTGAAACGCCGGCAGGGGAGGCCTGGACAATAGGTTTCCTGTCGAAGGGAGGTGTAACCACCTCCCCAGACAGGATAGTGTGTATTGGGGCTGGGCGGGAGCACCCTCTGGTGCTTTGAAGTCCTGCACTGGGGGCACATTTGGTGTCCCTGTGCATATGCCAGTTCAAACCGGTTGCAGGGGCTACCTGCCCCTGCTCTGGTGCGAAACTGGACAAAGGGAATGGGTGTAACCACCCCTCTTCCCTGACCCTCCCATAGGTGGGTCCCCAGAGTATGTCCAACCCCCTAACTTAGTATAAGTATGGGACCCCAGTCCTTAGGACTTTAGATTACCCTGGACGAAACGCTGAAGCCGAATCCTGGACCTTCGATGCTCTACTTTAAGATTAGAGGACTGAAGAATCTCCCTTGGGGTCAAGGAGTGACTCCCCTGCTTGGCAGGCACCTAAGAAGCAATTGTCCGGTCTGCATCGCTGAAGCTCCCGCCGGACGCCGAAGTCTTTGCATCACCAGAGGTGGATTTCCAGACTTTCCCGAGGCTGCCTTGAGTCCCCAGCGAAGCTGAGGCCCGTAGCTGTCGTGGGTAATGTGGGACCGTGATCCCTGGATACCAAGAACTTTTGCAAGTGCATCCTCTTCCTGGTCTCCCACGAAGTTGTGCTTTGGGCTCCAAGTAGCCCCCGCCTCCAGCACCGACTGCACCGAAGATCACTGGCCTCCACTCCACGAGTGTCCTGTAAGCCAGCTCCAAGTGCGTCCACTTGAGGCTCCTTCGCGGTCGCTAGTCCGTTGGCTAGTGGGCCCTCCCGAAGGCAACTCTTCTGTTTGGGCTTTCCTGGTTGCTCCAGAGGTGCCCTGACTTACCCTTGCTGGGTGAGTCCCCCAGACCTTGCTGGTCTGCATCAACGTCCTTTCTTTGTTTCCACGTGACTTGCCGTTGCCAAAGCTTGTTGGGTCCAATCCGGTCAACGACACCGCAGCAATCGACAGACATTGTGGAACAGCTCGAATCCAGCTCCTGGTTGTCAATCACAGCTCTTCTCCATGGAAAGGTTTTCTCCAAGTGCCTCTAGAGCGGGAAAACCGCAATATTAAAAGCACACTAATTTCTCCATGGCAGCTGTACATAGTGTTATGTCTAGGTGCGAGGGACTGGCCAAATCAGCAAGAACAAGGAAACGTTGTTATTCGACCTTGTACATGTTGTGCAGACTGAACCCAAAGTGAACAGGAGAAAAGGTGAAAGACAGAGAATGCAGACAGTGCTAAAATAACTTGGCAAGAGCAGAGGTCGAGAGAACAACGGCTCAGAGTAACGTGTGCAAAGAAAAGCATCATGGCAGCCAGGCCTAAGACAACGTAGCAAGCCAGGCCAAGAGGCTACAAACCACAAGACACTGCTTTACATTCCTTCAAGACTTAGCCTGAAGGCTGCTCTCCATAGCTACCACTAAGATAGCTTTCAATAAAGGTTGTCTTTAACCTATCTCCAATAAGGGGTTGTTTGGACTGGTGCAAGGTGCCCACTATAATTAGTGGACAACATATACCAGGCCAACTTCTCACATTGGTGGCAGCGGTGGGATTCCAGCTTGCTATTGTTTTACCAGATAATCTCAATTGAATTTATCAACTGAAAACCACTAAGGGTACCTTAGGTACATATAAATCAAGCTTAGGATACAGTAAGTTCTACTGAACTTAGAGTTGTGTGTTAAGGGATAGCACACCCTTTCTACAACTCAAGAGAGTTTAGTAGGCCACACTAGAGTAGGTAGTGCATACACCACACCACACTAGTAATGTCTTCACTGCCAGGAACCAGTGAGCTCCTGCCATCCAGATATGACAACCTCTCATTCTTGGAATTAAGAGAGTTGTGCAAGGTTAGGAAGTTGAAGACAGGCAAAAGTGCCAACAACCAACGTGTCCTGGAGATGCTTCTGCTAGATGATCTTAGAAGACCCCTAGGGTCTGCAAGGGTAGGCAGAGAGGGTGGGGCAGAAGATGAGGGAGGGGCCAGGGATGAAAATGCCCAGGACCTGACCTCTGAAACTGGCCAGGGGATGACAATGATCCTGACCTGGACAATGTAGCTACTCCTGAGGATGAGGAGGAGGCCCAGGATGACCTCCCCTTTGTCCCCCCAGGAAGAGTTGTGAGTGTGCCCAGAAGGTCTAGATCTCCTTCTCAGGAGTCTAACCACTCTGACACCTCAGTAGGGACCTCTGTTTCTTCTCATAGGAGGGAATCCTCTCATGAGAGGAGAAAGAGACTGCTTCAGTATGAACAAGCCCAGCTTGAGCTCAGAAAACAGCAGTTGGCTATAGACAGGGAGTCCCTAGATCTCTTTAGAGAAAGAAAAAGATGGGACTAGAGTCCCATGGTGGCAGCAATTTCCCCAGAGATAGGGAAAGGTCTTATGACCATAGAAACCTGAGCAAGGTTGTCCCTCCCTACCAGAGTGGGAATGACATCCACAAATGGATAACTGCACTGGAGAGGGCCTGTAAAGAACAGAGGGTCCCTCAGGAGCAGTGGGCAGCAATCTTGTGGCTCTCCTTTGCAGACAAAGGTAGAGATAAGCTCCTCACTGTTAGAGAAGAGGATGCTGACAATTACAAAGTCTTGAAGAGTGCTCTGATTGATGGGTTTGGCCTAACAACTGAACAATACAGGTTAAAGTTCAGAGATACCCAAAAAGCACAGACTCAAGACTGGGTGGACTTTGTTGATTGTTCTGCTAAGGCTCTGGAAGGCTGGTTGATGGGCAGTAAGGTATGTGACTTCACAGGATTGTACAATCTTATCATGAGGGAGCAGATTCTTAATAACTGTCAAAATCAGCTGTTGCATCAGTACCTGGTGGACTCTGATCTGACCTCTCCCCAAGAATTGGGAAAGAAGGCAGACAAATGGGTCAGAACCAGGGTGAGGCAGAAGGTACAGAACCAAGGTGGTGACCCTAAGAAGCAAGATTCTAAAAACTCTTATAAGGGTGGGGAGAAGGGTAAAGACCAGAAGTCTTCACAAGGCCCCCAAAAATCTTCTTCAGGTGGGGATTCACAGTCTAACAAGGGAAAAGGCCAAAAGAAACCATGGTGCAAAGTCTGTAAGCAAAAGACACACTGGACCAGTGATTGCACCAAGTCCAAAGACTCTATTCCAGCCCCCACCAATGCCCCTAAGGCACCTGTTCCCCCTAGTGCAGTTACAATTGGTGGTGGGAGTACACAAGCCAAGGGTTTAGTAGGGTTGACCCTGGGTAGTGAGATGAGCTCTGGCCTAGTCAGAGAACTCACTCAGGCTGTCCTAGTCTGTGATGGAGGCATGGATGTGACCTCCTCTGTGAGTCCCAGTAATCTGGGCAAGTACAGGCAACAGCCATTAATAAATGGAAAAGAGGCTTTGGCATTTAGGGACACAGGAGCAAGTGTCACCATGGTGACACAAGATCTTGTGGATCCTGGGCAGATTATACTTGGTGAAATGTACCAAGTGACCAATGCTAGCAATGTCAGAACAGACCATACTCTGGCAGTTGTTAACTTCTCCTGGGGAGGGGTAACTGGCCTTAAGAAGGTTGTGGTGAGTGCAAACCTACCAGTCGAATGCTTGCTTGGCAATGATCTAGAAACTTCAGCTTGGGCAGAAGTGGAGCTCAGGACCCATGCAGAAATGCTGGGCATCCCTGCAGATGTGTTTGCTGTGACCAGGTCACAGAGCAAAATGTCTAACACTGAACAGGCCTTGGATCCTGGAACAATGGACCAAGTGCCATCCAAGAGGAGGAGTAGTAGGGTTAAGGCAGTGCCTTCCCCTTGGCTCAGAAGGAAGATCAGTCTCTTGAGGGGGATGATCTCAGTCCTGAGGAAGGAACTGTCCCAGAGGAGCTTGAGCCTGACCAGGTTGAGTTCTTGGGGACAGGGGGCCCTTCCAGGTCAGATCTGAGCCAGGAGCAGCAGAGCTGCCCCTCTCTTGAACCCCTCAGACAGCAAGCTGCTGCTGAGGCTGCTGGGAATGCTAGTGGTCCCCATAAAGTGTATTGGGATGATGGACTCTTGTACTCAGAGTGTAGAGACCCCAAGCCTGGTGCCACCAGGAGGTTGGATATACCTCTGAAGTTCAGGGGCTTCCTATTGACCCTAGCCCATGAAATTCCTCTAGCAGGTCACCTGGGCCAGAACAAGACTTGGGACAGACTTGTCCCTCACTTTCACTGGCCCCACATGTCTGAAGACACCAAGGAGTTTTGTCGCTCCTGTGTAACCTGCCAAGCCAGTGGGAAGGAAGGCGGTACCACAAAGGCCCCCCTGATACCACTACCTGTGGTGGGGGTTCCCTTTGAAAGAGTGGGGATTGATATTGTTGGTCCCATGGATCCCCAAACAGCATCTGGGCACAGGTTTATCCTGGTGGTGGTGGACCATGCCACTAGGTACCCAGAGGCTATACCCCTTAGGACCACTACAGCACCTGTGGTGGCAAGAGCCCTCCTGGGAATTTTCTCAAGAGTGGGCTTCCCTAAGGAGGTTGTATCAGACAGGGGTGCAAACTTTATGTCTGGATACTTGAAAGCAATGTGGAAGGAGTGTGGAGTGACTTACAAGTTCACCACACCCTATCACCCACAATGCAATGGTTTAGTTGAGAGATTCAACAAAACCTTAAAGGGCATGATTAAAGGGCTCCCAGAAAAGCTTAGGCGAAGATGGGACATACTCTTGCCCTGCCTTTTGTTTGCATACAGGGAGGTGCCTCAAAGGGGGTTGGCTACAGCCCTTTTGAACTTTTGTTTGGTCACCCTGTCAGGGGTCCATTGTGCTTGGTGAAGGAAGGATGGGAGTTACCTCTCAAGCCCCCAAAGCAGGACATAGTGGACTATGTACTTGGTCTCCGCTCCCGGATGGCTGAATACATGAAAAAGGCAACTAAAAACCTTGAGGCTAGCCAGGAACTCCAAAAGCCTGGCATGACCAAAGGCTGTACTGACTGTTTACCAGCCAGGACAGAAGGTGTGGGTGCTGGAGCCAGTGGCCCCAGCAGCTCTCCAAGACAAGTGGAGTGGACCCCAGACCATTGTTGAACAGAAGGGTGAGGTTACCTATTTAGTAGACCTAGGAACACCCAGGAGTCCCCACAGGGTTCTCCATGTCAACAGACTGAAACCATATGTGGACAGGGCAGACATAGGCTTGCTCATGGCTACTGATGAGGGACAGGAGGAAGAGAGTGACCCACTCCCTGACCTGCTCTCACAGAACCCTGATGATGGGTCAGTGGATGGTGCAGCCTTGGCAGGCAGCCTCACTGCTCAGCAGCAAACTGATTGCAGACAAGTGCTCAATCAGTACAGACATATGTTCTCTCTGACTCCAAGTCAGACCACCTGGTGCACTCATGAAATTGACACTGGGGACAGTCTGCCTATTAAAAATAAGATTTATAGGCAACCTGACCATGTCAGGGACTGTATCAGGACAGAAGTCCAGAAAATGTTGGATTTGGGAGTTATTGAACCCTCAGATAGCCCTTGGGCTAGTCCAGTGGTCTTGTGCCAAACCCTCACACCAGTGGTGGGAAAAGAGAGATGAGGTTTTGTGTGGACTACAGGGGTCTCAATGCAGTCACTAGGACTGATGCCCATCCAATACCCAGGGCAGATGAGCTAATAGACACTTTGGCCTCAGCCAAGTATCTAAGCACATTTGACCTAACAGCTGGCTACTGGCAGATCAGGCTAGCTGATGATGCAAAGCCCAAAACAGCATTCTCAACCCCTAGTGGGCATTATCAATTTGTGGTAATGCCCTTTGGTCTGAAGAATGCACCTGCCACTTTCCAAAGGTTGGTGAATACAGTTCTCACAGGTCTGAAAGCCTACAGTGCAGCTTATCTTGATGATATTGCTGTCTTTCGCTCCACCTGGGAAGATCACCTGGCCCACCTAAGGAATGTTTTAGAGGCCCTGCAAAAGGCAGGCCTCACTATCAAGGCCACCAAGTGCCAGATAGGGCAGAGTGAGGTTGTGTACCTGGGCCACCTTGTGGGTGGAGGCCAGGTTCAACCACTGCAGAGCAAAATCCAGACCATCATGGACTGGGTTGCTCCAACCACCCAGACTCCTCAGGTGAGAGCCTTCTTAGGCCTGACTGGGTACTATAGGAGATTTTTCAAGGGGTATGGATCAATAGTGACACCCCTGAATGACTTAACTTCCAAGAAAATGCCCAAAAAGGTTCAGTGGACAGCTAGCTGTCAAAAGGCATTTGATGACCTGAAGCAGGCCATGTGCACTGCTCCCATTCTCCAGAGTCCTGATTACTCCAAGAAGTTCATTGTCCAAACAGATGCATCTGAATTGGGGGTAGGGGCTGTACTGTCGCAATTGAATGATGAAGGTCAGGATCAGCCAGTAGCTTTCATTAGCAGAAGGCTGACCCCTAGAGAGAAACGTTGGTCAGCCATAGAGAGGGAGGCCTTTGCTGTGGTTTGGGCTCTGAAGAAGTTGAGGCCATACTTGTTTGGTACTCACTTCCTTGTTCAAACAGACCACAAGCCCCTCCTATGGCTAAAACAAATGAAGGGTGAAAACCCCAAACTGCTTAGGTGGTCCATTTCCCTACAGGGGATGGACTTTACAGTGGAACATAGACCTGGGAGTAACCATGCCAATGCAGATGGACTCTCTAGGTACTTCCACTTAGAACATGAAGACTCAACTGGTCAAGGTTAGTTCAATGTCCCTGCGTTTGGGGGGGGTTGTGTAGGATAGTAGGATCTGCTTCACATAGGTACCCCCACTTTTTGCTGATGCTTCACTGTTTTTTGACTTTCGTCTGGCTGGGGCCCTGCTAATCAGAACCCCAGCCTAGCTGCTTCCTCTCTAAAATGGTTTCCATGTACCTTAGGTACATCTTTGATTGGAATCTGGAGTGCCCTTATAAGTCCCTAGAATATGGTATACTATGTACCCAGGGCATAGGTACCCCAGAGGCCTGCCAGGGGCTGAAGCATGTATTATGCCACCCCTGAAAGGCCAGCCAAAATGACACCACAGGTCTGCTACTGCAGCCTGGGTAAGGTGGTGCATGCACTCCTTACTGTGATATAGGCTACCTATATCACTACCATTGCACACACATATAAACCTATAAGTCACTCCTATGGCAAGCCTTAACAATCCTGAAGGCAGAGTGCTTGGTTTTTATGTGAGAGGGTGCCCCTGCATGAGCAGAGCCCCTCTGCAGCATTCGGAGTCCCTCCTCTAATGCTGTTTGTGGTACAGCCTGACCATATACTCTTAAGTGCATTATATCCTCACGGTACAATGCTAACTTTGGACTGGCTGCACCAAAACATGTCGTGTTTGGTGTCAAACATCTTGGAATACTACCCCCGCCAATCCTGGCGGCGGGGGTAACATTCCACCCTTCTAGAGGGAGAGACATGTACACACCGGGCTACCCGGTAACTTCTTTCCAGAGCCCTGGCATCACAAAATGGATGCCGCTGCCACAGACACGGGTCTGGCCTCCTGCTGCTGACTGAAACGCCGGCAGGGGAGGCCTGGACAATAGGTTTCCTGTCGAAGGGAGGTGTAACCACCTCCCCAGACAGGATAGTGTGTATTGGGGCTGGGCGGGAGCACCCTCTGGTGCTTTGAAGTCCTGCACTGGGGGCACATTTGGTGTCCCTGTGCATATGCCAGTTCAAACCGGTTGCAGGGGCTACCTGCCCCTGCTCTGGTGCGAAACTGGACAAAGGGAATGGGTGTAACCACCCCTCTTCCCTGACCCTCCCATAGGTGGGTCCCCAGAGTATGTCCAACCCCCTAACTTAGTATAAGTATGGGACCCCAGTCCTTAGGACTTTAGATTACCCTGGACGAAACGCTGAAGCCGAATCCTGGACCTTCGATGCTCTACTTTAAGATTAGAGGACTGAAGAATCTCCCTTGGGGTCAAGGAGTGACTCCCCTGCTTGGCAGGCACCTAAGAAGCAATTGTCCGGTCTGCATCGCTGAAGCTCCCGCCGGACGCCGAAGTCTTTGCATCACCAGAGGTGGATTTCCAGACTTTCCCGAGGCTGCCTTGAGTCCCCAGCGAAGCTGAGGCCCGTAGCTGTCGTGGGTAATGTGGGACCGTGATCCCTGGATACCAAGAACTTTTGCAAGTGCATCCTCTTCCTGGTCTCCCACGAAGTTGTGCTTTGGGCTCCAAGTAGCCCCCGCCTCCAGCACCGACTGCACCGAAGATCACTGGCCTCCACTCCACGAGTGTCCTGTAAGCCAGCTCCAAGTGCGTCCACTTGAGGCTCCTTCGCGGTCGCTAGTCCGTTGGCTAGTGGGCCCTCCCGAAGGCAACTCTTCTGTTTGGGCTTTCCTGGTTGCTCCAGAGGTGCCCTGACTTACCCTTGCTGGGTGAGTCCCCCAGACCTTGCTGGTCTGCATCAACGTCCTTTCTTTGTTTCCACGTGACTTGCCGTTGCCAAAGCTTGTTGGGTCCAATCCGGTCAACGACACCGCAGCAATCGACAGACATTGTGGAACAGCTCGAATCCAGCTCCTGGTTGTCAATCACAGCTCTTCTCCATGGAAAGGTTTTCTCCAAGTGCCTCTAGAGCGGGAAAACCGCAATATTAAAAGCACACTAATTTCTCCATGGCAGCTGTACATAGTGTTATGTCTAGGTGCGAGGGACTGGCCAAATCAGCAAGAACAAGGAAACGTTGTTATTCGACCTTGTACATGTTGTGCAGACTGAACCCAAAGTGAACAGGAGAAAAGGTGAAAGACAGAGAATGCAGACAGTGCTAAAATAACTTGGCAAGAGCAGAGGTCGAGAGAACAACGGCTCAGAGTAACGTGTGCAAAGAAAAGCATCATGGCAGCCAGGCCTAAGACAACGTAGCAAGCCAGGCCAAGAGGCTACAAACCACAAGACACTGCTTTACATTCCTTCAAGACTTAGCCTGAAGGCTGCTCTCCATAGCTACCACTAAGATAGCTTTCAATAAAGGTTGTCTTTAACCTATCTCCAATAAGGGGTTGTTTGGACTGGTGCAAGGTGCCCACTATAATTAGTGGACAACATATACCAGGCCAACTTCTCACATTGGTGGCAGCGGTGGGATTCCAGCTTGCTATTGTTTTACCAGATAATCTCAATTGAATTTATCAACTGAAAACCACTAAGGGTACCTTAGGTACATATAAATCAAGCTTAGGATACAGTAAGTTCTACTGAACTTAGAGTTGTGTGTTAAGGGATAGCACACCCTTTCTACAACTCAAGAGAGTTTAGTAGGCCACACTAGAGTAGGTAGTGCATACACCACACCACACTAGTAATGTCTTCACTGCCAGGAACCAGTGAGCTCCTGCCATCCAGATATGACAACCTCTCATTCTTGGAATTAAGAGAGTTGTGCAAGGTTAGGAAGTTGAAGACAGGCAAAAGTGCCAACAACCAACGTGTCCTGGAGATGCTTCTGCTAGATGATCTTAGAAGACCCCTAGGGTCTGCAAGGGTAGGCAGAGAGGGTGGGGCAGAAGATGAGGGAGGGGCCAGGGATGAAAATGCCCAGGACCTGACCTCTGAAACTGGCCAGGGGATGACAATGATCCTGACCTGGACAATGTAGCTACTCCTGAGGATGAGGAGGAGGCCCAGGATGACCTCCCCTTTGTCCCCCCAGGAAGAGTTGTGAGTGTGCCCAGAAGGTCTAGATCTCCTTCTCAGGAGTCTAACCACTCTGACACCTCAGTAGGGACCTCTGTTTCTTCTCATAGGAGGGAATCCTCTCATGAGAGGAGAAAGAGACTGCTTCAGTATGAACAAGCCCAGCTTGAGCTCAGAAAACAGCAGTTGGCTATAGACAGGGAGTCCCTAGATCTCTTTAGAGAAAGAAAAAGATGGGACTAGAGTCCCATGGTGGCAGCAATTTCCCCAGAGATAGGGAAAGGTCTTATGACCATAGAAACCTGAGCAAGGTTGTCCCTCCCTACCAGAGTGGGAATGACATCCACAAATGGATAACTGCACTGGAGAGGGCCTGTAAAGAACAGAGGGTCCCTCAGGAGCAGTGGGCAGCAATCTTGTGGCTCTCCTTTGCAGACAAAGGTAGAGATAAGCTCCTCACTGTTAGAGAAGAGGATGCTGACAATTACAAAGTCTTGAAGAGTGCTCTGATTGATGGGTTTGGCCTAACAACTGAACAATACAGGTTAAAGTTCAGAGATACCCAAAAAGCACAGACTCAAGACTGGGTGGACTTTGTTGATTGTTCTGCTAAGGCTCTGGAAGGCTGGTTGATGGGCAGTAAGGTATGTGACTTCACAGGATTGTACAATCTTATCATGAGGGAGCAGATTCTTAATAACTGTCAAAATCAGCTGTTGCATCAGTACCTGGTGGACTCTGATCTGACCTCTCCCCAAGAATTGGGAAAGAAGGCAGACAAATGGGTCAGAACCAGGGTGAGGCAGAAGGTACAGAACCAAGGTGGTGACCCTAAGAAGCAAGATTCTAAAAACTCTTATAAGGGTGGGGAGAAGGGTAAAGACCAGAAGTCTTCACAAGGCCCCCAAAAATCTTCTTCAGGTGGGGATTCACAGTCTAACAAGGGAAAAGGCCAAAAGAAACCATGGTGCAAAGTCTGTAAGCAAAAGACACACTGGACCAGTGATTGCACCAAGTCCAAAGACTCTATTCCAGCCCCCACCAATGCCCCTAAGGCACCTGTTCCCCCTAGTGCAGTTACAATTGGTGGTGGGAGTACACAAGCCAAGGGTTTAGTAGGGTTGACCCTGGGTAGTGAGATGAGCTCTGGCCTAGTCAGAGAACTCACTCAGGCTGTCCTAGTCTGTGATGGAGGCATGGATGTGACCTCCTCTGTGAGTCCCAGTAATCTGGGCAAGTACAGGCAACAGCCATTAATAAATGGAAAAGAGGCTTTGGCATTTAGGGACACAGGAGCAAGTGTCACCATGGTGACACAAGATCTTGTGGATCCTGGGCAGATTATACTTGGTGAAATGTACCAAGTGACCAATGCTAGCAATGTCAGAACAGACCATACTCTGGCAGTTGTTAACTTCTCCTGGGGAGGGGTAACTGGCCTTAAGAAGGTTGTGGTGAGTGCAAACCTACCAGTCGAATGCTTGCTTGGCAATGATCTAGAAACTTCAGCTTGGGCAGAAGTGGAGCTCAGGACCCATGCAGAAATGCTGGGCATCCCTGCAGATGTGTTTGCTGTGACCAGGTCACAGAGCAAAATGTCTAACACTGAACAGGCCTTGGATCCTGGAACAATGGACCAAGTGCCATCCAAGAGGAGGAGTAGTAGGGTTAAGGCAGTGCCTTCCCCTTGGCTCAGAAGGAAGATCAGTCTCTTGAGGGGGATGATCTCAGTCCTGAGGAAGGAACTGTCCCAGAGGAGCTTGAGCCTGACCAGGTTGAGTTCTTGGGGACAGGGGGCCCTTCCAGGTCAGATCTGAGCCAGGAGCAGCAGAGCTGCCCCTCTCTGAACCCCTCAGACAGCAAGCTGCTGCTGAGGCTGCTGGGAATGCTAGTGGTCCCCATAAAGTGTATTGGGATGATGGACTCTTGTACTCAGAGTGTAGAGACCCCAAGCCTGGTGCCACCAGGAGGTTGGATATACCTCTGAAGTTCAGGGGCTTCCTATTGACCCTAGCCCATGAAATTCCTCTAGCAGGTCACCTGGGCCAGAACAAGACTTGGGACAGACTTGTCCCTCACTTTCACTGGCCCCACATGTCTGAAGACACCAAGGAGTTTTGTCGCTCCTGTGTAACCTGCCAAGCCAGTGGGAAGGAAGGCGGTACCACAAAGGCCCCCCTGATACCACTACCTGTGGTGGGGGTTCCCTTTGAAAGAGTGGGGATTGATATTGTTGGTCCCATGGATCCCCAAACAGCATCTGGGCACAGGTTTATCCTGGTGGTGGTGGACCATGCCACTAGGTACCCAGAGGCTATACCCCTTAGGACCACTACAGCACCTGTGGTGGCAAGAGCCCTCCTGGGAATTTTCTCAAGAGTGGGCTTCCCTAAGGAGGTTGTATCAGACAGGGGTGCAAACTTTATGTCTGGATACTTGAAAGCAATGTGGAAGGAGTGTGGAGTGACTTACAAGTTCACCACACCCTATCACCCACAATGCAATGGTTTAGTTGAGAGATTCAACAAAACCTTAAAGGGCATGATTAAAGGGCTCCCAGAAAAGCTTAGGCGAAGATGGGACATACTCTTGCCCTGCCTTTTGTTTGCATACAGGGAGGTGCCTCAAAGGGGTTGGCTACAGCCCTTTTGAACTTTTGTTTGGTCACCCTGTCAGGGGTCCATTGTGCTTGGTGAAGGAAGGATGGGAGTTACCTCTCAAGCCCCCAAAGCAGGACATAGTGGACTATGTACTTGGTCTCCGCTCCCGGATGGCTGAATACATGAAAAAGGCAACTAAAAACCTTGAGGCTAGCCAGGAACTCCAAAAAGCCTGGCATGACCAAAAGGCTGTACTGACTGTTTACCAGCCAGGACAGAAGGTGTGGGTGCTGGAGCCAGTGGCCCCAGCAGCTCTCCAAGACAAGTGGAGTGGACCCCAGACCATTGTTGAACAGAAGGGTGAGGTTACCTATTTAGTAGACCTAGGAACACCCAGGAGTCCCCACAGGGTTCTCCATGTCAACAGACTGAAACCATATGTGGACAGGGCAGACATAGGCTTGCTCATGGCTACTGATGAGGGACAGGAGGAAGAGAGTGACCCACTCCCTGACCTGCTCTCACAGAACCCTGATGATGGGTCAGTGGATGGTGTAGCCTTGGCAGGCAGCCTCACTGCTCAGCAGCAAACTGATTGCAGACAAGTGCTCAATCAGTACAGACATATGTTCTCTCTGACTCCAAGTCAGACCACCTGGTGCACTCATGAAATTGACACTGGGGACAGTCTGCCTATTAAAAATAAGATTTATAGGCAACCTGACCATGTCAGGGACTGTATCAGGACAGAAGTCCAGAAAATGTTGGATTTGGGAGTTATTGAACCCTCAGATAGCCCTTGGGCTAGTCCAGTGGTCTTGTGCCAAACCCTCACACCAGTGGTGGGAAAAGAGAGATGAGGTTTTGTGTGGACTACAGGGGTCTCAATGCAGTCACTAGGACTGATGCCCATCCAATACCCAGGGCAGATGAGCTAATAGACACTTTGGCCTCAGCCAAGTATCTAAGCACATTTGACCTAACAGCTGGCTACTGGCAGATCAGGCTAGCTGATGATGCAAAGCCCAAAACAGCATTCTCAACCCCTAGTGGGCATTATCAATTTGTGGTAATGCCCTTTGGTCTGAAGAATGCACCTGCCACTTTCCAAAGGTTGGTGAATACAGTTCTCACAGGTCTGAAAGCCTACAGTGCAGCTTATCTTGATGATATTGCTGTCTTTCGCTCCACCTGGGAAGATCACCTGGCCCACCTAAGGAATGTTTTAGAGGCCCTGCAAAAGGCAGGCCTCACTATCAAGGCCACCAAGTGCCAGATAGGGCAGAGTGAGGTTGTGTACCTGGGCCACCTTGTGGGTGGAGGCCAGGTTCAACCACTGCAGAGCAAAATCCAGACCATCATGGACTGGGTTGCTCCAACCACCCAGACTCCTCAGGTGAGAGCCTTCTTAGGCCTGACTGGGTACTATAGGAGATTTTTCAAGGGGTATGGATCAATAGTGACACCCCTGAATGACTTAACTTCCAAGAAAATGCCCAAAAAGGTTCAGTGGACAGCTAGCTGTCAAAAGGCATTTGATGACCTGAAGCAGGCCATGTGCACTGCTCCCATTCTCCAGAGTCCTGATTACTCCAAGAAGTTCATTGTCCAAACAGATGCATCTGAATTGGGGGTAGGGGCTGTACTGTCGCAATTGAATGATGAAGGTCAGGATCAGCCAGTAGCTTTCATTAGCAGAAGGCTGACCCCTAGAGAGAAACGTTGGTCAGCCATAGAGAGGGAGGCCTTTGCTGTGGTTTGGGCTCTGAAGAAGTTGAGGCCATACTTGTTTGGTACTCACTTCCTTGTTCAAACAGACCACAAGCCCCTCCTATGGCTAAAACAAATGAAGGGTGAAAACCCCAAACTGCTTAGGTGGTCCATTTCCCTACAGGGGATGGACTTTACAGTGGAACATAGACCTGGGAGTAACCATGCCAATGCAGATGGACTCTCTAGGTACTTCCACTTAGAACATGAAGACTCAACTGGTCAAGGTTAGTTCAATGTCCCTGCGTTTGGGGGGGGTTGTGTAGGATAGTAGGATCTGCTTCACATAGGTACCCCCACTTTTTGCTGATGCTTCACTGTTTTTTGACTTTCGTCTGGCTGGGGCCCTGCTAATCAGAACCCCAGCCTAGCTGCTTCCTCTCTAAAATGGTTTCCATGTACCTTAGGTACATCTTTGATTGGAATCTGGAGTGCCCTTATAAGTCCCTAGAATATGGTATACTATGTACCCAGGGCATAGGTACCCCAGAGGCCTGCCAGGGGCTGAAGCATGTATTATGCCACCCCTGAAAGGCCAGCCAAAATGACACCACAGGTCTGCTACTGCAGCCTGGGTAAGGTGGTGCATGCACCTCTTACTGTGATATAGGCTACCTATATCACTACCATTGCACACACATATAAACCTATAAGTCACTCCTATGGCAAGCCTTAACAATCCTGAAGGCAGAGTGCTTGGTTTTTATGTGAGAGGGTGCCCCTGCATGAGCAGAGCCCCTCTGCAGCATTCGGAGTCCCTCCTCTAATGCTGTTTGTGGTACAGCCTGACCATATACTCTTAAGTGCATTATATCCTCACGGTACAATGCTAACTTTGGACTGGCTGCACCAAAACATGTCGTGTTTGGTGTCAAACATCTTGGAATACTACCCCCGCCAATCCTGGCGGCGGGGGTAACATTCCACCCTTCTAGAGGGAGAGACATGTACACACCGGGCTACCCGGTAACTTCTTTCCAGAGCCCTGGCATCACAAAATGGATGCCGCTGCCACAGACACGGGTCTGGCCTCCTGCTGCTGACTGAAACGCCGGCAGGGGAGGCCTGGACAATAGGTTTCCTGTCGAAGGGAGGTGTAACCACCTCCCCAGACAGGATAGTGTGTATTGGGGCTGGGCGGGAGCACCCTCTGGTGCTTTGAAGTCCTGCACTGGGGGCACATTTGGTGTCCCTGTGCATATGCCAGTTCAAACCGGTTGCAGGGGCTACCTGCCCCTGCTCTGGTGCGAAACTGGACAAAGGGAATGGGTGTAACCACCCCTCTTCCCTGACCCTCCCATAGGTGGGTCCCCAGAGTATGTCCAACCCCCTAACTTAGTATAAGTATGGGACCCCAGTCCTTAGGACTTTAGATTACCCTGGACGAAACGCTGAAGCCGAATCCTGGACCTTCGATGCTCTACTTTAAGATTAGAGGACTGAAGAATCTCCCTTGGGGTCAAGGAGTGACTCCCCTGCTTGGCAGGCACCTAAGAAGCAATTGTCCGGTCTGCATCGCTGAAGCTCCCGCCGGACGCCGAAGTCTTTGCATCACCAGAGGTGGATTTCCAGACTTTCCCGAGGCTGCCTTGAGTCCCCAGCGAAGCTGAGGCCCGTAGCTGTCGTGGGTAATGTGGGACCGTGATCCCTGGATACCAAGAACTTTTGCAAGTGCATCCTCTTCCTGGTCTCCCACGAAGTTGTGCTTTGGGCTCCAAGTAGCCCCCGCCTCCAGCACCGACTGCACCGAAGATCACTGGCCTCCACTCCACGAGTGTCCTGTAAGCCAGCTCCAAGTGCGTCCACTTGAGGCTCCTTCGCGGTCGCTAGTCCGTTGGCTAGTGGGCCCTCCCGAAGGCAACTCTTCTGTTTGGGCTTTCCTGGTTGCTCCAGAGGTGCCCTGACTTACCCTTGCTGGGTGAGTCCCCCAGACCTTGCTGGTCTGCATCAACGTCCTTTCTTTGTTTCCACGTGACTTGCCGTTGCCAAAGCTTGTTGGGTCCAATCCGGTCAACGACACCGCAGCAATCGACAGACATTGTGGAACAGCTCGAATCCAGCTCCTGGTTGTCAATCACAGCTCTTCTCCATGGAAAGGTTTTCTCCAAGTGCCTCTAGAGCGGGAAAACCGCAATATTAAAAGCACACTAATTTCTCCATGGCAGCTGTACATAGTGTTATGTCTAGGTGCGAGGGACTGGCCAAATCAGCAAGAACAAGGAAACGTTGTTATTCGACCTTGTACATGTTGTGCAGACTGAACCCAAAGTGAACAGGAGAAAAGGTGAAAGACAGAGAATGCAGACAGTGCTAAAATAACTTGGCAAGAGCAGAGGTCGAGAGAACAACGGCTCAGAGTAACGTGTGCAAAGAAAAGCATCATGGCAGCCAGGCCTAAGACAACGTAGCAAGCCAGGCCAAGAGGCTACAAACCACAAGACACTGCTTTACATTCCTTCAAGACTTAGCCTGAAGGCTGCTCTCCATAGCTACCACTAAGATAGCTTTCAATAAAGGTTGTCTTTAACCTATCTCCAATAAGGGGTTGTTTGGACTGGTGCAAGGTGCCCACTATAATTAGTGGACAACATATACCAGGCCAACTTCTCACATTGGTGGCAGCGGTGGGATTCCAGCTTGCTATTGTTTTACCAGATAATCTCAATTGAATTTATCAACTGAAAACCACTAAGGGTACCTTAGGTACATATAAATCAAGCTTAGGATACAGTAAGTTCTACTGAACTTAGAGTTGTGTGTTAAGGGATAGCACACCCTTTCTACAACTCAAGAGAGTTTAGTAGGCCACACTAGAGTAGGTAGTGCATACACCACACCACACTAGTAATGTCTTCACTGCCAGGAACCAGTGAGCTCCTGCCATCCAGATATGACAACCTCTCATTCTTGGAATTAAGAGAGTTGTGCAAGGTTAGGAAGTTGAAGACAGGCAAAAGTGCCAACAACCAACGTGTCCTGGAGATGCTTCTGCTAGATGATCTTAGAAGACCCCTAGGGTCTGCAAGGGTAGGCAGAGAGGGTGGGGCAGAAGATGAGGGAGGGGCCAGGGATGAAAATGCCCAGGACCTGACCTCTGAAACTGGCCAGGGGATGACAATGATCCTGACCTGGACAATGTAGCTACTCCTGAGGATGAGGAGGAGGCCCAGGATGACCTCCCCTTTGTCCCCCCAGGAAGAGTTGTGAGTGTGCCCAGAAGGTCTAGATCTCCTTCTCAGGAGTCTAACCACTCTGACACCTCAGTAGGGACCTCTGTTTCTTCTCATAGGAGGGAATCCTCTCATGAGAGGAGAAAGAGACTGCTTCAGTATGAACAAGCCCAGCTTGAGCTCAGAAAACAGCAGTTGGCTATAGACAGGGAGTCCCTAGATCTCTTTAGAGAAAGAAAAAAGATGGGACTAGAGTCCCATGGTGGCAGCAATTTCCCCAGAGATAGGGAAAGGTCTTATGACCATAGAAACCTGAGCAAGGTTGTCCCTCCCTACCAGAGTGGGAATGACATCCACAAATGGATAACTGCACTGGAGAGGGCCTGTAAAGAACAGAGGGTCCCTCAGGAGCAGTGGGCAGCAATCTTGTGGCTCTCCTTTGCAGACAAAGGTAGAGATAAGCTCCTCACTGTTAGAGAAGAGGATGCTGACAATTACAAAGTCTTGAAGAGTGCTCTGATTGATGGGTTTGGCCTAACAACTGAACAATACAGGTTAAAGTTCAGAGATACCCAAAAAGCACAGACTCAAGACTGGGTGGACTTTGTTGATTGTTCTGCTAAGGCTCTGGAAGGCTGGTTGATGGGCAGTAAGGTATGTGACTTCACAGGATTGTACAATCTTATCATGAGGGAGCAGATTCTTAATAACTGTCAAAATCAGCTGTTGCATCAGTACCTGGTGGACTCTGATCTGACCTCTCCCCAAGAATTGGGAAAGAAGGCAGACAAATGGGTCAGAACCAGGGTGAGGCAGAAGGTACAGAACCAAGGTGGTGACCCTAAGAAGCAAGATTCTAAAAACTCTTATAAGGGTGGGGAGAAGGGTAAAGACCAGAAGTCTTCACAAGGCCCCCAAAAATCTTCTTCAGGTGGGGATTCACAGTCTAACAAGGGAAAAGGCCAAAAGAAACCATGGTGCAAAGTCTGTAAGCAAAAGACACACTGGACCAGTGATTGCACCAAGTCCAAAGACTCTA
Source organism: Calotriton arnoldi (assembly GCA_963921515.1). Classification (NCBI taxonomy): domain Eukaryota; kingdom Metazoa; phylum Chordata; class Amphibia; order Caudata; family Salamandridae; genus Calotriton; species Calotriton arnoldi. The sequence continues at coordinate 678,410 of CAWUFW010006996.1, forward strand.
TTCCAGCCCCCACCAATGCCCCTAAGGCACCTGTTCCCCCTAGTGCAGTTACAATTGGTGGTGGGAGTACACAAGCCAAGGGTTTAGTAGGGTTGACCCTGGGTAGTGAGATGAGCTCTGGCCTAGTCAGAGAACTCACTCAGGCTGTCCTAGTCTGTGATGGAGGCATGGATGTGACCTCCTCTGTGAGTCCCAGTAATCTGGGCAAGTACAGGCAACAGCCATTAATAAATGGAAAAGAGGCTTTGGCATTTAGGGACACAGGAGCAAGTGTCACCATGGTGACACAAGATCTTGTGGATCCTGGGCAGATTATACTTGGTGAAATGTACCAAGTGACCAATGCTAGCAATGTCAGAACAGACCATACTCTGGCAGTTGTTAACTTCTCCTGGGGAGGGGTAACTGGCCTTAAGAAGGTTGTGGTGAGTGCAAACCTACCAGTCGAATGCTTGCTTGGCAATGATCTAGAAACTTCAGCTTGGGCAGAAGTGGAGCTCAGGACCCATGCAGAAATGCTGGGCATCCCTGCAGATGTGTTTGCTGTGACCAGGTCACAGAGCAAAATGTCTAACACTGAACAGGCCTTGGATCCTGGAACAATGGACCAAGTGCCATCCAAGAGGAGGAGTAGTAGGGTTAAGGCAGTGCCTTCCCCCTTGGCTCAGAAGGAAGATCAGTCTCTTGAGGGGGATGATCTCAGTCCTGAGGAAGGAACTGTCCCAGACGAGCTTGAGCCTGACCAGGTTGAGTTCTTGGGGACAGGGGGCCCTTCCAGGTCAGATCTGAGCCAGGAGCAGCAGAGCTGCCCCTCTCTTGAACCCCTCAGACAGCAAGCTGCTGCTGAGGCTGCTGGGAATGCTAGTGGTCCCCATAAAGTGTATTGGGATGATGGACTCTTGTACTCAGAGTGTAGAGACCCCAAGCCTGGTGCCACCAGGAGGTTGGATATACCTCTGAAGTTCAGGGGCTTCCTATTGACCCTAGCCCATGAAATTCCTCTAGCAGGTCACCTGGGCCAGAACAAGACTTGGGACAGACTTGTCCCTCACTTTCACTGGCCCCACATGTCTGAAGACACCAAGGAGTTTTGTCGCTCCTGTGTAACCTGCCAAGCCAGTGGGAAGGAAGGCGGTACCACAAAGGCCCCCTGATACCACTACCTGTGGTGGGGGTTCCCTTTGAAAGAGTGGGGATTGATATTGTTGGTCCCATGGATCCCCAAACAGCATCTGGGCACAGGTTTATCCTGGTGGTGGTGGACCATGCCACTAGGTACCCAGAGGCTATACCCCTTAGGACCACTACAGCACCTGTGGTGGCAAGAGCCCTCCTGGGAATTTTCTCAAGAGTGGGCTTCCCTAAGGAGGTTGTATCAGACAGGGGTGCAAACTTTATGTCTGGATACTTGAAAGCAATGTGGAAGGAGTGTGGAGTGACTTACAAGTTCACCACACCCTATCACCCACAATGCAATGGTTTAGTTGAGAGATTCAACAAAACCTTAAAGGGCATGATTAAAGGGCTCCCAGAAAAGCTTAGGCGAAGATGGGACATACTCTTGCCCTGCCTTTTGTTTGCATACAGGGAGGTGCCTCAAAGGGGTTGGCTACAGCCCTTTTGAACTTTTGTTTGGTCACCCTGTCAGGGGTCCATTGTGCTTGGTGAAGGAAGGATGGGAGTTACCTCTCAAGCCCCCAAAGCAGGACATAGTGGACTATGTACTTGGTCTCCGCTCCCGGATGGCTGAATACATGAAAAAGGCAACTAAAAACCTTGAGGCTAGCCAGGAACTCCAAAAGCCTGGCATGACCAAAGGCTGTACTGACTGTTTACCAGCCAGGACAGAAGGTGTGGGTGCTGGAGCCAGTGGCCCCAGCAGCTCTCCAAGACAAGTGGAGTGGACCCCAGACCATTGTTGAACAGAAGGGTGAGGTTACCTATTTAGTAGACCTAGGAACACCCAGGAGTCCCCACAGGGTTCTCCATGTCAACAGACTGAAACCATATGTGGACAGGGCAGACATAGGCTTGCTCATGGCTACTGATGAGGGACAGGAGGAAGAGAGTGACCCACTCCCTGACCTGCTCTCACAGAACCCTGATGATGGGTCAGTGGATGGTGTAGCCTTGGCAGGCAGCCTCACTGCTCAGCAGCAAACTGATTGCAGACAAGTGCTCAATCAGTACAGACATATGTTCTCTCTGACTCCAAGTCAGACCACCTGGTGCACTCATGAAATTGACACTGGGGACAGTCTGCCTATTAAAAATAAGATTTATAGGCAACCTGACCATGTCAGGGACTGTATCAGGACAGAAGTCCAGAAAATGTTGGATTTGGGAGTTATTGAACCCTCAGATAGCCCTTGGGCTAGTCCAGTGGTCTTGTGCCAAACCCTCACACCAGTGGTGGGAAAAGAGAGATGAGGTTTTGTGTGGACTACAGGGGTCTCAATGCAGTCACTAGGACTGATGCCCATCCAATACCCAGGGCAGATGAGCTAATAGACACTTTGGCCTCAGCCAAGTATCTAAGCACATTTGACCTAACAGCTGGCTACTGGCAGATCAGGCTAGCTGATGATGCAAAGCCCAAAACAGCATTCTCAACCCCTAGTGGGCATTATCAATTTGTGGTAATGCCCTTTGGTCTGAAGAATGCACCTGCCACTTTCCAAAGGTTGGTGAATACAGTTCTCACAGGTCTGAAAGCCTACAGTGCAGCTTATCTTGATGATATTGCTGTCTTTCGCTCCACCTGGGAAGATCACCTGGCCCACCTAAGGAATGTTTTAGAGGCCCTGCAAAAGGCAGGCCTCACTATCAAGGCCACCAAGTGCCAGATAGGGCAGAGTGAGGTTGTGTACCTGGGCCACCTTGTGGGTGGAGGCCAGGTTCAACCACTGCAGAGCAAAATCCAGACCATCATGGACTGGGTTGCTCCAACCACCCAGACTCCTCAGGTGAGAGCCTTCTTAGGCCTGACTGGGTACTATAGGAGATTTTTCAAGGGGTATGGATCAATAGTGACACCCCTGAATGACTTAACTTCCAAGAAAATGCCCAAAAAGGTTCAGTGGACAGCTAGCTGTCAAAAGGCATTTGATGACCTGAAGCAGGCCATGTGCACTGCTCCCATTCTCCAGAGTCCTGATTACTCCAAGAAGTTCATTGTCCAAACAGATGCATCTGAATTGGGGGTAGGGGCTGTACTGTCGCAATTGAATGATGAAGGTCAGGATCAGCCAGTAGCTTTCATTAGCAGAAGGCTGACCCCTAGAGAGAAACGTTGGTCAGCCATAGAGAGGGAGGCCTTTGCTGTGGTTTGGGCTCTGAAGAAGTTGAGGCCATACTTGTTTGGTACTCACTTCCTTGTTCAAACAGACCACAAGCCCCTCCTATGGCTAAAACAAATGAAGGGTGAAAACCCCAAACTGCTTAGGTGGTCCATTTCCCTACAGGGGATGGACTTTACAGTGGAACATAGACCTGGGAGTAACCATGCCAATGCAGATGGACTCTCTAGGTACTTCCACTTAGAACATGAAGACTCAACTGGTCAAGGTTAGTTCAATGTCCCTGCGTTTGGGGGGGTTGTGTAGGATAGTAGGATCTGCTTCACATAGGTACCCCCACTTTTTGCTGATGCTTCACTGTTTTTTGACTTTCGTCTGGCTGGGGCCCTGCTAATCAGAACCCCAGCCTAGCTGCTTCCTCTCTAAAATGGTTTCCATGTACCTTAGGTACATCTTTGATTGGAATCTGGAGTGCCCTTATAAGTCCCTAGAATATGGTATACTATGTACCCAGGGCATAGGTACCCCAGAGGCCTGCCAGGGGCTGAAGCATGTATTATGCCACCCCTGAAAGGCCAGCCAAAATGACACCACAGGTCTGCTACTGCAGCCTGGGTAAGGTGGTGCATGCACCCCTTACTGTGATATAGGCTACCTATATCACTACCATTGCACACACATATAAACCTATAAGTCACTCCTATGGCAAGCCTTAACAATCCTGAAGGCAGAGTGCTTGGTTTTTATGTGAGAGGGTGCCCCTGCATGAGCAGAGCCCCTCTGCAGCATTCGGAGTCCCTCCTCTAATGCTGTTTGTGGTACAGCCTGACCATATACTCTTAAGTGCATTATATCCTCACGGTACAATGCTAACTTTGGACTGGCTGCACCAAAACATGTCGTGTTTGGTGTCAAACATCTTGGAATACTACCCCCGCCAATCCTGGCGGCGGGGGTAACATTCCACCCTTCTAGAGGGAGAGACATGTACACACCGGGCTACCCGGTAACTTCTTTCCAGAGCCCTGGCATCACAAAATGGATGCCGCTGCCACAGACACGGGTCTGGCCTCCTGCTGCTGACTGAAACGCCGGCAGGGGAGGCCTGGACAATAGGTTTCCTGTCGAAGGGAGGTGTAACCACCTCCCCAGACAGGATAGTGTGTATTGGGGCTGGGCGGGAGCACCCTCTGGTGCTTTGAAGTCCTGCACTGGGGGCACATTTGGTGTCCCTGTGCATATGCCAGTTCAAACCGGTTGCAGGGGCTACCTGCCCCTGCTCTGGTGCGAAACTGGACAAAGGGAATGGGTGTAACCACCCCTCTTCCCTGACCCTCCCATAGGTGGGTCCCCAGAGTATGTCCAACCCCCTAACTTAGTATAAGTATGGGACCCCAGTCCTTAGGACTTTAGATTACCCTGGACGAAACGCTGAAGCCGAATCCTGGACCTTCGATGCTCTACTTTAAGATTAGAGGACTGAAGAATCTCCCTTGGGGTCAAGGAGTGACTCCCCTGCTTGGCAGGCACCTAAGAAGCAATTGTCCGGTCTGCATCGCTGAAGCTCCCGCCGGACGCCGAAGTCTTTGCATCACCAGAGGTGGATTTCCAGACTTTCCCGAGGCTGCCTTGAGTCCCCAGCGAAGCTGAGGCCCGTAGCTGTCGTGGGTAATGTGGGACCGTGATCCCTGGATACCAAGAACTTTTGCAAGTGCATCCTCTTCCTGGTCTCCCACGAAGTTGTGCTTTGGGCTCCAAGTAGCCCCCGCCTCCAGCACCGACTGCACCGAAGATCACTGGCCTCCACTCCACGAGTGTCCTGTAAGCCAGCTCCAAGTGCGTCCACTTGAGGCTCCTTCGCGGTCGCTAGTCCGTTGGCTAGTGGGCCCTCCCGAAGGCAACTCTTCTGTTTGGGCTTTCCTGGTTGCTCCAGAGGTGCCCTGACTTACCCTTGCTGGGTGAGTCCCCCAGACCTTGCTGGTCTGCATCAACGTCCTTTCTTTGTTTCCACGTGACTTGCCGTTGCCAAAGCTTGTTGGGTCCAATCCGGTCAACGACACCGCAGCAATCGACAGACATTGTGGAACAGCTCGAATCCAGCTCCTGGTTGTCAATCACAGCTCTTCTCCATGGAAAGGTTTTCTCCAAGTGCCTCTAGAGCGGGAAAACCGCAATATTAAAAGCACACTAATTTCTCCATGGCAGCTGTACATAGTGTTATGTCTAGGTGCGAGGGACTGGCCAAATCAGCAAGAACAAGGAAACGTTGTTATTCGACCTTGTACATGTTGTGCAGACTGAACCCAAAGTGAACAGGAGAAAAGGTGAAAGACAGAGAATGCAGACAGTGCTAAAATAACTTGGCAAGAGCAGAGGTCGAGAGAACAACGGCTCAGAGTAACGTGTGCAAAGAAAAGCATCATGGCAGCCAGGCCTAAGACAACGTAGCAAGCCAGGCCAAGAGGCTACAAACCACAAGACACTGCTTTACATTCCTTCAAGACTTAGCCTGAAGGCTGCTCTCCATAGCTACCACTAAGATAGCTTTCAATAAAGGTTGTCTTTAACCTATCTCCAATAAGGGGTTGTTTGGACTGGTGCAAGGTGCCCACTATAATTAGTGGACAACATATACCAGGCCAACTTCTCACATTGGTGGCAGCGGTGGGATTCCAGCTTGCTATTGTTTTACCAGATAATCTCAATTGAATTTATCAACTGAAAACCACTAAGGGTACCTTAGGTACATATAAATCAAGCTTAGGATACAGTAAGTTCTACTGAACTTAGAGTTGTGTGTTAAGGGATAGCACACCCTTTCTACAACTCAAGAGAGTTTAGTAGGCCACACTAGAGTAGGTAGTGCATACACCACACCACACTAGTAATGTCTTCACTGCCAGGAACCAGTGAGCTCCTGCCATCCAGATATGACAACCTCTCATTCTTGGAATTAAGAGAGTTGTGCAAGGTTAGGAAGTTGAAGACAGGCAAAAGTGCCAACAACCAACGTGTCCTGGAGATGCTTCTGCTAGATGATCTTAGAAGACCCCTAGGGTCTGCAAGGGTAGGCAGAGAGGGTGGGGCAGAAGATGAGGGAGGGGCCAGGGATGAAAATGCCCAGGACCTGACCTCTGAAACTGGCCAGGGGATGACAATGATCCTGACCTGGACAATGTAGCTACTCCTGAGGATGAGGAGGAGGCCCAGGATGACCTCCCCTTTGTCCCCCAGGAAGAGTTGTGAGTGTGCCCAGAAGGTCTAGATCTCCTTCTCAGGAGTCTAACCACTCTGACACCTCAGTAGGGACCTCTGTTTCTTCTCATAGGAGGGAATCCTCTCATGAGAGGAGAAAGAGACTGCTTCAGTATGAACAAGCCCAGCTTGAGCTCAGAAAACAGCAGTTGGCTATAGACAGGGAGTCCCTAGATCTCTTTAGAGAAAGAAAAAAGATGGGACTAGAGTCCCATGGTGGCAGCAATTTCCCCAGAGATAGGGAAAGGTCTTATGACCATAGAAACCTGAGCAAGGTTGTCCCTCCCTACCAGAGTGGGAATGACATCCACAAATGGATAACTGCACTGGAGAGGGCCTGTAAAGAACAGAGGGTCCCTCAGGAGCAGTGGGCAGCAATCTTGTGGCTCTCCTTTGCAGACAAAGGTAGAGATAAGCTCCTCACTGTTAGAGAAGAGGATGCTGACAATTACAAAGTCTTGAAGAGTGCTCTGATTGATGGGTTTGGCCTAACAACTGAACAATACAGGTTAAAGTTCAGAGATACCCAAAAAGCACAGACTCAAGACTGGGTGGACTTTGTTGATTGTTCTGCTAAGGCTCTGGAAGGCTGGTTGATGGGCAGTAAGGTATGTGACTTCACAGGATTGTACAATCTTATCATGAGGGAGCAGATTCTTAATAACTGTCAAAATCAGCTGTTGCATCAGTACCTGGTGGACTCTGATCTGACCTCTCCCCAAGAATTGGGAAAGAAGGCAGACAAATGGGTCAGAACCAGGGTGAGGCAGAAGGTACAGAACCAAGGTGGTGACCCTAAGAAGCAAGATTCTAAAAACTCTTATAAGGGTGGGGAGAAGGGTAAAGACCAGAAGTCTTCACAAGGCCCCCAAAAATCTTCTTCAGGTGGGGATTCACAGTCTAACAAGGGAAAAGGCCAAAAGAAACCATGGTGCAAAGTCTGTAAGCAAAAGACACACTGGACCAGTGATTGCACCAAGTCCAAAGACTCTATTCCAGCCCCCACCAATGCCCCTAAGGCACCTGTTCCCCCTAGTGCAGTTACAATTGGTGGTGGGAGTACACAAGCCAAGGGTTTAGTAGGGTTGACCCTGGGTAGTGAGATGAGCTCTGGCCTAGTCAGAGAACTCACTCAGGCTGTCCTAGTCTGTGATGGAGGCATGGATGTGACCTCCTCTGTGAGTCCCAGTAATCTGGGCAAGTACAGGCAACAGCCATTAATAAATGGAAAAGAGGCTTTGGCATTTAGGGACACAGGAGCAAGTGTCACCATGGTGACACAAGATCTTGTGGATCCTGGGCAGATTATACTTGGTGAAATGTACCAAGTGACCAATGCTAGCAATGTCAGAACAGACCATACTCTGGCAGTTGTTAACTTCTCCTGGGGAGGGGTAACTGGCCTTAAGAAGGTTGTGGTGAGTGCAAACCTACCAGTCGAATGCTTGCTTGGCAATGATCTAGAAACTTCAGCTTGGGCAGAAGTGGAGCTCAGGACCCATGCAGAAATGCTGGGCATCCCTGCAGATGTGTTTGCTGTGACCAGGTCACAGAGCAAAATGTCTAACACTGAACAGGCCTTGGATCCTGGAACAATGGACCAAGTGCCATCCAAGAGGAGGAGTAGTAGGGTTAAGGCAGTGCCTTCCCCTTGGCTCAGAAGGAAGATCAGTCTCTTGAGGGGGATGATCTCAGTCCTGAGGAAGGAACTGTCCCAGACGAGCTTGAGCCTGACCAGGTTGAGTTCTTGGGGACAGGGGGCCCTTCCAGGTCAGATCTGAGCCAGGAGCAGCAGAGCTGCCCCTCTCTTGAACCCCTCAGACAGCAAGCTGCTGCTGAGGCTGCTGGGAATGCTAGTGGTCCCCATAAAGTGTATTGGGATGATGGACTCTTGTACTCAGAGTGTAGAGACCCCAAGCCTGGTGCCACCAGGAGGTTGGATATACCTCTGAAGTTCAGGGGCTTCCTATTGACCCTAGCCCATGAAATTCCTCTAGCAGGTCACCTGGGCCAGAACAAGACTTGGGACAGACTTGTCCCTCACTTTCACTGGCCCCACATGTCTGAAGACACCAAGGAGTTTTGTCGCTCCTGTGTAACCTGCCAAGCCAGTGGGAAGGAAGGCGGTACCACAAAGGCCCCCCTGATACCACTACCTGTGGTGGGGGTTCCCTTTGAAAGAGTGGGGATTGATATTGTTGGTCCCATGGATCCCCAAACAGCATCTGGGCACAGGTTTATCCTGGTGGTGGTGGACCATGCCACTAGGTACCCAGAGGCTATACCCCTTAGGACCACTACAGCACCTGTGGTGGCAAGAGCCCTCCTGGGAATTTTCTCAAGAGTGGGCTTCCCTAAGGAGGTTGTATCAGACAGGGGTGCAAACTTTATGTCTGGATACTTGAAAGCAATGTGGAAGGAGTGTGGAGTGACTTACAAGTTCACCACACCCTATCACCCACAATGCAATGGTTTAGTTGAGAGATTCAACAAAACCTTAAAGGGCATGATTAAAGGGCTCCCAGAAAAGCTTAGGCGAAGATGGGACATACTCTTGCCCTGCCTTTTGTTTGCATACAGGGAGGTGCCTCAAAGGGGTTGGCTACAGCCCTTTTGAACTTTTGTTTGGTCACCCTGTCAGGGGTCCATTGTGCTTGGTGAAGGAAGGATGGGAGTTACCTCTCAAGCCCCCAAAGCAGGACATAGTGGACTATGTACTTGGTCTCCGCTCCCGGATGGCTGAATACATGAAAAAGGCAACTAAAAACCTTGAGGCTAGCCAGGAACTCCAAAAGCCTGGCATGACCAAAAGGCTGTACTGACTGTTTACCAGCCAGGACAGAAGGTGTGGGTGCTGGAGCCAGTGGCCCCAGCAGCTCTCCAAGACAAGTGGAGTGGACCCCAGACCATTGTTGAACAGAAGGGTGAGGTTACCTATTTAGTAGACCTAGGAACACCCAGGAGTCCCCACAGGGTTCTCCATGTCAACAGACTGAAACCATATGTGGACAGGGCAGACATAGGCTTGCTCATGGCTACTGATGAGGGACAGGAGGAAGAGAGTGACCCACTCCCTGACCTGCTCTCACAGAACCCTGATGATGGGTCAGTGGATGGTGTAGCCTTGGCAGGCAGCCTCACTGCTCAGCAGCAAACTGATTGCAGACAAGTGCTCAATCAGTACAGACATATGTTCTCTCTGACTCCAAGTCAGACCACCTGGTGCACTCATGAAATTGACACTGGGGACAGTCTGCCTATTAAAAATAAGATTTATAGGCAACCTGACCATGTCAGGGACTGTATCAGGACAGAAGTCCAGAAAATGTTGGATTTGGGAGTTATTGAACCCTCAGATAGCCCTTGGGCTAGTCCAGTGGTCTTGTGCCAAACCCTCACACCAGTGGTGGGAAAAGAGAGATGAGGTTTTGTGTGGACTACAGGGGTCTCAATGCAGTCACTAGGACTGATGCCCATCCAATACCCAGGGCAGATGAGCTAATAGACACTTTGGCCTCAGCCAAGTATCTAAGCACATTTGACCTAACAGCTGGCTACTGGCAGATCAGGCTAGCTGATGATACAAAGCCCAAAACAGCATTCTCAACCCCTAGTGGGCATTATCAATTTGTGGTAATGCCCTGTGGTCTGAAGAATGCACCTGCCACTTTCCAAAGGTTGGTGAATACAGTTCTCACAGGTCTGAAAGCCTACAGTGCAGCTTATCTTGATGATATTGCTGTCTTTCGCTCCACCTGGGAAGATCACCTGGCCCACCTAAGGAATGTTTTAGAGGCCCTGCAAAAGGCAGGCCTCACTATCAAGGCCACCAAGTGCCAGATAGGGCAGAGTGAGGTTGTGTACCTGGGCCACCTTGTGGGTGGAGGCCAGGTTCAACCACTGCAGAGCAAAATCCAGACCATCATGGACTGGGTTGCTCCAACCACCCAGACTCCTCAGGTGAGAGCCTTCTTAGGCCTGACTGGGTACTATAGGAGATTTTTCAAGGGGTATGGATCAATAGTGACACCCCTGAATGACTTAACTTCCAAGAAAATGCCCAAAAAGGTTCAGTGGACAGCTAGCTGTCAAAAGGCATTTGATGACCTGAAGCAGGCCATGTGCACTGCTCCCATTCTCCAGAGTCCTGATTACTCCAAGAAGTTCATTGTCCAAACAGATGCATCTGAATTGGGGGTAGGGGCTGTACTGTCGCAATTGAATGATGAAGGTCAGGATCAGCCAGTAGCTTTCATTAGCAGAAGGCTGACCCCTAGAGAGAAACGTTGGTCAGCCATAGAGAGGGAGGCCTTTGCTGTGGTTTGGGCTCTGAAGAAGTTGAGGCCATACTTGTTTGGTACTCACTTCCTTGTTCAAACAGACCACAAGCCCCTCCTATGGCTAAAACAAATGAAGGGTGAAAACCCCAAACTGCTTAGGTGGTCCATTTCCCTACAGGGGATGGACTTTACAGTGGAACATAGACCTGGGAGTAACCATGCCAATGCAGATGGACTCTCTAGGTACTTCCACTTAGAACATGAAGACTCAACTGGTCAAGGTTAGTTCAATGTCCCTGCGTTTGGGGGGGGGGGTTGTGTAGGATAGTAGGATCTGCGTCACATGGGTACCCCCACTTTTTGCTGATGCTTCACTGTTTTTCGACTTTCGTCTGGCTGGGGCCCTGCTAATCAGAACCCCAGCCTAGCTGCTTCCTCTCTAAAATGGTTTCCATGTACCTTAGGTACATCTTTGATTGGAATCTGGAGTGCCCTTATAAGTCCCTAGAATATGGTATACTATGTACCCAGGGCATAGGTACCCCAGAGGGCCTGCCAGGGGCTGAAGCATGTATTATGCCACCCCTGAAAGGCCAGCCAAAATGACACCACAGGTCTGCTACTGCAGCCTGGGTAAGGTGGTGCATGCACCCCTTACTGTGATATAGGCTACCTATATCACTACCATTGCACACACATATAAACCTATAAGTCACTCCTATGGCAAGCCTTAACAATCCTGAAGGCAGAGTGCTTGGTTTTTATGTGAGAGGGTGCCCCTGCATGAGCAGAGCCCCTCTGCAGCATTCGGAGTCCCTCCTCTAATGCTGTTTGTGGTACAGCCTGACCATATACTCTTAAGTGCATTATATCCTCACGGTACAATGCTAACTTTGGACTGGCTGCACCAAAACATGTCGTGTTTGGTGTCAAACATCTTGGAATACTACCCCCGCCAATCCTGGCGGCGGGGGTAACATTCCACCCTTCTAGAGGAGAGACATGTACACACCGGGCTACCCGGTAACTTCTTTCCAGAGCCCTGGCATCACAAAATGGATGCCGCTGCCACAGACACGGGTCTGGCCTCCTGCTGCTGACTGAAACGCCGGCAGGGGAGGCCTGGACAATAGGTTTCCTGTCGAAGGGAGGTGTAACCACCTCCCCAGACAGGATAGTGTGTATTGGGGCTGGGCGGGAGCACCCTCTGGTGCTTTGAAGTCCTGCACTGGGGGCACATTTGGTGTCCCTGTGCATATGCCAGTTCAAACCGGTTGCAGGGGCTACCTGCCCCTGCTCTGGTGCGAAACTGGACAAAGGGAATGGGTGTAACCACCCCTCTTCCCTGACCCTCCCATAGGTGGGTCCCCAGAGTATGTCCAACCCCCTAACTTAGTATAAGTATGGGACCCCAGTCCTTAGGACTTTAGATTACCCTGGACGAAACGCTGAAGCCGAATCCTGGACCTTCGACGCTCTACTTTAAGATTAAAGAACTGAAGAATCTCCCTTGGGGTCAAGGAGTGACTCCCCCACTATAATTAGTGGACAGCATATACCAGGCGAACTTCTCACAAGTGGCGCTATTAAACAAAATAAATATGAAAGAGAGAGGGGTTATGGAGACTTGAGGGTCACTATTAAAGGTTGGTAATGAGAGTATCCATGGCGGAGGTGGTCATTGGGGCGCCAACAAACATTGTCACACCAGGCGCCACCAGCACTAAAGCCGGCCCTGTTCAAATGGCACTAATAATTATAGTGAAATTATGAAAACATCCCACATTGCAATTTGAAACCTTGGCAGCTATGTTGCTGCATTTCTTTTTTTAATAGGGTTGGGCTGTGGGGTGATTGTGTGCATTTGTTAAGGTTTTCGTGTTCATTGCAGCTCATGATGGGTGCTGCGATTAACATGAAAACTTTAACAAATGCACAGGGACATCTTAAGGATTTTGAGTGCCTGGGCCAAACTTATTTCTGGGGCCCCTGATTAGAACAGCTTTGGATTTATGATCCAATTTCAGCTTTTTCATGTCCTTTTTGGCCAGGTGACCGACACTGCAGAGGCACATTGGTCCAAATTCTAAATGTGCTTCCATCTAATATTCAGGGATAGTGGTATGTGTTTTCAAAATTGTAACATAGCCTGAAGGAAAAGGAGAGGAGACTAGTGAGAAATAGGATTTATTGGCGGAGAAAGGGGGAGAGAGGAACAAAGTAGAAAAAAAGTCAGGGCGCAAAGACGAGAAATGCGGAAGGGGTAATGGAGAAATTGGTAAGAGAGGGACGGAAAGAGAAAGGCAGCCAGAGGCTTTGGAGAACTGGGAGGAGAACGGAGAATGGAAAACCGGTAAGAGAGAAAGCAAAGAACAGGCAGTGAGAGGGAAATGGAGACAAGAATGGGATGGGGAGAAGGGGAAAGTGGGTAAATGTGGAGCGGGACTGATATGAGGAAGAAGAAAAAGAAGAGAAGGAGACGGCGAGAGCAGCTGGGGAGTGGAAGAAAAAAGGACAAAAGATATGTCAGAGAAGACAGCGAGTGTGGTATGGCATTGCTTCAGAAGTAGCGTCTCTGCATATCGACGTTGGGGGGTTCTATAAGGAGCCTTTTTCGCCATCTTGTCATTTCTAAACGCTTGCTCTATGTGTAGTATTTCAATGCTTGTTTAAGAATGTTGGTCACTTGGAAGCTCACCGTGTGGAGGTTCCATGTCTGGCATTCGATTTATGCCAGTTAAGACGGTTCCTGTTGCCGGTAGCCGCTCCGCTCGGTGGCTCAGCTGTCCTATCAATAAAACTGTTAATCTACTCACCAGCTGACTTGGCGGTCTTCTATTTGGGAGTACAACACTATTTTTGGCGACGAGTTGCTGAGCCGCCAAATTGAGCACGCGTGCAGATGTCAGTGAAGACGGATCCCGTGAAGAAGTGTTAGCCTGAAGGGAGCAGCTTCGAGGAGTTATCCGTTTGGTGTTCATTTCCTGCGAAGGGCATCGTAAGGCAAGTGATGAGCGGAGCAAGTGGCACTGGAGTTGAATCGAGGTGAAACGCACAAGTGTCGGTGTGTGCGTTCCAGCGAGTGAAGGAAAAAGCGTGCAACGTTGCATGCAGTGAGGTCAGTGGTTTCACGTCACGGAAGGGGTGCGCTCCAGGAAAACGGAGCAGTGCGTGTGCGACGTAAAGCACGCAGAGTTGAACGTGCGTATGCGTTCCTCGGAAGAATCAGACGATGTCTATTGCCTCAGTCTTTTAACGTCACAGTGTGCGTCACAGTGCGCATCCGAGTGAGAAGGGAGGAAGCGAACTCTGAGAACGTAAAAGCACGAAGGTTCTCGATGCCCTGTGTGACGTGACAGAAGGCTGCAGAGGCAAACTACTGGTGAAGGACTAGAGGTACTGTGTTTATTCTCCGTTTTTGATTTTTTTTTGCAAAAGTGCTTTATTGATACTCTGTTTTCGGGTGCAAGCACACAAGGAGAGGAAGCTTCCTAAAAGCGTGTTGGTAGTCTTCACCGGTCCACAACTGACCACTAGTGCGGGCGCTTTCTGAAGTTTTTGTTGCATATTAGCGCAAGGCTTTCTTCTTATCTTAATAGAAAAGAGACAAGGAAATGCAAGCTGTAAGTCCGCCTCCACCTTTTCTTGCAGCCCCAGGTGATCCTCCCATCAGGTGGAAACAATGGTTGGATGGGTTTGAAACCTATTTGGGAGCAATAGGCGCAAACAGGTTCAGAGCAGAACGCAAGAAGTATTTGCTGTTACATTCATTAGGCTTTGAAGGGAGAGCTATTCTTAAACATCTCCCTGCTCCTGTAACTGTCGGAGAGGAGATTCTTGATGAGTATCAAGACACTGTCAGGAGACTTCAAGTGAGGTTCGATGTTCAACCCAGCGTTGTAATTCTTCGTCACAAGTTTTTTTTACGTTCACAAAATACAGGGGAGGATGTGGATAGCTACATTACAGCACTAAGGAGATTAGTAGCTGATTGTCAGTTTGAACATTTTGCAGACCAGCTGGTTCGCGATCAATTCATCTGCCATTGTTCGGACAAATCTATAAAACAAAAACTTCTGTCCTTGGGAAATCCCAGTCTTGAAGAGACTATTAGAATAGCAAAGAGCATAGAGACCTCAGTGTTGTCGGCGAAGGAACTGGAACAGAAGAGCAATGAAGCTGTCGCTGCCGTAGGGGCGAAGGACAGTAAGGAAAAAGATACCAAGTGGATGGACAGACCACGACCAAGTTTTGCAGAAAAACAGAGTGTGGTCAACCATCAAAGCAACTTTTGTAGTAAATGTGGATATAGGTTTCACATGAAGGGAAATAGGTGTCCTGCAAAAAATGTGACCTGCAGATTGTGCAACAAAATTGGACATTTTGCCAAGGTCTGTCAAAATAATAAGGGGAAGTCAAACTTCCAGTCACAACCTGTCAAATGTGTCGTAGATGGAGATATATCCAGTGCAGATGAGGAGACTGTTGTTAGACATCTCAGTGACATGGTCGTTGTAGTGCATGATGATGGGGTTATTGTTGGTAATCCTGAATTGTGCAAGGATCCTTATGTTGACATTTTAGTGGGAGATCGCATCCTTAGTCTGTTGGTAGATTCCGGGGCAAGGATCTCCATGATTACCTTAGAGTTGTACAATTTCACGTGGCCGGACAGACCTTTGCTTCCCCCAGATCGGAAGGCTGTTTCCTATGAAGGGAGAGAGATAAACCTGTCCGGTTACATTGAAGAGGTCATGGAATTTAAAGGGAGGAGAATTGCAGGGAAACTATATGTAGCACACAAAGGATTAAACATACTAGGATGGTTTCACCAGGGTTTGTTCGGTATGGTGCTTAGGCCTGGAACCACTGAACAGGTGTTGGCGTTAAGGGATAGTCCCGATATTGAGAACTTGGTGAACCAATTTCCTCATGTTTTTTCAGGGGAGTTAGGTAAGATTAAGGACTTCCAACACAAGATTATTGTGAAGGACAATGCCAGACCGGTTAAGCACAAATTGAGGAATGTTCCTTTTAGTGTCAGGCAGGACCTGGAGAAAGAGTTGACTTCTTTGTGTGCTAAGGGAATTATCGAACCTGTGGAGTCCTCGTTATGGTTGTCTCCACTTGTGGTGGCACGAAAACAGAATGGAGAGCTTAGGGTCTGTGTTGACCTTCGCTGTCTTAACAGTGAAATTTGGGTGGACTCTCATCCCCTCCCCAATATAAATGAGATGCTGGCAAGTTTGAAGGATGCTAAAGTTTTTAGTAAACTCGACCTGGCATCTGCCTATCATCAGGTAGAGTTATCGCCAGAGTCAAGGCACCTCACAGCGTTTGTCTCCCCGTTTGGTACTTTTCAGTATGTCAGGATGCCGTTTGGCCTTTCTTCTGCGGCTTCGGTGTTTCAGCGCATTATGTTCAACATGCTGAAGGGGATTGAAGGGTTATCTGTATTTCAGGATGATGTCCTTGTGTATGCGTCCGATGAGGACACCCATGATTTGATTTTAAAGGAGGTTTTGTCCAGATTCCAGCATAATGGTGTTGTTTTACGGAGGGATAAATGTGTTTTCAAAGCCAAGGAAGTTGAGTATTTGGGACATATGGTAAATGGGGATGGTGTCTTACCTAAAACAAGTCTGGTTGACTCTATTGTCAGGTCCAAAGCTCCTGTTGATAAGGCTGGTTTAAAGTCTTTCCTGGGGCTTTGCGAATTTTATTCGCGTTTCATTCAGGACTTTGCAAGCAAACTTAGGCCACTTTCATGTATGCTAATGAAAGGTGTTGCTTTCGTGTGGAACGAGGAGTGCCAGAAGGTTTTTGAGTGGGTCAAACAACAACTCATTTCGCCAAAGGTTTTGAAGCATTGTGACCCCTCTTTCATGTGCACCCTTACTGTTGATGCAAGCAATGTTGGGTTGGGAGCTGTACTTTCCCAGAAGAAAGAAGGAGACGTTATAACGATTGGGTTCGCGTCCAGGGTTTTGTCTCCCACAGAGAGGAGGTACTCTGTAATAGAGAAGGAATTATTGGCGTGTTGGTGGGCGGTAATGAAGTTTAGGAATTTCATTTGGGGGAGGAGATTCCGCCTGCAGACAGATCACAAGCCGTTAGTTTTTATTCTCAGTGGGAAAAATGTTAGGAGTTTCACACCTAGAATAGCTCGTTTGTCATCCAAGCTCCTCCAATTTGATTTCTCTGTAGAATACATTCCTGGTAACAAGAATGGGTGTGCGGATTTTCTATCCAGGTCCTCTGATATTGTTGAGAATAAGTTGTGCACAGGGGAACAAGACAAGGAAGAGTTCATTGTGGCGGCAGTGGATATTCCTAAATTGTGTGCGGTGACAGAGCGTGATTGGCGGGAGGCACTTAGTGCGGATGTATCTATGTCTCAGGTCATGAAATATGTGGAGAACGGGTGGCCTAAAGAGAGGAACCTTAGTTTTGATTTTAAGACCTTTCTTCAAGTTGAAGACGAGCTCTCAATTGAGGATGGGTTGTTACTCAGAGGTGATAAGCTTATTCCTCCACTTTCCCTAAGAACTGTACTTGTCAAACATGCTCATGAGGGTCATTTGGGGGCCACAATGACGAAGAAGAGAGTGCGTCTTTCCTTCTGGTGGCCTTACATGGACAGGGAAATTGATGACTTTATAAGGTCATGTGTAGTCTGTGCTAGTTGTGACAAAGCTGACAAGTTACGCACTCCTCCCCTCACTCCTATCGATCTGCCATCTGCGCCTTGGGTTAAGTTAGGTTTGGACATTGTGGGCCCATTTCATGCACTGGATGCTTCTTCTAAGTTTGCACTAGTTCTCATGGATTATTATTCAAAATGGCCAGAGGTCAAGTTCGTAAGGGAAGTTTCTTCAGGAGCTGTTGTTGAATTTCTCAATGACGTGTTTCTGAAGGAAGGGTTCCCAGAATGTTTAGTGACAGACAATGGCACACAGTTTGTTGCAAGAGAGGTGGAGGATTTTTTGCACACCAGTGGGGTTAAGCATCTTAAAAGTTCATTGTATCACCCTCAGACCAATGGTCTGGTTGAGCGTATGAATAGGGTGCTTGGAGAGTGTATCCAGTGGGCCCTCGCCAATAAGTGTGTTGTGAGTAACTCTGTGAGGAGCATGCTATGGTTCTACCGTACTACTCCACACTCTACAACTGGTGTGTCGCCGTTCGAATTGTTACGTGGTCGGAGAGCATCCACTACCTTTTGTCCCAGCTGGATGAGTAAGTGGATTAAAGGGAAACAGTGGTCGGATGCTGGAGTTAGGAGTCGTGTTGAGTTAATTCAAAAGAAGCAGAAGACCTACTTTGATTCTACTAAGAAAGTAAAGTATATTGAGATAAGTGTGGGGGACGTAGTCAGAGTTAAGAAACCTGTCCATGTGAAGAAAGGTTTGTCTAAGTTTGGTTCACCTGAAAAGGTCATTTACATGAAGGGGAATTCTGCTAAGTTAGGAAATGGCCAGTGGTGGAACAAGTGTTTTCTCGTTAGAAATCGTCCTTTGAATACTATTACAGATGAAAGGGGAAGTCGTGACCATGGGATGGTTCTCCCTGGTGATGTTCCAGATTGTGCGGGCCTGTCTTCTTTAAGGCGTAGTGCTCGAGTTATAAATGTTCCTCTTCGATACAAAAGATAGTCTTCTTTCAAGTGCATATCTCCTCTGTTTTCGCTCTGTTTTGTTTTCTCCTACTTTTCCCTGTTCTTTTGTTCCCATTCCTCTGTTCCCTTTTATTCTTCGTTCATGCTTTTCTTTCCCTTCTCTTTTTCTTCTTTATTTCTATTTTGTTAATTCCTTTTGTTTTTAAGGAAAGACCAATGTAGTATTTCAATGCTTGTTTAAGAATGTTGGTCACTTGGAAGCTCACCATGTGGAGGTTCCATGTCTGGCATTCGATTTATGCCAGTTAAGACGGTTCCTGTTGCCGGTAGCCGCTCCGCTCGGTGGCTCAGCTGTCCTATCAATAAAACTGTTAATCTACTCACCAGCTGACTTGGCGGTCTTCTATTTGGGAGTACAACACTATGTAACCGTGCTCACCTGAACGAACTAAGAAGGGTGGAAGGCTGGTTAGGCCTTGCCAAGATTTTTAATCTTGCCAAGATGCAGGTCTGAGCAGATGGCAGCTGCAAGTGTGTAAATGACTGATCCATCTGTCGGGAATATGCAGAGACGCTACTTCTGAAGCATTGCCATACCACACTCGCTGTTTTCTCTGACATATCTTTTGTCCTTTTTTCTTCCACTCCCCAGCTGCTCTCGCCGTCTCCTTCTCTTCTTTTTCTTCTTCCTCATATCAGTCCCGCTCCACGTTTTCCCACTTTCCCCTTCTCCCCATCCCATTCTTGTCTCCATTTCCCTCTCACTGCCTGTTCTTTGCTTTATCTCTTACCGGTTTTCCATTCTCCGTTCTCCCTCCCAGTTCTCCAAAGCCTCTGGCTGCCTTTGTCTTTCCGTCCCTCTCTTACCAATTTCTCCATTACCCCTTCCCCATTTCTCGTCTTTGCGCCCTGACTTTTTTTCTACTTTGTTCCTCTCTCCCCCTTTCTCCGCCAATAAATCCTATTTCTCACTAGTCTCCTCTCCTTTTCCTTCAGGCTATGTTACAATTTTGAAAACACATACCACTATCCCTGAATATTAGATGGAAGCACATTCAGAATTTGGACCAATGTGCCTCTGCAGTGTCGGTGACCTGGCCAAAAAGGACATGAAAAAGCTGAAATTGGATCATAAATCCAAAGCTGTTCTAATCAGGGGCCCCAGAAATAAGTTTGGCCCAGGCACTCAAAATCCTTAAGCTGTCCCTGTGCATTTGTTAAAGTTTTCATGTTAATGTGTTAGACTTGGCTGTTTCAGCGGGTTTCCCCCCAGACTTTTTGCTTTTTGGCCTCCTGTTTTTGACCCTATGTGTTTTGGTTTTAGGACTCTGGGCACTTTCCCACTGCCAATCAGTGCTAAAGTGCATGTGCTCCTGTAGAAAATGTGTTATGGATTGGTGATTCCATGATTGGCCTATTTGATTTATGTGTCAGTCCCTAGTAAAGTGCACTGCGAGTGCCAGGGCCTATAAATCAAATGGTGTTGGTGGGCTGCAGCACTGGATTGTGCCACCCACGCAAACAGCCCGTAAAGTGTAACTCTGGCCTGCCATTGCAGAGCCTTAGCGCAGCCTGGGGCTGCCATGTCGACTGGGCAAGTGCACTCACTTGCCAGTCCCTAAACCTTCCCTTTTCTACATGTTAGTCACCCCTAAGGGAGGCCCAAGGTACCCCTGTGGGCAGGGTGCATTGTATGTGAAAGGTAGGACATGCCCTGGTGTGTGTAGCATGTCCTGGTAGTTAAATACAGCCTACTTCGTTTTTCACTACTGCAAGACTACCTGTTCCCCATAGGCCAGAATGGGCAGTTTTGATTATTACATCCTATGATCCTAACTGATCCAGGGAACATGGTAGAAATTCGAGTTTAGTATGCCTGAACTCAGAATGATAAAATGCATCTTTTAGTGAAGTTGCTTTTAACATTCTGTGTTTGAAAATACCACTTTTAGAAAGTAGGTATTTTCTTGTCTAACCATCCAAGCCTGCCTCTGCTAGGTTGTGGTATTCCTTGTCTGGAGTGTGAGTGACAGGGGCTGGGGGATTCCAGGAGACAGGGTGAGTCAGCACAGGGCTGAATAGCAAGATCTACATGTAGATGGGTGGGAGGAGTTGCACCTGGGACCTGGAATAGGGCTGTGCCTTCCCTCCAAAATGCTGGCTCCACCTCCTGTGGTGTGTCTGATGTCCCTGGCCTACACTGCAAAAGGAAAGAAGGAGTCTTGTCAACAAAGTGCTCCAGGACTGACCAGAACTGGTTTGGACTAGGCAAAGGCTTCTCTGCCTTCAGAGACCAAAGAGAAATTGAGGATAAAAGGGGGACCCAAACCCCAGAACTTTAGAACTCTTTTTGGATCAAGAAGACTGCCAAGAAGAAGAGCTGGAGAAGCTGTGAGGAGGAACTACCACTTTGCTGTGTGCTTTGCTGTATTAGGCCTGCAGTGGCTGCTTCTGTCTTGGGCAGTGAAAGGACTGGACTGAACTTTCTGCAATCTACTTTGTGAGTGTCTCCAAGGGCTTAGGTAGAGCTTGCCCCCTGTTCAAGAAGTCTCAGGAACAGCAAAGACTTCAACCCGACGCCGTCTACGACGCCGCTGCTGACTCTGTGTCCTGAAGGTACCGCAGGGAGCACTGCCGCAACGCCGCACCGCGACCCTCGTCTCACCGACGACGCCTGCTGATGCTGCCACCGAGCCGCTGCTCGCACCGGGCGACCTGTGGGCACCGCACTCCGCACCGCCTCGCTTCACGACGACGCCTGGTATCCCCGATGACACCGCTCCACGCTCGGACTCGACGCCGCTGCTTGCACCGTGGTTCGAGGGCACCGCCGACAGTTACACGACGCACCGCCCTCATCCCGCACCGCAGCCATGGCCTACCGACGCCAGTGCCATCGACTCCAGTTCGTCAGCCGACGACAGCGCTTCAGCAACGACGACGCCGCTGCTGCACCATGACCTGCCAGCACCGTGACAAGCACCGCCTTCACCTCACACCATGACCCTGGTCTCACCGACGACACCATCTGACGCCGCCATCCGAGGCACGCTGCTGCGCACCGGGCGACCTGAGGGCATCGCACGCCGCACCGCTGGCACTTCACACTGCAGCACTCCGACACCTGCCGACGCCAGCGCTCCTGACTTCAACAGAGAGGAGATCGATCTGCAACACGGTAGGACTTCAAGGGCCCCGACGACACCTGCACCGCCCTCCGGAACCGCACGCCTGCGGACGCCGGGCTTTCGGAAGCTCACCGCGAGGTCATCGACGCCCTGTATTTCTGGAAAGGTACTGTTTGCGGGTCTTCCCGACACCGCAGCTGACCCGCGACGCCGCGGTCAGCCAGAACCGTTTGGATTTGTTTGTTCACGACGCCGTGATAGCTCCGGACGGAGCTATCGACATCAAGGAACTGTTTTTAAGGACACTGTGATAACTGAAGATTTTTAAAGTACTGTACTGTGGATTTTTATCGTATTGGTCTTGTTTTAAGTATATAAAAATATTGGATATTTTTCTAAACTGGTGTGGTGTCCGTTTGTAGTGCTTACACTTTGTTACTGTTGGTTATGTGTAAATGCTTTACACACTGCCTCTGAGATAAGCCTGACTGCTCGTGCCAAGCTACCATGGGGGTGAGCAGGGTTTATTTTAGGAGTGTAACTCCCTTATCCTGACTAGGAAGAAGGGTCCCTACTTAGACAAAGGTGCAAGCCCTTGCCAACTAGAGATCCCCATTTCTAACATTGGTGGCAGCGGTGGGATAGGACTTGTGTTTGCACTTGACTTACAGTGATTGGTGTGCACTACTACCATATAGCAGACCATTACGTACCACATACAGGTTCTTTTTTGGCCTATTTTTGATCTTGCCAGTTTGAACTTGCTACTTCAACATGCCTGAATCTAGAGTATCATCAATTGCATCAGTAGAAATTGCCTTTGAGGAGGATCAATTGGAAGCCTACAATGTCAAGGAGTTAAAATCGATTTGCAAGAACCTGAAAGTCCAGGGCAGAGGCCTCACCAGGAAGGATGAGCTACAAAAGGCGCTGAGGGCCTGGGTAGCAGCCAGACATGCCAGTGGGCAATCTGGTGATCTCAATGGAGAGGTGGAGGAGCCTGTTCCTAGGCTGGATGTGCTTTTGGGAGGGGGGGGACCCTCCAGGCAAGGCAGCAGTGGCTTGTCCCCAGAGGAGCTGGAGGACAGGCGGGAAGCAAGGAAGTTCGAATTAGAGAAACTCATGATGGAAAGTGAGAGGGAAGACAAAAGAATAGCCATGGAGGAAAAGAAGATGATCTTAGATCATGAGCTTAAAATGAGAGAGCTGGAGCTGGATTGGGAAGCCGGTAGGGCTTTGTCCAGCCCAGATGTTGGCAACAAAAATGTAGTGTCTAGTACTAAGGGGGAGGTACACGCACACACAGATTTGGGGCCCTGCTTCAAGGAGGGGGTTGACATACGCCAGGGGGTTCAGGATTGTGAGGTTACCTCCGTGGTACGCAGTGTCCCTGGAGGTGGGATTGGGGAACTGGCACAGGGGATCATATTCCCTGGTAGTGGGAGGGACACTCTACTGACTCTAGAGGAGAGGTGCAGCGAGAGGGGTTCCCCCATGATAGAAGCCCTGGGAAGTGAGTATGGAGACCAGCCAGAGGATTATGGGTTGAGAGACTGCAACAGTCAGACACTGTCTCACCAGTCTTGTGAGAATGATGTGGGGTACTTTTCTGAGGCACTGGATGGTTGGGTGAAGGGTGAGTTTGGTTAACACCTGTGTGGGGCTGTGTGATTCAATTGTTGGAGAGCATATTTTAAGGCCCTGTTTTCCAGAGCTAGGCCAACACCTGGTGGAGTGTGAGTTCTCTGACCCCAGGGAGCTTGCACTGGAGGCAGACCTTGTGGTGGATTCCAGAGGGTCTGGAGAAGCATCTGGGGGTGACCCGGAAGGAAGTGGCTTAGGTATTTCCCAACCAAGGGTGGTGGGAAAGGTTTGTGGTAGCCCAGATAGGTCCCGGTGTCATGGGAAAGGTGTAGGGACTCCCGTCCTGTCCCCGCGAAGAAGGAGTGGGAAGGGGCTGAGGCCCAAGGTGCCTGAAACCCGGTCCCAGAGCCTGGGTGGTTGCATGAGGGAACACCAGGTGGGGAGCCTAGGCTGTACTGGAAGGCCACCCATTCCGGGGGATCCCCTAGTGTCTGGGGAACTGGGGGGGACTGCTGTAACGAGCATCCCACCGATTCTGGTGTCTGGCAGCACCGCTCCAGTTGGGAGGGTGCAGAAGTCCAGATGGAGGGGTGAGAGGGGGATGCGTTCCCCAGTGGGAGAACCAGTGGGTCAGGGGCCAGCCAGAAGGGCTGAGCCTCCTAGCAGTGACCATGGTGACACCACTTCTGTCCTGGGGGATCTTCGCGCACTGTCAGATGGACAGAGGTCAGGAGATCTGCACCAGGCAGACTGTCACACAACGCATGAGTCATGTGTTACCCTCAGGGGGGGCATGCACGCTCCTAAGGAAGTCCTGGTGCGCCGGGCAGGTGCTCAGCTGCAGGGTTTAGTCCCTGGGTTGGGAAGCCATGTTCAGGTCCTGCCTGACCTGGAGGGAAGGACGACTATAAGCAGTGTCCTGACCGGTTTCTCTTCTAGGGGTACCACTACAGGTGGGAGGGTGCAGAACTCTGGAAGGGGTGCAGAGGAGGGAGTCCTCGCCTCTGACCCCGGTTCAACTTGAGGGTTTAGACCCTAGGTTGGGAGACCAGTTGCTGGAGGAAGGTCCTGAACTGGTGGGTGAGTTGGGCAGACACCTGCCACAGGTGCCCTGACAATTGTGGAAGGACCAGTAGGTCAGGGGTTGCCAGCTCTTGAGGTCAGAGCACCCCAGGACTGACCCTGGTGAGGCCACTTCTGACCTGGGGGTCTTCATGCTCTGTCAGGTGGACAGGAGGCTGGAGACCTGCGCCAGGTGGATTCTGGCACAACTCATGAGGGGTGTGTTTCCCTTGGGGGGGGTTGGTGTACTCCCCCGGAAGTCCTGGGTTGCCAGGCACAGGTCCAGCCTAAGGGTAAAGGCCCTGGGTTGGAGGACCAGGTTCAGGGTGTCCCCCCTGACCTGGGGAAGGGGAAACTGCTAACAGTGCCACTACCAGTTTGTCTTCTGGGGGTGCCTCTCCAGGTGGGAGGGTACAGTGCCCCAGGAGGAGGACCGGGTGTGGGAGAGCCTACCCCAGTCCGTTGTTCAGCCTCAGGGTACAGACCCTGGGCTGGTGTACCAGTTGCAGGATAGCACCCCTGAACTGGTGGGTGAATTGTACAGAATGCCTGCCACAGGTGGCCTGACAATTCTGAAGTTGAGGGGGACTGCTCCCGGTGGGGGGATGCAGTGCCCCAGGGAGGAGGACAGGGTGTGGGAGAGGCCACCCCAGTACTGTGTCCAGCCTCAGGGTACAGACCATAGGCTGGTGTACCAGTTGCAGGATAGCACCCCTGAACTGGTGGGCGAATTGTGCAAGGCACTTGCCACAGGTGCCCTGACAATTCTGGAAGGGGGTACCGCTCCAGGTGGGAGGGTACGGAGCCCCTGGGAGGAAGACCGAGGGTGAGAAAGCCTACCCCAGTCTCCTATCCAGCCGCCGGGTACAGACCCTAGGCTGGTGGGTCAGTGCCAGGATGTCATCCCTGGCCTGACAAGAGGGAGAGCGGACAAAGGGTGCCAGGCACCTGGGGCTACCGCCCCCCACTCTCTGACGCCACAGAGGTTAGAGAGCCCTGAGAGGCATAAGGCCTGGGTCTCCCCACTGACAACTGTCAGTAGCCACTGTGGCTTACTGTCCTGGTGGACAGCGTTGCCCCTGGGAGGGGACAGGAGACACACCCCAGGGGTGGACTGGGCCACACCACTGTGTTGGCCATGTGGGCACTGTCGGCCTGTTGGGACACATCTGTGAGCAAAGTAAGTTTAGGCGCTGCACAGATGGGGTTCACAGGTGAAGAGAAGGGTACCCCATGGGTCAGCTTAGTGGGCCCTGAGAGTATGGAATGAGAGATCCAACTGGGTTTGGAAAGGCGTAGAACCAGAACGTGCCCCCGCTGTTGTGGGCCAGGTCTATGTTCTATCGCCCCAAGCAGGGAAGTCCATCAATGGATTGATTAGTCTACCCTGGCTTTAGGCTGGGAGGGGGTTGTGTTAGACTTGGCTTTTTCAGCGGGTTTACCCCCAGACTTTTTGCTTTTTGGACTCCTGTTTTTGACCCTGTGTGTGTTGGTTTTAGGACTCTGGGCACTTTCCCACTGCCAATCAGTGCTAAAGTGCATGTGCTCCTGTAGAAAATGTGTTATGGATTGGTGATTCCATGATTGGCCTATTTGATTTATGTGTCAGTCCCTAGTAAAGTGCACTGCGAGTGCCAGGGCCTATAAATCAAATGCTGTTGGTGGGCTGCAGCACTGGATTGAGCTACCCACGCAAACAGCCCGTAAAGTGTAACTCTGGCCTGCCATTGCAGAGCCTGTGCGCAGAATGGGGCTGCCATGTCGACTTGGCAAGTGCACTCACTTGCCAGTCCCTAAACCTTCCCTTTTCTACATGTTAGTCACCTCTAAGGGAGGCCCAAGGTACCCCTGTGGGCAGGGTGCATTGTATGTGAAAGGTAGGACATGCCCTGGTGTGTGTAGCATGTCCTGGTAGTGAAATACAGCCTACTTCGTTTTTCACTACTGCAAGGCTACCTGTTCCCCATAGGCCAGAATGGGCAGTTTTGATTATTACATCCTATGATCCTAACAGACCCAGGGAACATGGTAGAAATTCGAGTTTAGTATGCCTGAACTCAGAATGATAAAATGCATCTTTTAGTGAAGTTGCTTTTAACATTCTGTGTTTGAAAATACCACTTTTAGAAAGTAGGTATTTTCTTGTCTAACCATCCAAGCCTGCCTCTGCTAGGTTGTGTATTCCTTGTCTGGAGTGTGAGTGACAGGGGCTGGGGGATTCCAGGAGACAGGGTGAGTCAGCACAGGGCTGAATAGCAAGATCTACATGTAGATGGGTGGGAGGAGTTGCACCTGGGACCTGAATAGGGCTATGCTTTCCCTCCACAATGCTGGCTCCACCTCCTGTGGTGCGTCTGATGTCCCTGGCCTACACTGCAAAAGGAAAGAAGGAGTCTTGTCAACAAAGTGCTCCAGGACTGACCAGAACTGGTTTGGACTAGGCAAAGGCCTCTCTGCCTTCAGAGACCAAAGAGAAATTGAAGATAAAAAGGGGGACCCAAACCCCAGAACTTTAGAACTCTTTTGGATCAAGAAGACTGCCAAGAAGAAGAGCTGGAGAAGCTGTGAGGAGGAACTACCACTTTGCTGTGTGTTTTGATGTGTTGGCCTGCAGTGGCTGCTTCTGTCTTGGGCAGTGAAAGGACTGGACTGAACTTTCTGCAATCTACTTTGTGAGTGTCTCCAAGGGCTTGAGGTAGAGCTTGCCCCCTGTTCAAGAAGTCTCAGGAACAGCAAAGACTTCAAGCCCGACGCCGTCTACGACGCCGCTGCCGACTCCGTGTCCTGAAGGCACCGCAGGGAGCACCGCCGCAACGCCGCACCGCAACCCTGGTCTCACCGACGACGCCTGCTGATGCCGCCACCGAGCCGCTGCTCGCACCGTGACCTGTGGGCACCGCACTCCGCACCGCCTCGCTTCACGACGATGCCTTGGTATCCCCGATGACGCCGCTCCATGCCAGACTCGACACCGCTGCTTGCACCGTGGTTCGAGGGCACAGCTCGTACAGTTACACGATGCACCGCCCTCATCCCACACCGCAGCCTTGGCTACCGACGCCAGTGCCATCGACTCCAGTTCGTCAGCCGACGACAGCGCTTCAGCAACGACGACGCCGCTGCTGCAGCGTGACCTGCCAGCACCGTGACGAGCACCGCCTTCACCTCACACCGCGACCCTGGTCTCACCGACGACGCCATCTGACGCCGCCACTGAGCGCCGCTGCTCGCACCGCGACCTGAGGGCACCGCAGCGCCGCACCGCTGCACTTCCGCACCGCAGCACCCGACGCCTGCCGCCGCCAGCGCTCCTGACTTCAACAGAGAGGAGATCGATCTGCAACGCGTGTGACTTCAAGGGCCCCGACGACGCCTGCACCGACCTCCGGAACCGACGCCTGCGGACGCCGGGTTTTCGGAAGCTCACCGCGAGGTCATCGACGCCCTGCATTTCTGAAAGGTACTGTTTGCGGGTCTTCCCGACACCGTAGCTGACCCGCGACACCGCAGTCAGCCAGAACTGTTTGGATTTGTTTGTTCACGACGCCGTGATAGCCCCGGACGGAGCTATCGACATCAAGGAACTGTTTTTAAGGACACTGTGATAACTGAAGATTTTTAAAGTACTGTACTGTGGATTTTTATCGTATTGGTCTTGTTTTAAGTATATAAAAATATTGGATATTTTTCTAAACTGGTGTGGTGTCCGTTTGTAGTGCTTACACTGTGTTACTGTTGGTTATGTGCAAATGCTTTACACACTGCCTCTGAGATAAGCCTGACTGCTCGTGCCATGCTACCAAGGGGGTGAGCAGGGGTTATTTTAGGAGTGTAACTCCCTTATCCTGACTAGGAAGAAGAGTACCTACTTGGACAAAGGTGCAAGCTCTTGCCAACTAGAGACCCCCATTTCTAACAGAACAGGTTTGGATTTATGATCCAATTTCAGCTTTTTCATGTCCTTTTTGGCCAGGTCACCGACACTGCAGAGGCACATTGGTCCAAATTCTAAATGTGCTTCCATCTAATATTCAGGGATAGTGGTATGTTTTTTAAAATTGTAACAGCCTGAAGGAAAAGGAGAGGAGACTAGTGAGAAATAGGATTTATTGGCGGAGAAAGGGGGAGAGAGGAACAAAGTAGAAAAAAAGTCAGGGCGCAAAGACGAGAAATGGGGAAGGGGTAATGGAGAAATTGGTAAGAGAGGGACGGAAAGACAAAGGCAGCCAGAGGCTTTGGAGAACTGGGAGGGAGAACGGAGAATGGAAAACCAGTAAGAGAGAAAGCAAAGAACAGGCAGTGAGAGGGAAATGGAGACAAGAATGGGATGGGGAGAAGGGGAAAGTGGGTAAACGTGGAGCGGGACTGATATGAGGAAGAAGAAAAAGAAGAGAAGGAGATGGCGAGAGCAGCTGGGGAGTGGAAGAAAAAAGGACAAAAGATATGTCAGAGAAAACAGCGAGTGTGGTATGGCAATGCTTCAGAAGTAGCGTCTCTGCATATCGACTTTGGGGGGTTCTATAAGTAGCCTTTTTCGCCATCTTGTCATTTCTAAACGCTTGCTCTATGTAACCGTGCTCACCTGAACGAACTAAGAAGGGTGGAAGGCTGGTTAGGCCTTGCCAAGATTTTTAATCTTGCCAAGATGCAGGTCTGAGCAGATGGCAGCTGCAAGTGTGTAAATGACTGATCCATCTGTCGGGAGCATTCTCTTCACTAACACTTGCTTCCCTTCTCTTTTTGAAACTCAGGGGCAGCAACATTGTCGTGGGGTCACCAGGGCTTTAAGTGGAAGCTTTTTCAATATTATATGAAAGCCATAGTTGCTGCTTATTTATCTCATGCAACTAACAACCACTGACAAAGCCAATAGTCCGACTTG
This sequence comes from Calotriton arnoldi, assembly GCA_963921515.1. Lineage (NCBI taxonomy): Eukaryota > Metazoa > Chordata > Amphibia > Caudata > Salamandridae > Calotriton > Calotriton arnoldi. The sequence goes on from CAWUFW010006996.1 coordinate 707,518, forward strand.
TTGTAGGTATGATGTTACTTGTATAATATATCTGGATGCAATGACAGAAACAGGAAAATACACACTATGCCAAGCACAGAAAAGTTTAAAAAGTCACACAATCACCCCGCAGCCCAGCTCTGTTAAGAAGAGAAATACAGCAAGTCTACAAACACAGCGTGTGCTTTACACGCCATGTTTGTAGAGTTGCTGCATTTCTTTTCTTAATAGAGCGCAACTGCAGGGTGATTGTGTGCCTTTGTTAAAGTTTTCTGGTTAATCGCAGCACCCGCCTGGAGCTGCAATTAACAATAAAACTTTCAGATGAAGTGAAACGGGATGACTAGGAGTGGGCAGTGCACTTAGAGGCTAGGTGAGAAAAGTGATCACTGAACTGCTATGCAACTTTCAAATCCTTGAAAAAATACAAACTTAGACCAACATTACAACGCTGATAAGAGATCTGTGAAAACCTGCACCATCACTGCACTGGTACATCACCTAGTCCCGTGGAATGCTCAGGTCACAGATCATCATGCATAAAAAACACACTCTTTCTAGATGTCAGTTTCTTAAGACAATAATAGAACAATAATTAAGACCCTAAAAAAGACTCTGCTCCTCCACTGCTCGAGACTACTGTTACCATCATAAGTGTCTCACTGGGTCAAGGTTTATCTAGTCTATTCTTCAGACTTGTCATAATGAGCACCTACATTAAAAAAATAGAGAAATACCACAAACATTTCCCCTTTCTTCCTTCCTCTGACCCCATTAAACCTGGAAAGAATAATCACCCTACAATTTGAAAAATATTTAGAAGCAAGCCAACTGTTAAATTCCCATTAGTCACTTTTCTGTCCCAACCACAGTACGGAAGCTGCACTACTAGATGTATGGCAAGCTCCTATCACAAGACAGTCTGCTTAACCTGATGAATTTCAGAGCTGAGTTTTGTACAGAAGATCACCCCCTTTCGCCCTAATATATGCAAGTACAAAAAGGGAATCATTAACAGTCAAACTGCTTCTTGTTAAAATGTCACATTTTGTCAAAAGGGGTTGTTAAAACTGTACTACCAGAGTGACCATAACAGACACTCAAGTCATTGGCAGCCTCATCACAACTAGAAAGATGGCTGGAGAGTTTCGCTGTTTTCAAATTCAGATGGATTTAATTTATACAAGCCATTGTTGCTGCGTATTTATCTTATGCAACTAGCAACCACTTACAAAGTCAATAGTCCGACTTGTAGGTATGATCAGGGCTTTAAGTGGGCTGGGTCTCACCGGTGCTGAGCACCGGCAGTTTTTTAAAGGGGGCCTCGAAACGGGTCTCTACCGGGCTCTGTTTTGTGCCCTGGCACAGGCAGTCTGTTTTTTTCCAGACTGCAGTGACACTAGGCACATCGATGTGCGCGTGCTCACACTGCTCACTTCTCACTAGTAGAGAAGTTAGGGCATGACGTCATGCCAGGTGAGCCTTGTAGGTAGGGTGACCAGGAGTCCCGGATTTGTCTGGACCGTTACGGTTTTTCAACAGTTGTCCCGGCAGATTTCGGTAAAAGTGGCTTATGTCCCGGTTTTTGGAGAGGGTGAACTAAAAACAGTGAGAGGCATTTTTTTAGGTGTTCCAAAGCAGGGCTAGTAAGCAGCTGTTATACGTAAGCAGTTTAATTAACAGACATGATGCTGGTTTTAAAAATTACATTTTATTTATTTTCTTAGTGCCTGTTCTGTGTTTCTATGAGGATGAGGACTGTCATTATTTGCCACTTTATTGATGTAAATTTGTAGTCCTTCCTCTATTTTAGCGAAATGTCCCGGTTTTTGGGTCGCACGATCTAGTCACCCTACTTGTAGGGGAAGGGAAATCCTTTAAAGAGAGTCATTTTCTCTCTGGATTTCCCTTCTCTTTTTGAAACTCAGGAGCAGCAACATTGTCGTGGTGTCACCAGGGCTTTAAGTTGAAGCTTTTTCAATGTTACATACAAGCCATAGTTGCTGCTTATTTATCTTATGCAACTAACAACCATTGACAAAGCCAATAGTCCTGACTTGTAGGTATGATGTTACTTGTTGTATCATAAAACTGGATGCAATGACAGAAACAGCAAAATATGAGTCGGGCGACACACTATGCTAAGCACAGATTTTTAGCTTTTGTGTCTTAAGCCACGCTCTTAATTACACTGGTCACGCCCCTTTGAAAATTTTCCATGCTTCTTTTGCATTGAGGGATTTCAAAAGAGATTTTGATACTTCATATCAGGTGCCTTAATATTTGGGTGTACATATTTACGTTTGATAGGTTATGTATGACAAGTTATTTGAATGTGCAAGCAGCTCGAAAGTAGAAACACATAGAAATCATTGTTTGTGTTTAACGTCACACATTCCAAGGGCTTTCTTAGTAAGGGCGTTAGAGGGAAACTCTGCTCTAGATATTTATTTTAAAATGGATTTTAAACACTTTTTGTTTGTGGCATTAAATAGCTCGCTTTAACACCGTCCTGGCCATCTTTGTGATCTGTGGGATCCTCCTTTGTAAGAATCTGGGAGGAGAGCTCATATTGCGTATTGGTGTAGGTGGCAGTTTAAAAAAGCAGCTAATCAATAACGGAATCGAAAATTGAAGGTATTCTACATTTAAAGTATTGTTCTTCTGGAAAGTAGATTTGTGTTGTTTTCACTCAAGCTGCAGCTCTTAGAGTTGCTACCTCCGCCCTCTCCATATGAGTTCTTATTCCGTTTTCTCTAGGTCCTACTCTGTACCTCGGGGAAACGTAAATTTGCCATTCTGGGGTGAGATGTAGCTCAGCTCTGTTAAGAGAAATTCAGCAAGTCTACAAACATGACGTGTGCTTTTCACGCCGTGTTTGTAGACTTGCTGAATTTCTTTTCTTAATAGAGCGCCGCAGCTGCAGGGTGATGGGCTGATTGTGTGCTTTTGTTTAAAGTATTCATGTTAATTGCAGCTCGTGACGGCGCTGCAATTAACATGAATACTTAAACAAAAGCACACAGTATGCACCACGGCCTGGCTCTATATGGAAGAAACACCCGTTTTTCGCGCCGCTCGCTTTTTAAAAGCAGCGGCGCGAACGTTCTCGTTTGATGTGCTGTGTGTGTGCGCGCTCCACACACAGCACTGCGCGCTATATGTAACAGAGGTGCGCATGCGCGCACGTTATTGGGAACAGTGGTTGCAATATACCTTGTGTTGGAGGATAGAGTTGTATGGGGGCATTCAGCTGCCTAAAACCTAGCCTAGGGGGCATATAAAAGAAACCAAGCGGGAGAACCATGATTTGCTTCTCATTTGAACTCAAACACTAAGTCCTGCCCATTATATCATTAACCAATCCTGGTGATTTGAAGGAGAGGACTACACAATCTCCCTTAAACACGTTAGCATCTTTACCAACCCACCCAACCCGTCTGCCCATTTTAAAATCAGCAAAGAGTGTTCCCCCCAACCCCACTTTAGAATTTAACCAATTGAGAGATTTGTTTCTCAATGAGTCCCATGTTTCATGTTGCGAAGACTCAATGGGTGGGACATTTGCCAGAATGACCACGTAAGGTGTAACCTCAGGCGGTAGGTCTAGTCTGTCCCAAGCAGACCGGGGGTGTTTAAAGGTTGAGCCACCCAAAAGAGTATTAGAGTTGGGAATTGGTGGTAACGCCTTATTATGAGCCCCTGTCGCATACAGGATTGGGGCAGAATATATCTGAGCCGTCGTTGTTGACACTCCATAACGGGGTTGAGGTAAATGCTGGGGCACCTCGCACGGTCCCCCCGCAGATTGCTGTGCAGAGCACATGCGAGGTGCACCAGCAGTATCACCATAAACAATTGGCTCTTCCCTACCAGTCTCATTATACATATTCATTGAACCCAACTTATCTGCACATGATAGCAGGGCACATTCAACAGCTTTTAAGCGGTCAGTAAGGCTGCATACAGAAGTTTTAATAAGAGCAATCAATTCCTGTACACATGCCACTAATGGAGAACAGACCAAGGAGTCAAGTGCTGCAGAGGGCGGTCCCTTACTTGAGTCTCTCTGGGTTTTTGGACCTTGGCCTGATTTTAAGCCGGATACCTTTTTTGTTGCCTTCATTTTTCCATTGCACAAAGATGTATAGGTTTTAGCAGAGATGGGTTTAGTGGGTTTAGAGCATTTAGATGGAGGAATAGAACTTGAGGTGCCCAGCGCTACGGGGCGACAGTTTGAACCAGTTCATTCTTATTCACAGCGTCTTGGCAGATAAACTGTATTTCAGGAGTTAGGGCCAAGTCCACAGGGGATGAAATACTTTTATTTAAGGGATCACACCCACTCTCGGTGCAATTAGTCAATGTTTCCTCCACACTTAGAATTTGCTGCTCAATGGCTCCCAATGCCCCTGTTATAAAATTCATAATCGATTGACGTGATTTGGGGGGTGGTTTCGCTAGAGCAGAACTCGGTAGCTTCCTTTTTCCCACGGCCAGTAAACGTAAAAAGTACCACTGTATAGAAACTCAAATTAGGCACTGGATACTAAGAACAATAGCAAAACAAGAGGACAGTCACAAATTACAGTACCTTCGCAGAAGCGTCCTCACATGCCTGAAGAGCGGGCGGGGTTTTGGATCACTACCGAACACACACTGCAAAGAGGGGGGGCCCAGCCCTGCCTCCTCCTGTTGCTGACGGGCGCAGACGGGCCTGCCCTTGGCCCGGGCTGTGCCCGGGCACGGCCCGGGCACGGCCGCGCGCGTCCCACTCTGCGGGAAACCCATAGGTGTTTTAAGCGCCTCGATGCGCACAGAAATGGTGTTGGAGACGGCACGCCGGCCGCTCAGCAGTATGGGGCTTGAAGTCTCCCCAGGCTCCGGTGCAGTAAAAACGGGCTCCCGCACTGCGGGAGACCCGTAGGTGTTTTAAGCGCCTCGATGCGCACAGGAATGGCGTTGGAGACGGCACGCCGGCCGCTCAGCAGTATGGGGCTTGAAGTCTCCCCAGGCTCCGGTGCAGTAAAAACGGGCTCTTTGATTGCCTTTAATAGGCTATTCGGTACGCCCCATGCAGCCATTTTTTTCCACAAGTTCTCCTGTGGCACTTGATTGAATGCAGACTTGAGGTCTACAAAGCAGGCAAATAGTAGCGTTTTTCTTGTTTTGGCCTTTTCTGCTAACAGTGTCAGGGCTGTTAAATTTGTTAAAGTCCCCATTCCAGCCCTAAACCCTGTTTGTAGTCGGGGTAAAATGTTGTTTACTTTTAGCCATGATTTGAGGTGCTATAGAAGACTCGCTGCATATAGTTTCGCCGCCACGTCTGTTAATGCTATGAGTCTATAGCTTGTTGGGTTTGAACGGTTTCCACTTTTATATATGGTCTGGAAAATGCTGCCTTTCCAGGAATCCGGGACGGAGTTCGTGATGTATAGCTCGTTGAATAATGGGGTAATGTATTCTGCCCAGTAAGGTGGATTTCCTTTAAAAAGAGCGTTGGGTATACCATTCGGCCCTGCTGCTCCCTCTGATTTTCGGTTCTTTATGATTTTTTCCAGTTGGTCAATTTCCACGGCCGGTGTAAGATTCTCATGACTGTCTATTTTTTTCTTTTGATCCCTTTTATCGTTTAATGGTGTTACCGATCTTGTTGATGCTTGGCATGTACTCGTTTTGCTATCACTCTCCACGTGGTCCTGACGCTGTTTCGGCGTATATATCCCAAACGTGTTTTTCCCACATGGCTGCGTTTATACCTGAGTTTTGGTGTTGTGCGTGCCCTAAAGACAGGCTGTTAATCAATTGCCAGAATTGTTTATTGTTCCGTTGTTGGCTTGCCAAGAGCAATTTGTTCCAAAGATCCTCTTGATATCTTATTTTTGCTTCCCAGCAGTTTTTCTTGTACTGAGTTCTCAGTTCCTGGAGTCTGTTTTTGTCACTTCTTTTCCATTCCTTTGTCTGTTTCATTAGAACTCTGCTTTCTCGTAAAATCAGCATTTTTTCTTTGCCCAGCTTTTTGCTGTACCATGTTTTTGCTTTTTTGTTCCTTCGTTTTGCTTACTGTTTGGATTGATCCAACATGTCTGATTTTTTATTGTGAATTTTTCTTGTAGTGTGCTTATTAATCGTTCCCATGCTGTTTTTAAATCCCCTTGTTTTGTTTGTTCTTTTCCCTCCTTGTTTTGTTTATTTTTTATTGTGTCCAGTGTACCAGCGTATCTTTTCTATCCCTTTTCCCCTCCATTTCAGGCTTTTTAGATTATATGTTACGGGGGCCGAGAGTAGGCCGTTAGATGCGTGATACAGCACTGTCTTATATTTTATTCCAATGATCTGTGAAAAATGGTCACTCTCCATACGGGGACAAATTTGAAAGTGACATACCTGCTGCATTGCGGCTTCACTTACTAGCGTGTGATCTATGGTTGAGCTATTATTCCCACTTAGAAACGTAATGGCGGCCGGTGCATCATCTTTTGTGTTTCCGTTCAGGAGCCTTAATCCCAGCTTTTCCAACTTATTTGTATAAGTGTTCTCTTTCTGGCGCTGGTTCATCATCTTCGTGTTTTTACTTAGGTTAATGTTAAAGTCTCCTGATATTATGCAGATTGCCTGTTTGTATTGTCTCTGAATTGTTTTGAATATTTCATATAGGATTTTCATCTGCTCCTCTTTTAGATCTTTTCTGGGGTGGATATAGACATTTATTACTATGATGGCTGGCAGGTCCCTGCTCTCATTCTCTCTTACTATTCTTAATGCCTGCACACAATTTGTCCTGATTTCTAAATGCTCTATTTGCCATTTGAACCTTGTTGAGCAGAAAAGTGCTAATCCTCCTTTGGGATGTCTAACTTTTGACGTTTTCTCGGCCGATACGTGATAGCCTGTGTATCCAATAATTTGTATTGGCTCTAGGCACCATGTTTCCTGCATCAGAATTATGTTGTGCCTTAGGAGAAGTTCTGTTGCCTCTTGAAGCTGTAGGAGATTCTCAAGCCCATGAACGTTCCAGGAGCATGAGTTTCTTTTGTATTTCTTCTAATTTGTGTTTTTGTACTGTATTTTGTAATGTTATTTATGTACTGTGTGCTTTTATGATTGTTTTAAAATATTCGAAAACAACTTTGATGACAACAGTTTATTTTCTGGAGCCTATCAGGAACTGGAGACAAAGGGTTGTGAGAACAAAAAGAATGCTAGCAATGAGGGAACAAAGAAAGTGGAGGCCAGGCCTGTGGTGTCAGAACAGCGGTTGGGTCAACCACATCAGAAGCAGTTGTGTCAGAACCCCTTTCAGAGGACCATTGGGCAAGCAGGGGCTATTGGGCCCAACCATGGGGTTTGAGGCCTTTTACTCCTGATGTCCTGGGGCCTGGCCTACTATGGATTCTAAGCAACTGAGCCAAGTACCCCTTCTGCACTTGATTCTCAGTAGTAACGTGGTCTAGCCATCCAAGGGCTCCTCAGGGGGAGAGGGCAGGTAGCTACAGGGAAGTGAACACAGATCACAACTCAAAATGAGCACAGCAGCAGTCCAGACAGATACTCACAATTGATGAAAAAAGAGAAGTATTTTATTTCTACAATTACCAACATTAAGGAGAATTATGACATTCACAAGCAACTACACATTCCCCCCAGCGGTTAGTGCTCTAGTATTTCATTAGGTAGTTTCCCAGCTCCCACTCCCTCTTCCCCTCTAGCAGTAGTGGTTATTCCCCATTCACTATAGACAACATCAAGGGTAAGTCACGCTAGTAGTCAGAGTCTCAAGAGTCCACTATGACTTTATTTTAAAGTCAACAGTATTCCAGCGCTGCAGGGCTAACTAGCAGTTATCCGAATCAGGCTTACAGGCACCTCACAGGATTGGAGCGACCAGAGTTCCTGAGCGCACCCCATCCATGAGTTCTGGAGTGGCAGCAGCTGATTCTGGTGAGTTTGCTGCACGCAGCAGTGAGACTAGCTGACCTTGGCCCATAGTCCTAGTCCTTGGCAGAAGTCCTGGAAAGCTTTCCCTCTTCACACAGCATGTCTGGCCACTTGGCAGATGACAATTTTTGGGGTCTCAAGCTCACCTTCTCATAGTTCATTTCCAGACACCAAATGTGATTTAGAGTCTAAGTCTTTGAAGTTTATGTTAGTGGTCTCCTTCTTTGGAAGTGCCCACTATTCTGTCCTCTTTTTCCTCTTGACAGCAGTCTGTCACAGCAGGAGAGACTCCTAAGCTGAAAGCCCCACAACACAGGCCATGGGAGGGACTAGAGTTCACACCTGAATGTCAGTCACAGTGATATGTGTATCAAAAGGTTAGCCCAGAGCCCCAGCCCTACTCTTTATGAATCTCTTATCATCCACGTCTCCTTCCTGAGATGTGTACAGGCACCTTTCTTGTGACCTCTCTCTGAATCAAAGATCACCCTTTAAAGTATACTGGGGAAGCCTGGCTCTTCCCTCGCCAATGTGTATCCCACCCAGCTTACAGGAATGCAGCAATACACAAATACGTTTGGGGGGATTCCTCTACCTCCTCATGTTTCACCATGCAGGCCTGGGGCTCCCAAAATGGAACCCAGAACTCTCCATGTATTGTACCCAGCGCATATATACAGCCTACACACACTGCACAGCACTGTATTGTTCATGTAAGGTACCACTCATAGGCACACATACCTCCAGCACATACATTTAACATGCATGCACTGCACAGCACTCTATCCTTCATGTACTGTACCACTTATAGGCACACATGCATCCAGCAAATATATTTAACATGAACGCACTGCACAACACTACATCCTCCACTTATTGTACCACTCATAGGCACACATTCATCCAGCACATGCATTCACTACTCAGTACTGCTTTATCCCTGAATTGCACCCTTCTCGGGCACACATACACTCAGCGCAGATACACCACTCCTGCACTGTGCAGCACTACACACCAACCCGATGTAGGCGAAGGGTGAGTTAAGCACATAGCAGCAGAACTAAAACTGAGTGAGCCTGTAAGCCTCACTCCAGTAACACAGGATCACAAGCATTGGCATAGCCAATAGGTCTCGCCTTTGGGACATTATAAGTGTTAAGCCATGCAACAGTTGATGTTGCACCAAGGATATTGTGCTGCATAATTAAATAGTTATAAGGTCCCAAAGGCGAGACCTATTGGCTATGGCAATGCTTGTTTTTTTGTTAATCGGCCAGCAGGTCCTCGGGTGCATCAAATACATCTGAGAAAGTGCAATAAGCACAAACATTAAACGAACGCTTTCCTCAGTACTTCTTAGTATAGTTAATACTGAAGACTTATACTGCGTAAGAGAATGTTTCATGGAACATCAACCCTGAAATGTGATGTGGACAAGAAATTGTGCAAGTAGTTCTTCAAACCGTTGTGTTTAAAAACACTGCTGCCTCGCGGGTAATGAGTCCGACTCCCGCTTCCAACCACCCCAAGGTCAGTAAATGAAATACAGTAAATTTGTGAACAGTAACCTCTGTTATTTACAGCTCGGGGTAGGACATTTGTCGCCGTGGGTGCTGTCTGCTTATTAACGGTTCCACCCACACTACCGCAAATGACCCCTCCACACACTACTCAGCCGGCCATAACGACCCACTGGCCCCTTCTCTGACATGACTTTACTAAGCTTTTTCCAGGGAAAAAACGCAACAGCCAACGAAGTTCATACCTTCTATTTCAACTACTCAGTAGGCGGGGGCTCTCACTATGAGATGTGAACAGTGACACTACCAGCACAAACCGAGATCTCCATCACATCTGAGAGCAGCGTGCGCACGGGCACCGGAGGCGTACGGAGCCCAATATTGTTTGAATCACACATGTTCCGGACAATTACCTGGTACTCATGTCATGTAATTGGTACCAAATGAAAACGATGTTGGCCAGAGCTGTCAGTCCCCGCCTGGCGAGGGGATCTCTGAGACAGAAAGCAGGAAGAGGGCGAGCAGTCCCATTCACACCCGGGCTCCGGAGTCCACTTGGGGCAACTTCCAAGTACCAGCGCCCGGTCTGCAGGGCGGCGGGCTCCTGCAGAGGCTACACGCCGATACCTTCTGTCAGACTCACGGCTCAGCCGGGGGCTGTGGAGCCACGTAGCAGCCCCGGGAGCTCGGGAACACAAACTGGCGCTGCCTGCAGCAGGCATTGGCAGGTTCTGCCGGAAGCAATTGTAGGATCCCGTCCTTCTACAGCCCCTCCCCCAGCAAGCAGTGCGCCTTCTGCCCCGGAGCTCAGCTGTGTGCCAGCTCCCGGATGCACCCCATGGTGGGTCACTACCTCCAGGGGAGAGGGGGCATGGCGAGCTCTCTGCTCTCTCCCCCCGCATCGGGCACGCGCCCTCTGACCATGCCCGAACCAGGCCTCTCCGGCGGAGCGTCGCAGCGTGGCAACCTCGAGCCCACGCGGGCCGGAGCAGCCGCGTGTGAATTCTAGAAGTAAACAAGCACTAAATAAATACCAGTGCATTTTCCAGGTCAGCCATCGCGTGGATTGCAACTCGGGACATGTGTTGATGAAGGAGTATGGGAATAGGTGGTGTCCGCGTGCACCGTAGAAGATTAACCTCGAATATAACACTGCCCTATGCATGCGCGCGAGTGCAGGCGGAGAACACTAGGCTTGTACAAGGAAGTAGCCAGGGCAGTAATGGCAGCAGTTTCCCAAACAAGAGCGTGCCTCGCGCGGCAGCAGGGGGGACCTGCACGATTCCCTTGCGGGAGCGTGCAGCAAGGCGCGATGATTGTGACCATATGGCGCCACCATATGGCGCCGCACGCTCCCGCAAGGGAATCGCCAGACGTGCACGCGTTGCCATTGCAAGCAATGCAACGCGTGCACGTTTTTGCCCCCAAAGCTGTGCCGATAACTAAAGGTCTCTCCTAAGCAGCGCATGCGCGCTGCGTAGGCGAGACCTAAAAAAGGACCTGTTCACTCCTACTGATAACTAAATGTATGCTGCCATCACAGCACTCGTGCTGCTGAACTCCTGGTGAAGGCAGTAGCCTCTCAGCACTTTGAGGGTAGAGCTTTGGGCACCCCTCTCGGTCCAACAAGAAAGCAATGCATGAGACAGGCCTATGTCATGGCACACAGGCATGATCTGTGTTTGCCTATGAAAACAAAAATCAGCATTAGGAATCCAGACATCAGTACGGTTGGGCACTCAGAGCAGGAGTGCACGTCCATTATCATGCAGAAGGCTTTTCAGTCCCAAAAAGATAAAAGACCAATAGGAAGAAGGGAGAAGCTAGATTGGCACTTCATAGTTAGATTGAGTAAGCAAAGCAGAAGTTGTGTCGCTATCTCTTCCATTGCAGAACTTCCTGCTACTGAAAGTCCATTCACCATTTGGTGTTTCCCATGCACGTTTGTTTTGTTTTCCCTCCCTCTCTGTCAGTTTCTTTCCCTTTTCCTGTTTGCTACCCATGCCTGTGGAATTGTGCTTCCGTTGAAAATTACCAATACTACTGGCACCCTGAACGTAGAGGTGGGCGAGTCACTGAAAGCTCGAGCCAGGTGCCTGGCTCTGGCTCAACTCAAGGTCATCTTGACCTCTCGAGCCCAAAACAAACCGAACTTTCATGTGGCTGCTGCCTGCCACTGAGTCTGTCACCTCATGCATCAAGAAATAGAGACAGAACTTTGATGTTAAACTTTTGATGTAAAACGGACAAGAGAGAAACAGATAGCCATCTAGTGGCTGAATTGTTCAGTGTACTGTAAAACTAGAAATCCCAGCTTCCCTGCTTGAAGAAATCGTGTGATCCTAGGCATTTATATATATTTTTTTACAAAGACTCCTTTTTCTTCATTATCACATTTGAGAGAGCCTTCAAATAATGCGCTATTACAAAAACCTGTTTTTTGTTTAATAGACTATAATGTGGCTCTCTCTGCAATAAAGATTTACACCACATACATAGGGTACTACGATAGGTTTCTTGCCTGAGTACACTAACTACAGTTTCAGAAGGGTGGGAGGGGCAAGAAATGCTTTAAGTTAATGTTTAAACTATCAATTTCAATAAATACTTCTGAATGCAGTGATATTATCTGAAGTACTGAAACGCATCCGCATGTTAAAGAATATACTTTTTTAAACAATTTTGAAGTAACTCAATCATATTTTACCATGTTTGTTGCATGACTTGCATGACACATATTTTCAGTGCTCGGCTAGTGCATGGGCTCTAAGAAACAGTCAGACCCTTAACAGGGCTTTGGCTCAGCCCTCCCTCTGTTTATCAGCTGCTGATACTCCTATGTCTGAGGGACGGTTCCTAGAAATCTCTGGAGTCGTCAACGTGTCCTTCACTAGAACATCAGGTAAGCGAGAAGTAGGATTTAGTAGAAAGGTCTCATTGGCTCAAGATTTTTGACAAGATCTTTTAATGTCTGTTTTTAATTTTTCTTAAATCCGCATACAGGAGGAGACAATACCTAAACCTTAGTTACTGGATGAGAACAGAGTAAAAATCAAGTCAATGGCGCCAGTGCTTATATCGTCCTCTTTTCTTTTTTCCTGGTGTGGGGGCAGATTCAGGAGTCTCCCTTTTTAGGTTTCGACTACACAGCGCTTGCGCTGTGGTTGCAAAATCTTGTATTAAAAAAAACAAATCTTAAATGGGGCGTACAACCTGCCCCATACTTACCTATACTTACCATTGGCTGGCTCCCGCGTGGCTCCCTCCTCACTTTATTTACCATTAGTTGGCTCCCACGAAGGCTCCTACATTACTCTGCTGGTCAGCGCCTCCCCTTCTGTCGTCCTGCCGACTGCTTCCGGTGCCCAGTGTCCACGCACCTGCAAAAGTACTTTTTTATTATTTTGAAGTGTAGCCAGGGCCGTACTGGGAACAGCAACCAGCCCTGGCAGATTGCTGATCGACTGGCCCTGGGAGCGGGGAGGGGGAGGTGCTAGTAAAAAGCACCTCTCCTGCTTTTGTTACTGGGGACCGATATTGCAGCACTGCTGCAAAACCGGCCCCCAGTGACAAAACCGGCCCCCACGGCCAGAAAACTTCCCCCCACCCCTCCAGCCCACTGGGGAAACGGCCGGAGCCCGCTACAGCCAGTCCGGCCCTGAGTGCAGCATTCCATCAGAGTGCATTGATTGTAGGCCGCCTCTACTCCCATATTTATTTTATTTTTTTGCAGTTTTATATAGCGCAAACTTGACCTGAAGGTATTGGAGCGCTTTACATGAGCACAATTTGCATTACAGACGACACATTCATTTTTAGGCACGGAGAGGTTAAGTGATTTGCATAGAATCCAGGATGTTGAGCCTCCCGCCAAAACTCAAACCTGGTTCCCCAGCTTCAAATTTGGCTGCTCTAGCCGTTATGCACATCCTCTCTTTATTTTGCTTGTTTACATGCATCTCCGCATCGGGAGCACCAGTTGCAAAGAATCCCTTTTACGGGTAACTCTTTGACCCCAATGGCATCATTAAAACACCATGGCCTGCTTCGAGCAAGTACCCTGCTCTCCCTCTGCTCCTTTGCTCACAATCAGGGACGGCTCCTCCGTAATGGCAGAGAAGCATTGCCCCACTGCCCTGATCCAGCAGATGATAAATAAAATGATAATAACACAATGTTATTAATCTATCATTTATCGTTGTCTGAGCCACGACATGAGTATGGGGTGGGGCCGGGCATGGCAGGGAGGAGCAGTAGTGTGCGGTTATAATTGTGCATGTCAGTGTGGCCGGCGTCTGAGGCCAGCCAAACAGACATGCGCACTTATGTTTCTTCAACCCAGCTGTGTTGCAGAGTCAGGTTGGAGAAAAGCCACAGGCTCCCAGGCACTGTCTGAGCGGCAAACTAGGCCACTCAGACCAATCCTGGTGATGCTTTCATGCTGGGTATAGCAAGAGAGGAGCATCTGGATTGGGTGGGGAGCCTGTACTTTGAGGCCCATCAACTTCCGGGCCGGACAAGAAAAGCAACGAGGGGGCTGGCAGCGGCAGCAGGAGCAGAGCGGCAGGTAAGTCTTTTTTTATTTTATTACCCAACCCCCCTTCCTCCCCCCGCCAGCTGCCCTACCACTTTAGATAGGTGGCGACTGCCACTGCTCACAATAAACCAGTCTCCTGGAGCAGCACTGCGGATCAGGGGGCGATCACACCTTTCATTGCTTTTAGCCCCATTCCCCCTGCTCATATTAAACAAGCATTTACAATGCAATAGGTCTCGCAATTACATTATTTTGAGCTATTGACATTGTAAATGGCCATGCCTTTAAAAAAATTAAAAGGCATTGTTATTTACAATACCAAAAACATTTAAAGTTTTAAAAAAAAGTGTGTTGGGGGGGCAAAGAGAGAAGAAGAAATGACGAGACATGTGAGATGGGGAAATAAGGCACAGAGAAGACAGTACGAGGAAGGTATCAAAATCTGGCAACACTGCACAACAGGTACACAGCTTCAGCCTGCACCCCCCTGCTGCCCAGAATGACCTATCCGAGTGCTTAAGGAGTTTTGGTTTTCTGGGAGTGGATTTTATATTAGAAGTGAGCTCATCAAGAAGAGAAAAATTAATCTGATCCGATTAAGGGGGTGAAGTTTAATATATGAGGGTATGGAATTCGGTGAAGAAAAGATAGGGGAATTGATGAGGCCATCAAATAATTGATAAAAACAAAGATTGCCCATGTCTCAAACCTGTCTTAAAGTTGAATGCTGGCAAGGTTATCCTCTAAAATATTTAGAAGCTTCAGGAGATAGCACCTCTTTGAAGCAATTTGATGGGGTGGTAACCTACAGTGCTGGTGAAGGAGACTACATGGAGTACATGGACTACATAGACTGCGATGTACTTTAAAATCAGTTACTCAAACAATTGAAATCATGAAACAGCAAACACTTACACTGCATTGTATCAGGGCCTTTGTCGCATCCACACTTTCTTATTTTGTATTCTGTTGTGCAACAGGATGATGCAGCCTGTTGGTAGAAGCTGTTAAAATCCAGGTGCTAAGAGCACAAAAGCCAGGTGGTGGTTAATGGAAGGAGGGGGGCGACGAAGTCTTTGGTGGTTACATTCATAGACATCAATCATTTTTCACGGAACATTTGTCTAGGTTGTCTATGGACATTTTCCCTGCACACCCCCGAGTTCTGTGTAAGGGAGTGATGTGTCTTGCCTCCTCAAGAATCACAGGGCTGGGAGACCATTTGTGGGTATCTCTTTAGCCACCAAGGGCTCCTCCTCCGTGGGGCACTTTAGTCGGTGTTTGCGTGCCTCCTCCATTAGGGACCACACGGACGCAGCCAAAAAAATGCAGAGGATCTCGGGGGACAAAATACGAAAAGAAAGGTAGGATGGGAACTCTGGATAAGGCATGCACAGATTTCAGTCGTTAAACCGAGGCATGTTATTTCATGGAGAATGAGGGGCGGACAACTGATAAGGGTGCGGTCAAAATCCAGGTAAAGTATTCTGAAGATTTTGCAATCCCGTCCTTCGCAACACAAAAAAACCCCATAAAAAAACATAATGAAGATTTGGAAACCCTTCCGTCATTTCGGCAAGATTCTGATCTAACTACGCCACTAAAAGCTCTGCCCAATCGCACAGTTGCTTGAATCACACTAAGGAGGACTACATAAAACGACTAAACAAAACACCACAAAAGCGTGCATAAAGAAAACAAAATCTTTAATCGTTTATTTATCGAAATGTATCCCAAGTCGCTTTTCTAGTTATAACAATACAAAACACGAACCCATGAAACGTCATCTGTTTATTATTTTCCTCGCTTCTTTCAGATGTACAGTTCTGAAACAGCACGAGTGTCTGGCAGGAATACTCGTCATTCCTCGGATAAAACACTGTCGCTTTCTACCGCTATTATCTAGTCACAACTGCTGCTGGGGGAAATGAAAGGCGAGTAGCGTGAGTTACCGTTCGCTGGGGCATGATAAACAACCGTTTCCAGAAAACGTATCACTAAGGATGTACACATTTTCAAAGTGGCAGAAGGACAGGGCTCCTGAAATAAAACATATAAAACATGAAAAATACGCTGATAAACGAGCCCACTTTATTTCCACGGTAAAGGTTTGGGAGGTAAGCGTAGGAGGTGGGGGTGGGAAAGGAAACAAACAAGACGGGGAAACAAAATGAGTAAAACAGCCAGTGACTGGAGTATGCTTTATCACACAAACAGCACGAGGTGGGTGGGGGAATGAGCAGAGACGTCTCATCGATATGTGAAATGACATCATGGGACGAAGCCGGCAACAGAAAGAACAAGCATTACACGGACGCGAAAAAACAGATGGCCTCTGCGCCCGCAGACTCGGACGCGAAACGAAAACAAGGCAAGTAACCTGAGACTGCTAATTATAACCAGATGGCCCCGACAAAGATAAGAATTTGCTTCGCGACAGCCGCAAAGCAGACAATCCTGTCCGGATGGGCCGGACGAAAAGGGGAAAGGGCGGCAACAAAAAGACCTCATTTCCAATGGCAGGCCACCGTTTAGCATAAACGGGGACGCCAGCCAATGAAAAAGAGGGGCGGGGCTTCAAGTCCCCTTCTGAAATCTCCTCATTAACAATATGTCTCGCCGAGCGAGCAGCGCATGCGCGCTGCAACGCTAGGCGAGACCTAAAAAGTTGGTGGTTGCACCAGTGAAATAACAGGGACTCTGACGCCACGCTGCTGTGCAATGATTCATAAACTGGTGGCGCCATGGTACATGGGTGGCCGATACTTTGCAGTGATCAGCACAAGTTACATTGAATTATACATATTGCGGTCTATGTGAAGCACATTTAAATGTTTATTGTTCCATCGGCCTCTTCCCTTTCGTTGGTTTATAGGTGAGAAGGCAGCAGTTTCTTAACAATTCAGCTGCTGTGAATGCTTCATCCCTGTTATTTGTGACTTGTTGAAACTTGGAGGCAGACCAGGGGCTTCTTTTGAAATGTTTGTAGCTGAGACCGCTTTTCTTTGCACCTTTGGCTCGCACTGTGTTTATTTATTGAGCAAGTGGCACTTTTCCTGTTGTGAGAGTATCACATTGTTAGAAACGGGTAGCGTGGTGCAGAGCGGGCGGGCCAAACTCCGGAGGAAATGTGTACAGCATCTGCGCAGCACACTCACAGGCGACACACCAGGCACACTACAAAAAGAGACCACACCAGGTGATGTGAAAATAACTTGTGTATTGTGACATAAACACGTCAGAATGTAATCACAGTTGCATATACATGGTGCCAACCGGCACTGGGTAGCAATTTGCATGGGGACTATTTACAAGGCAGGGCTAATCGGGCCGCTGCCAGAACCATCACCAGGGGGGAAAGAACCCATTAGCATAAACATCATTGGAACATTAGAAAAGAGCATTAGGCACCAACATGTGGGCATGGAGGCGACACCATTAGGGTGAAAGCATGAACAACACATTAGCAATTTGGGGGAAAACATTACCAGCATAAATGCATTCGCGTAGACCCCTTAGCGCAGGCATAGCCTTAGCATAAATCACCTGTACATAAATCATAAGAGGCACTAGGCCTCACAAGCATAAGCCCCAGTCGTCCCAATCGGGGGCACAATTCTCTGAAACTGGGCCCAGGCCAACTGGCCTCTCTCAGGGGCTCAGAAGCCCTATGTCCCGCAAAGTCAGGGCTGGCTGCAAGGGCAGCGAAAACAAAGGTGCGCAAAGCGCTAGGGTAGGAGGGTCCCTCACTCCTCTCTCTTTCCCTTCTGGGTAATCCAATGCCCCCAATGCGTGGCAGCTGCCCCCTGTCCTGCGGGGTAGCTGGGTAAACCCAACAAGCACTGGCGCCAACAATGCAGCGATGGGAGTCCCACTCCGGGCTCTAACAGGAATCTGCCCACAAGAACACTGGCACGGTGGAGCCCCTCTTCTGGGACTCTAGAATTTCCCAAAATGCCTCTGTCGTGCAGCTGAGGGAGGAAACAAGTACTGGGCACGTTGGAGCCCCCTCCTATGGGACTCTAAACACAACCAATGCCCTCCAAAGAATACTGGCACCGGGGGCGGGCACCGACAATGTGCCCCGACATACCCCCAACCACAGGATGACTGAGCCCCACTCACCGGCAGTCTGAGGCCCCTCTGGATGTCTCTGCAGTCTCCGGGCACCGGCAATGTGCCCCGACAGGTCCCGCTTCTGGGACCTCTCCTGGCTTCACCCTCAGCGGAGCCTTCTCCTCGTCAGCAGCGCGGAGGGACTGGCACCGACAATGTGCCTCGGGCCCCCTCCGCCGCAGGACTCCTCCTTGGCAATTTACATATAGCGCTCACGAGGCGCTAGGCGGCAGGAAAGTTCTTGGGCTGAAATTAAGTTGTAGCGCCCACAAAGCGCTAGGTCCCACACCATAAAGTGGTAGCGCTCCCCTTCACTGGCAATGAAATATAGCCCTCCCGAGGCGCTAGGGAGCAGGCAGGAAGGCACAGTCACTGGAAATATAGCGCTCTCACAGCACAGCGCTGCAGATGTCAGCTCCTCACCTCCTGGGCAATAAGATAAATTGCTCTTCTTCTCCAGGCGCTAGCCAGCAGGCAGGGATGGTCAGTCACTTCAAATGTAGCGCTCCTCTTCTGCTGGGCACAGTTATAGCGCTCTCGCAGCAAGCAGAGCACAGTCAATGCAAATATGGCACTCCGGCAGCCCAGCGCTGCAGGACCCATGCACCTTCTTCTCCTGGGCAGGGCTGAAGGCAGCGCTCTCCTGGTGCAGGAATAAGGTTGTAGCGCTAAGTCTCACAAAATAAAGTTGCAGCGCTCCTCTTCCCCTGTGGCACAGTTATAGCGCTTTAGCAGCACAGCGCTGCAGGCATCAGCTCCTCTCTTCTCCTGGGCAGACCACGTGCTCATTGGGTGCTAGGCAGCAGGCCGCTGGCAGTAAGATATAGTGCTCACCAGGTGCTGGGCTTAGGACGGCAGGAGAGCAGGCAGGCAATACTGGGCAAGATCAGCAGGCAGTGGGTACTCAGCAGAACAGGACAGCAGCTCCTAGAAGCAGTCATCTCCCATAAAGTGGCACTCCTCCTGACACAGCAGTCTTCACTCCAGTAAAGGGCTCTCACTGGCCCTGTGGACAGCGGAGGGGTGCAGATGGGCACAGGGGCCAGCACACAGGCCCAATGTGGCGGTACCACCTAGCAGAGTGTCCCCTCTCATTCAGGTCCACGCTCAGTCTGAGCACATGGAGACACAGCCCCCCTCACCCCACCTACCAGAAAGGGCTGGAAGCTTCTGGAAGGTTCCCTGGGAAACCGGTCCCAACTGGTTTAGGGGGAGGTGTAGAGCACCCTGGGTGCCAGGCTTCCCTCCAAAAGCTGGGGGTGCTGGGAAACAGACAACTAGACCGCCAACTCACCTCACACATGTGCAGCCAGGAATGGCGTCCATTTTGAAAGTAACATTTACACAGTGGTCAAAATAAACTTGCGTACACCATTGCGCAGTATTTAACATTTGCATTTCAGATTCATCAACATGACATGTTTATTCCCACAAAAGCGAAAAATTCAGGGAAAAAGGGCCAAGTCCAACACACATGGAGCTACATTCATGTGTGTTGACATGTATGTAAAGCAAGAGAGAAATAACATGTCTTGACTTTTGTTGTCACTTGGCTTATACGTTGCTACCTTTAGGGAATGTAGGCACATCTAGATGCAAGCCATTTTGTCACCGACTTGAGGCTGCGCATGCAGTGCTCCCATCTCCCCATGGAAGCTTCAATGAGTGGACTCACTGGAGCATGTCAGTACCGTCCTTTTATTTCCACAGATGTTCTGAGTTCTGTAGAGATGGGAGTTTTCAAACAGATTGCAATTCTGTTTGGCAGATTGGCAAAGGGCCTGAGATCTAAATTTACCTTCCGTATTCCCGCAGGGACCAAGAGCGAGCAGAATCTTTAAGTTGCTGAGTGTTTGTCATCAGAGCTGAAAATAGGTTCCGGGCTTAAACACACATTTTTAATACATGATTAGGCTAACTTCAACCTCATTTAAATCAAGACTGGTTTTGCGCACCACTGCAGCAGATCGCCTTTCACAAAACTGTAAATGTCCAAAATACATATGTTGAATATGTGTTGTGACTCCTTTAGTTGTGTCATATTATAAAAATAAAGACGCATACTTGATTTCCATCTTGTGGAAGAGTCACGCAGTTCTTTGTAATAGTACATAAACAAGCAGTGGCAAAGTCCATAGATTGCGCTAATGCGAAATCTATTAGCTTTGTCAATGTGTTTTTTACATGTTGCACAGAAGTTGAGCTGCTGTGGAACATAGCTTAAAGCAAATAAAAAACGCAATGACGCCGTCAAAGCTGGTCACGTCATACGCTTTTTCTTTTTTTACTTTAAGCCATGTTGCGCACCAGGTCAACTACTGTCCACTATGTAAAAAAGCATTGACAAAGACAATGGATTTTGCATAGGCAAAACCATGCCAGAGCAATTGCATCTCTTTTGATAGGAGGTTGGCGAGCTGACTTCGGTAATCTTTGCCACACCATTACCAAGCTTTCGTTGACCGCGTCATTGCACTTTTTATTCTTTAAGTCATGTTGCACAGCAGCCCATGCTGCTGTGCAACATGTAAAAAAAAGGCACGAGGTGTTTAGAAGGGGTCAGCACATCAGAGATTGGTGGGGGAGAATTTGAAATACAATGGAGGGCGTGGGTGGGGGGAACGCAGGCGGGATGATGGATAGATACTTTTGGACATGCACTTAATAACAGTGCATGCCCAAAAGTAACATAAGAATTACCTGCAAGAGCCTGCATCCAGTTGAAGGACACTGGCCACAGGAAGCTAACCTTGGTCCTTGCTCCACGGCACCGACAAGGACTCAAAGCCCAGGAGGAAGCCGGAGGCGAAAAGAAGGCGCTGACCGTGGTAAGTAAAGAAACAAGAGTTGCAGGGGAGCCAACTAATGGTAAGTAATGGTAAGTAATGACCAGGATCTAAGCCCCATTCGAGATGTGTTTTTTTTAAAGAACAATAGTTTTCACTGACATCGCATGTGCACTGTAGGCAAAAGCTAAAAGTGAATGTGGTCTTGTGTAATGTAACTCGTGCTCATGTAAAGTGCTCCAATACCTCCAGGTCAAGTTTGCGTTATATAAAACTGCAACAAAAAAAACAAATCTGGGCGCACATTAGAAAAGTTGCTAAATTTTACCTTGGGATTGCTAATTTCATTTTAATGTAATTACCTATGCATGCTACAAAAGGAACTCCCATTACTACCCTTTGAGTCACGCTGGACATTGTCAACGGTGTAATCAAGCCCAACATTAATTATTTCAACTCTCTTTTCTTGTGACTCCCTAAGCTGATCTAAAACCTTGCAGCTAGAGTGTTATTGGACCTTTCTTCCTGTTGACCCATTTCCATTCTTTTAAAAAATTTACTCTGACTCCAAACACAAAACAGTCTCATCTTTAAAGTTCTATGCATCTTTACCAAGCCTTACTACATATAAGGCCCATCTTCTTGTAGTCCACAATTCATTTTTATGCCACTGTGCGGAAGCCACAATCCTCAGATGCTTTCATGTTATGAGAGGCAATTTTCCTTAATTGCATTAGAAACCTAGTTTACGCTAATATAAGCTGTGTTGACACTGTTCTCCATCTTGAACCGCTGTTGAAATACACAGCATGACTACTACTATTGTTGTTTCCCTGTTCTAAATAAAGAATTATGAGTTTCCCACAACTAAACTGAGGGCATTCGCACAGATTTCACCGACCCTGATCCTAATCAAGGGCATACCGACTGTCCCAGGCTAATGTTGTGCAATGTATCTATTGCAATGCTTGAATAAACTGTGAGAATGACTAAACTCAACATACCTCTACTGTGAGCGAATCCTCGAAAGTATTCTATAGTAAAATGTTTCTTCTTCCTTGCTTCTCATTAGTGCACACTTTGAGAACCATGCAGTTGTGGAGAATTGTATGAAAGCCATTGTCTAAAGTCCTATAAATGGACATGCTTTTTGCTGTACCTCGGAACTCCTCTTTCCCACCTTTAGAAGGCAAATTTATGCTGGATTTCATATAGATATTTATTAGGTGCTTTACACTGAAGATTTGCATGCCTTGCTATTAAACTTACTGATGGCATATTTCCTGTACTTTGCCTATCAATTTCTCATATAAACTTATTAAACTTTTCCTTGTATCTGTCATTCTTATTGAGAATATATCAGTCCTGAATATCAAAATGGCTTTTAATGTATTAGAGATGGGTCCAATCAGGGCCACCAAAGTCCATATTGGGACTACACTGCTCCCGGTCCTAGCCATTGGATCACCAATTTGCTGGATTATTCCACACAGGGTTGCACACTGACACTGTTATCAGTTCATTGTAATTTGAGAATAAATTGTGGGTGGGGGCAGCTTTCTCTCATCTTGTATAGAAATTATGGAATCCCCCCCAACACTTCTATCTCTGCTAAGAAGTGAATAATCTTAAATTTATGTAAAGGTCTCAAGACTGCTTTTCCACTAGTTTCACATTGCTGTCTTCAATTCATTGCAAGAATACCCTTGTATGGGTAACTGTTTGTACCTTAAAAGTAGTATTCATTCATTGGTTAATGTAATTAGCCATTTCCAGATCTTTTAAGCTTTGCAGGGGACAAATTAGTTTGTGGGGATTTAGGTGAGATACATGTATGATTCACTGTGTTGGTCTGCTACTTGTTAGAAACTGCACTTATTTGTAACTTCTACTGGCGTGTAGAGCAACTTTTTGTTTTCCCAAGCAAACAGAATATTTTCAGTTTCTATTCTGGTGGCCACACTGGATGTAGATGCTTACGCACACAGGCCCAAATTTACTTCGATTTGATTTTGATGTTGTGTCACTTTTGTTACACAGCGCCAATGCAACATTATTTTTTGGCATGTACTAGGCCACACAAAGCCACTTTGTGTGACTTAGCATAGTTTATTAAATACAAAATAACACAGCGCACTGCATAGCGCAGCCTTGTGTTACTTTGCGTCTGGTAGGCATTACATGGCATTATCTGAATGCAACATGAGCATGCATCCACCCATGCATTTTGACACAAACCAAGATTTTCAAACCCCTGTAAACCTGGGTTTGCTCCAAAATTGTGTGCCTACCCAACAAAGGAGCACCAAGGAGAAATATGTTTATTTCTTCTTGTTGCTTCCTCTCTCCATATGTGCTGCATTATGCTGCACACATACACAGAAGAATATGCCACTGAGGATTGTTTTTGTGCAGGAAGGTGTCCCTTCCTGCACAAAATCAAACCCTTGCAGTATGGTGCAAGGGTGCCTGCCTTGGTGCTAGGCAGCACACAGTGCACCAGCGCAAGGAAAGATTAGATATGCTATATATCTTTGTAAATATGGAACATTTCTGCTCTTTTCTTTTTATGCAATGCAGCACAGCAAGTTCCCTTAGACAGCAGTGTAGGAAATTATGTTTCTGGTTGAGGGTGGTGAAACCCTACTCAAGCAGCACCCACAATTCATGTCAGGGTGAAACACAAGCAAATCCCAAATTAAACTTATGGTAGCTTGGCCAAAAGCAGTCAGGCTTAACTTAGAGGCAATGTGTAAAGTATTTCTGCAGCACACAAACAGTAATAAAGTGAAAACTCAACACAATAAAAATCCCAAACCAATTTTGAAACATGGAGTAACATTTAATAAATTGACACCAAAATGACAAAAATCAAATTAATAGAACCCAAGATATGCAATTTTAAAGATTTAGATAAGACTAGTGCTTAAATGCACAAAAAGCCAGCTGTGGGAATCTGGTCACACCGGACCGTGGACAAAGTCACAATTTTATCCAACCACGATTGAGCGTGGGCCAGATACAGGGACCAAGTTAGGCCCATTTAACAATACCTTAAATCCAGGTTGTGGGGCGTGCAAGACCCTGCGTCGAGGATGAGCCGTGCAGCTGTGGTTTCAATGAGCTGCGGGCTGCTATGCGATGTCCTGCATCGAGGAAGTGCTGTGGATTGGTGTGACATCTTAGTGTGTTCTATTTGGAATCTTACTATGTATTCTAGATAAGAATGTTAGACTGATTCTATTATGGTCAGTTATCAGTAAGCTGTTGGTGGCTGAGGTGAATTAAACGGACCTCTTCAAGTTTATCTGCCTTGATCATTTATTCAACTAATGTGGAGAACACCACATTAATTTGGCGACGAGCGTGGCAGTGTGGCTCTCACCTCAACATCCAGCGAAGGTTGGACTGCTCCAGCGCTTCCCCTTGGTTGGATTCCTTTCGTGTTGCTCCTCCTGCGGCTGTCTTACTTCATTAAGAGAAGATTAACCATCTTCTCCAGCGGCTGTAATGTGAGCCGAGTCCTGTCTCAATCGGATATTCGGGAGAGGAGTGAAGCAGAGGGGCGGGTTGTGAAACGCATCTGCGTTTCACGAAGAGACTGGAAGTGGGCCTTGAGGGAAGCTGAACCGCATTTGCTTGTCAGCTGCATAACAGCATTGTACAGCGTCATTACGCATTGTGGCACGATCAGAAAAGCAGCTGATTGTGACGAATCGTGGGGTTGCTGAGAACGTCAACTCATGTAAGGACGCTGTTCACGGAGAAGCGTCATCTCGTTTTGTCACGTTATTAGCGGCATTTTAAGGAGTTGGGAAGATTACCATCAGTAATAGTGTACTTCCCAGTTACAGAGTACTTGCCAGTCACGCAAAAGTTTATTGGCACTTCGTTTTAGTTTGTTACTGCATTTGAAGACACGGTGACTGGCACACCTTGGAGTTTTGCCGGCGCACTTTATTGGCACATTGTTTTAGTTTGTTCCTGCATCTGAAGACACGGTGACTAGCACACCTTGGAGTTTTGCCGGCGCTTTGGGACATGTGAGATTCTAGATGTAACTGAAGGTTTCAGGTTTGAGATCTTGCACAGGTGTCTCACACATTTTTAGAGCGTGTTGTTTTAACCGTTACTGGCACACCTTTGTGTTTGTGACTACATCGTGCATAACACTTAAGGTTGCAGACATTATGGGCTCAACGCCATGACTCAGCATTTGGAGTTTAGAAATGTTGCTTGTTTTTTTTCTCATCTTGTTTGTGTCTCATAATGCTTTGAGAAGATGTTTATTATTCTAGTGTAGTGATGTCTAGGATGTTATTAACTTTTTGATTCAACATTTGGACATCAGAGAGTTTTTTTCATCATCTCATTGTAAGGGGGTTCTTACACAACTGGGTTTTGGAAGTAATATAGGTGTTTATTGTGTATTTAAGACTGCAGAATGTAATACAACCATCTTTTTTCCTTACCAGTACAGGACAACCCACGATTAAGTGGCTAAATGGAAAAAGATTTTTGTGAATTACGCACGTGTTTGTGGGACAAACTTCAGTGCAGAAAGAAAGCATTCTTTACTTTTGCACTGCTTAGGGGGTGAAGGACAAGAAGTTCTTGAACATTTGCCAGAACTCAGCTCTGCTGACCAAAGAACCTTGAATGAATATGAAATGTGCATTCTACAATTAGATAGGCATTATCTTCCTCGTCTGAGCACTATAATGGAACGTTACCACTTTGGGCTACGGGAGCAGAAAAAAGATGAATCTGTTGAAGAGTTTGTCACGGCTTTGAGGAAACTTGCAGAGTCTTGCAAATTTGGAGGAGCTGTAGAGGAAAGGATCAGGGATCAGTTCGTGTTGAAATGTGCTCATGATAAAATCAGGGAAGAATTATGGTTAAAAGACGAACCTCCCTTAGATGAGGTTCTCGCTATAGCTAAGCGAGTTGAACATATGATGAAGTGTGTTCAAGAATTGAGTGTTGCAAAAGAAAAGTCTTGTGCTTCAAGTACCAACATTAAAGAAGTAGTATGTCTTGTAAAAAACAAGGCACCTGTTGTCAGCGAAAGTGACAAATATTCTCGGGTTGTGAGGGTTCTTCTTATTCTTCTTCTGCTGACAACAGATTCATTTGTTTTAGGTGTGGCAGAGAGGGTCATAGAGCTAATGCTCCGTTCTGTCCGGCTCTTCATATTAATTGTAGTGCTTGTGGCAGAAAAGGTCACTATGCCAAATGGTGCAAGAACAAGGGTAAAAGAAGGGAACAATCTCAAGCACAAATAAGAGATCAACCACAGGTAAAGGAGATTATGTATCAGGTTGATGTGGAGAAAGCCTCTCATCCTTCTCATGTGGTCAAAATTCAAGGTGTCAAGCTTGAGTTGAAGTTTGATTCTTGCTCGCATCTTACCATGATTAGTAAGGATATTTTTGATCTGTATTTTAAAGACAAGTGTACTCTAATGAAAAGTGATGTTTCTCCTGTGGGGTATGGTAGTGTGCCAATAATCTTGTTGGGGTATTTCTTATCCTGCATTGAATTAGGTGAACGCACCATCTCTGGGAAGGTTTATGTGGCTAAGCATGGGGATGCACTGTTGGGGTGGTCTCACCAACGTTTGCTTGGCGTTCTTCTTAATCCAAACACTGAACCACAAGTAGTAGTCCAGACCGTAGATGATTCTTGGTCTACTTTGGCTGAGCGCTTTGCTGATTTTTTTAAGGCAAATTAGGATGTCTTAAAGGTTACAAACATCACATAAGACTGAGGGAGGGTGCAATTCCTGTTGTTGCTAAAGTCATAAGGGTACCATTGAATGAACAGGCTGGCGTCCAAAAGGAGATTGAGCGTTTAGTTGACATGGGTATCATAGTGCCTGTTGAAGCGACAGAGTGGTTGGCTCCCATAGTTGTCGCCAAGAAGGCCAGTGGTGAGCTGCGCCTTTATATTGACTTGCGCTCTCTCAACAAAGAAGTTGTAGTGGATAGGTTTCCCCTGCCCAACATAGATGAGTTGGTTGGTACTCTGGTAGGTGCCAAGTTTTTCACAACTTTGGATCTTGCGTCCGCCTACCATCAGGTGGAGTTGGATGAGGTTTCTCAAGAATTGACAGCATTTGTCACTCCTATGGGAACCTATAAATTTTGTAGGATGCCTTTCGGACTGGTTTCCGCTGCTTCCATTTTTCAACGGATCATGTCCAATGTTCTTAAAGGTGTTTCTGGGGTGAAGTGCTATCAAGATGACTTGCTGATCTATGGTAGCACTAAAGCTGAACATTATTCTAGAGTGTGTTCTGTCTTGGATTGTCTGAGAAAGGCTGGTTTAACACTTAAAAGGAGAAGTGCAAGTTTGCAGTGGATGAGGTTAACTATCTTGGGCACTGTATTACAGGTCGTGGAGTTTTTCCTAAGAAAGACTTGGTTGAGTCTATTGAGAACATCAGTGAGCCCTCTAATAAGGAGGAGTTACTTTCCTTTTTAGGTATGGTTGAGTTTTACAGTAAGTTTATTCTGGGATATGCTGATAAGACTCATGCCCTCAGGAAACTTACTGCGAAAAGTACTGTGTTTGATTGGAGTTGTGAGTGTGCTAATGAGTTTGTTGCCATCAAGCATGATTTAAAGGAAGCACCTTCTCTTCAATCTTTTGTGCCAGGAGATGAGACCCTGATTCTTACTGATGCCAGTGCAAAGGGCCTAGGTGCTGTGTTACTACAGAAGCATTGTGGTGTTGAGAGACTTATTGCCTGTTCGTCCAGATGCTTAAGAGGTTCAGAGCTTAACTATTCGGTAATTGAAAAGGAGTCTCTTGCCATTTTTTGGGCACTAAGGAAGTTTAGGACTTTGATTTGGGGAACCAAGGTGAAGGTATTGTCTGATCATAAACCTCTTATAGAAGTGTTTTCAAAGAAAGGTTTGGATTCCATTTCTTCAAGAGTTAGAAAATGGATTATTTCTCTACAAGAGTTTGATTTTGTTGTGGATTATATTCCAGGTGTTATCAACAAGTCGGCTGATTGTCTCTCTAGATTGGTTGATGTTACCATTTCTGATGAGAAGGACGTAGATCTGGTCGATGATGTGGTTAATGTTTGTGAGATTACTGTTGGTGCTGTCGATGAGTTAGAGTGGAAAACAGAAGTTGGGAAAGATCAAGAAATCTCGAAAGTAGAAAAAACAAACATCTGGTGAAGCCCTGGTCTTTGATTTGTGATGAGTTGGCTGTTGTTGATGGATTACTGGTGACAGGCACCAAACTTGTTCCTCCGATGGGTGTGCGTGGCAAACTTTTATGTCTTGCTCACTCTGGTCACTTAGGTATTGTTAAGACAAAGGTATATTTGTGGATGCTTTACTGGTGGCCTGCCATGGACAAAGAGATTGAAAGGATGGTTCGAGACTGTTTGGAGTGTTGTTCCAGTGATAAGATTCTCAAAACCAGACAAATACCTATGGTCTGCAGAAAGTTACCTAAATATCCTTGGGATGAGGTGGCTATCGACATAGTTGGTCCTTTGCATGGGGGGTGTCTGACACACCTTATTTGGTAGTCCTTCTGTATCTTTATTCTAGATGGATTGAAGTGTGCTCAGTCAGAGATATTTCATCCTTGAGTGTCATAAAGTTTTTAGAAGAGGTTTTCAAGAAGGAGAGTTATCCTAATTCCATACTCTCAGATAATGGGCCTCAGTTTTGTTCTTCGGAATTTCAGGCTTATCTGAGAGATTGTGGGATTACTCACAAACACAGTGCAGTTTATCATCCTGAAACCAACGGGGCTGTTGAAAGAGTCAACAAAACTCTTAAAGAGAGTATTCAGTTGGCAAGGGCGAGTAATTTAAACTGGAAACAGGTTTTGCAAGATAGAATCTCTGCCTATCGCATGTCTCCTCATTCCACCACCGGTAGGTCTCCTTTTGAGCTGTTTAGAGGTAGGGCACCAAACTCAAAACTCTGTCCTGGGTGGATGTCCTTCAATAAGGGTTTGAAAGACAATTGCATTGGTGGTTGGAGGGATAGAGAACTTGAGAAACAGGTGGAAAGAAAACGTTATTTTTATGACAAAAAATCTGCGCAATACAAAAACTTGAGTGTTGGCGACTATGTAAAAATTAGAGCACCTGTGGGATGTCAATGTTGGTCTAAGTTTTCAAAAGTGAGAAGAATTGTTAAAATTTTCAGAAATGCTGTCAAAACTGAAGATGGAAGGATTTGGAATAAGAGTCGAGTGGTCTCTGTCAATTCTCATCCCAGTTATGGTGAGATACCTTCCAGTTCGTTGAACACTGAAACCGAGTCTTCTTCATCCAAGTCGCACTCCTTGCCTGATAATATCAGACAGAGGAGTCAGAGATTGTGCAGATTACCATTTTATATGAAGGACTATGTTATATGAGCTGTTTTCTTTTCTTAATTATTCTTTATTTGTTTTTTTTGTTTTTTTTAATTTTTAATTTTTATTATTGATCCATGAAGGTTAAAATTACAATACAATTAATACATTACACAACGATAATCAATGGTGTAAAACACATCCACATGATCTTTAAAAGGCAAAAATTGGTTACACAGCGGGCATAATGGTTAGTATGTTCGATATTCACAGTTTATCCACAGTTATTGCAGCTCTAAAGTGCAGGTGCATTGTGCAAAATATATCAAATATTGCTTTAACCCAAAAAGTGCAAAGTGCCACATACACAGCATATCATAAGTCCTTAAAAAGGCACATACTTAATTTACAAAATAATACATCACCCATCCATAAAGGCAATCATCGGCCCCCAAATTTCCTGACCTAGTTTCCTCTTTCGAGCCCCCTTTAATGCATATAAGCTATATTCTAGGTTAAAAATGTTAAAAAATCTTGTCCTCCATAGTTCAAACGTCGGGGCATCTTTATGAAGCCACATTGAGGCAATACACAACCTAGCTATAGCCATGGCCACAAAGATCAGATATCGATACCAGTATATCGATACCTGTATACCAGCTGGTCACGCCCATCACCCTCCTCAACTCCCAACAACACTTGAGATGCAGTTAATTTTATTGGACCTCCAAGCAGTTACGCTAAAAACTCTTCTAAGTACTCCCAGAGTTTGCTTAAGTGTCTACATGAAAAGAAAATATGCACAATATCCGCATCATCAGCTCCACAACGAAAACATTTGCCGTCATTAACTCCACCCCATTTTAACAGCCTAGCTGGGGTGTAGTAGAGATTAAAAATGGTCTTATAGTGTTGTGCGCGTAGATTAGCAGACCTCAGTAACCTCCCCGCCAAATCAATAGAATATTCCACCCGTGTACCTAAACACCCAAGCCTATCGTCCCACTTGGTGTTATGTCTTTCTAAATCCTCACCCTTGGTCTCTAACAATATATTATATAACGGACCGATGCGTGCATTTCTCTTTACAGCTTCAACTACAGGATTTAGAGCAATCTTCCATTGACTCTTACATAGGTAATCACGGATTTGCAAATAATTAAAAAATTTGTTTTTAGGGAGGTTGTATTTCTCGGCCAACATCTCAAAGGACATCAGGCCCCCATTATCATAGAAATCCCCAATGTATTGAATACCTTTTGTCCCCCATCTGTTTATGGTCCTGTCCCAAAATATCATAGGCAAAAGATTGGTGGCATCAAACGGGGTATACTGAGTGACCCTCTCAATTCTGTAACACTTTCGGACCACTTTCCACACTTTATAGGCAGCATTTAAAACTGTGAACCTGTTTTTTTTATAGTTGCTGGGCTCCAAGCTTACAAACAGCCGATTTTTCGCATTGCTACCCAGTAACATTTGATATATCGAGGGTGCCTCTGCTATGCTAAATGGTTCTACTCCTGTTAATAAAATATTCATACGCTGCAACATACAAACCAGATAATATAAAGTAAAATCAGGCACTGCCCATCCTCCTTTCTCCCGCGGTAAGATCATATAGCGCATTGCTCTTCGGGGTTTCCCTTGTGCCCATAAAAACCTAGCACATATCAATTGTAATACAGCCAGTTGAGCACAAGAAATTTCTAGCGGCACGGATCTAAAAAAATATAAAACTTTGGGTAAAATTAGCATTTTAAGAACATTACACCGTCCCACAAGTGTCAGATGTAAACATTCACACCGATCTAACTGCTTCCGTACCGAGGTTAAAATATTGCACCAATTGACCTCAACCAGTGCCTTTAAACATGTCCTTATTATAACCCCTAAGTATGATACCTCATTTAACACCCTTCGATCATTGAAGCCGGTTTGGTTTAGGCACAAAATTTGTGTCTTAGACACATTCAGCTTATATCCTGACGTGGCTCCAAATTCTAATGCTAGCTGTTCTATCTTGGAGATGGCTCCCTCAGGGTTAGTTGTAACTACTGCCACATCGTCAGCGTATGCAAAAACTCGATACTGCTCTTGCTTCCAAATTACCGGTTCTATTCCTGCACTTTGCTCCAGCATCATTAAAAAGGGGTAAATATATATTGAAAATAGCAGAGGCGAGCAAGGGCACCCCTGTCTTGTACCTCGTGTTATATATACCGAGTCTGACTCAAGGCCCATAATGCATATCTTAGCAGTTGGGCGTCTATATAAAACTTGAATGGCTAACATAAAGTTTGGCTGCAAGCCTGCCTGTCGTAATACTGCCCTTAAAAATTCCCACGCGACCCGGTCAAACGCTTTTTCGGCGTCCAATAAAATCAAACTGAATTTATTCCCCATAGTATTAGCAATATCCAACAAGGTTACCACCCGATTAATATGATTAGTCGTTCCCCTCTTAGGTATAAACCCATGTTGCCGAGTTGACACTAACGGGGTAATTACATCAGCTAACCGGGTCGCGAGTATTTTGGCATAAACTTTGCCATCTGCGTTTAATAATGATATTGGGCGATACGAGCCTGGTTGTTCGGCAGGTTTATCTTTCTTTTTAAAAACTATTATGTTAGCCTCATCCCAAGTCGAGGGGGCGGCTCCTGTTTGTGCCTGTAAAAAAGTGGTATGCATATCGGTTTTAATTTCACTAAAAAAATTTTTAGATATTTCCAACGGAAGCTTGTCGGGCCCTGCTGCTTTGCCGGAGGCTAGGCTATTAATAGCTCTTTCTAGTTCTTCCATCGTAATAGGTTCCTCAAGTCTTTCTGCATCTAGCGGGTCTACTTTTTTACAATTAAGGCCCTGCCACAGCTTTTCCCTGGCCTGTGCATCAGAGGGATCCCCAGCATAGAGTGCCTCATAATAACCGTGGAACACCTTTAATATCTCCTCACCCGTATCTACCAAATTCCTCAGAGTATCTGCTACTGGTCCGATTCTTTGGGCCGCCTCTTTTGATCGCAATCTTTGCGCCAAGCAGCGTCCAGTTGACTCCCCATATTCATAACTTTGATTCCTATTGATAGAGTATTTCCTAGCTATTTCTTTGCTCCAATATGAATTTATTTTGGCCTTACACCTGGCTACGTGCATCTGGATTTCTGAGATATCAAGCCCAGCCTGAATCCCCTGCATAAGATTTCCTTCGGCTACTGACAGATTGTCACATAATTCCTGTACAGCTGCCTGTATCTGCTTCTGCTTATGTAGCCCAAAGCTAAGGGTTTCACCCCTTATACCCGCCTTGAGAGCATCCCACACTGACCCAATCTGAGCCGTGTTACGATTTATAGCCAAAAATTGCTCAATCCACTCCTTCATATGCA
Source organism: Calotriton arnoldi (assembly GCA_963921515.1). Taxonomy (NCBI): domain Eukaryota; kingdom Metazoa; phylum Chordata; class Amphibia; order Caudata; family Salamandridae; genus Calotriton; species Calotriton arnoldi. The sequence goes on from CAWUFW010006996.1 coordinate 740,120, forward strand.
CCACATATTCATTATCCAGAAGCAATTTTCTATCAAACGAAAAAGTTTGAGGCCTACTATCAGTCTTGAGTATAGCAAGCTTCAATACCAGAGGGCCGTGATCAGAAGAAATCCGTGGATGGACCTGGATATTAGCACCTGACAGTAATAACCCAGATAGAAAAAAATAGTCTAATCTTACCAACTTCTGGTGCGGGTATGAATAAAAGGTATACCCAGGGTCCGGCCCATTCAGAGCGGCCCATGCATCCATCAGGCCATGATCTGTCACTAAGGACTGCAACGCTTTAAAAACTTTCGGTTTCCTCCCATTATAGGATTTACTGTCATCATATAGCAGCCCTGTCTCAAGATGTATATTTAGATCTCCACATAAAATCAGTGGTGTGGGCCATAATGCTAATTACACATTAAGCCCTTCTATTACTGAAGCCTCATCAAGGTTTGATCCAAATATAGAACAGATAGTGCATTTCATATTACCGATCAAACATTCCGCAATTGCCCACCTCCCTGCTTTATCTGCTAATGCTCTACCGGTCCCCTGTATATGATTTTTAACCAGTATCGCTACCCCTCGTATAGTAGTGGATTGCTCTGTAGACACCAATACATTAAACCCTAATTCCGCCAATAATTTTCTTTTGCCCCACGGAATGTGGGTTTCTTGAACACATACCAGATCTGGTTGAAGCAATCGCAATTCTGCCGAAACCCGTTGTCTCTTATTATAACTGTTCAAACCACAAACATTCAGGGAGCAGAGCCTAATGGCAAATTTTTTACGTCTATCCCCCATCTCTATTCCCAGCAGATTTAAGCACAAAGATCACAATTCTAAAACCATTGACTTTCTTAAACAGTCTTCCTACACCTTCATGGATTTTTTTTACCCGTGCCCTCCCCACCCCCACCCCCCCCCACCCCTCCCTACACGGCTTCAGCCGAAGCCGTGCCCTCCCCACACCTTCCCCCAAAAACGAGGCTAGGAGGCACAAGGCCTCTGTGATGGAACGAGTCTAGCCCCCCGGATCCCCCCTGTCCGACCACCTACCACACTCAAAATCAGCAATTGAATCACCACATCACACAAGATCAGAGAAGAACCAAAAATACCACTTCTTATCTAAATCTAAATTTAATCTATACATATATTTCTAACATATTTAATTATGATCATACTCTAAAGCTTCTTCCCCTTATCACTTTTTACATTGTATGGAGGTATTCCTTAGCCGCTGACTCTGTCGTGAAGAACCGCACCTGCTCTTTATAAATAACCTTGAGTTTAGCGGGATTCAGTAGAAAATTCAACATTACCATTAAAGAGGGTTTTGACTTGCAGTTCTTTAGAGACTAAACACGACATTCCAACAACTCTCAATTGAAAGTTATCACTTATTAAAAGTAATACAGTGGTGGCCTTTGCAGGTAAGCTCGGTGGGGCGGGGGTGGGGGTGGAAGTGACATATAATGGGTTAGTGAAAATAAATAAATAAAACCACTTACCTTGCGCTCGCCGCATTGCTGAGTCGGCCATGCGGCAAGCGCAAGGTAAGTGTTTTTATTTATTCATTTATTTTCACTAACCCGTTGTATGTCACTTCCACCCTCCCCGCCCCGTACCGATCCACCGCACTTACCTGCACGGATCACCACTGATGTAATAGAGTAACCCAATGTTATTCTATGGGAGAGGTAGGCCCTGTAGTAGTAAAAGAAACACAAATTGAAGAGTTTTTTCACTACCAGGCTGCAATGGCAGGCCTGGTACATGTTTAAAGGGCTACTTAAGTGGGTGGCACAATCAGTGTTGCAGGCCCACTAGTAGAATTTAATTTATGGCCTTGGGTATATGTAGTACCACTTTACACTGGACATACATGTAAATCAAATATGCCAGTTGGGTGTAGGACACTTTCACCATGTTTAAAAGAGAGAGCACAAGCCCCTTAGCACTGGTTAGCACTGGTAAAGTGTGCAGAATCCTATAGGCCAACAAAAATAGGTTTAGAAAACAGGAGGGTTAAGGCAAAAAGTATGGAGATGACCCTGCAGAGAGGGCCAAGTCCAACATGACCCCCCCTCAAGTCAAAAGCTAGGGTAGCAAAATCAATACCTTGATGAACTTCCCTGCTTAGGCGAAAGAATGTGGACAAAGGCCCTCTTAATGAGTGGCACTTGTCAGTTCTGTGCCCCTCTGAACTCAGTTGGATCCCTCTGTCTACACTCTACTGAACTGACCCATAGGGAATCCTTCTCCTCGCTTGTGGACCGTATCTGTGCCGCACCTAACCTTAACTTGCTCACAGATGCATCCTAGGGGGGCAGAGAGTACCACCACACCAGCAAAGTCATGTGGCCAATTCCACCCCTGGGATTAGACTTCTGTCCCCAAAGAAAGCTCTGCTCATAAGGACAGCAACCAACAGCGGTCACTGACAGCTGTCCGTGTCAAGAACCAGAGCCCAGGCCACCCAGGGCTCTCTGACCTCAGGTTTCTCAGAGTGGGGAGGGGGGTAACAGCCCTGGGTGTTAGGCACCCTTCTTTTACTCTCCTTGCCACCAGTCCAGGAGTGGTAGCCTGCGGCTGGTTCTCCAGCCCAGGGTCTGTACCCTAATGCTGAACAGGAGTCTGGGGTGAGCCTTTCCTCCCCATGTCCCTTCATCGGGCCTCTGTACCCTCCGCTTGAGAGTGGTACCGCTAGAAACCTGAGCTTTCAAGGCTCCCTGGGCAGCTGCCCCTCGCAGCTCCTCTAACACCTGTGGCAACTCATTTCCCAGAATGCAGTCTATGGGTATCTGGAGACTAACTATGACCCTCTACTGGGTCACCTTCCCACCCCACTCCAGGGATAACAGGTCCATTGGGTGAAAAATATGCCCCTGGACCTGGGTTACCCCACACACCTGGCCAGTGTAATGCTCTGGAGAACCTAGCCTTTCCACTACCAGGGTCTGGCTAGCCTCGTTGTCCCTCACAGCAGTGACGGGATCCCATTCACCGTCACCTGGTGCAAGTGATGACTTCCACCCTCAGGGATCACAAACCTACCCTCTGAGTCTATTTCCTAGCTAAGGGAGTTCATGGCATGGTCTATGACCTGCCCCTAGGGGCTACTGCCCCTCAGGCCACATTGGCCACTCCTGTAGAATTACCGCCAGTGGAGGGTTTCTTAGGACAGACGGAGTCCCCTCTTGTGTCCTAACTTTGATAACTCAAAGCAGCAAGGTTATAAATGGGGCACCCTGGGCCACCGCCCAACAGAACCTCCGCCTGTTTCTCCGAAAGGGCTTGAGGACCCCCCACCTTTCTCTGGGACTTGTCTGGGTCACTTTTAACCTCCCCCTCACTCTGCTGGGGGTCCTGAACCACCATTCTTTGGGTCTCTCCTAGGTACCTTCTTGGATACTCTGGTGCTGACCCAGAGGTATGTCTCCTTTACAAGCTCTCTGTGGTCAGTGAGCTGTTAACCAGGTGCTGGCGCAGCTCCACAAAAGATGTACTGAGTATGTTCTTTCTCACAACATGATTGAACAACCCAGTAAAATGATTCAGTTTGCTGCCCCACACCCAACCACTCAGTGCCTTACCAGAATAATCAAGGAAATCCACCCACGACTGGTTTGGCAGTTTCTGACTGTCCCTAAACCTCATGTGATACTTCTCAGGGGCGAGTCCAAACTTGGCGACAAAGAGGCTTTCATGGGGGCATAATTCATCTGGTCTCCTATCTCTAATGTGAGCAGGGTGCCCCTCCCCACTGTAGGCATATGTTTCCAGAGACTTGCCCACCAATAATCCTCTGAGACCCTCTGCATCCTTGGGGCTACCTCAAAGGCTGAAAACCATTTGTCGATATCATCCCCATCACATAGCTAGGCACCAGGACTTTAGGAATGTGGACCTTTTTTTCTCCATTGGACACTGCGGTATCGCTGACACCATTACTGCTGGACTCTGCTTGCTGAGCTCTGATGTCAAGCTCTCCGATACTTAGATCATGGGTTATACTCTCTTCCATGGCCAGTTCCTCCCTTGCCAATGCTCTCTCAGCCTTCTTTTGCTCAGGCTCGATGGCCAGCTTCTTTTCAGCCTTCTTAAGTTTGGACAACTGCAGCCTAAACTCCCTTTCAGCCCTCCTGCCCACCAGTTCCTCTGGGTACAGGCCTTGGGAGGACACATTGCTTTCTGCTCTGGAAGGGAGTTCCAATTCAGGGGACAAGCTATCCCCCTCCCCGGTGTGCTTCACTTCAAGACCTGTGCTCAGGTCTTCCACTTGCTCCTCCAATTCATCCTTCCCCGCTTGGTCATACTCTGCTGCTGCCAGTGATCGATGACCTTCTGTCTAAGCCCTCAGAGTCTTATGGAGCTCCAGCTTGTAGGAGAGTAGGATCTGCTTCTTATAGTTACCCCCACTTTTTGCTGATGTAGCACTGTTTTTCGACTTAGCCAGACTGAGGCCCTGCTAATCAGGACCCCAGTCCATCTGCTTTCTACTCTAAATTGACTGTAGGTACTTTAGGTACACTCCAGATTGGATTCTGGGGTACCCTTTTAAGTCCCTAGTATATGGTATCCTATATACCCAGGGCATAGGTACCCCAGAGGCCTACCAGGGGCTGCAGCATATATTATGCCACCCCTGGGAAGCCTTTTAAAATGACACAACAGGTCTGCTACAGCAGCCTGTGTAAGGTGGTATATGCACCCCTTACTGAGATATAGGTTCCCTATATCTCTCAATATCACTGCACATGTAAACCTATCAGTCACCCCTATGGCAGGCCTTAACAATCCTGAAGGCAGGGTGCTGGGTTTCATATGAGAGGGTGCCCATGCATGAGCAGAGCCCCTCTGCAGCTTTCAGAATCTTTATTCCGGGGTTGTTTGTGATGCAGCCAGACCATATACTCTTAAGTGCATTATAACCTCGCGGTAAATGCTAACTTGAGAATGGCTGCGTGGAAACATGTCGTGTTTGGTGTCAAACACCTTGGAATCATACCTCCACCCCAGTACTGGGTTGGGAGGTATGATTCCTCCCTTCTAGAGGGAGCCACATGGCATCACCGGTACACCCGGTACCAGCTTAACAGAACCCTGGCATCACAAAATGGATGCTGCAGCCACAGACACGAGTCTGCCCTTCTGCTGCTGGACGAAACTCCGGTAGGGGAGGCCTGGACAATAGGTTTCCTGTCACAGGGAGGTGTAACCACCTCCCAGACAGGCTTTAGTGTATTGGGGCTGGGTGGGTGCACTCCAAGAGTGCTTTGAAGTCTGCACTGGGGGCACCTTTGGTGTCCCTGTGCATAGTCCAGCTCAAACCGGTTGCAGGGGCTGCCAGCCCCTGCTCTGGCACAAAACTGGACAAAGGAAATGGGTGTAGCCACCCCTCTTTCCTGACCCTCCCATAGGTGGGTCCCCAGAGTTTGTCCCACCCCTTCCTTGGGCATAAAATAGAAATCCCTGACTACAGGACTTTAGATTACACCTGGACTAAACTCTGATACCAGAAACCAAGTACTTTGATGATCTGCACGACACTGGACGACTGAAGAATCTCCCTTGGAGTAAAGGAGTTACTCCCCTGCAAGGCAGGCACCTTTAACGCAACTGACCAGTTGGCATCTCCAAGCTCTGATGGACTCCAAAGACTATTGCCACACAGGAGGTGGGTTTTCCTAGGTCCCTGAGGTCGATCTGTGCCCACAGCAAGTCTGAGGCCCGTATCCCTCGTGGAAGCACGTGCAACCTGAACCCCTGGACACCGCAACCATTTGCAGAAGCATCAGCTTTCCGGCAACCCCTGAGGCTGAGCTTTGGGTTACTTGTAGCCCTGACCCCGAGCAGTAATTGCACCGAAGATTGTAGGCCTACACTCACCGAGTGTTCCTTGAGCCACCATTTTGCGATTCCTCTTGAGGTCCCTTTGTGATCCCTGGTCCATTGACCTGTGGGTCCCCAAGAAGGCAACTCTAACTTTTATTGGCCTTCCCTGGTTGCTCCAGACGTGCCCTGACTCTCCATTGCTTGGGGAGTCCCCAGGACCTTGCTGGTCCGCACAGAAGCATCTTTTCTCTTTCTGCATGGGTTGCTGTTGCCAAGGCTTGTTGTGGTCAATCCGATCACCGATACCCCAGCACTCGACATCCTTTGTGGGACAGCTCGAATCCAGCTGCTGGTCATCGTCGACGTCTCCAGGACCCCGTGGCTGCAGAGTCAAGCTTCACCTCTTCGCACCTGAAGCACCCGACATCAGTGGGCATTCAATTGCTCCGCTCCTAGTCACTGGCTAGTGACCCAGACTCTGTCCCCTCTGCTTTCAGGTTCTTCACATCTTCGATCCAGGCTTGGATCCACCCGGACACTTTTCTTCTTCACGGCAGCAGTACTTTGCAGCAGATCGACATTGAAAACGACGGCGATTCCCGATACCCTTTGACACCTATGCACCCGTCTTCCCTGGGTGAGGTAACTCGAGTACTCCGGTGCTCCCGTGGGTATTGGCCCTAGAACCCCTTAAGTCTAAAGGGGTTTGCTCAAAGTCCTCTCCTAAGTGTCCTTTTGCTTTAAAATTCCAACCGCGTCTTTCCGCATTGAATCCTACGGCGCTCGCGGCTGTGTTCTCACACTGCACATGTCCCCCGTGGGTCTCCTGTGTCACTACCTTGGGTGGTTCCTTGGGGTCCCAGCGATTCTACGTGCTCTAGGCACTGTATCTAGTCAAGTCGTGGTTCTTATACCACTTTCTTAGTATATGGTTTGGTCTCCCCCTGGAGCCCACTGTGTATTGTGCTATTTACTGTTGTTTTAATACTGTGATATTGTGTATCTTGAACTCTAATCGCATAAAATGATTAGTAGTTAGTGTTTAGAAATAAATACATATATTTTATATATATCTTGTGTGGGTCTCCTTTCATTTAGTCATTCAAGAGGTTATAATCTGGTAAACCAAGCTGCTTTACACTCCTTCAAGACTTAGCCTGAAGGCTGCTCTCCACAGCTACCACTAGGATAGCTTTCTATAAGGTTGTCTTTAAACCTACCATCAATAAAGGTCGTTTGGACTGGTGCAAGGTGCCCACTATAACTAGTGGACAGCATATGCCAGGCCAACTTCTCACATTGGTGGCAGCGGTGGGATTCAATCTTGCTATTGCTTTACCAGATAATCTCTTTGAAGTGACTAACTGAAAACCACTATAGGTACATAGGTACATATAAATCAAGATTAGAATACAGTAAGTTCTACTGAACTTAGAGTTGTGTGTCAAGGGCTTAGCACACCCTTTCTACAACTCAAGAGAGTTTCAGTTCCCACTAGAGTAGGTAGGTGCATACACCACACCACACTAGAATGTCTGCAAGGCCTGAAGTAAGTGACTCCTTACCCACTAGGTATGACCATCTCACATTCCAGGAATTTAGAAACATGTGTACCTCTAGGAGTGCAAAAACAGGGAGACATGCAAGCACCCAACGCCTCATAGAGGCTTTACTGTTAGATGACCTCAGAAAGACACCAGGGTCTGATGAGGCAGGCAGGTTGGGTGGGGCAGTAGAAGAGGAAAGGCCAGGTAGTGAAAACTACTATGACCCAGACTCTGATGCTGGCCAGGGGGATCAAAATGATTCCCACCTGGACAATCCAATTCTTCCTGAAGGAGAGGAAAGCCTCAGTGGCCCCCTCTTCACTCCCCCAGGAAGGGTTAATAGTCTACCAAGAAGATCAAGATCTCCTTCTCAGGAATCTAATCATTCTGGTACTTCTATAGGGTCCTCTGCTTCTCATAAAAGGGCATCCTCTTATGAGAAGAAATGCCAACTGCTTGAGTTTGAGAAAGCTAAGCTGAGAATAAAGAGAGAGCAATTGGCCTTAGACAGGGAATCCCTGGAGCTTCAGAAAGCTTCACAGAAATTGGGACTAGGGTCCCATGGTGGCAGCAGCAGTGTCTCTAGAGGTAGAGATCATCCTCATGACCATAGGAACCTGAACAAGATTGTCCCTCCCTACCAGAGTGGGGATGACATCCACAAATGGATAACTGCACTTGAGAGGGCCTGTAAGGTACAGAGGGTCCCTCAGGAGCAGTGGGCAGCAATCTTGTGGCTCTCCTTTGCAGACAAAGGTAGAGACAAGCTACTCACTGTAAGAGAAGAGGATGCTGACAACTACAAAGTCCTGAAGAGTGCTCTGATTGAAGGGTTTGGCCTAACCACTGAACAATACAGGTTAAAGTTCAGAGATACCCAAAAGGCACAGACTGAGGACTGGGTTGTCTTTGTTGATTGTGCTACTAAGGCTCTGGAAGGCTGGTTACTTGGCAGTAAGGTGTGTGATTTCAAAGGATTGTATAATTTTATCATGAGAGAGCAAATCCTGTCAAAATCAACTGTTGCATCAGTACCTGGTGGACTCTGATCTGACCTCTCCCCAAGAATTGGGTCAGAAGGCAGACAAGTGGGTCAGAACCAGGGTGAGGCAGAAGGTTCAGAACCAAGGTGGTGACTCTAAGAAGCAAGATTCTAAGAACTCTGATAAGGGTGGGGAGAAGGGTAAAGACCAGAAGTCTTCTCAAGAGCCCCAAAAATCTGCATCTGATGGGGAGTCCCAATCAAACAAAGGAAAAGGCCAAAAGAAACCATGGTGTAAAGTCTGTAAGCAGAAAACCCATTGGACTAGTGATTGTACCAAGACCAAAGACTCCACTCCAGCCACCACTGCCCCTAAGGCAACTGTTCCCCCTAGTTCAGCTTCAAGTGGTGGTGTTCCAAATAAGGGTGTAGTAGGGTTAACCCTGGGATCTGAGCTGGACTCTGGCCTAGTCAGAGTTCCAACTCAGGCTGTACTGATCTGTGATGGAGACATAGATATGTCCTCCTATGTGAGTCCCAGTAATCTGGGCAAATACAGACAGCGGCCATTAATTAATGGAAGAGAGGCTTAAGCATACAGGGACACAGGAGCAAGTGTCACCATGGTGACACAAGATCTTGTAGCCCCTGAACAAATCATACTTGGTGAAATGTACCAAGTGACCAATGCTAGCAATGTCAGGACAGACCATTCCCTGGCAGTTGTTAATTTCTCCTGGGGAGGGGTAACTGGCCCTAAGAAGGTTGTGGTAAGTGCAGACCTCCCTGTTGAATGCTTGCTTGGAAATTATTTGGAAAGTTCAGCTTGAGCTGAAGTTGAACTCAGGACCCATGCAGAAATGTTGGGCATCCCTGCAGATGTGTTTGCTGTGACCAGGTCCCAGACCAAAATGTCTAAAACTGAACAGGCCCTGGATTCTGGAATAATGGACCAGGTGCCTCCCAAGAGGAGGAGCAGTAGGGTTAAGGCAGTGCCTTCCCCCCTGCCTCAGAAGGCAGATCAGTCTCTTGAGGGAGATGATCTCAGTCCTGAAGAAGGAACTGTCCCAGAGGAGCTTGAGCCTGATCAGGTTGAGTTCTTGGGGACAGGGGGCCCTTCCAGGGCAGATCTGAGCCAGGAGCAACTGAGCTGCCCCTCTCTTGAACCCCTCAGACAGCAAGCTGCTGCTGAGGCTGCTGGGAGTGCTAGTGGTACCCATAGGATCTATTGGGATGATGGACTCCTTTACTCAGAGTGTAGAGACCCCAAGCCTGGAGCCACAAGGAGGTTGGTTATACCTCTGAAGTTTAGGAGCTTCCTATTGACCCTAGCACATGATATCCCATTGGCAGGACACCTAGGCCAAAACAAGATTTGGGACAGAATTGTCCCTCACTTTCATTGGCCTCATATGTCTGAAGACACCAAAGAGTTTTGTCGCTCCTGTGTTACCTGTCAGGCCAGTGGTAAGGCAGGTAGCACTACAAAGGCCCCCCTGATACCACTACCTGTAGTGGGGGTTCCCTTTGAAAGGGTAGGGATTGACATTGTTGGTCCCCTAGACCCTCAAACTGCATCTGGGCACAGGTTTATCCTAGTGGTGGTGGACCATGCCACTAGGTACCCAGAAGCAATTCCCCTCAGGACCACCACAGCTCCTGTGGTGGCAAGGGCCCTCCTGGGAATCTTTTCCAGGGTGGGTTTTCCTAAGGAGATAGTATCAGACAGAGATGCAAACTTCATGTCTAGTTACTTGACTGCTATGTGGAAGGAGTGTGGAGTAAATTATAAATTTACCACCCCTTATCACCCACAATGCAATGGTTTAGTTGAGAGGTTCAACAAAACCTTGAAGGGCATGATTAAAGGTCTCCCAGAAAAGCTTAGGCGCAGATGGGACATACTTTTGCCCTGCCTTCTCTTTGCCTACAGAGAGGTTCCACAGAAGGGGGTTGGTTACAGCCCATTTGAGCTTCTGTTTGGACATCCAGTTAGGGGTCCATTGTGTCTAGTGAAGGAGGGATGGGAGTTACCTCTCAAACCCCCCAAACAGGATATTGTGGACTATGTACTTGGTCTCCGCTCCAGGATGGCTGAGTACATGAAGAAGGCAACTAAAAACCTTGAGGCTAGCCAGGAATTACAAAAGGCCTGGCATGACCAAAAGGCTGTGTTGACTGTTTATCAGCCAGGACAGAAAGTATGGGTGTTGGAGCCTGTGGCCCCAGCAGCCCTCCAAGACAAGTGGAGTGGCCCCCATACCATTGTTGAACAGAAAGGAGAGGTTACCTACCTGGTGGACCTTGGCACTCCCAGGAGCCCCCACAGGGTGCTCCATGTCAACAGACTGAAACCATATGTTGACAGGGCAGACATGGGCTTGCTCATGGCTACTGATGAGGGACAGGAGGAAGAGAGTGATCCACTCTCTGACCTGCTCTCTCAGAACCCTGATGATGGATCAGTAGATGGTGTAGCCTTGGCAGGCAGCCTCACTGACCAGCAGCAAACTGATTGCAGAAAAGTTCTCAATCAGTTCAGACATATGTTCTCTCTGACTCCAAGTCAGACTACCTGGTGCACTCATGAAGTGGACACTGGGGACAGTCTGCCTGTTAAAAATAAGATTTACAGGCAACCTGACCATATCAGGGACTGCATCAGGACTGAAGTCCAGAAGATGTTGGATTTGGGTGTGATTGAACCCTCAGATAGCCCTTGGGCTAGTCCAGTAGTCTTAGTGCCTAAACCTCACACCCAGGGTGGTAAGAGAGAGATGAGGTTTTGTGTAGACTACAGAGGTCTCAATGCAGTCACTAGGACTGATGCCCATCCCATACCAAGGTCAGATGAGCTCATAGACACTTTGGCCTCAGCCAAGTTTCTCAGCACATTTGACCTAACAGCTGGCTACTGGCAAATCAGACTAGCTGAGGATGCAAAAATCCAAAACAGCATTTTCTACCCCTAGTGGGCACTACCAATTTGTGGTGATGCCCTTTGGTTTGAAAAATGCACCTGTCACTTTTCAAAGGTTGGTGAACAAAGTCCTTACAGGCCTGGAATCCTATAGTGCAGCATATCTAGATGATATTGCTGTCTTTAGCTCCACCTGGGAGGATCACCTGGTCCACCTGAGAAATGTTTTAGAGGCCCTGCAAAAGGCAGGCCTCACTATCAAGGCCACCAAGTGCCAGATAGGGCAGAGCCAAGTTGTATACCTGGGCCACCTTGTGGGTGGAGGCCAGGTTCAACCATTGCAGAGCAAAATCCAGACCATAATGGACTGGATGCTCCAATTACCCAGACTCAGGTCGGAGCTTTCTTGGGCCTGACTGGGTACTACAGAAGATTTGTCAAAGGGTATGGATCCATAGTGACTCCTTTGAATGACTTAACTTCTAAAAGAATGCCAAAGAAAGTTCAGTGGACAGTTAGCTGTCAAAAGGCATTTGATGACCTGAAGCAGGCCATGTGCACTGCTCCTATTCTGCAAACTCCTGATTACTCCAAGCAATTCATTGTCCAAACAGATGCATCTGATTTGGGGGTAGGGGCTGTGTTATCACAATTGAATGATGAAGGTCAGGATCAGCCAGTAGCTTTTGTTAGCAGAAGGTTGAGCCCCAGAGAGAAACGTTGGTCAGCCATTGAGAGGGAGGCCTTTGCTGTGGTTTGGGCCTTGAAGAAGCTGAGGCCATACTTGTTTGGCACTCACTTCATTGTTCAGACAGACCACCAGCCCCTCTTATGGCTAAAACAGATGAAGGGTGAAAACCCCAAACTTTTGAGGTGGTCCATTTCCCTACAGGGGATGGACTATACAGTGGAACATACACCTGGGAGTAACCATGCCAATGCAGATGGACTCTCCAGATATTTCCACTTAGAACATGAAGACTCAACTGGTCAAGGTTAGTTTAATGTCCTGACGTTTGGGGGGGTTGTGTAGGAGAGTAGGATCTGCTTCTTATAGTTACCCCCACTTTTTGCTGATGTAGCACTGTTTTTCGACTTAGCCAGACTGAGGCCCTGCTAATCAGGACCCCAGTCTATCTGCTTTCTACTCTAAATTGACTGTAGGTACTTTAGGTACAATCCAGATTGGATTCTGGGGTACCCTTATAAGTCCCTAGTATATGGTACCCAGGGCACCCAGGGCATAGGTACCCCAGAGGCCTACCAGGGGCTGCAGCATATATTATGCCACCACTGGGAATCCTTTTAAAATGACACAACAGGTCTGCTACAGCAGCCTGTGTAAGGTGGTATATGCACCCCTTACTGAGATATAGGTTCCCAATATCTCTCCATATCACTGCACATGTAAACCTATCAGTCACCCCTATGGCAGGCCTTAACAATCCGATACCAAAGGGGATGATGGACGGAGCGCTTGAGCTAATCAAACACTCACCCCCAGTCAACTGATCTGGGTTTAATCCATCATCATTCTTTAGCTCACTCCACCACCCCAGTTCAGACATGGCCATATGCAAATCAGTCTGACCCTGTGCCTCATGGGAACAGTCCAGCCCGAACTGCCAAGCCATGTTTTCCCTGGACCGGAAACAAGCATCCTGGGACCGGTTTCTGGCTATTCAGCCGTCATCAGCCAGGCTAGCTTGAATCCAGTGGCAAAGTGAGCAAGGGACCCACGTGTGGGCATACCCTGCCAACTTAGGGCGAACAAAGCGATACCAAAGGGGATGATGGACGGAGCGCTTGAGCTAATCAAACACTCACCCCCAGTCAACTGATCTGGGTTTAATCCATCATCATTCTTCAGCTCACTCCACCGCCCCAGTTCAGACATGGCCATATGCAAATCAGTCTGACCCTGTGCCTCATGTGAACAGTCCAGCCCGAACTGCCAAGCCATGTCTTCCCTGGACCGGAAACAAGCATCCTGGGACCGGTTTCTGGCTATTCAGCCGTCATCAGCCAGGCTAGCTTGAATCCAGTGGCAAAGTGAGCAAGGGACCCACGTCTGGGCATACCCTGCCAACTTAGGGCGAACAAAGCGATACCAAAGGGGATGATGGACGGAGCGCTTGAGCTAATCAAACACTCACCCCCAGTCAACTGATCTGGGTTTAATCCATCATCCTTCTTTAGCTCACTCCACCACCCCAGTTCAGACATGGCCATATGCAAATCAGTCTGACCCTGTGTCTCATGGGAACAGTCCAGCCCGAACTGCCAAGCCATGTCTTCCCTGGACCGGAAACAAGCATCTTGGGACCGGTTTCTGGCTATTCCCTGTAAAGCCATAGTAATGACATCCAGCGTAATATCAGTTTGACAACCAGCCAATAGATGTACTGTAAAATCGTATAACTGTGCGCCCATTTCAGATACAAGAGTTCAAAAAGTCAAGTATTTTCAAGTATAGAAAGTGAGGATTAATTCAATTGCCAATATACAAATGTTCTTCCACTCAGACTTAAATATAAAGCTGAAAGATCGATCATTGTTCCAGAAAAGACCACAAACATACGAACTCTAAAGACTCTGATGAGTTAGGAATTTTGGCATATGTATTAGTTTATAAAGATATATATATATATATATTCACTGAAAAAACCATAGGTTTTAGGGACAGTTATAGTTAGTTGGACATTGCACTCGTACAAAACCCGTGAAATTCCCCCGTTATAGTTAGTTCAGTTAACTATAACTCGCGCCCCCGCAATGCACTGCTGATGACGTCACATATTACATCACTCATGACATGGTCAGTGACATCACTGATGACATCACTGATGACATCTCAAATGACATCACTGATGACATCATCCAGTGACTGTGTGTTTCTGTAAAGTTTAAATATGTTTAATATATATAGGGAAAGGCGTATTGAAGAATGAGTGGGTGTATAAGTGTCTGAATGGATGATTTACTAGATGCGTGACTAACTCTATAAGTGAGTGATTAAACGTATCTTACTGAATGCATGGGTTAGTGACTAAACTGTGTGAATGTCTGTATCCGTCTGTCTGTTGCTGTGTAAGCGGATGCATGGGTTTGTGAATAGCTACATGAGTGTCTATATGAGTTATTGATTGGTTGTCTGAGTATCTGTATGGGTGCCTGAGTGTTTGTGTGGGTGGAGTGTGTGTGACTCTGTGCATAGATGTGTGAGTGGGTGATTCACTGGGTGCATGGTTTCAAGAGTGCATCTGTGATGGACTATATGAGTGGGTGAGTGTGTGTATGAGTGTGTTAGTGAGTGAATGTATATCTCAGTGGTACATGTGTGAGTAACTACATATGTGAAAGGCAGTATATATGTGTGTTGTAGTATATAAATGGCTATAAGTGAGAGTGTGTGATTGTGAGAGTGGCTGTATGGATGAGTGTGTACTTGTATCAGTGATCGTATAAGAGCATAAGAATGTGCTAGTATTTGTATGAGTAAGTGAGCTGGTGTGTGTATAACTGTATAGGTGAGTAAATGGCAGTGTGATTAATTATTTGCATGACTGACTAGGTGTGTGCGTACCTCTATGGATGAGTGGCTGTATGTGAGTGTCTATATAGGCGTATGAGTGCATATGATAGTCCTGTACTAAGTTATTGTAAGTATGAGTGACTGTACGGGTGAGTGAGTGGATGTGTGTGTAGACCTAAGAATCAGTGAGTGGGTATGTAGTTATTGGTGTTGGAGTGTCTATGGTTTTGCGAATGGCAGTCTGTAATTTAGAGTGGGTGTATCAAAGGTTATATTAGGGTGTGAGGAGGTGCATCAGATTATCACGTGGATGATGTCATCAGTGATGTCATCAGTGATGTTGTTTGAGATGTCATCAGTGATGTCATCAGTGATGTCACTGACCATGTCATGAGTGATGTAATATGTGACGTCATCAGCAGTGCATTGCGGGGGTTAGAGTTATAGTTAGCTGAACTAACTATAACGGGGGAATTTCACGGGTTTTGTACGAGTGCAATGTCCAACTAACTATAACTGTCCCTAAAACCTATGGTTTTTTCAGTGAATTTGTAAGGTTTTTTAAATGCTAATTTCTAACTATAACGTGCCTGAAACCTATGGTTTTTTCAGTGAATTTCAAAGGTTTTGTAAATGACAATTTTTAAATGTATTAATTGTTATATTTATTTTTTTGATACTGATTTACTACATTTTTTTTAACTATTTATTTTTAGATATTTTATTTTTTAAATTACATTGTAATTACATTATACATTACATTACAAAATATACTTTCTCAGAATGAATTACTTTAGTTTAAATACTTTGCAAATAGGCAATAGACTTTTAAGTACAGTAGTTACAGTTGTTGCAATGGGCAACACAATTTCAAACACAATGCAACATTGAGCTCAATGTGAATTTCTAGTTAAATGCAATTAGTTACTTTATGGATTACTTTTCTAACCACAGGACTGGATCCTAGATTCAGTCCTGCGACATCTACTGTAAACAGTTGAGTAAAAGCGTTTTGGTTACAGTAGTGATTTTTAAGGAATATTATTGTATTTTAAAAGTTGACAGAAACTTTTTCACATAGAATCCACAATGTTATCCTATGGGAGGAAATTCACTTAGCAGGTAAGTAGTGTTATCGTTTCTTTTTCTTACTCAGTGGTGGATCCTGGATCCAGCAATGGTGCATCTCCTGTAAACAGTTGAAAGAATGCGTTTAAGTCATACAGGCGATTTTTAAGGAATATTTGTAGTTTGTGAAAATCGACACTTTGAAACTTTTCTGCTGAAAACCAGACAATGGATTCCTAAGGAAGGAAATACAAGTTACTGGTAAGTACGGTTAGAATTACTTTTCAGGGTCAGTGCTGGGCTAAAAGATGCAGCACTGGGTTCTCTCCTGATAACAGGTGAGTAAATCGGAATTCGTAGTTCGTCAGATTTTAGAGGAATATTATAAAGTTCCAAAACTCCACACTTAGAAGAATTTCCAAGTGAAACCAGTCAATGTTAGCCTATGGAAGGAAATTCAAGTTACTGGTAAGTACGGTTAGAATTACTTTTCAGGATCAGTACTGGGCTCAAAGATGCAGCACTGAGGTCTCTCCTGATAACAGGTGAGTAAATCGGAATTCGTAGTTCTGCTGATTTTAGAGGAATATTTGTATGTTTCAAAAATCGACATTTAGAAACTTTTTCAGCAAAAAGCAGGCAATGATATCCTATGGAAGGAAATTCAAGTTACTGGTAAGTACGGTTAAAATTACTTTTCAGGATCAGTACTCGGCTCAAAGATGCAGCACTGAGGTCTCTCCTGATAACAGGTGAGTAAATCGGAATTCGTAGTTCTGCTGATTTTAGAGGAATATTTGTATGTTTCAAAAATCGACAGAAACTTTTTCAGCAAAAAGCAGGCAATGATATCCTATGGAAGGAAATTCAAGTTACTGGTAAGTACAGTTAAAATTACTTTTCTTGATTAGTACTGGGCTCAAAGATGCAGCACTGAGTTCTCTCCTGATAACAGGTGAGTAAATTGGAATTTGTAGTTCTGCTGATTTTAGAGGAATATTTGTATGTTTCAAAAATCGACACTTAGAAACTTTTTCAGCAAAAAGCAGGCAATGATATCCTATGGAAGGAAATTCAAGTTACTGGTAAGTACGGTTAAAATTACTTTTCAGGATCAGTACTGGGCTCAAAGATGCAGCACTGAGGTCTCTCCTGATAACAGGTGAGTAAATCGGAATTCGTAGTTCGGCTGATTTTAGAGGAATATTATAAAGTTCCAAAACTCCACACTTAGAAGAATTTCCAAGTGAAACCAGTCAATGTTAGCCTATGGAAGGAAATTCAAGTTACTGGTAAGTACGGTTAAAATTACTTTTCAGGATCAGTACTGGGCTCAAAGATGCAGCACTGAGGTCTCTCCTGATAACAGGTGAGTAAATCGGAATTCGTAGTTCGGCTGATTTTAGAGGAATATTTGCACAATGGTGAAGGAAGGGGGTGGGGCCTGAGGTGACATGTCTGCAAACACGCCCTGTGGCGCGTTTTAAGTTGGAGAATTAATTCCTCCTCAATCCCGAGGGTCCCTAGGGGCCAACTAGCCCACCAGATACCTCCAGTATGCGCCAGAGAGCTGGGTTGCAGAGAGGTGTTCAGAGGCCACACCCCTTTTACAACACTCTGCAACGCAGCTCCGTGGCGCTTTCTGGAGCGTACCTGGTGGGCTAGTTGGCCCCAGAGCCCTCAGGATTGAAGGGGATTTAATTCCCCATCTTAAAACGCGCCACGGGGCCTGTTTGCACACATGTCACCTCAGGCCCCGCTCCCTCCCTTCACCACTGTGCAAACGCGCCCTGTGGCGCGTTTTAAGTCGAGGGATTAACTCCCCTTGAATCCTGAGGGTCACTGGGGTGCAACTAGCCCACCAGCTACCTCCATTAAGGGCCACAGAGCTGCGTTGCAGAGAGGTGTAAAAAGGGGCAGGGCCTCAGAACACCTCTCTGCAACGCAGCCCCCTGGCGCATACTGGAGGTCCCTGGTGGGCTAGTTGGCCCACAGGGACCCCCAGTATTCAAAGGGAATTTGTTCTCCCTCTGCAAACGCGCCAGGGGGCGCGTTTGCAGAGTGCTGACAAGGAGGGGAAGTGCCTCCGGCGCAATGCTGGATTTTTTTTAAATTTTTTTTAAAGGGGGCTGTGTGGCCCCCCTTCTTTTTAATTATTTTGGGCCCTGGGGACCCCATCCCCCAGGGTCTGACCCCCTTATATATATATTTTTTTTAAATGGAACGGGAAGGGGACCGCGTGGGCCCCCCTCCCGTGGCCAATTTCGACCCGGGGACCCCATCCCCCGGGTCATTGCCACATTTTTCTTTTTTGATGGAGGGGGGCTGTGTTGCCCCCCTCCTCAGGCCTCCTTAGGCACTGGGGACCCCATCCCCCGGGGCCAGCCTTTTGTTAATTTTTATTTTTTAATCATGGGGGAGGGGGGCCGCGTGTCCCCCCTCCCGGGCCACTTGTAGCCCCGGGGACCCCATCCCCCGGGGCTGGCCCTCTCCGTTGGGGACCCCCCCCACGGTCCCGCCGGCTCCCCACGTCCTGCGGGAGCCGGCATTGCTTTTCCACATGGGGAGCTGCTAAGATGCAGCTCCCCGTGTGGAAAAGCATTTGTCTTTGGTTTTTGGAAGAGAGAGCAGGTTTCCCTGCTCTCTCTTCCAAAAACCAAAGCAGTTTGCTATGACAGGACGGGAGCCGCGAGGCTCCCGTCTTGTCATAGCAAACTACAGTGTCCCGGGGGTAGGCACCCCAGGACTCTGCAAGAGCCGGCCCTGGGGGGTGGCGGTCCCCAGGGCCATGAAGTGCTCCAGGAGGGGGGCCCGCGGCCCCCCTCTGTGAGAAAGTGCCATCTTTCTTACATGGTATGCCCCCACTTTTTGCTGAATGGCTGATGTACTTTGACTGAGTGTGCCCTGGGCTCCTGCCAACCAGGTACCCAGGG
The DNA here is from genome assembly GCA_963921515.1 of Calotriton arnoldi. Lineage (NCBI taxonomy): Eukaryota > Metazoa > Chordata > Amphibia > Caudata > Salamandridae > Calotriton > Calotriton arnoldi. Next base: position 758,941 of record CAWUFW010006996.1, read on the forward strand.
CCTGTGTTCCTTCCCTAAAATTGCATTGATACCTACACCCAATTGACATCCCTGGCCACAGGTCAGCCCCTGGTAAATGGTACCATGGGTACCCAGGGCACTGTGACCAGGGAAGGCCCCTAAGGGCTGCAGCACTTGTTGTGCCACCCTTAGGGACCCTGCACCTTACACACACACACTGCCTTTGCAGGCTGCGTGTCTTGGTGCAGAACAAAAGTGAAGAGTCGACATGGCTCACATCCCTGTGTGCCATGCCTACAAGCCACTGCCCTGGCCTAGGTCAGCCACCCCTCTAGCTGGGTGCACTATGCCAGTGGTGAGGGCATAGAGGCATGAGCCCTGTGCCCCTACAGTGCCCAAGTCCATTCTTGGGCATTGTAAGTGCAGTGCTGCCATTAAGAGTATATGGTGCTGGGAGTCTGTCATTACGAACTCCACAGCACCATAATGGCCCCACTGAAGACTAAGAAGTTTGGTATCAAACTTCTCAGCACATTAAACCCCCACTGATGCCAGTGTGGGATTTAATGTAAAACGCACTCAGAGGGCATCTTAGAGATGCCCCCTGAAACCAACCCGACCTCCAGTGTCCGGACTGAGTGGCTGCCCAGGCTGCCACCACCAGACATGTTTCTGGACCCCTGGGTCGAGAGCCTCTGCTCTCAGGGGCCTGAAACAATGCACATCCCGGGACGAGGTGCCAAAGCCTCCTCCCCAGGATGGGCAGGGGGAGCTTCAAGGCCTGCCGCCTTTGGAGTTTCCCCAGACCATTTGCTGCTTCCAGCAAACTGGTCCCCACTGGTTCTACCCCCACTCCTGGCGGGAGAACCGGCGGGAAAACCAGAAGCAGGAAATGGGTTGTGCCCACCTCTGCCAACTCCACCCCTAAGGTGGGGAGGCGAGGTGAAGCACAAGCTCGAGTCCCCGCCATCTTGAGGATGGGGGACCTGGCCAACCAGGGACAGGCTCCTGTCCCCCTCCCACTGGAGAGGAACAGAATAGGGGTGTACCCACCCCAGGAAGGGACCCATTGGTCCCTGCCCTTACCTACCTGTAACCACCCTAAATTTAGTATTTAGGGGCTCCCTGAACCTTCCTTCCGCAGTTCCCAAATCCGAAAACAAGAAGAGAAGACGAAGCAAGAAGACCAGCCGTGCAGCTGCTAAAAGGAGCGACAACAACTGACTTGGCCCCAGCCCTACCGGCCTGTCGACCTCTGAACCTGCTCCTGCGGAATCCCGGCCTCAGCAACCTCCACAAACCCCGGAGGACCTGACTTCTGTGCTACAGCCTTCGGCCCAGGGACTCCCACGAGCAGTGGTACTGCTCAAAGAAAACCTACCAAAGACCCGGCCCTGGCACGGAGCCGCGAAACCTGCACACTCTGCACCCGCCGAGTCCAGCCTGTGCCTGAGTGACCAAAGACCTCGAGGACGACCCCCGGCGATTCTGACCTGGAATCCAGTGGCCAAGGACCCTCCTCGACGACCCAGACGACGCCTGCAGCCTCCAGGACAAGGGACCCCTCCAACCGCGACCAGCAGGGGTAAGATTTCCCGACCTCAAAAGACACCCCTGCACCCGGCGCCCCACGGCCCCCTGTGCCCAACTCCTGGGTGTCTACCTATCCTCCAAGACCCCAACTTACCTCCTGAAGTGTTGGTCGTCCCTGAAGAATCACCGTCCCCGAGCCTGCAGCCTTTCTTCACCTTTCACGACCTCTATTGTTTAACATTGAGCGCCCGACGGCTCAAAGCACCCTGCACCCAGCCGCCCGAGTGCCCCTGGAAGTGCAACCTCTATCCTAACCTACTTCCCTACTTGCCCTGAGCAAGTGACCAGGAGCCCAGCTCCCACAGTCGCGTGGCCTGCTTGCCAGCAGCCACCAACCCGGGGCCCCCGCCTGCCATAGGATAACATTGGGCCTTCTCACTCTGCACCCGGCCGCCCCTGTGCCGCTGAGGGTGTAAAAACTGTACTTACCTGATCCTGGGGGACCCCTGAGTCTTACCCAGAACCTTAACCCTGCCAGTCAAGTACTTACCCGAAATCCGATAACTCACTTTTCTTCCATAGGGTTCCATTGACTGATTTTCTGCGAAATTTCTTCTAAGTGTGGAGTTCTGAAACTTTAGAATATTCACCAAAAATCAACCGAGTCACGAAAACGAAAATACTCACCTAGTATTAGGAGGGGCCTCAGTGCTGGACCCGAGTGCCCAACACTGGCCCTAAAAGTAATCGCAACGTTACTTACCGTTAACTCACTTTTCCTTCATAGGGATCCATTGACTGGTTTTCTGTGAAATTTCTTCTAAGTGTCGATTTCTGTATTTTACAAATATTCTTTAAAAATCGAACAAACTACAAAAACGTAATTACTTACCTGTTTTAAGTAAAGGTCCCAGTGCTGAACCTAGGAGTCCAGCACTGGATTACAAAAATAACGTAAACATACTTTGCTTGCACACTGTATTTCCTTTCATAGGATAACATTGGTAATTTTATCCAGAAAAGTTTCTAAGTGTCAGCTTTTGAAATATAGTAATATTCTTCAAAAATCACTACAATAACCAAAACGCTTTTTCTTACCTGTTTACAGGAAGTGTCCCAGGACTGAATCCAGGATCCAGTCCTGTGGTTAGAAAAAGTGCTCTGTAAAGTAATCAATTGTAATTAAGCATAATTTTCCATTGAGCTCAATGTTGCATTGAATTTGACCCTGTGTTGCCTCTTGCACCAACTGTGATTACCACTATCTAAAAAGTCTATTGCCTATCTGTAAGGTGAATAACCAAAGCATCTCATACTGAGAAAGTATATTTTGACCCTATTGTTGGTTCTAAAATAAAACAAGCATATATTTTTTTATATACAAACCATTGGCCTAGAGTTCAGTTCTTGAGTGTGTGGCTTCATTTGCTGACTGAGTGTGTACAACAAATGCTTTACACTGTCCTCTGATACTGCCTTACTGCTCGACCAAGCTACCACTTTGGAGAGTAAGGTTATATCTAACTTTAGCCTCTGTCAACCCTCTGGGGGACTGTGGACTCTGTACACCCTGAACCTTACTTGGGTACAGTATATACAGAGCCACTTTCCTACATTGGTGGATCAGCGGTGGGATACAAACTTGCATTTGTTGGACTACTTGGTTACCATCTGATCACACGACAGAACTCTTAAATTGCCTTTAGAATTCTGATTTTTTAAATTGGCATTTTTTTTTACCAAATTACTAAAAGTCTTGTTAGGGCCTTGCTTAAGTCCCTGTAGCATCTTAGAAAATAAAAAGTCACTATAGCCAAGGTTAGAGGGGTTAGAATTTTTTAAAAAAAAATGTCTCAAGACAAGAACCCAGCTACTAGTGAAGATAATAATGACATACAGGAACTGGTTGAGGAGCTCGACCTCACCCCTTATCTTCATTTGTCTTTCAAAGAGATAAGGTCCTTATGCAAACTTAAAGATATACCAATGGGCCAGCATCCAACCAAACAAGGGCTCCAGGAGCTCCTGGCTGAGTATGCTAAAGCCCACCCCTCTGAGCATGGTGA